>JAHRHZ010000017.1:43733206-43784908 GCA_024137785.1 Ginglymostoma cirratum | reverse complement strand
CTTGACGTTTCGGGCCTAAACCCTTCATCAGAAAAACCCTTCATTTTCTGATGAAGGGTTTAGGCCCGAAACGTCAAGTTTTCCTGCTCCTATGGTGCTGCTTGACCTGCTGTGTTCATCCAGCCCCATGCTTGTTATATTAAATATATTGACTTGTTTTGCAGCAATAAAATGACAACACATCATTGTCTGAAGAAAAGTCCCAGATTTGATGAAATGAGTTAGCTCATTGTAAGAGGGCAGTAGATCAGGTTGTTAAAATTAGTCCCAGTGTCCTCAATCAGGGAAATTTAAATAAGCTAGGCTCCCAGCTACTACTTGCTCTGCACTGGCCCTCACTGCCAATCCCCAAAACCTGACCATTGGCGATAAGGCATAAGTCAGGAGTGTGATGGAATACTCCCCACTTTCCTGGATAGGTGCAGTTCCAAAACACTCAAGAAGCTTTACACCATCCGGAACAAAGAAGCCCATTTGGGTGGCACTTCATCCAGAAGTACCACTAATGCTGAGTAACAGCAGTGCGTACCATCTACAAAATGCACTGCCTAAATTCACCAAGGCTACAAAGTCTGCACCTTCCAAAACCACAACCATTACCGTCGAGAAGAACAGGGCAGCAGATACATGGGAACACCATCCCCTGCAAGTTCCCTTCCAAGCCACTCACCATCCTTACATGGGAACATATCGCCATTCCCTCAGTGTCACTGGTTCAAAATCTTGGAACTCCCTTCCTAATGGCATTGTGGGAGCATCTAGTCCAAGTGGAATGCAGCAGTTGAAGAAAGCAGCTCACCACCACGTTTAAATGCTGGTCCAGCCAGTGCCAACCACATCCTGAGAACGAATAAAAAGAAAGATTTTATGGTGGAGGCCTGTGGCCAGCAGTGTACTGCAAGGTTCGGTTGTGGGTCCACTGTTTATTATTTATACCAATGATTTGGATGAGAATTTAGACGAAATGGTTAGTAAGTTTGCAGATAACACCAAAATTGGTGGTATAATGGACAGTGAAGAAGGTTATCTAAGAATACAAAAAAATTTGATCAGATGGGCCAATGGACTGAGAATTGGCAGATGGCAGTTAAATTAGATAAACGTGAGGTGTTGCATTTTGGAAAGGCAAACCAGGGCAGGACTTATAACGGCAGGGCCCTGGGGAGTGTTGTTGAACAAAGAGACCTAGTGGTTCAGGGGATATTTTGTTCTTTGAAAGCGACGTCGCATGTAGACAGGGTGGTGAAGAAGGCATTTGGTGAAGTTGGCACACTTGCCTTCATTAGTCATCCTAAATTCTCTCCACCATCTACAAATCAGGAGGGTAATGGAATACTCACCATTTATCTGGATGAGTGCACTCCAACTCAAGAAGCTTAAGACCACCAAGAACAAAGCAGCCCGCCTGATTAGCATCACAACCAACACCATCCACATTCACTGCTTCCATGACCAATGCAAAGAGGCAGCAGCATGCATTACATTTTGACAAGATGCAATGCAGGAACTCACCAAGGCTCCTTCACCACCGCCTTCTGAATGCATGACCAGGAGAAAGGCAGCTGACACAGCACCACCTGCAAGTTCCTCCCCAAACTGTACACCATCCTGACATGAAACTAAAGCCTTCAGTGTCACTGGGTCAAAATCCTGGAAATCCCTCTTTAACATATCTGTGGGTATCTCTTACAGCACATAAACTGCAACTGTTAAAGAAAATAGCTCATCCCTACCTTCTTCAGGGCAGTGAGGGATGGGCAACAAATGCTTGGTGAGCCAGAAATGTCCACATTTCAGAATCATAGAATCACAGAACTATTATGGCGCAGAAAGAGGCCATTCAGCCCATCATGTCTTAAAAGACGCATCATTAACCCATCTTGTGGTTTTTCCCATACCCTTCCACACAATTTCTATTTAAGTAATCATCCAATGCCTTATCGAATGCCTCAAATGAACCTGCCTCTACCACATTTCCAGGCAGGGTATTATATATCCTAACTATTCACTGTGTGAAAAAGTTTCTTTCTTTCACATCACCCTTGCTTCATGTGCACGTCACTTTAAACCTGTGTTCTCTCATCCTTGTTCTGCTTACAAGCAGAAATGGTTTCTCCCTCTTTCCTATGTCGTGAAAGCCTCTATTAAATTTCCTCTCAGCCTTCTTCTCTCCAAGGAGAACAGTCCCAACTTTTTCAATCAATCCTTAACTTATTTGATCTATCCTCATTACTGAAGTTTCTCATTCCTGGAACCAAACTTGCAGATCGTGTCTGCACTCTGTCCGATGTATTCTCATTTTTCCTACAATGTGACACCCACAACAGTATACAATACTTCTGTTGAGGTTTAACAGGAGTCTTATACATGTCCAATATCACCTCCTGGCTCCTGCGTTCTACGCCCCTATTAATAAAGCCAGGGACACAGTCTGCCTTATTAACTGCTCTTCCAACCTGTCCTGCCACCTTCAATGATCTGTTCACATGTAAGTCAAGATCCTTCTGCTACTGCACCCCCTTTAGAATCGTACCCCTCACTTTAAATTGTTCAATGTTCCTTCTACCTAATTCCTACCTATTACCTCACACTGTCCTGCATTTTTTTTTTCTTTCCTTTACTCATTCATGGGACAAGGGCATCGCTGGCTAGACAGCACTTATTGCCCATCCCTAATTGCCCAGAGGGCAGTTAAGAGTCAACCACATTGCTGTGGGTCTGGAGTCACATGTAGGCCAGACCAGGAATGACAGGATAATAGTTCCCTTCCCTAAAGGACATTAGTGAACCAGATGGGCTTTTCCAGTCATCAACAATAGATTCATGTTCATCCTTAGACTCTTAATTCCAGATATTTATTGAATTCAAATTCCACCATCTGCTGTGGCGAGATTCAAACCCAGGTCCCCAGAACATTAGTTGGGTCTCTGGATTAACAGTCCAGCGATAATACCACTAGGCCATTGCCCACAGCACTTCATCAGTTATTTATCTACCCACTCCACCAATGCATCAATGTCACAGAGTCATAGATGTGGTGTTGGACTGGGGTGGACAAGGTCAGAAGTCACACAACACCAGGTTATAGTCCAACAGGTTTATTTGAAATTACAAGCTTTCAAAGCCTCAGTCCTTCTTCAGATGTTAACACCGAAAGCTTGTGTTTTCAAATAAACCTGTTGGAGTGTAACCTGGTGTCGTGTGATTTCTGATAGAGTCATAGAGATATACAGGATAGAAACAGACCCTTCGGTCCAACCGGTCCATGCTGACCAGATATCCTAAATAAATCTGGTCACATTTGCCGGCATATGGCTCATATCCTTCTAAACCCTTTCTATTCATAAACCCATCCAGCTGCCTTTTAATTGTTGTCATTGTACCAGCCTCCACCATTTCTTCTGCCAGCTAATGCCTTACACACATCACCCTCTGCATGAAAAAATGCTCTTTAAGTCCCTTTTAAATCTTTCCCCGTCACCTTAAACCTATGGTCCCTAGCTTTGAACTGTCCCACCCTGGGGAGACGAGCTTATCTACTTCACCCTATCCATGCCCCTCATGATTTTATGAACCTCGATAAGGACACACCCTCAGCCTCTGACTCCCCAGGGAAAATAGCCCCAGCCTATTCAGCCTTTCCCCATTGCTCAAACCCTCCAACGCTGGCAATACCCTTGTAAATCTCCTTTTGGAAATTTGTAAATGTACTTTTGGAGTTCCACACTGCCCTCCTCAGAGTTTACAATTCTTCCCAGTTTTGTATCATCTGCAAATTTGGAAATTGTGCCCTGCACACCAAGATCCAGATCATTTATATATATCAGGAAAAACAAGGGTTCCAAAGACAACTGCTGGGGAATTCCACAACAAATTTCCATCAGCCCATAAAATATTCATTGACCATTACTCTGTTTCCAGTCACCCAGCCAATTTTGTATCCATGTTGCTACTATTCCTTTTATTCCGTGACCTATAACTTTCCTCTGCTGCGTTGCATTGTATCAAATGCCTCCTTGATATCCAAGTACACCACATCAACCCTCATCAAGCCTTTCTTCAAAAAACTGCTGAAAGTTAGTTCAATTTCCCCTTTAGAAATCTCTGATGACTCTTCCAAATCAAACCAACTTCTTCCACGTGACTTCAAATTCTGCCTCAAATAATTATTTCTTGAAGCTGCCTCACCACCAAAGTTAAACAGACTGCTCTGTAATTGCTGTCATTATTCATGCAATCTTTCAGCTGATGAAAGAAGTAAGAAAAACTTTTCTAGACGGCCCCAGGCAACAATGAACAGCTCAACGCATTCAAAGGAGGACAAAAAGTTGAAAAACAATGATTACTTCTCCAGATGAAGCCTAATCATGATTTTTGCACTATAAATGTCTGGATTTTCTCACCAGCACCCCAATGTTACAATCAAGGTTTTCTTTCCGAACGTTTGTCACAGTTGCTACCACAATGATGAAATAAAATACAGCTGCGGATGCTGGAGATCGGAACCAAAAACAGAAATTGCTGGAGGAACTCGACTGGTCTGGCAGCATCTGTGCGAAGGAAGCAGAATTAACGTTTCGCGTCCGGTGAATCTTCATCAGAACTGATAGCAGAAAAGAAAAAGTGGTATTTATGGTGAAGCCAAAGTTGGGAAGGCTGCGATCGTGGGAAGGGGAGAGGTGAGTGTATGGGTGGAGATGGAACCCAGATAGATAGAGATATGAAAGAGCTAGGTAAACAAGGTGATTAAGGATAGCAGGCCAGGATGGAAGAAAAGTGGAATAAGTGATTGTAAGAACTGAGAATAGGAGAAACTGGGTTAGCTGTACTGTAAGCAATCCATATAATGTGATAATGGACCCAGGTATAGGTGAGAATGTGTGACTATACTAAAAGCATTGCCTGCATACAGGACTGGGTGTGGGGTGGGTAAAAAACATGGAATCAGGCTCTAAAGTTATTGAACTTGATGTTGAGTCTCTGGGGTTGTGGGGTCCCCAAGTGGAAAATGAGATGTTGTTTTTTGAGCTTATGCTGAGGCTCACTGGAGCACTGCAGCAGGCATGCAACAGAAACGCTGGCCAGGAAACATGGTGGTGTGTTGAAGTGGCAGGCAACTGGAAGCTCAGGGTCATTTTTGTGGATAGAATGTAGGTGTTCTGTAAAACAATCCCCCACTCTGTGTTTCATCCCCCCAGTGTAGAGGAGACCACATTGTGAGCAGTGAATGCAGTAGACTAGATTTTGTGAAGTGCAGGTAAAGCGCTGCTTCATCTTGAGGGTGTGTTTGGGCCGTTGGATATTGAGGGGGGAGGAAGTAAATGGGTAAGTGTTATACCTTCAGCGATTGCAGGGGAAGATTCCATGGGGGTGTGGGGGGTTGTTGGGAGTGCAGAAGGTGTGGCCCAGGGTGTCCCGGAGGGAACAGTCCCTGTGGAATGTGACAAGGGATGGTTTGGGAATATGTGTCTGATGATGACGTCCCGCTGCAGGTGGTGGAAATGGCAGCTAATGTTCCTTTAGATATGCATGCTGGTGGGGTGGTAAGTCAGGACCGGGGGGACCCAATCATTGTTGTGGGACGGAGGGGAAGGGGTGAGGGAGATGGGTCAGATACAGGTGAGGGCCCTGTTAACAGTGGTGGTGGGAAATCTTCATTTGAGGAAGAAGGTGGGCGTTTCTGAGGGACCCCCATAGAATGTGGGCGTTAGAACTGATGTGACGGAGATGGAAGAACTGGGAGAATGGGATGGAGTCTTTACAGGAAGCGGAGTGTGAGGATGTATCGTCAAGACAACTATGGGAGTCGGTCGGCTTCTAGACACCTTTTGTTGCCTGCTTACCCCCAGAAATGGAACCAGAGTTGTCAAGGAAAGGAAGGGAGGAGTCTGGGATAAACCAGATGAAGGTGAGAGCAGGTTGGAAGTCGGAAGCAAAATTGATACAGTTTTCCAGTTCAGAATGAGAGAGGGAAGCAGCACCTCTGATGTCATTGATATACCCGAGAAAGAGTTATGGGTGGTAGCCAGAGTAGGATTGGCACAAGGGATGTTTCACATAACCCACAAAGAGACAGGCATAACTGAAGGTCCAAGCAGGTACCCATAGCCATACTTCTGACCTGAGGTACGTGAGAGGAGTTAAAAAAAGGTTTTTAGGGTGAGGACAAGATCGGCCAGGTGGAGGAGGGTGGTGGTACATGGAGACATTTCAGGCCTTATTTCCAGGAAGAAGCTGAGAGACCTGAGACCATCCTGATGGTAGTGGACATCTAAAGGGATTGCATGTCCATGGCGAAGAGGAGGTGGCTGGAGTCTGGAAACTGGAAATTCCCCTCCCCTCCCTTGTCTGCCTTCCGCAGGGACTGTTCCCTCCAGGACACCCTAGTCCACTCTTCCTTCACTCCCAACACACCCCCACAACCCCACGGCACTTTCCCCTGCACCAGCGAAGGTGCAACACCTGTCTATTTACCTCCTCCCTCCTCAGTATGCAAGGACCCAAACATACCTTCCAAGTGAAGCAGCACTTTACCTGTACTTCCCAGAATCTAGCTTACTGCATTCGCTGCTCACAATGTGGTCTCCTCTACATTGGGGAAGTGAAGCATAGACTGGGTGACCGCTTCACAGAACATCTACATTCTGCATGCAAAAAAGACCCTGAGCTTCCAGTTGCCTGCCACTTTAACACAACATCCTGTTCCCTGGCCGTCATCTCTGTCTCAGGCTTGCTGCAGTGTTCCAGCAAAGCTCAGCACAAGCTCTGCACAAACCTTCAACCTCATTGTCCCCCAACACCGCACCGCCCGCTTCTATCTCCTTCCCAAAATCCACAAACCTGAATGCCCTGGTTGACCCATTGTCTCTGCCTGCTTCTGCCCCACCGAACTTATCTCCACCTATCTCGACTCCATTTTCTCCCCCATGGTCCAGGAACTCCCTAACTACGTCCATGACACCACCCACGCCCTCCACCACCTCCAAAACTTCCAATTCCCTGGTCCCCAACACCTCATCTTTACCATGGACGTCCAGTCCCTATACACCTGCATTCCCCGTGCAGATGGCCTAAAGGCCCTCCGCTTCTTCCTGTCCCGCAGGCCTGACCTGTCCCCCTCCACTGACACCCTCATCCGCTTAGCCGAACTCGTCCTTACCCTTAACAGCTTCTCTTTCAATTCCTCCCATTTCCTACAGACAAAGGGGGTGGGCATGGGTGCCCGCATGGGTCCAAGCTATGCCTGCCTCTTTGTAGGTTACGTGGAACAATCCCTCTTCCGTACCTACACTGGCCTTAAACCCCACCTCTTCCTCTGTTACATCGATGACTGTATCGGCGCCGCCTTGTGCTCCCACGAGGAGCTCGAACAGTTCATCCACTTCACCAACACCTTCCACCCCAACCTTAAGTTCACGTGGACCATCTCTGATATCTCTCTCCCCTTCCTGGACCTCTCTGTTTCCATCTCTGGCAAGCACCTGGAAACCGATATCTATTTCAAGCCCACTGACTCCCACAGCTACCTGGAATACACCTCCTCCCACCCACCTTCCTGCAAAACTGCCTTCCCTTATTCCCAATTCCTTCGCTTCCACCCCATCTGCTCCCAGGATGAGGCATTCCACACCCGAACATCTCAGATGTCCTCGTTTTTCAAGGACCGCAACATCCCCTCCACAGTGATCGAAAATGCCCTCGACCGTGTCTCCCGCATTTCCCGCAACTCATCCCTCACACCCCGTCCCCGCAATAACAACCAAATCAGAATCCCCCTCGTCCTCACGAACCACCCCACCAACCTCCGGATCCAACGCATCATCCTCCGACACTTCTGCCATCTGCAATCCGACCCCACCACCAAAGACATATTTCCCTCCCCACCCTTATCTGCTTTCCGGAGGGACCACTCTCTCCGGTACCCCCGGTCCACTCCACACTCCCCTCCAGCCCCACCACACCCGGCACTTTTCCTTGCAAGCGCAGGAAGTGCTACACCTCCCCCCTCACCACCATCCCAGGCCCAAGGAAGACCTTCCACGTCAAGCAGATGTTCACCTGCACATCTGCTAATGTGGTATACTGTATCCGCTGTTCCCGTTGTGGCCTCCTCTACACCGGGGAAACCAAGAGGAGGCTTGGGGACCACTTTGCGGAACACCTACACTCGGTTCGCACTAAACAACTGCATCTCCCAGTCGCAAACCATTTCAATCCCCCCTCCCATTCCTCAGACATCATGTCCCTCCTGGGCCTCCTGCAGTGCCACAACGATGCCACCCGAAGGTTGCAGGAACAGCACCTCATATTTAGTTTGGGAACCCTGCAGCCCAATGGTATCAATGTGGACTTCACAAGCTTCAAAATCTCCCCTCCCTCTACCGCATCCCAAAAGTAGCCCAGCTTGTCCCCACCTCCCTAACCTGTCCTTCCTCCCACTGATCCCCTCCTCCCACCTCAAGCCCCACCCCCATCTCCTACCTACTAACCTCATCCCGCTCCCTTGACCTGTCCGTCCTCCCTGGACTGACCTATCACCTCCCTAACTCCCCACTTATACTCACCTTTACTGGCTCCATCCCCGCATCTTTGACCTGTCTGTCTCCTCTCCACCTATCTTCTCCTTTATCCATCTTCTATCCACCTCCTCCGCTCTCCCTATTTATTTCAGAACTCCCTTCCCCTCTCCCATTTCTGAAGAAGGGTCTAGGCCCAAACCGTCAGCTTTCCTGCTCCTCTGATGCTGCTTGGCCTGCTGTGTTCATCCAGCTCTACACTTTGTTATCTCTGGAAGAACAACACCTCATTTTCCGCTTCGGGTCCCCGCAGCCCTCCGGACTCGATATTGAGTTCAATAATTTTAGGGCCTAAACTCTCCCATGTCCCAACCCCCTTTCCCCACACACCAGGCCTTGCTCTTACATAGTCTGCCATTACATACTACCTAATGTTAGCCACTAACAGGCTCCATTCACCCTCCCAGCCAGATCGTTATCCATTCCTTTGTCTGTCCAGCTGTTTTCCTCTCTCTTTGAGCTCTATCCCCACCTATTGTTTAGTCTTTACCCCCTCCCCCCACCCTATCTTCTGCATATAAACTAACATATCCCGAGCTCCCATCAGTTCTGAAGAAGAGTCACCGGACCGGAAACATTAACCCTGGTTTCTCTTCACAGATGCTGCCAGACCTACTGAGCTTTTCCAGCAATTTCTGCTTTTATGTTCTGATTTACAGCATCCACGGTTATTCTGGTTTTTATTTGGAAACATATTGCTGTTCCTTCACGGTCACTGGGTCGAAATCCTGGAATTCCTTCCCTAATGGCATTGTGGGTGACCCTACAGAATGCAGCAGCATACAAAGGCATGGCATTGACCTTGTGGTATTATCGCTGGACTGTTAATCCATAGACTCAAGCAATGTTCTGGGGACTGGGTTCAATTCCTGCTATGCAGAAAATAAGGTGGGTGGAGATTGTAAAGAGTAAATGATAGGTGGGGACAGAGCCCAAAGAGATGGTGGACTTTGAATTCACTAAAAATGTGGAATTACCAGTCTCCTGGTGTTCAAGAATCCATTGTCATTAGTCAGGAAAAACCCACTTGGTTCACTAATGTCCTTTAGGTAAGGAAACAGGGGGGCCCCCCCCCCCCCCACCTTACCTAGTCTGGTCTACATGTGGCTTCAGGTCTTCAGCAATGTAATTAACTCTTAACTACCTTCTGGGATGTGCAACAAAATGCTGGTCTAACCAGTGATAACCCATGTCTCACAAGCAAATACAAGAAAGGGAATTTCTAATGGTCATCATTAGATTCTTAACTTCAGATTATTTCTTATTTTTGAATTCACTTCCCAACATCTACCATGGTGAGTTTTAAACCTGGATTTGCAGAACATTGTCTGGATTACTAGCCCAATGACAGTAGGACACATCCATAAACCCACACATTTGGACCAGACTGATCTAACAGATCAGAATTGGAGAATGCTACAGGCAAGCAATTCATAAGAAAGATACAGCAAGCAGAAAGGTCTCAAAGTTCATCGACTTGAACATCCACCCTTTATAAATGGAGCCATTCAATCTTGTTTATGGCTGTTGAGGTTTTTACATTACAAGGAAATTGATATCAATCTTCAAGCAAAACGAGTTTGCTCATTTTCAGCACAATGCTCCAAAACTTTAGTACATTGCTGGAGGAATTTTGACAGCGTTTTGGGTAGGGTTTAAATGATTTAATTGCACCAGGCATGTTTTAAAACCAATTAAACCTTATGTGATGCAAGAAACTCAAACAATCGAATCTGTTAATTTGGATTTTACTTTTCTCCAAAAAATGAATATTTGTCTTTAATTTCCATTTGTGTTATTTCCAAAATGCTTAACAACTTAATCACAGTTTCTCATGTGTGGATTTCTGAGAACTTGTCTCTGTTGTTCTCACCTTTCTATTCGGATGAAACTGGCAACTGTGCCTGAAGGCAGCTCCCTGCGTTAGGGCGAATCATCAAACAACGTCTCAGAAAAGACGAGTCAATACATGCACAGCAGGAGTGGCCCAAACCATTGTTCTGAAAGCATTCTTAGTTTATTTCTTTCAGTCGCAACCTCTCCAGCCTCTTTGATAGAGATTTACAAGGCAAAGGGGTTATCATCACTACATTCGTTTTCTAGTTAATTGTACAACGATGAGTTTTAGAGGAATCGGAAAGCAAACCTGACAAGCCAACATCATTCATAACAGTAATTTAAGCCCACTTTCTAACTAAATGGATACGCTTTGTTGATGCAAGGCACAGTTATATTTATATTTACTACCTAACCTCTTTGTCACCGTGAAACCACCTGTAAGTTGAAAAGAGCTCTGAGACAGCAGTGGGCTAGCACTGAGTACTGAGAGCTTAACTGAAGAAAGTACAGGGAGTCGGATACAGCAATTAAATAGCGTCTAGAGGAGACAGTCCACATTAGTAACCAAAAGCTTTAAATTGCTGAGGTAGTTCATAAATTAGGGACACGCGTTGGTTTTTTTTAAACCACGTTCACTTGTGGGTGGGTCTCCTTTAGTTGGCTTCTCACAAGAAGAATGACATTTAGATATCAAACAGACAAAAGGATTTTAAAATGGCTGGCTCCAAACTAATGACACGTTTAATGATGGGTGCACGGTGCCAGGTAAACCTTGTCAAAACTTGTGTATTTTTGTCCTATAAGAATGAACATTTTTCTGTGTGAATGTGTGTGTGTATGGGTATGCATGCATGAACAAATACTCAATGTAAAAGATGGAAAACTAGCACAGGTTAAGGTGAGAAGCGAGAGATTCAATGAGTCCAGCGGGTCAATGTTTTCACACAGAGGGTGGTGAATGTCTGCAATGGGCTACCAGAAGTCGTGATGGAAGTGCTTTTCATTTAAGAAACATTTAGACAGGTGCGTGGATGGGATAGGTATGGAGGGATTTGGACCCAATGCAGGCAAATAGGACGAGATTAATTGTGAAAACTGGGTGAAAATTGCATCGAAGGGCCTGTTTCCATGATGTAGACCTCTATAACTCGGTGACAAGATTTTTGGATTGTCCAGATGGACTACACGATCTTTTCCTGTTCTACCTTTTCAAGTATCCCAGGTCCTGAGAAACAGAAGTTCGTTTGACTTTGAACATGAAGCACTGACTCAAATTTGATGATAAATAGACAGACAAAATCTGACACAATGCCTATATCACCTTGATTGTGAAACTCAGAAATCCCTTCTCCACCACCCCTCACTCCTGCCACACCTCAGAAGGTTAAAGCTATTCCATACCTGAGAGATTTTAAACTTTTACCTGAAGGAGCTGTAATTCCAGAGTTCTCTTAAGATTCTGTAAAAGATGCATGTTGGTGAATGGTATATGCAGTGGCAGCATTGAATGGCTCACCTTTATTAGAACAAAGAACAAAGAAAATTACAGCACAGGAATAGGCCCTTCAGCCCTCCAAGGCTGCGCTGATCCAGATCCTCTATCTAAACCTGTCATCTATTTTCCAAGGATCTGTATCCCTCTGCTCCCTGCCCATTCATGTATCTGTCTAGATACATCTTAAATGACGCTATTGTGCCCGCCTCTATCACCTCTGCTGGCAACGCATTCCAGGCACTCACCACCCTCTGCGTGAAGAAATTTCCATGCATATCTCCCTTAAACGTTTCCCCTCTCAATTTGAAATTGTGACTCCTGGTAATTGAGTCCCCTACTCTGGGAAAAAGCTTCTTGCTATTCACCCTGTCTATACCTCTCATGATTTTGTAGACCTCAATCAGGTCCACCCTCAACCTCCGTCTTTCGAATGTAAATAATCCTAATCTACTCAACCTCTCTGCATAGCTAGTGCCCTCCATACCAGGCAACATCCTAGTGAACCTCCTCTGCGCCCTCTCCAAAGCATCCACATCCTTTTGGTAATGTGGCGACCAGAACTGTACGCAGTATTCCAAATGTGGTCGAACCAAAGTCCTATACAACTGTAACATGACCTGCCAACTCTTGTACTCAATACCCCATCCGATGAATGAAAGCATGCCGTATGCCTTCTTGACCACTCTATTGACCTGCGTTGCCACCTTCAGGGAACAATGGACCTGAACACCTAGATCTCTCTGTGCATCAATTTTCCCCAGGGCATTTCCATTTACCATATAGTTTGCTCTTGAATTGGATCTTCCAAAATGCATCACCTCGCATTTGCCCGGATTGAACTCTATCTGACATTTCTCCGCCCAACTCTCCAATCTATCTATATTCTGCTGCATTCTCCGACAGTCCCCTTCACTATCTGCTACTCCACCAATCTTAGTGTCATCTGCAAACCTGCTAATCAGACCATCTATATCTTTGTCCAGATCATTTATGTATATGACAAACAACAGTGGTCCCAACACGGATCCCTGTGGAACACCACTGGTCACAGTTTTCCATTTTGAGAAACTCCCTTCCACTACAACTCTCTGTCTCCTGTTGGCCAGCCAGTTCTCTATCCATCTAGCTAGTACACCCTGGACCCCATGCGACTGCACTTTCTCCTTCAGTCTACCATGGGGAACCTTATCAAACGCCTTACTGAAGTCCATGTATATGACATCTACAGCCTTTCCCTCATCTATCAACTTTTTCACTTCCTCAAAGAATTCTGTCAAATTGGTAAGACATGACCTTCCCTGCACAAAACCATGCTGCCTATCACAAATAAGCCCATTTTCTTCCAAATGTAAATAGATCCTATTCCTCAGTATCTTCTCCAGCAGCTTCCCCACCACTGACGTCAGGCTCACTGGTCTATAATTACCTGGATTATCTTGCTACCCTTCTTAAACAAGGGGACAACATTAGCAATTCTCCAGTCCTCTGGGACCTCACCAGTGCTTAAGGATGCTACAAAGATATCTGTTAAGGCCCTAGCTATTTCCTCTCTCACTTCCCTCAGTAACCTAGGATAGATCCCATCAGGACCTGGGAACTTGTCCACCCTAATGCCTTTAGAATACCCAACACTTCCCCCCTCGTTATGCCAACTTGACCTAGAGTAATCAAGCATCTATCCCTAACCTCAATAACCGTCATGTCCCTCTCCTTGGTGAATACCGACGCAAAGTACTCATTAAGAATCTCACGCATTTTCTCTGACTCCTCGCATAACTTCCCTCCTTTGTCCTTGAGTGGGCCAACCCTTTTTCTAGTTACCCCCTTGCTCCTTATGTACGAATAAAAGGCTTTGGGATTTTCCTTAACCCTGTTTGCTAAAGTTATTTCATGACCTCTTTTAGCCCTCTTAATTCCTCGTCTCAGATTGGTCCTACTTTCCCAATATTCTTCCAAAGCTTTGTCTATTTTCAGTTGCCTAGGTCTTATGTATGCTTCCTTTTTCCTCTGTGCTAGTCTCACAATTTCACCTGTCATCCATGGTTCCCTAATCTTGCCCTTTCTATCCATCATTTTCACAGGGACATGTCTGTCCTACACTCTAATCAACCTCTCTTTAAAAGCCTCCCACATATCAAATGTGGATTTACCCTCAAACAGCTGCTCCCAATCCACATACCCCAGCTCCTGCCTAATTTTGCTATAGTTGGCCTTCCCCCAATTTAGCAATCTTCCTTTAGGACCACACTCGTCTTTGTCCATGAGTATTCTAAAACTTACAGAATTGTGATCACTATTCCCAAAGTACTCCCCTACTGAAACTTCAACACCCGGCCGGGCTCATTCCCCAACATCAAGTCCAGAATGGCCCCTTCCCAAGTTGGACTATTTACATACTGCTCTATAAAACCCTCCTGGATGCTCCTTACAAATTCTGCTCCATTTAAACCCTGACACTAAGTGAATCCCAGTCAATGTTGGGAAAATTAAAATCTCCCACCACCACCATCCTGTTGCTCCTACATCTTTCCATAATCTGTCTACATAGTTGTACCTCTATCTCACACTCGCTGTTGGGAGGTCTGTAGTACAGCCCCAATATTGTTACCGCACCCTTCCTATTTCTGAGATCTGTCCATACTGCCCTCTTTCAGCACAACTGTGATATCCTCTTTGACCAGTAATGCAACCCCTCCACCCCTTTTACCTCCCTCTCTATCCTGCCTGAAGCATCTAAATCCTGGGATATTTAGTTGCCAATCTTGCACTTCCCTCAACCAAGTCTCAGTAATGGCAATAACATCATACTCCCAGGTACTAATCCAAGCCCTAAGTTCATCTGCCTTACCTACTACACTTCTTGCATTAAAACAAATGTACCTCAGACCACCTGTCCCTTTGCGTTCATCATCTGCTCTCTGCCTCCTCTACCCCTTAGTCACACTGACTTCATTATCGAGTTCCTTACAGGCTTTAGTTACTACCTCCTTACTGTCCACTAACCTCCTCATTTGGTTCCCATCCCCCTGCCACATTAATTTAAACCCTCCCCAACAGCGTTAGCAAAAGCACCCCCAAGGACATTGGTTCCAGTCCTGCCCAGGTGTAGACTGTCCGATTTGTAATAGTCCCACCTCCCTCAGAACCGGTCCCAATGTCCCAAAAATCTGAACTTGTCCCTCCTGCACCATCTGTCAAGCCACTCATTTATCCTGCCTATTCTTTCATTTCTGCTCTGACCAGCACATGGCACTGGTAGCAATCCTGACATTACTACCTTTGAGGTCCTACTTTTTAACTTGGCTCCTAACTCCCTAAATTCTGCTTGTAGGACCTCTTCCCGTTTATTACCTATATCACTGGTGCCTATATGCACCACGACAGCTGGCTGTTCACCGTCCCCCTTCAGAATGTCCTGCAGTCGATCTGAGACATCCCTTACCTGTGCACCTGGGAGGCAACATACCATTCGGGAGTCTCGTTTTCGACCACAGAACCGTCTATTTATTATTGCTTTTGTTACCTCAAGATGCCAATTGTTGATTGAACACAATTTACCATAATCTCCAATTTAGCCAAAATTGCATTCTGTATCACATCAGGTCAGGACAGCAGATTTCCTTTCCTCGGACATTAGTGAACCAGATCGGTTGTTATGGTTTAACATGATTGTTAAAATAGTTAAACATGATTTCCCTTTGACAAAACCATGTAGGCTCTGCCAGAGTATCTTGAACTTATCCAAGTGCCATTTTACTATGTCTTTTCCAAGAGCTTCAAACATTTCTGTATGACAGATGTGAACAAATAGTGATAGAGTCACCCAGCATGGAAGCAGACCGCTCGGCCCAACTGACCCATGCTGACAAGGTTTCCCAAACTGAACTAGTCCCATTTGCCTGTGTTTGGCCAACATCCCTCTAAATCTTTCTTGTTCACGTACCTATCCAAATGTCTTTTCAATGTTGTAATTGTATTCACCCCTACCACTTCCCCAGCAGTTCATTCTATGTATGGATCACCCTCTGTGTGAAAATGTTGCCCCTCAGATCCCTTTTAAATCTTTCCACTCTCACATTAAACCCATGCCCTCTAGTTTTGGACTCCTCTACCCTGAGGAAAAGACCTTGGTATCCACTTTACCTATGCCCCTCATGATTTTATAAACCCCTATAAGGTCACCCCTCAGCCTCCTACGCTCCAGGGAAAATAGCCCCAGCCTATCCAGCCTCTCATAATAACTCAAACCCTCCATTCTCAGTAACATTCTTGAAAATGTTTTCTGCTCCCTTTCCAGTTTAATAACACCCTTCCTATAGCAGGGCAACCAGAATTGTACATAATACTCCAAACGTAGCCTCGCTAACGTCTTGTACAGCTGCAACATGATGTCCCAACTCCTGCACTCAGTGCTCTGGGCAATAAGGCAAGCGGGCCAAATGCCTTCTTCACTACTCTGTCTACCTGTGATACTGATGTAATGTGTTGAGTGGGGTTCCAATCAAAGTGGGTCACTTTGTCCTGGATGATGCCATCATCTACTCTCCGATTTCCATGAACATTATTTATGGAATCAGCTACCATCACCTTTCACACACAGACCATTTCAGAACACAACAACTTTCTGAGTGAAAATATTTCACCTGATCTCCGCTGTGGATCTTTTGCCAATGCTTTGACATCTATCAACTCTGGTTATAAAACACACTCACCCACAGAAACAGCTTTCCTCTGTGTACTCCTTTAAACCCTCTTTCATTTTGGAAATGTGTACCAGATCATCCCTTAACGTTTTCTGTTCTAAGAACAGATTTACTTCTTCCAGTCTCTTTCTATTATTGAAAGCCCTCATCCCAGTTATCCACAGGTAAAACCCCTAGGTACCCTAAATAAAGACAAAACCTCTCAGATCAAAGGTGATAGGTAAATTTTTAATTAGATAATCTGTCACCTCAAATAGCACGAACAGGACATTCTATACGTTTATATAGAACCTTTTACATTTCAGGACACCCTAAAGTACTCTATAGGCAATGAAATACTTGTGAAGTTTAATCACTGATTTAATACAGTAAATTTCAGTGGCCAATCTGTGCACAGAAAGATTCCATAAGCAAAAACTTGGCTCAGTGTGACTGTTGAGGAATAATTATTGTCCAAGCCGACAGGGAGAACCTTCAGGGCAGTGCTGTGGACTTTACCATCTGAGCCAGGATTTTGACTAAACAGCTCAGGTAGAAACAGCACTCTGTCAGTACGGCACTGGAGGATCAGTATCCAGGAGGGGAGAGTAACCTTGATGCTGTGTTCCAGGCAGTCACACCTTGCAGATTAAATATTTTACATATGCTACTGGTCAGGGTGTGACTACCTTGAGGCACGTATAGGGATGCTGCATATTGCTTTGGAGGAATCTCAGCTCTTGACCTTGTTCCATTAGGTGTGAGGTATTACTCGATGTATGGATGAGGAAAGAGTCTGCAGGGTGGATGGTCAAACTGACCACTGCTCTGCTGTCTGGGAAGCCATTCAAGTAGAGGGGGACTCAAAGTAAAGCAATAGGGTTAGGGGATTCTAGAATGAGGGGGACAGACAGCATCCTTTGTGAGCAATGTCGAGAGTCGCACATGGTGTTGCCTACCTGGTACCAAGGGGAGGGACATCTCGAGGTGGCTTGAAAGGACACCAAAGAGGGATGGGGAGGATCCAATGGCTGTGGCCCATTTTGGCATCAATGATACAGGCAAGAGTAGGCAAACTGTCCTGTTTTGAGAATGTCAGGAATTAGGAGCAAAATTTAAAGAAAGGAACTCAAAGTTTGTACTCTCTGGATTGTTACCTGAGCCATGTGCAAATTGGCAAAGACATAAGAAAATTAGGGAAGTAAACATGCGGTAAAGGAGTGGTGTGTGAAAGAAGGGTTCCATTTCATACGGCACTTGCATCAGTATTGGGACAGGAGGGAACAGTACCGTCAGGATGGGCTCCACCTTAACCAATCTGGGGCCAGGATCCTAGTGGAAAGGCTAAATAGGGTGGTCACAAGTAAAATTTGGGGTGGGCGGGGAGACTCAGGAGAGGGTATTAAAGTTTCAAGGACAAGTAATGGGACAGAGAGTATGCAAAGGGTCGGGAATCGAACTTCAGGCACAGCAGACAATGGGACAACTATGAGAAGGGAGGCAGTCAACGTAAGACAGAGGATCTTACACTTAAATGCACACTGTATATGAGACAAGGTAAATGAGCTTGTAGCGCAGAAATTGATGGGTATGATGTTGTGTGCATCACCGAGATGTGGCTGCAAGGGGATCAGGGCTGGGATCTAAACAACCAAGCATATGCATCCTATCGAAAGGATAGGCAGATGGGCAGAGGGTTTGGGGTTGCTTTGTTAGTCAGAAATGAAATGAAATCAATAGCAGGAAGCAATATAAGATCAGAAGGTGTGGAATCTGTGTTGTTAGAGTTAAAGGACTGCAAAGGAGAAAAGACCTTGAGGGGATTATTTACAGACCTCCCAGCAGTAGTCAGGATGTGAGGAAGAAAATAAAACAGGAGATAGAAAAGGCATGTACGAAAAATCCTATTACAACAATTGTGGAGGACTTCAATATGCAGGTGGACTGGGAAAATCAGATTGGTAGTGGATCCCAAGAAATGGAATTTATTTGTGGAATGTCTATGAGCTTTATTTTGGAGCAGCTTGTGGTGGAACCCACAAGGGAACAGGCAATACTGGATTTGGTGATGTGTACTGAGGCAGACCCGATTAGGGAGGGAACCCCCAGCAGGCATGGACCACAATATCATAGAATTCACCCTACAGTTTGAGAGGGAGAAACTAGAATCACATGTGATGGTATTACAATTGAGTAAAGGTGAATACAAAGACATGAGGAGGAGCTGACCAGAGTTGATTGGAAGAGGAGCCTAGCAAGGAAGACGATGGAGCAGCAATGGCAGGCGTTTCTGGGGGTAATTCAGGAGGCACAGCAGAAATTCATCCAAAGGAAGAAGAAACATACTAAGGGGAGGATGGGATAACCATGGATGATGAGGGAAGTCAGGGACAGCATAAAAGGAAAAGAAAAAGCAAACAATGTAGTGAAGATTAGTGGGAAGCCACCTGATTGGCAAGCCTTTAAAAATCAGCAGAGGACAACTGAAAAAACAAGATGAGGATAGAGATGAAATATATGGGTAAGCTAGCTAGTAATATAAAAAATATTGCAGGAGTTTTTTATTTAGTTATATACAAGGTGATAGAGAGGCAAGAGTGGCCATTGGGCCACTGAAAAATGAGGTTGGAGTAGTAGAAATGGGGAACAAAGAATTGACCGAGGAACTGAATAGGTACTTTGTATTAGTTTTCACAGTGGAAGACACCAGCAGCATACCAGAACTTTGAGAGTCAACGGGCAGAGGTGAGTGTAGTGGCCATCACTAAGGAGAAGGTGCTGGGGAAGCTGAAAGGTCTGAAGGTGGATAGATCAGCCAGACCAGATGGACTACACCCAAGAGTTCTGACGGATATAGCTGAAGAGATTGTAGAGGCGTTTCTAGTGATCTTTCAGGAATCACTGGAGTCAGGGAGAGTCCCAGAGGACTGGAAAATGGCTAATGTACCACCTGTTTGAGAAGGGTGGAAGGCAGAAGACAGGAAGTTATAGGCCGGTTAGCCTGACTTCAGTCATTGACAAGATTTTAGAGTCCATCATTAAGGATGTGACTGCAGAGTATTTAGAAGTGCATGGTAAACTAGGGCTGAGTCAGCATGGATTCCTCAATGGAAGGTCATGTTTGACAAATCTGTTAAAATTCTTTGAACAGAAAGTAAGCCAGTTAGACAAAGGAGAGACAGTGGGCATGATCTATTTGACAAAGTGATCTATTTTACTAAATGAGATAAGAGCCCATGGTGTTAGGGGCAAGGTACTGGCATGAATAGAGGATTGGCTGACTGGTAGAAGGCAGAAAGTGGGGACAAAAGGGTCTTTTTCAGGATGGCAGCCACTGACTAGTAGAGTTCCTCAGGGGACCACAACTGTTCATGCCATACATTAACAATCTGGACAAATAAACCGAGGGAATTGATGCTAAGTTTGCAGATGGCACAAAGATAGATGTCAGGACAGGAATGTTGCAGAAGCAGAAGGCTGCAAAAGGATGGGCTAGGAGAGTGAACAGAATGGCAGATGGAATACAATGTGGGAAAGCATGAAGTCATGCACTTTGGTAAGAGAAAGAGAAGCATAGACTATTTTCTAAATGGGGAAGGGCTTCAGAAATCTTAAGTATAAAGGAGCTTAGGGGTCTTAGTTCAGGATTCTCTTAAGGTTAACATGCAAGTTCAGTTAGCAGTTAGACAGCCAAATGCAATGTTAGCATTCATTTCAAGAGGGCCAGAATACAAGAGCAAGGATGTACTGCTGAGGCTGCATGAGGTTCCGGTCAGACTGCAGTTGGAATATTGTGAGTGGTTTTGGATCCTGCATCTAAGGAAGGATGCACTGGCCTTGGAGAAGGTCCAGAGAATGTTTACAAGAATGATCGTAGAGATAAAGACAGAGGGCTTCTTATATGATGAGTGTTTGATGACTCTGTCTGTTCTCAATGGAGTTTGGAAGGGTGAGAGAGGGTCTCATTGAAACTTTGACAGAATACTGAGAGGCCTGGATAGAGTGGAGAGGATATTTCCATGTAAAAGAGAGATTAGAATCCAAGGGCATAGCCTCAGAGTGAAGGGACGGCCCTTTAGAACTGAAATAGTGAGGAATTTCTTCAGCAAGATGGTGGTTCATCTATGGAATTCATTATAGCAGAAGGCTATGGAGGTCAAGTCATTGAGTGTCCTGACAGAGATAGATATGTTCTTGATTAGTGAGGGAATCAAGAGTTATGGGGAGAAGACAAGACTATAGGGTTGAGAAACATATTAGTAATGATTGAATGGTGGAGCAGGATTGATGGGCTGAATGGCCTAATCTAATTTTGCTCCTACATCTTATTATGTTGTGGTCAGCCTAGATTTAGGTTCAAGTCTGTAGAATGAGTCTCAAAGCAACAATCTTCTGACTTAGAAACAACAGTTCTATCCACTGAGACATAGCATGTCTTCTGATACCCCTTTGCACCTTAGCCAAACACATAGAAACATAGAAAATAGGAGCAGCAGTAAGCCATTTGGCCCTTTGAGCCTGCTCATTATGTCTGTGGCTGATCACGCAACTCAATAGATTGTTCCTACTTTTCCCCCATATCCTTTCATCTCCTTAGCCCCAGGTGCTGTATCCAATTTCTTCTTGAGATCATAGAATGTTTTGGCATTGACTGCTTTCTGTGGTACTGAATTCCACAGGTTCACCACCCTCTTTGTGAAGGAATACCTCTTCATCTCAGTCCTTAGACTTTGACCCCCGGTTCTGGGCTCCCTGGCATTGTGGATGTCCTTCCTGCAATGACCCCTGTCCTGTCCTGTTCACCAATGTTGCCAAGTTGTCATCATTGACATCTGCTATCCTTCAATTTGAGGATGATGTCCGCTCAGGGTCACAAATTTTTGTTGCAGAGCTTTACGTGATTGAACAGGCTGATTCTCAACACAGAGCTCTTTCAGCACCTGGGGTAGAAAGTCCCATGTTAGAATGGGATCCAGAGTGCAGGATTTGTGTCTTTTTCTCCCCCTTTCTCTGCTTCATCATGATGCTGCGACTTGAAACACGATGCAGACTAATGGACACATTACACTGTTTTGAACAATTGATAACAAGCTTATCCTAGTCAATCATGCCACGTCAAAGGGAAACCTTCAGGGCATCTTCGTAGAGTGTTCTTTGCCATTCCTGGAACATTGGGTCATTTGAGAATTGAGAAAGCAGGTACTGATGAAAGAGATGGTTTTGAGCCATCCTCGGACACAATGTCTAGTCCACTGTAGTTGGTTTTTTTACCTGAAAGCTTGTGGAGCAGTTTCAAGAACGACAATAACATTTGCTCACTGCTCCTTCTGTTGAACCCAGAGGATTCATTGATAGAATTGCTTTAGCACTCTTACGTGTCCCTCATACCAAGTCCAGATCTCACTATGGTACATGATGTTGCGATGGCAACTCCTCCATACACTACAATTTTCGTTGTCAAATTCCTGTTGTTATATCTTACAGAAGGCCATGTTAGCCATTTACTCAGGTACTGGATTTACTCGAAAATGGTGTCTTTTGAGAGAAGTAACTGCCTGCACCAGACGAATTGACAAACAAAGAAAGTAGTACTTTTAACAGAAAGGGAACAAATAAAATCCACTTAATGTACGATTTACGTTGAAATATTTGAAACCGTGTTCTTTGTCACCATTTTACAAAATATTCTGGCTTCACTCCCACAGAAAAAATGATTAACTTACTTAGTTGTACAGGTCTAAGTGAAGCAAGAAATAATATTTTGGATCAGTTACATTTTACCCATAGACGGCAGTGATTTTTTTTCTCTCCCTTTTGGAAAAATTCCCGGAGCAAAATAAGCTTCTCTACGAAGTACTTGGGTGGGAAAGGATTATTACGAAGAACAGATGTTTGGAATTTGTTTTGCAGTGCGTTTGATGGTGTAACAGCACTTACCAATAAACCCAAATATGGGGCCCATGGAACACAGCAGCAGGCAGGAAGGAGAGCAGAATATGTCAGGGATGATTTTACTTACAATCCCATTTTACCTCAATCCCTTTTAACCCCAGGCTTGCAGATGCACGTACCTGGTGTCCATTTTTTATACAACTTTAATTATTGTTTTTTAATAGCTCTGAATAACAACTGTAGAGCTAATGGGAGAGGCCGAGACAAGGCTGCCTGTGAGGGGAGTGAAGGTGGGAGTCAGTAAGGGGAGGATTAATTCATACCTGACTGTCTTCATCGACATTGGCACCATGGGTTATTGGCAGTAACATAAGAATTGGCAATCCCATACTTCTAAGTGGGAGATATAGCTAAGTCTTGTTTGCTGTCACACAACACCAGGTTATAGTCCAACAGGCTCATTTGAAAACACAAGCTTTCGGAGCCTCAGTCCTTCTTCAGGCGTTGTAGGAGTAACGCTCTGAAAGCTTGTGTTTTCAAGTAAACCTGCTGGACTATAACCTGGTGTCGTGTGATTTCTGACCTTGTCCACCCCAGTCCAACTCCGGCACCTCCACATTTTGTTTGCTGAGTTAGTGCAGTCTTTCCCATTTCATTTATTCCAATGCACTCTTTGCTTTGACTTCAGAATTAAGAGCGGCTCGATTTTGGGCTTCGTTGCCTTCATTGCAAAGATTAGAGAAAGGAATGTGATTGAGGTCTTGGGCAACGAGATTTGTGCCAACAAGTGCATTCGCTGTTGTCTGTGTGAGATGCTGGTGACAGCAGCAACATCAGTGCATCTAATGTTTCCAACTCGAAGACAAGCTGGGCTATAGGTTTCACACAACTGACTTTCACCCACTTCAAAATTCTGTGTCTGCCTTCAGGAGCTAACAGCAGCTGCAGATGAAGCCAAAGCTGCCTCCGTGACAGAGGATAAATACTCATTGAGGTTTAAGATATGATTTCAACTCTCTATGTGTTAACCTTGAACCCTCTCTTTGGCTATTTATCAATCTTTCTGTGCTATCAGTGCTTGTAATGAACCTCATGACAACAATAGTCATGAGGCTGGATAGGCCTGTGTCGTATTCTTTAGATAGAATAGGCTGAGAGGGGACGAGATTGAGGTGTGTAAGATTATGAGGGGCATGGACAAGGTTGAAAGGAAACCATTGTTTCCCCTTAGTTTAAGGATAAATGACAAGAGGGCATAATTTTAAGGTGTAAGGCAGGACGTTTAGAGGGGATTTGAGATAAAACATTTTCTGTCAGAGGATGGTGGAAATCTGGAGCATAGGAGGGGCAGGAAGCATCACGACTTCTAAAAATAATGTGGACGAACACTTGAAATGACATAACATTCAAGGCTATGGATTAATTGCTGGCAAATGGGATTAACGTAGATAGTTCAGCACAGAAGGATATTATCAAGCTGGAGAGAGTTCAGAAAAGATTTACCAGGATGTTGCCGGGAATGGAGGGTTTGATTTATTAGGAGAGGCTGAATAGGCTGGGACTCTTTTCATTGGAGCATAGAAAATTGAGGAGTGACCTTATAGAGGTTTTTAAAATCACGTAGGGTATTGATAAGCCGAATAGGGGGCATATTTTTAAGGTGAGCGGGGGAAGATTTAAAAAGGACATGATGGGCAACTTTTTTACACAGGGAGTGGCTTGTGTGTGGAATGAACTTCCAGAGGAAGTGGTGGATGCAGGTATAATTACAACATTTAAAAGACATTTGGATAAGTACGTGAACGGGAAAGGCTCAGCAGGATACAGGCTAAGCGCAGGCAGGCAGGACTAGTTTAGTTTGGAATTATGGTCGGCATGGACTGGTTGGATCAAAGGGTCTGTTTCTGCATTGTACAACTCTATGGCTGAGGTAGTTCTTCTATACTGTATGACTCGATGATATTTTTTAAGAATGAGGAATGTAATTGACTTTGTCTTCCCTCTCCTGTTCCCTCCTTGCTTTCCATGAACCAAATCTCAATCAAAATGCAGATAGAAATGATAGAAGGAATTGTTGCCAAATGCTAACGTTGGCCATTTGGAGATGTAGAAGGGTGAACTGTACTGATGCACTCAGCTCCTTCCCTATGGGGAAACAGTACCTTGGTATTTGGTCTGGTTTGGTTTTAAATTCAATTTGAAGTGTGGGCATGCTCCAAGACTCGTTTAACAGCTTGCTGAACCTGAACCTGATTTAAGCATGGGTTTGCAGACGGACACTGGGGTTAGTTCCTTATCTTCGCCAAGACATGTGATAATAAGGAAGGGTGAGGTGAAGAGAAGGTGGACAGTTTATATGGGGAGGGAGTGTGTCCTCCATTTGCCTTCCTAGAATGCTGTGGTAGAGCATAATTAAAAACAGACTATCTTCACTCAGTGAGAGTGTTCCACATTAAAAGAAATGGGCTTGCTGGGAAGTGGGGAGATGCCACACACTCAGATTTTGAATCAGTTTGGAAATTTTCAAGATATAAACCAGAGATGATCTTTAAAGTAGAAACCCAAATTTTCCACTTAACGCTGGAAACTCAATTACATTTCATTAGGAAAGGGATTCCCCCGCCGAGGATAATTGGGAGCTCCAAACTAAGTGATGTTTATTGGAAACTACAAGTTTCTTTTTTGCTAATTAAAAGAATATGACATCAGGCATCACTCACCAAAACCTGACTTTGGTGAAAAGTTGAAAAATCATCAAGAATGCAGGTGACTGGAGTACATTTAAGTTTTGACTATTCCTCTCATGATAGGGAGGGATTAATTTCTTAAGATTAATATTATAAGTTAATTCTCGCTGTCAGCAAAGGTCAAAGCCACCCCTGTCCCTTTCCTATTCAAACACTTGTCCAAGTTTTGGACATGGCAAGAAAGCAACCATAGTACCAATAAAGTTAAATAAATTAATTATAGTTGTTAAGAAACAAATTACACATTTGAGTTTTCCATCGAGGCATCCAACTCTTGTCTGTAACAAGTACTGACCTCACACACCAAAAGGAGCAAGGCGGAGAATTTTCACAGCCTCATATTCGTCAGTGTCCTTAAAGCACCCTCCAGTGGCAATTGAGAGAATTGTCCATCACTAATGACCTTTAAATGGGGTGCACGAGACTGAGGGAGATTATGTGGCGCAATAGGTAGTGTGTCTGCCTCTAAGCTCTAGGTTCAAGTTCCATCTCAGGACTTGATGGTTAAGAAAGATGTGTGGATTATGCAGCCAAAGATCAACCTGCAAACCCTTCCAATAACAGGTGGTAAAAATGGGAGAGAGTCCTAGCCAGCTACATGATGGAAAGGTAGAACAAAAACAAAGTTGCTGGAAAAGCTCAGCAGGTCTGGCAGCATCTGTGAAGGACAAAACAGAGTTAACGTTTCAGGTCCAGTGACCGTTCTTCAGAACAACATGCTGCCAGACCTGCTGAGCTTTTCCAGCAACTTTGTTTTTGTTGCTGATTTACAGCATCCGCAGTTCCTTTGGTGATGGAAAGATGTTGTGTTTCTACTGTCACTATCTGTAGTTCCAAACATGCACCACATATGATGCCACAGTAACGGAGATGCTTTGGGGACTGGATGACCCAGTGCAGACAGCACAGTTTCTGATCCCTTTTGTGGTGGTTTTGGCACCTGCCTCCTTGCCATACCCATGGTGGAGGTCATGGTGCTATGGTTTGGACCTACCCTTGTGCAGAGAATTCAGGAAGATCCATTCTTAAAGATAATGGGCCTGAATGGTGTAAGACACAAATTTCAATTGTAATCCTGTGCTTACCAATTAGTAACTAATGGAACATCTGTGAAGAGCTGCTGAGGGGATGGTGGACTAGAAACTTTAGAAAAGAGGAAAATTAGTGAACACCTAACAACCCCTGCTGGACAACGTAGGTACTGCACTGAAAAAAGACTTGTATTTGAGATTAGATAACAAGGTGTCGAGCTGGATGATCACAGCAGGCCAAGCAGCGTCAGAGGACTGGGAAAGCTGACGTTTTGGGTCTGGACCCTTCTTCAGAAATCAGGGTCCAGACCTGAAATGTCAGCTTTCCCACTTCTCTTCTGCTGCTTGGCCTGCTGTGTTCATCCAGCTCTATACCTTGTTATCTCAGATTCTCCAGCGTCAGCAGTTCCTACTATCCCTGTATTTTATTAGTTCTTTTCACAATTATGAGATACAAAATACTTCACAGACAGTAAGTAGTACTTATAGTAAATGCAGCAGCCAATTTGCACACAGCAAACTCTCTCAAAAAGCAATGTGGCATTGATTATTTGTGATGTAGATTGAAGGATAAATATTGGCTGAGAATAACACATTTAATCTTACTTGAAATTGTGCTGTTGGATCATTGAAGCAGACAAGGCCTCGGTTAAACGTTTCATCCAACATACGGCACTTTGACAATGTAGCACTCCAGCACCTAATGTGGCTTGCATTCTCACTGGAGTACTGAGGGAGAGCTGCACTGTCACATGTGTTGTCTGCTGGATAAGACTTTACACGAAGTCTCCATTTGCCCTCTCAGGTTGGTACAAAAGATCCCATGGAGGTTTTGAAAAGCCTTCTAGAGAAGTCAGCATTTGTTGTCCATCCCTAATTGCCCTTGAACTGAACGGCATGCTAGGCAATGTCATTGGGTACACATAGCCAGTTGTATGCAAACCAACCATGTAAGGTCATTATTGAATTAGGTGAGTGGTTAAATAATTGACAATAACTTCGTAGTCCCGTTTTCTACATTTGAAATATTTTCTATTTTAAATAGCAAGACCCACAAACAGCAAAGTGATATTGATTGAGGGATAACAATTAGCCATGACGCCAGAATGACTCCCTTGCTCCTACAGTAATAGAATCAGCCAGTACGGAAGAGGCCCTTCGGCCCATCAGGTTGTCCTCTTCAAAAGAATGTCACTGGATCTTTCAGGACCATCCAAGAGAACAAAAAAGGAGCCTGGGCTTAATCCAAAAAAAAAAAAAAGCACTTTCAACAGTATCAAACTCCATATCATTAACATGGGGCGCAGCCTGGGTTTCTGAGCTCACCATCCCAGAGTTAGATTGATGTTATAATCTCATAGCTAAGAGGCAAGAGTGCAGTTACACTCGTTAATATACAGGGAGCTGCTCTTTGCAGACAGAAAGAACACATGCACTCTCAATGCCTTTATAAACTCGTCAAAATAAGTGACAACCATTTGCTGGTTTATTTCTTTGTGCAATGCCCTGGCCACAGTCAACCCACCTGGTTTAAAATTTAAACAAATCCTGGCAGTTAGTGGGTATATTCTCCATGGCAACACCTCCACCAGTGTCCAGTTGCCAACTAATTATCACTCTCTCCCTTGTGCAGTATAAATTTTGTCTTGGCAACCCCGCCCATCCCTGAATTGGTATTCTTGTGAATTGCCCTGATGAGCACAAGACAAAAGACTCAAACAAAATGCTTTTTTCCCCACAAATAGTCAAACATTCTTTGCCTGAAAATATTGACCTATGATCACAGGATTGGAAACGTTTAGCAGGATATGAGCCAAACGCAAGCAAATCTGGACAATATCCAGGCTGGGGCTGACAAGTAAAATTCGTGCCACACAAATGCCAGGCTATGACCATCACCAATAAGAGACAATCTAATCACTGCTCCTTGACAGTCATTGGTGTTACCATCAGAGTGCACCACTGTCAACAGCCTCGGTGGGGGGGGTGGGGTGTTGTCATTGACCTGAAACTCAACTGCACTCACCATGTAAACACGGTGGCTACAAGAGCAGTTCAGATGCTAGGAATAATTTAGCCATAAACTCACTTCCTGATGCTCCAAAGCCTGTCCACCATCTACAAAGAAGGAGGCAGAAATGTGATGGAAAACTCCCCTCTTGCCTGGATGAGCGCAGTCCCTACAACGTTCAAGAAGCTTGACACCATCCAGGACAAAGCAGCCCGTTTGTTTGGCACTACATCCACAAGCATCCACCACCGATGCTCAGTAGCAGCAGTGTGTACCATCTACAAGATGCATTGCAGAAATTCACCAAAGATCCTCAGGCAGCACCTTCCAAACCTGTAACCACTTCCATCTAGAAGGACAAGGGCAGCAGAAATATGGGAACACCACCACCTGCAAGTTCCTCTCCAAGCCACTCACCATCCTGACTTGGAAATATATCGCCCTTCCTTCACTGTCCATGTGTCAAAATCCTGGAATTCCCTCCCAAATGGCATCATGGGTCAACCCACAGGTAGACTGCAGCTGTTCACTATCTTCTCAAGGACAACTAGGGATGGGCAATAAATGCTAGCCCAGCCAGCAACATCCAATTCCCACAAATGAATCAACAAAAAAAAAAAAAAGACTAGCTCAGTTCAGGAAATCTGGTTGGCATGGATGAGTTGAGCCAAAGGCCCTACTTCTGTGCTGTAAGACTCCATGACTCGAATGGTATGCGTTATATCCAATAATTTCAATTTAAACACAGCTTCAAAAAACTAACATCAGTTGTCCTCACATTTAGTCAGAAAAGCTGGAGAATTGATCACCTAGTCAAGATGGGCAGTTTACAACAATACTAGGGGAGATCACATTTTTTAATTTGATTTAAGCTTTATTATCACATGTACTCAAGTACAGGGAAATAATGTCACCACACGTGGCACCATCTTAGGTACGAAGGTACTTTGGTACAAAACTTAGATACGAGTAGCAACAAAGTTAAAAGTAAAGCATTACCATTGTTCTCAGTAGGAGTAGAAAAATTACAAAACAAAGCTGCAAATTAACATTACAGTCCTTCCTAGCATTAAGGAATAAAGGTAAAAGTTCAACACTCTTTCTTAAATGCACACTCTGCAAGGGGTCAGTCTCCCCCACCTTGGCCCACTCTCTGCGAAACCTCAGGCTCCCTGTTCGACGCTACAGGCGTGTGCGTGTGCGTGTGCGTGTGCGTGAGCGTGAGCGTGCGTGGTGGATGTGGGGAGATGACACATCCCTCACCAACACTTTGGGGCCCATAGTCGCTTCTCACCCTGGACCTCCTGCCAACACTGCTGAGCCTACAGATGATGCCATCGCCACTGCTGCTCCCTCTCGAGAAGGCAAGATTAAAAATAAGGAGAGAAGGGGGGAGAGAGAGAGAGAGAGAGAGAGATATTAAAAAAGGAGCGGTCGGGCCTACCATGCTGGTGCCACCATCTTGAATAGCTGGCTCGTTCTCCCCATTGCGCTGTCGCGTCCCATTCTCCCCTGCCTTAAAAAATAAAGAGGGAAAAAGAAAGAAAAAAACAACCAGAAACAAAGAAAGCAGAAAGAAGCAGATGAGCAGCGGACCAGGAGCTCGAACACAGCGCTGCTATTCCATGCCACCATTTTGGTTTCTGTGGAAGCGATGACAATAAAAGGTTTCATTTCCAGAAAAATCAACCAGTTTGTGATCACATTGTGATTGTGAAACACATCAGGAGCTGTGTTTTGGATGAAATGCTAAGCTAAGACCTTGTGTACCCTGTCAGATGGAGTGAAAAGATGCCATGTCAACTTCTGAACAGCTGCGGAAATTTCCTGGTGTGCTGGCCATCATTTATCCTTGAAATAGACGGTGATGTGATTTAGTTGGTCTTTCTTGTATTACTATGGTTACTACACTTCAAACACACTTCGCTGATTGTAAAGCATCTGGGATGCTGAGGACATCAATGGAACTATACAAAGAGAGTTTATTTTAGCTTCAAACTACAAGATAGGTTGTAGCTAATTGTAAAGTTGAACAAAAATCCTTGCTTGCTTGTTTCTTTATTAATTCATGGGATGGGGGTTTCGCTGGCGTGGCAGCATTTATTGCCCATTCATAATTGCCCAGAGGGCAGTTAAGAATCAACCACATTACTGTGGGTCTGGAGTCACATGGTGGCCAAACCAGGTAAGGATGACAGTTTCCTTCTAGACAGTAGAGAACCAGATGGGTTTTTCTAAAAACAAAATCAAAAACAAAAAAAAAAAAAACCGACAATGGATTCATGGTCATCATTAGATTGTTAATTCCAGGTATTTTATTGAATTCAAATTTCAGCATCTGGCATAGCGGGATTCAAACCCAGTTCCCCAGAACGTTATCTGGGTCTCTGCATTAACAGTCCAGCGATAATATCACTAGGCCATTATCTCCACTAGGGGGAGGCAAAGTCCAACCTTCACATTGAGAATACCCTCCATCGAATTGCGTGGCACAATCATGCTAAATGGGGCAGATTTCTAACAGATCGCACAATTCAAAATTAGACATCCATGAGGTGGTGGACTAGAAACAGCAGCAGCATTGTACACCAACACAATCTGCAACCTCATTTCCTAACATATTCTCCACTCAGTCATTACCATCAAGCCTCTGGTTCAACCACTCTAATTCAATGGAGAGCGCAAGAGGACATGCTAGCAACAATATTCAAGCAGCTTAAAACCTTCTAGGACAAAGCAGCCCACTTGACTGGCACTATAGCCACAAACATCCACTCTCTCCACCACTGACGCTCAGTGCACATTGCTGCTACTACTATTCACAACATGCACTGCAGAAATTCAAGGATCCTTAGACAGGACCTTCCAAACCCACAACCACATCTATCTAGAAGGACAGGGGCAGCAGATATGCGGAAAACCACCACCTTCAAGTTCCTCTCCAAGCCAATTATCATCCTGACTTAGAACTCTATCGCTAATCCTTCACTGTCGCTGCATCAAAATCCTGGAACTCCCTCCTTCAGGGCGTTGTGGATCAACCTACAGAACACAGATGCAGCGGATCAAGAAGGTAGCTCACCACCATTTTTCAAGGGCAACTAGGGATAGGTAATAAATGCTGGCCCAGTCAGTAACGACATTATCCCAAAAAGGAATAATAAAAACATTTAATTACCTATCTTCAGAAACAATACCAGAGCTCCAGTCATCTCAAAAAATTCAGAGTTCCACTGCTCTTTATTAAAAATGCACCTACTATATATCTATATTCATATGACCTAGGAGGCATCAACTCAATCTCACTTGTTCCTGGGAGACAATCAAGACTATACATCAACTTTATCCTCGATTCACAACCCCAAGCATGCACAGCCTCTCTTAGAATAGGTCCCCTCAGCATCCTTTTATGGAGTATTTAAGCATCCGGCTTTCCTAAGTCAGTCAACCATGATTTGAAACAGTAACTGGTTAAGACCTGGAGGAGTCAGTTTGTCAATTTGACATGGTCACATCAAATCGCACTAAAAGGCTTGTCAAGAGCTGCAAATCAATGTGTATTATAGTTGCATGTTTGCAGTTCTTTGTCAAAGGTTTCCAGAATCCAGCAACTCTTTCCAGTTGTTTAGCAATTTTGACAGAATACTCCCTTTAGATTAAAAGCATGGAAAATAAAATCTGCTCACTGCACAATGTATTGCAGAAATGGTTTTTCTTACCCAACTGATTCATTTGTACTTTACCATAGCTTCAACAAATTGAGATGTAAAGGTGCACTTTTCTAAAAGTGACCCAAAACATCAAACATTTCAACACTCAAATATAAACATTTTAAACACACAAGGTATGAGTTATTTCAAATAAACAATATACATGGGAAATAGTTTTCCAAAAATCCTACTACTTTCTCCACAATCATTGCACTGATACACTGCGTCCACAGTGGTTGAGGAAGTTTAACTGCATCTGATTCAGCAATGAACTCCAAAGTATGGTACACTACTGATACACTGTAATATCGAGCAACAGCATGAAAGGTGTTTGAGTGCACGAAACAAACAATCAGCAGCTGCCATAATACCTGGTACATGGTTTGTATCATGCAATTTTGTTTGCTTAATATATGGATGAGAGCGCATTTCAAAAGTAAACAAACCAAAACTATAACTCCAGAGTCAGATTAATTATTTATTACGTGAATTTTATAAGAATATGGGCAGCTAAGCAAGGAATTGGGAAATAAGTATAAACTAAATTGCATTAAAGTGAAGTATAAGATTACTTCTGTATAGCATTTTGGCACAAACAATCCTGTATAAGGAGAATCTTTTCCACATCATTAAGACTATGTAAATTTTGTACTAATTTTCTTGCACTTGACTTTAGTAACTGAATAATCTCAACAAGATGTTCACAATGCTACAATTAAACAAACCAGAAATAATGAAAAATAATTCAAACAGAAACATCGAAAGAGAAAACAAATTAATACTCGTGGAAATTCCTTAAAAAGAGAACATTTGAACAAATTTACAAATTATCAAATATTATAAAGAGTGACAGCTACACAATTACTGGTGACTATTTTTGACTTTGTTGGTTAGAACACCTTTTTGAATGACTACTGGGAACATGTTGACTACTGAACAGTTCCAATAATATGAACATTAAAGAGATGTGGGTATATTTGAACTTAAGTTTCCCTTATTTTCCTGATGCAAGCTTTACAGCTGCCGAAAACTACTACTTAAAGTAGAACGTACCTTACGGTATAATGAAAAGAGATAAATCATTAGTAAACGTGAACAGCAGTCAATGTTCAAATGAAGGTGGAGGCCATTCCACCCAAAGTGTCCATTTCCAGTTTGCTTTTAACCAACAGATGCAAAACAACTAAAACGGAAATATAAGGGTGACTGAGTGCAATTGTACCTTTATTTCCAGGGCATTTCAATGTTTCATTTCATCCATTAAACCTCCAAAAAGTGTGATTATATGTAGAGCACAGAATAAGGCATTTACTTTATTGTGGCCATCTTTTTCAACTATGAGAAAAGAGTAACATGAAGAACATAGCTAAATGGCACCACTGCACAATGTGCTTGCTCCCTGCTCGTAGAATGGAACAAATCAGCGGAGAGCATTTGTGTAAATCCTACATCTAGTCTCTAAACGCTAAGATACCAAAAAATTCATCAGATATTAGGGAGTGGCTTTGGAAGAGGTAGAAGAAATTCTCTCAGAAACCAGGAAATGAATGTTCAAAATGTTTAAGCGAGTACAGTAAAAACAAAATCTGCATCATTCAGCCCAATGTTCGTATTGGAAACGGTGGCAAAATATCCAAGTTGGGTTTAATGAAGATCTGTAGCTCAGGTTGCGATTGGAGTTGTTGGTTGGTTCACCGAGCTGACTTGGCGAACCAACCAACAACTCCATCCAAGTTGGGTATCCAAATTGTAATACTGAAAATAAAATTCCAGGAATACTAATGTTCTGACTTAATCACAAAGACATGCTAAATATGATATCCGATACAAAGCATCTTCACACTATCTGTGTTTTAAGCATAACTGGTACACTAAGTTTAACTTAGCAAATCTAATGCTGGTCCCACAGAAACTGGACATGGCAGTATGAGTGAAGTTTTTTATAACGGTGATCTTTCAATTGTTAGTAATGATCTGGCTTTTGTGTATTAGAAAAAAAACACAACTGAGAAGACGTTAAACAATATATTGTTTCAGTGCCCTAACAATGTGCTTCAATATGTTGTCTTCTATGAATGGTCTTGCGAGTTACAGACTGTCCTACAACGTTCAGAGCTGTACGTTAGTGACCGTTTTCTTCACCTTTTTCCTCACCCTCATCAAGGTAATCAGTGTCGACGATGGCAATAAAATCACTCAGTTACAGCATTGCTCCTTCTCTGCCTCAAACATCCTAACACAAACTCCTTTTTTCAAAAATACCATTGTGATCAGTAAGGCTGCCCATGCAGTGCCTTTGTGCAGGCTGTACAAGGAACTGGACTGACAAAAAGTCAAATTGATTACACGCAGGAATGTGGCAGCTGCCAGCTGAGGGAGAAACCTCCTCCTCAGTTTGGCACTGATTTGAGCCTAACCCAAACAGATATAAGGACAGTCCTGTAAGAAGTACTTTTGTCATAGTTTGTCTTCCCCCAACCCACCCCTCAATACACTTTTCTGACTCCTGGTTAATTTCAGCTGCTTTGTAGGATCAATTATTCCAGTCTTTTCCAAATTTCAGTCTTCTACTGTTTCCTAACTATTCCTCCTGCCCCCATAGTCCCAATCTAGGCTCCTATTTCCATCCAAGGCATCAGAAATGAAGCACTTCTGACAGACTATGTGGAGTTCAGAGATTACTGATGGGCAACAATCGATATAAAGCACTTTTCAGTGTGGCTTCATTGCTCCACCTAATATCATCTTATAATTTGATAGCCGTCATGAAGGTTGCTGATTTCCAATGTCAACATACCTCTGTAACAGCAAACAAAGACTATAACCAACTTTCATTCTTCAAACCATTTCCAATAACCAAGATCACGATGTACACAGAACAGTAACTGGTTCCTCCATCACACCCCAAACTGCCCAATGTTTGTCTGTCTCAATCTGGCACAGGGAATGCCAATGGTTGCCAGTCTCTCCTCATTTCCTTATTTTATATTGCGTACTATCCTTCGGCAATGGTTTGTCTTCATTTCACCCAGCGCTTGCTCCAACTTGCGAATTAGGTGCAACAAGGTGGCAGGATCAGTTTGAAGGATATTGGCATTCCGCTGTCCATTCTGCTCCAGATGTAACTTCAGAGTTAGGAGTGGTTTGACTTGTTGCCTTAAGGCACGGCTGGCCAACTGACAGAAGAAACAAAACAAGAATATTTGGTATCATCTTGGCATCACAATTACATCAAACCAGCCAACAGAAATACGAGAACTCATGTTTACAGTCACATGTTTAATTTATTTATAGTACTGTAATGCATGTCAAATAAGAAAACTCCATACAGGTTTTAGAAGAGCAAAAATCAAGCTCAACAAACCTTCCTGCCATTTTTTTTGTAAATATTGCACATAAAGTAGATAACAGAACTGGATGTGATATGTTACTCGGAACCCTGAAAAGCATTTGCAAAGGTCCACTATATAAGAGGCAACTAATGGACAAACAGTAAGTTTTACACAAAATTCTGGGGTTAGAAATACAAATAGCCAAAAGACGAGAGCTAAACTCGATCCAGGGCCATGGAGTTGAATATTCCAAGGGTTTGCGCCTGAATTTCTGTCCCTCATTTTTGTAAATGACCTAGATGGAGAAGCCATCTCAAATCCTTGACAACATAAAATTTTGGCACAGCAGCATCCTATTACACTTCTTAACTTGCAGAAAAATATTTGCTCAGTTGTGAAATTAGGTGAACCGACTGCAAACAGAACACTGAGACACAAAGCTAACATTGAAGTAGAAGACAGCAGTTGGAGTTAATCAAAGTATTCATCAGTCAGCCTAACATTAACAGCTTAACTGGAGTCAACGTAGCACACTTATGCACTGTCAGACTGAGTCAGCTTGTACCTTTTCATATCACAGAATATGAACTCTCAACCTTTCAAGGTTGAATGAGTGAGTTCACATTAATCCCCTTATCAAGTACCCGGGTGCTGTCATTATCAGAGCTAAGTTAAAAAAGGTTTATTGACCGGAAAGAAAACCAAAGTTTTCTACAATGGGCCAGTTTTAATTTGCAGTATTTCAGAAACAGAGAAGCAGTCATATTTTGCCAAATATACTCTTTGTATTCAGTGTTCTGTAACAGTGTGTTATTGGTTTTGTGATTGTGCAATTCTTTGACTTTTATTCTCGAGACAATGTATTAATATGCTTTAAGTATGTATAAAATGTTAACACATTGTCTAGAGTACAAAAGTCATAAAGAATTGCACAGTACTTTAAAACTACTGTCCCTACTTAGTAACTTTGTGTTGATGTTAAATCACGTAGTTAAGACAATTTGTGACTTTACAATATGAAAATTTAAATGAAAAGGGTGACTCTTTCCCTGCACCAGCAACCACTTCAACACTCCATAGAAGATGGCCTCAAAGTCTAACAGTATCTGATTTGATGAGAAGCTTTCACCAATTAAACAAAACTAAGCTGATAAGCTCAAAGTATCAATCATGAACATGTGTCAGCAAAATCCTCTTATTTAGTAAGTCTTAAGTACATATATCAGAGAATTGTTATGGTGTAGGAGATCATTCAGCCCAGCGGCTCTGAATATTTTTAGCTTAGTGCCAGTCTCCTGCCTTTCCCCATAACCGTGTGTAGTTTCTATTTGAGTAATCATCCAATTATCTCCTGAATGCCACCAATGACCATGCCTCCACCACACTTCAAGGCACTTCTATTCCCTAACTACTCACTCTGAAAGGTTTCTTCCTCATCTTACATTTGCTTCTTTTGTAAAACACTAAACCTGTGCCCTCTGGTGCTTGACATACACAAACTATATTGAAGAGGACACTCTCACAAGTAACAGGCATCAAATGGAACCTATCAGGTGACAGTTTGGTAAGATCAGTCAATTGTATAACCCTTTAGAGCCAATTAGAGATTGGTTACACACTCCTTAAACCAAGTGGAAATCAGGCCAGTTATAGTGTAATAACGTCATCGATCATGCTGTGGCTTGGAAGGGATAACTAAGTACCTGCTTTCAGTGGACAAAACACATGTCAAGATCAGAGTCTGCTGTCTGGCTGTAAGCAGAAGACCACGGAAGTTGACGTTACAGAGAGAGAACGAGCACCGTCTCTGCTCCAAGCCACATAGTGAAGCAAGATCTGTGTTTGGCCCACCAAGTTGCCGCCTATCTTTTTTGTGTAATACTGTCATAACTTAATGCAGGTTTCCTGCAGTGTCTTCTACTGCCCAGGTGGTCACCTTTTCATAGGCTTAAACTTTTCTGTTGACAGTATGAATAGAGACTTTGCCAAATCAAAGAAAACATTTGACACAAACCTTATTGCATTTTTGGTTTACAATTAAATTTCAATGCACATGAGATACACATACAATATTGTGTAAAACTGCTGGGTTGAGAGAATTGTAAATTATTTACCTGTACATCGAGTCTCCATTCTAAGTTGTGGTAACGTGGGAGATCTGGGGCCAGCTCATTCAAGATACTCCGAATCTCTTTCCGATTATCCAGGTAAAGCTGAAGTAATAATTTATTTAGATCTTCAGGAAAGCCCAAAACAAGCACAGAGTCTTGGAAGTCCACCTCGGAAATCTAACCAACAGTTAGATTTGTTATTACACGTTGTATTTAAATTCACAAAAAAACAACACAAGAAGTCCCTGATTTACTTACACAGGTAGGAGGAATATTACTAAGCTGGAGAGGGTTCAATAGAGATTTACCAGGATGTTGCCGTGCATGGAAGGTTTGAGTTATAAAGGAAGGGTGGATAGGCTGAGACCTTTTTTCACTGGACCGTAGGAAGTTGAGAGGAGACCATATCGAAGTTGATAAAATAATGAAGCATATAATAGAGTTAATGGTAGTTGTCCTTTCCTTAGGATGGGGGATTTCATGACTAGGGGACATATTTTTAAGGTGGGAGGAGAAAGCTTTAAACAGAGACATGGGGGCAATTTTTTTCTTTACACAGAGGGTGGTTCACGTGTGGAATGAACTTCCTGAAGAAATGGTGGATGTGGGTACAACTGCAATATCTAAAAGAGATTTGGATAAGCACATGAATAGGAAAGGTCTGGAGGGCATGGGCCAGGAGCAGGCAGGTGGGGTTCGTTTCGTTTGGGATTACTTTCGGCATGGACTGGTTGGGCTGAAGGGTCTGTTTCCATGCTGTATGACTCTGACGTGGGAGTATAATTTTAAAGATATGACATGCGAACAGCTCCTGTACTTACGAACAGCTAGTTTACATTGTCCTGCATTGTGCTCTGACTTGCAAACAGACTCCAGAACAGAAACTGTTCACAACCCAGGGACTGCCCGTAATTGCCTTCTCTGACCTAGATGTGATCAACCAGATAATGCAAACTTAAAAAGGTTCCTGGCTTAATTCTTGGTCTGCATTTGTATAGAAGAGTGAGACAGCTCAGAAGTGGAACCATGTCGTTAGCAATCACATTAACAGTGGGGGTTTAATTCCTATCCAGGGCAAGGTTCAAATTATTTTACACATTTTCCCACATGCGATTTCTCATAGGAAACAACTGGCAAACTGCTGATAATGGACCTTCTTGGTTGTTGTGCAGCCGCACATTCGTGTACCTCACAAAGAATACTGGTCTGGGAAAGGTCAAGCTAGATACTCCATTGCTATCCAGTAATCCCTTCTGGATATGAAGAGACATCAGACTTAATAACCCTAGGACTCCCGTTCATCACCCCCACCCTCCACCCCAACAGGGAAGGCTAAACCCGCTGCCTCCTAAGGACAACACTTGAGAACATACAGCTGAGATCCACCCTGCGAACTTTACTGCCCTCCAGTAAAGACCATTTCAGACAGAGTTTTCAGTCTGCTGTTCCTGACACCTCCTTTGCTTCAACATCCACTTGTTTGGTTATACCACTGCATAATGTCTTAAAATACTTTTAGTGACATTGCATAAATTCAAGTTTAGGAGTTGATTAGCTCAGTTAGCTGGTCATGCAATACAGGGTGATGCCAACAGCGTGGATTCAATTCCTGCACAGGCTGAGGTTACCACAAAGGACTCTCTTTCTCAACCTGTCCCTTTGACTGAGGTGTGATGACCCTCATGTTAAACCACCATCAGTTGTCTCTCTTGAATAAGAGCAAAGCCAGAAGGACTGAGGTGACTTGACCTTTAAATTAAAGTTCACCATTCCACCACACAACAACTTTTACCCATAACAAGGCCCTTTGCAGATGAATGAATCTCTAAGTCTGTAATCTTTTGCTATAGAACTGTTGTGCCTGACTTTCCTATTTAATTCCTAATTTGTGGATTAACAACTTTTGTTGTTGACCCCATTCTCAAGCAAATACTGTCGCTGGATCAACCTTGTCCTTTAGATATAAAAAGGTTAAAAACGGCTACTGCTTTCCATTGACAACAGGAAATTACCCAGTTGGTTCCATCAAACAAGCCCTGCTTTCATGATGACCAGAGTATCACAACTCAACATGCCCTTTTTCTTGCCACTCCTGCTCTCCACCAGCCACCCCTTCGCAGTTATGTGATCACCTGGAAGAGGTGAAGGAAACATCAACTAGAGGGGGTAGGACAAAAAAAAAAGACCAAAAAAGTTCTCTCCAATTACTTCATTAAGCAAAATAATAGCCCAGAACATTGAATCAAAGCTAATCCCAAAAGAACACATCAACAAATAAATTATTTTACCATCATTTTGGAGCTCTCAGTTAGCAAGTACATCAAACCCTCTACTCCATGTTGTACAGTTTCAGTGCTCACATTCAGCTTCCCTACGAGAAAAAAAAAATCAAATGAATAACTGCATACAAATAACTTACAGGCTCACTATATACTTCAGTAATTCATCTGAGGCGCTACACTGTCACATAATGGGACCAAAAGGTGGTGTGGGTATGGGATTTCCACTCAATTATGTCAAAGCAGCTGTTCTGTTAGATACATCTGTACAAACAGCAAGTGAGGAACCAGAGTTGGGATATCCCCGAATGCAAAATAACGACTGCATTGCCTTAGACAATAGTCAACATAGAATGAACTTAACACGGCACTGTAGAACATGAAAACTGGTGTAAAGAGAGAGAAAGAAAGCCAGTGAAGCTTTCCATCTTACACTCATCAGGACAAATGCAAGAATGCCAAATTTCAAGCAGGCTCAATAAGCTACACCACAGGAAAAAAATAGTACAGGTCGGCCGGCAAGTCAACTGATTGGTCGACGCGTTAACAACAGGGAAACAGGCGCTCTTTGCTCCTGTGGTACAAAGTGTTGCGATTGTTTGAAATTTGTCTTCGTGCATTTGACCTGATGAGTGCAAGATGAACGACTGTGGCAACATTATTTTTGAAAATAGCAATATAAAGATGTCTTAAAATCTTCTCCCTCTTTTTATCACTCTGCAAAGAAATAATCCCCTTACTATCACAGCCAAGATCACATTTCGAAAACTAAGTCTGTGAAGAGAACCAAGTCTGTGAATATCACACTAGAATTCTGGACAGCTGTTGATCAGTATCACAGGGCCACTGTCCTGTCTGAATGCAAATAAACTCTACATATTTTAATTCAACTTATTATAAGGCAAAACTAAGATAGTGGTTGCTCACCCCTCTTATGCAAACCATGAAATGACAGTGGGTATGACATCATTAGACAATCAATTCCCAATTACAGTCTTCTCAAGGCAACATCCCGAAAATATCCTGCTTGTACAAATGAGCCTTTGAACCGACTTAGAAAATGAAATTATTCCCATTATCAATGAAAGGCCTATCTTGTGATTTACCACTCCCATGCACAATTCTGACAGTACTAGAGACACTACAAACCTCAAAAGCAACAGAGGGATCTTGGGGTTCATGTCCACAGATCCCTGAAGATGGCAGGTTAATAGGTAAGTTAAGAAGGCATATGAGATGCTTGCTTTTATCAGCCATAGCATACATTCTAAAAGCAGGGAGATCACGTTGGAGCTGTACAGAACATATACTAGCTGTATAACTAGATATTTCCCTCAGAACGTAGATTGTGGATACAGGAATTGTAATATTAGCAAATTTTACTTAGCATTAAAGAACACCACTGCCTTAATCGGAATTACAGGTTAAAAGCTACTCGTAACTACATACTCGCTGCTCCTTCAAATGTTTTGGGATTTGAGCCTTTCTTCAGAAATTCCACAGCGATTCGGCAGAATTCTCCTACAACTGAAACAAAATTTATTTTATCACACAAATGAATATTCACTACAATAGCAAAATTTTCAAATAAAATTGCCCCTACTTCATAACTCTTGTTATCTTACCACTTATCTTTCCCATTTTGGTTATTTTACAGTACAATGATCGATACAACTGATATCACATTCCAATACAATAAACTGCAGCATATTGTTTTGCAGAGTGTTTGCAGACAAACCTCTCTGTGATCTGCCAAACAGCAAACTCCCAATATCAAATATCCCATTTCCAGGGCATGAGCATCAGGTTTGACATGACTGAGCACCTTAAAGTCTGTTTCAGAAAGCAGTCCAAAGTCAACTAGGTTGGTTAATGGTCAGGAGTCCCATATCAACCAAACTAGGTATGAACGACAGGGAGAGAGGGCCCTTTTGTGGCACAGTGGCAGTGCCACTACCCCTAGACTGGGAGGTCCAGGTTCAAATCCCACCTTCTCCAGAGATGTAATAACATGTCTGAACAAATACCAATTAGAAAAATAGCTTGGAGATAGTAGGAACTGCAGATGCTGGAGAATCTGAGATAACAAGGTGTAGAGCTGCATGAACACAGCAGACCAAGCAGCATCAGAGGAGCAGGAAAGCTCTAGGCCCAAAATGTCAGCCTTCCTGCTCCTCTGATGCTGCTTGGCCTGCTGAGTTCATCCAGCCCTACACCTGGTTATCTTAGAAAAATAGGTTATATTGTTTGTATAAAAAAAATGTCAGGGTGTTCTTTTCAAAAGAAGGTAAGACATACAAGTTTGGCTGGTATTTATGTTTGGACCAGGCACCACATTCCCTGAAGACACCTCAGCTCCTCATGCCTAGCCCTCACACAATCCCAATCCCAATCCCAATCCCAATCCCCCACTCCCAGCACAGCCTCAACCTGCACCCCTACCATAAATACCCCCACCCCACTCCACTCCACTATTCCTAAACCCCTACTCCAACCTCCTCCAGCCTTAACGCCCCCATACCACGCCTAACACACCATATCTCCCCCAATGTCCCCCTCCCCCATTTCCTAACCACCCCCAGGCCCAGCTTTCACTCACTCACCCTCGGAGTCCACCTGAGGTAAGAACCCCAGGTGCTCCTTATGCTCCTCCGATAAAACCAGCAGCATCGTCCCTCAGGCTGAGGCCTCGGCCAAAGACAAAGGGGTGAAAGAAGCAGAAAAATACAGCTAAACACTTCCAGCAGAGCGCACTCCCCCGGAAACCCACTCCCCACCGAGTCCGTGTTAAACAAGTCGCCACGACGGAAGGTTCCGGGCCTAAATCTCCCACTCAGCGCGCCATCCAACGGCCGAACTCAGAACCGCACCCTCTCCCGGGCTAAATCTGTTCATTCATTGCCTTCCCCAGATAGAGGCAATCACTCAGTTCATTACAAATCTGAGCCAGTGCTTCAACTTCAGTCACTTTTTGTTTTATATGTTCAAATTGCTTTGCAATCAAAGGAATGCTTACTGTTAACATATATTACTGTATCACATAACTTAGTAATTATTCTCTGTGGTGCTCACAGTCCCAGAATCAATCACGTAATTGCTATCGGTGCAGAAGGATGACATTCAACCCGTCATGTCTACCCTGGCTGTCCAATGGGCATCATGATTTCGTGTCATTCTCCCGCCTTTTTCCCAATGCCGATGCACGTTGTTTCCATTCAAATGTTCATGTAACATCTACCTTACCCAAAACCCCATGGTGCCAATCTGCCTTAATCACCAAATCACACTGTAGTCTTGACACAATTGCCACCCTCCAGCACTGGTCCAAACACTCAATGAATTGAAGATTAATATTCACTCCACTGCTAATCTTAGGTAGGATGTGGAGGTGCTGGTGTTGGACTGGGGTGGACAAAGTCAGAAGTCACATTACACCGGGTTATAGTCCAACGGGTTTATTTGAAATCACAATCTTTCAGAGCACTGCTTCTTCATCAGACTTCACCTGATGAAGGTTTTTTCTCTTTCACTCTAGGTACAAATTGTATGGTCCATATTCATAGCCAGCCTGCAATCTGACATCCCATGTGGACTCTCCACTCTCCTGGTCTTAACCACTTTCTTGTTTCCATCATTAGTTCCTGACCTTATCCAACATCACTTTCTTGACATATAAAGCTCTCCATTGACTCACATACAAGTGCAATTTCAAGTAGCTAAGTACCTAGGCTTTTGGTCTATCATTGATGATCTTCTCAACCAGTTTCTAACTTTACTTTTAAGGCCTTGTCAACAGCCAAACATTTTCTCAAATTAGTGCTGGTGTCCCTTCCTGGCATAGCCCCAGTCTTCAATTTCCAAGGAATAGCAGAAAGACTTGATGCGAATTGACTGACATACTATTCCAAGAACTGGCTAGAATAGTCCTCTCTGAAAAACCACCAGGATCATCTTGGCATGTCAAAACAACACGCCTGCCAATAGTACATCTCTATGACTCTGAAAATCTGACACTTCTTCAATTGGCCTTTGTTCAGATGTGGGTGTCATTGGTGGAGCCGCATTGATGCCCATCCCCAGTTGGCTTGCTAGGACCTTTCATGATGTGGAGGTGTTGGTGTTGGACTGGGGTGGACAAGGTCAGAGATCACACGACACCAGGTTACAGTCCAACAGGTTTATTTGAAAACACAATCTTTCAGAGCATAGCACCTTTGTCAGGTGAAATGAGAAAGAAGGACACAGAATTTATAAGTAAAAGATCAAAGAGTCACACACAGATGAGGATGTATTAAACAAACCTAAGATGTTGTTAAATCTTTAATCAACTAGAAGAATTAATTGATTAATGTGCATATGTAAATCCCCAAATTTCTTTCAAATCACTGCTCTGACAGAACTATATTAGGTGTGAGGCCTTGTTTAGAATCTGTTTGCATTTTGGTTTTGAATCAGACTAGTTTTATTTGGAAAAGTAGGAATTTATAAGACGCCATGTTGACTGAATGTCTATAAATGTGTGTGTTTTGAAGAAAATAGGATGTATCTGCAAATACAAATCCATCCCATAGATTTATACGTGTGTGTGTGTGTGTGTATGTGTGTGTATGTGTGTGTGTGTGTGTGTTTGTGTGTTAATGGGGAAAGAGAGAGAGAGTGTGTATTGTGTTGGGGGGGGAGAGAGATAGTGAATGTGTGTGTGTCTGTGTGTGTGTAAGGGGGAAAGAGAGAGAGAGAGAGTCTGTATGTGTCTGTCCAGAGGGGATGGCTGTCTTAATATGTTTAGGGTGGAAGCTACAGAAGTGCAGCATCGTGAGGTTATCCGTGGGCTTGTGGCAGAGTGAGGTCCTGAGGTGTCTGTCCCTGATGGAGATGTGTGTGTCCAAGAATGAGACTGACTCTAGACAGTAGTCCATGGTAAGTCTGATGGTGGGATGAAACTTGTTGATATCACTAAGTAGTTGTTTCAGTGATTCCCAGGCATGAGTCCAAAGGAAGAAAATGTTATCAATGTATCTGGTGTGTAGCATTGGTCGGAGGTTCTGTGCAGCAATGAAGACTTGTTCCAACTTGTGCATGAAAATGTTAGCATATTGGGGTGCAAATCTGGTCGCCATGGCTGTTCCATGTCATGGCAACCTCTGCAAGACATGTCAGATCATCGACATGGACACTACCATCATACGTGGGAACACCACCCACCACGTGCACAGCAGATACTCATGTGACTCGACTAACATTGTCTATCTCATACGCTACAGGCAGGGATGGCCCAAGGCATGGTATATTGGCAAAACCATGCAGGCGCTATGACAACGGATGAATGGAGAATGCACAACAATCGCCAAACAGGGATGTTCCCTCCCAGTGGGGGAACAATTCAGTGATCAAGAACATCCGGCCTCGGATCTTCAGGTAAATGTCCTCCAAGGTGTACTTTGGGATACACAACTACGCAGAGTCGCCGAGCAGAGGCTGATTGCCAAGTTCGGTCCCCATGAGGACAGCCTCAACTGGGATCTTGGGTTCTTGTCGTGCTACATGTGACCTCACCACACTATACACTCTCACACACACACACTCTCACACACATTCTCTCTCTCTCTCTCTCTCAGACACACACACACACACACACACACTCTCTCTCTCTCTTTCTCCCTCACATACACGCACACACACACTCTCTCGTCTCCCTCACACACACATGCACATGCAGAGACACTTTCTTTCTCTCTCTCTCTCTCACACACACACTCTCTCTCTCTCTCCCTCACACACACATTACCAGACACTTTCTTTCTCTCTCACACTCACACACGCACTCTCTCTCCCTCACACACACATGCACAGACACTTTCTTTCTCTCTCTCCCTCACACACACACGCACACACACGTTCTCTCTCGCACACACTTTCAGTCTCTCTCTCTGTCCCACACATGCACACACCCACACACACACTCTCTCTCCCCCACACTCTCTCTTACACACACACAAACACACACACACAAACACACACACACACACACATATACACAATCACTCTCTCTCCCTCTCTCTCTTAAACAGATACACACATATAAATCAATGGGGTGAATTTGTATTTGCAGATACATTCTATTTTGTTCGAAAAGCACACAATTTATAGAAGGTCAGTCAATGTGGCATTTTATAAACTCCTACTTCTGAAATAAAACCAGTCTGACTCTAAACCAAAACACAGATTCCAAACAAGGCTTCACGCCTAACATAAAATGTTAGGCTGACCTAAAATGTCACCTTTTCTTTACACTGATAAGACCTATACTTCTCTTAGGGTAGTGACTTGAAAGAAATTCAGGGATTTACATACATATATTAACCAAATAAAACCTTCTAACTGATTAACACCATCTTAGGTTTGTTTAATATATCCTAATCAGTTGTGTGACCCTTTGATCTTTTACTTATAAATTCTGTGTTCTGTGTGCTTCTCTCACTCTTCACCAGACGAAGGTGCTAAGCTGCAAAAGATTGTGTTTTCAAATAAACCTGTTGGACTATAACCTGATGTTGTGTGATTTCTGACCTAGGACCTTTCAGGGGGAAGTTCGTGAGTGAACCATCATTGCTATGGGTCTTAGGTCATACAAATGCCAGACCAGGGAAGGACAGCAAATCTCCCTGCCTAAAGGACGTGAGCAATCAGATTGGTTTATAAAAACAACTGACCATATTTTCACGGCCAACATTACTGAGTGTATTTATTTAATACAGGATTATTCAATTTAATTCAAATTTCACCCACTGCTTTGATGGGATTTGAACCCATGGCCCTGAAGCATTAGCCTGGGCTTCTGGATTACTAATCCAGTCTATACATGACACCACTCTTTCAGCCTGCTGCTAAGCAATAGTGCAAGAGGCTCAAGAACATCTCTGTCACGAACAGAAGGCTGTCTGATCAGTTGTCTTTGAGGCAAAGAGCCAAAGAATTATACTGCATGGAAATAACCAGTCCAACCAGTCCATGCTAAATACAATCCCAACAAAACTAGTCCTGCCTGCCTGCGCTTGGCCCATATAGTTCCACACATTTCTTATTCTTGTACCTATCTAAATGATTTTTAAACGTTGTAACTGCACCCGCATCCATCACATCCTCTGGAAGTTCTTTCCACACATGAACCACCCTATGTGTAAAAAAGTTGCCCCTCATGTCTTTTTAAAATCTTTCTGCTCTCACCTTAAAAATATAACCCCTTGTCTCAAAATCCCCATCCCTAGGGAAAATACACCTGCCATTCACCTTATCTATATCCCTCATGCTTTTATAAGCCTCTATAAGGTCACTCCTCAACCTCCTATGCTCCAGTGAAAAAAGTCCCAGCCTCTCCAGCCTCTCCTTATACTGCAAAACCTCCATTCCCGGCTGCTTCCTTTTTAGGAGAAGCTAAAGGCCTCCTCAGGCTTCCCCTACCCAGTGTTTCTCTAAATTACCCTATCTCTCTTCTTCAAATGTACCTGTTCATGATGCCCACCTCCTCCATCTTGATTCCATTCTATTCTAAGCTAATTATTCTTCGTATCCTGGCCTCTATACTATATGGAAATGTTTGCCTTCTCCTCCAAAAATATGTCAACAAACTCAGTCCTAAACAAGCTCAGTCCTAAACTATCCCACCTCTAGGGAATCCTTACTTAAAGTTGTGGTAGCCCTTCTGAAAGTCATGATTTCAAGTGGAACAACTTTAAGCGAACCATGGGTTCCCATTGGAAACTATGTTAAAGCCTAAGTTAGGTTCCATCTGAAATTTCCCACCTGGAGAAAGAAAATGTACTCTGTCATATGTACACTGTGCATTCCTAGCTGAAATAACTCAAAAAATAAAATGCTGAATATGAAAGAAATGTCAACATAATCTAAATGTGATACAGAAGTTGAGTGCACGTATAGTACACTAAACTTAGATTGATCAGGCTACACCTAGTGGCAGATATTGCTCAATGCAGGCAGCAGCTGAAATCCCCAGGAAATACATGCACTGACTGACCTCCATCACTTAATGGGAACTTGAACACAAGTTCAGAAATGGAGCAGCTGCAGAACAGACTGGGATTAAGGAAAAATAGAAGATGGAAGAGGGTGGGAATCTGCAAGCCATGAGAGGCAAAAGTGGCAGCAGGAGAAAGACAGACTCAGGGCAAAACTGCTTGGAGAAGGTCACATGCACATGCAGGTGACAGAACAAGAATTCTATGGCAAACAGTATGATTGCAGCAGCTTTAAATGGATAAATTAATATTACTTTATTAACAACTTTAAAATAAGTCAAGTAAGTTGACATTAAGCAGGGACCAGTTATGTTACCTCTAGCATTAAAAGCAGAACATTAAAGATGCTGGAGATCCGAAATAAAAACAGGAATTGCTGGAGTGACTCAGCAGGTCTGGCAGCCTCTGTAGAGAGAGAAACGGAGTTAATGCTTTGGCTCCAATGTTCCATTTTGAAGTGGAGTCATACCGGTCGATGGGCGTTATCTCTGTTTCGCTCTTCACATATACTGGCAGACATACTGAGTCTCTCCGGCAATTTCTGTTTTTATTTGTGCAACATCTGGACTTGACTATTGAAACGTACTTCTGGTCAGCCTCCCACTATCGACTCTCTGTAAAAATGTAAGGTCCTCCAAAACTCTGCCATCCAAATTCAAACTTGCACACAGTCCTGTTCATTAATCATGCCTATATTTGCCGAGCTACTAAATGGAGTTCAGAAAAACTTTAATTTAAAACTTCTCAACTTTTTTCACAACCCTTCCATTGCCTCGCTCCAGTGACCTCCTATAGCATCACAACCCTCTGAAACATCTATCTTCTTCTAACTCTGGCACCATGAGCATCACAACTTTCACCACTGCACCAGCACTGGCCAGGTTTCCAGCTGCCAAGGCCCTAAGCCCTAGAAATCTGTCCATAAACATGTTCAACAGTGACCATGCCTAGTTCCCTTTGAGAAAGAGGTGACTGCCTTCCTGAACTGCTACAGTCCATGTGCTCTGAGCAGACCCAGGGAAGGGAGTTCCATCAGTTTTCTCTCACTGTCATCTTTAATGTATTTTCTTACATGTTCCTGTACAGACAGATAAGATCATAAGATGTAGCAGCAAAATCAGGTCATTCAGCCAATTGAGTCTACTCTGCTATTTGGTCATGGCTGATGTTTCTTAACCCTATTCTCCTGCCTTCTCCATATAACCCTTGATCCCCTTAGTAATCAATAATCTATCTATCTCTGTCTTAAAGACACTCAACGACTTGGCCTCCACAGCCTTCTGCAGAAACAAGTTCCATACATTCACCAACCTCTTGCTGAAGAAATTCCTCATCTAGGTTCTAAGGGTCATCCCTTCACTCTGAGACTGTACCCTAACGTCCTAGACTCTCCTACTAGTGAAAACATCTCCTCCACATCGAATCTATCAAGACCTCTCAGTATTCTGTAAGTTTCAGTAAGATTCCCCGTCATCCTTCTAAATTCCAGCAAGTACAGACCCAGATTCATCAACTGCTCCTCATATGACAAGCCCTTCATCCCTGGGATTATTATTGCAAAACTCCTCCGGACCTCCTCCACTGCCAGTGCTGATATGTCCATGCCTCAGTTAGACACTCATCCCATCCATCACAAACATCCAGATGAAGAGTCCTTCCTGTTAGCGTTATAAATGGCATCAAATAAAGTTGAAAAAACACAACACCACTGTCTCTTAAAAGGTCTATTCTCAAGAAGATGCTATATTATTGGCTAATTTTCTATTGCTTATTTTAGTAGCTTAAACATTAAAATCTGTGATATTTATAATGAAACAACACATGCGTACATTGTTCCATAAGATCAGGGACATCACCATTGCCATTCCTTTTTACTTGATTGAATCATTCTTTCATGGAATGTGGGCATTAATGGCAAGGCCAACACTTGTTGAACATCCCTAACTACCCTGGAAGTGAATGGGTCTCTAGGCCATTTCATAGGGTAGTTAAGACTCACTATACTGATGTGGGTGTGAAACCACACAAAGGGCAGACACGATAAGGAGAGCAGATTTCCTTCCCTAAAGGACACTTATGTGAACCGTTCGTTTCATGATCAACATTTCTGAGACTGGTTTTAAATTTATGATTGAAATTAATTTCCACCGGTTGCTGGTATGTCGGGACTTGACCCAATATGCCTGGATCATTAGCCTGCACCTCTGGATTATTCAGCGACATTCCCACTTACACCACCGTCTCCCTGCTTTGCAGAGGAGTGCTGTTTTGTGAGCATGCTCTAGTGCATACTTCAAGTGCATACTTGCCTAGGTGTGAGCATTAGCTTTGGGAGGCCATTTGATTGGCTGGACATTGTAATTACAGGGCTTGTACTTACAAATATGATTGCATAAAGGAGTGTAATTTTAAAGATCTGACATACCAACATTTTCTGTACTTAGGAACGGGTATCTTATATTGCATTGTGTTCAAGTAGATGATGTTGGTGTGCTGACTTGGTCCACTTTATCAATAATTATAAAAATTTGCTTTGGGAAATGAGATTTCAAAGATAATTCGAACTAGATACAGCTGAGCTAAGACTGCAGTGAGCAAGTCATCTGAGAAATTACGATTAATTACAAGGAAATTACGAACAGAACACTCGGAGCAGCTGGTCTGTTCCTGGATGAGTCATATTTTTGGTACAATGACGTGTTTCTACGCATTTGGTAAGGACCATTGCTCATTTGTATTAAGTCAGCGGTGAGCTGTTAGAGCCACTTCAGTCGTAACGCGTTTCAGTAGGTCCCCTTCGTTCAGAACTAGCTGGGTGAAAGCTCTTGTCTGCTGGTCCTGGCGTTTGCGAACAGGAAGGTTCACACAATGTGAGAAGGCGTCATTCTCCGGGGATGACATCGGAGTTCTGCTCCTGTTAATTGCTGATTGAAATCCTTCCAGAAATGGTTGTCGTCAAATTTTAAATTTTAAGCAAGTATGGTTATTCCTTCAATCACAAAACAGCAGTTTAAAAAGTTATGATCTTGTAGTGATTGGAACCACCGCAGGGTCGATCTCATTGACGATGAGATTTTTGATTAGGACTCTTAACCTGGGCCAAGCAGGGAGCACTGGCTGACGTATAAAAGGAGATTTAGAAGGTACTGACTTAGAGCTGCCGGGTCACAGCTCACATACCGTGCACATGTAAATAAAGGGTGACTTGGTGACATAATACTGACCTCTGTGCAGTTATTTCAGATCGATCTCCAGGTCTATAGCTCTCCACAACTATAGAAATACTCTACCAGAAAAGAAATTACACTCAAGGAATATGGGGAGCACTGGCTGGACAACAGTTATTGTCCATCCCTAGTTGCCCTTGAGGAGGTGATGGTGAATAGTTTTCTTAAACTGCTGTAGTCCATGTACTGGTGGTAGACACACAATTCTGTTAGAGAGGAAATTCCAGGATTTTGACCCAGCACCACTGAAGAAGTAGCAATATATTTTCAAGAGAGGATGGTGAGTGGGTTGAAGGGGAACTTGCAAATGAGGAACAATCCCTCTTCCGTACCTACACAACAATCCTTCTTCCATACCTACACTGGCCCTAAACCCCACCTCTTCCTCCGTTACATTGATGACTGTATCGGCGCCGCCTCGTGCTCCCACGAGGAGCTCGAACAGTTCATCCACTTCACCAACACCTTCGACCCCAACCTGAAGTTCACCTGGACCATCTCCAACACCTCTCTCCTTCCTGGACCTCTCTGTCTCCATCTCAGGAAACCACCTAGAAACCGATGTCCATTTCAAGCCCACTGACTCCCACAACTACCTGGAATACACCTCCTCCCACCCACATTCCTGTAAAAATGCTATCCCCTATTCCCAATACCTTTGCCTCCACCGCATCTGCTCCCAGGATGAGGCATTCCACTCCCACACATCTCAGATGTCCTCATTCTTCAAGGACCGC
>JAHRHZ010000017.1:43721638-43733106 GCA_024137785.1 Ginglymostoma cirratum | reverse complement strand
GCTTGGCCTGCTGTGTTCATCCAGCTCCACACCTTGTTATCTCGGTGTTCCTATGTATCTGCTGCCTGTCTCCTTCCAGACGTTAGTGGCCATGGGCTTGGAATGTTGACGTTGGTCTGTATTGATTAATATAAATAACTTCATGTACTACCAGTATTGAACCCATGCTGTTGGCATCACTCTGCATTGAAAACTGGCCTTTCAATCAACTAAGCTAACCAACCCCCATCCTTAGAGGAGCTTGCATGGCCATCAACAGTGAAGAAGCATATAAAATCTTGCATTTGTGTGTATCTTTTCATGATTTGTGTCCCAATTTGCTTTCCAGCTGAAGTAGTTCTGAAGGGCAGCAGTTTCTTTCTGTTTCATGTAATGTGAGTGTCACTGGTGAAGCCCATGCCCTGGAGAAGTTGGTGGTGAGCTGCCTTCCTGAACTGATGCGTCTCTTCTGGTGCTGATGGGGACGCAAATCCAGGATTTTGACCCAGTGGCAATGAAGCAATAGTGATACATTCCCAAGTGAGGACGGTTAGTGGCTTGGAGGGGAACTTGCAGATGGTGATGTTCCCATGTATCTGCTGCCCTTGTCCTTCTGGATCTTGGAGCTTGTGGGTTTGGAAGGTGTTGTCTAAGGAGCTTTGGTGGGTTGCTGCACAGCATCTTGTAGCTGTTATGCAGTGCACTGCTGGTGAAAGGAGTTAAACTTTATGGTGGAAGATGGGGTTCTGCTCAGACAGGTTCCATGAAGACTGTCGTTGGACCTGCACTCATCCAGGTGAAGAATATTCTATCAGAACTCAGATATGCACCACCTAATTGAACAGTTTTAGAGAGTCAGGTGAGATATTCACCGCAGAGATCCCAGCTTCTCACTTGCTGTTGCAACCACAATATTTACGTGGCAAGACCAGTTCAGCTTCTGACCAAATGGCAATACTCAAGATGCTGATGGTCGGAGATGCAGTTACGGGAGTGCCACTAAATTTGTCAGGGGAAATTATTAGACTCTCCCTTTTTGGAGATGGTCAGTGTCTGCCAATTGTATGGTGCAAAAATTACTTGCCAATTATCAGCACAAGCTTGAAAGTTGTCCAGGGTCTTTCTGCATATGAGCACTGACTGAGTCAGTATCTGAGGAGTCCTGAATAGCGCTGAAGTCTATTCAGTCATCAGTGAATATCCCCACTCCTGAGCATGTGCATCTGTGTGTTGGGAAGGGCTGGTGTAGAGATAAGTTTCACTGTTTTCTATAAACAGGTAGTACGGAGAAATTGGTTGAAACTTGCAGATGAACATTAAATAATATCTTAATTTTAAAATATAGATTTTTATGTTTATATGTTGATATATAGTGTGTAAACATTAATTGTTATACTGAATGTTGTGATATTTCTTTATTGCTGTTTGTTTCTGCCAATATCTGGATTATATTATCTTTCAACTGTTAAATTGGGGTCACATTGGAAATTGGAAGCACTGAGCTCTGGTGCTATTAAGGGGCTGACTTGTGACAAGCCTTGTACTTTCTACCTTTATACTCTGCAATGGATCAGTGCCACTTGAAATGCAGTGAGAAAGAGATGTATAATTTTTTCACTTACAGTTTAATTTTAATTTGCACGATGACTGCTTTAACAATGAAAATTGACCCACAGTATAATGATAAATCTTGTTATTCTGAACTTGGATTGTGTCTTGACCATGCCTGAGAAGCTGGAAAAACTCAGCAAGGTCAGACATCAGTGCAGAGAAAAAGAGTTGGAATTTCAAACTGATGACGCTTCAACTCAAGTCAAGAGCTTTTGAGACAGTGGAAGCAGGGAAGGCCGGGCAAGGTGTAGAGGGTCAAGAATGATTAAGGAGAACTGAAAACAAAAAATGCTGGAGATTACAGCGGGTTAGGCAGCATCCACGGAGAGAAAGCAAGCTAATGTTTTGAGTCTAGTTGACTCTTTAAGGAGAAGATCTGTGTTAAGGTATAGGCCAGGGATGATTAACTAACATATGCAGCAGCCAAAAAGAATGGTAACAGATGTAGTGAAGAAACAAAAGATTGTACCCAAGTGAGGTGTGACATACTACATAAAATCACTTGAGTGCAACAGGAAGATCAACACAGTTAAAACAAAGATGAAGTGAAAAATGAGAAAAGACAAAAGCACATAGAACAAGTTGGAAGCAGAGACTACAATCTAAAGTTGTTGAAGTGGCTTGGGATGTGTCTCTGTATCAGTGATGCTGTATAAGGTAAAGTGTTGCTGAAACAGGCTATTCTATACCGATATCCAATGACATATAAATGATTGGAATATCTTTTCACCTCCACTACCATCTGCCAACTGCAACATACGATGTCTGCATTAGGTGGCATACTTCTGTCATTGGACGCTGCATTTTAAGAGAGTCAGTTCCTGCGCTTTACGTGAAGCAATTTGAGAGAAAATGGATTGCTGAAACCCACTGCGGTGGTGAGCAGCAAAAAAAAATCTGAAACTAGCTTTTGCTGCATGAAAAAAAAAGCTAAATTTTCATCATGTCGATCGCAATCTCAAAACATCCAAAAGCACTTTACAGTCAATTAAGTACTTATTGGAAAAACGAGAAGGGAAAACAATTCCTGTAATTAAGTTGAAACATATCATTTGTATTGATGCCAAGACCAAGACATGCATCCGTTATGCTTGGGAACAAAATCAGGAACCAAAAGAAAATAAGTTGTACTCAAAGTTTCCAGATTTCACAATCTCCTTGAGATAGTATGCCACATACTTCCCCTTCTCTCTTACTCAGCACAGCAAGCACAGCCTCAACCATGTTGTCTCCCACATTCCAGTAGCATCTCTTAAGTCTTCCCAGTCCTCTCCCACATTCCCATCAGTCTCCTTTGTTAATGTTATATCAATTGCATTTTTAAGTTTAAAGAATACAGGTGGAAGGCATTAATTGATGAAGCACGCTGGGCTCAAATAAAGGGGGACTGGATTTTCAGTTGCATCATCAACTGGGGCATGTTATTTCCATTTTAATTAGTAAGCCTTGGTTACACTTTTCACTTTTGTTCCAATGTCCCTTTAAATGGCTGGTAATTACCTTATTGAATTAGGTACCCTTAAAAGATTTTAAAAAGGAACTGTCTACTTGCTTGAACCTGGAGAGGGAGCATACGGTGCCCACTGGTACCTTTGAGGTTTTCCACAACTATTGGATACCATAGGGGCTGGAATGCACCAACTCCATTCTTCGACTAACAGCCCCCCACTTTCCTATGGTACCTACCCAGGTGAGCTCAAAGGTGGAACATCTGCCCCTTTACCTCCTGCCAGCTCACCATCCAAGGGTGTAAATAGTCTTTTCAGGTGAAGCAACATTTCAGCTGTACCTCATCCAATCTTGTGTGTTGTATTTGCTGCACCCAATATGGCCTACTCTACATTGGAGAAACCAAACGCAGACTGGCCGACTGCTTTGTGGAACACCTCTGGTCTGTGCACAAGCAGGACCCCGACCTTCCCATAGCCGCTCGTTTTAACATAGCGTCCTGCTCACATGCCCACATGTCTGCCCTCGGCATGCTGCAGTGAATCACAGTGCAAACTGGAGGAACAATATCTCATCTTCAGACTAGGCAACTTACAACCTTCTGGACTTAATATTGAGTTTAGCACCTTCAAATTGTGAACTCACCCCATTCCTTTCCTTTCTTTAAGCTTTGCTTATTGCATTCTCTGTCACCATGTCCTCTCTCCCCTTGCCCCATCCGAGTGAGACTGTGTTCTTTCCAGTCTGGCAGTTAGACACAGCATTGTGCTGCCGTTCTCACATTCCGATTACTTAATCTGCACTATTAGCCTTTCTCCCTCAGCACTCCACGCGACCCCCCTCCCTCAGTACAATAGCATAAATGCTTCCCTCTCCACACTTCATGTCAGATATGAAGAGGCATCTAGACTCAAAATGTTAGCTTGCTTTCCCTCCATGGATGCTGCCTGGCCCGCTGTGATTTCTGGCAGTTTTTGTTTTCAGTCCCACAAAAATGAAATTTTAACTTGAAATAGACAGGTTTCCCTTGACAACTTCAGTTTTAATTGTAGCATGCCGTGGTGTTACTTTTGCTCAATGAGCTAATTTATTTTATTGATTCTTAACTCATTCTCAAATAGATTATAGAGGGGCTGCAAGGCTTTTGTGATGCAATGATGGTGTCCCTATCTCTGAGTTGGAAAGCAAGGTTCAAGTCCCACCTGCTCCAGAGGTGCATTATAATATCTTTGAATAGATTGATGAGAAAGTATCTCTAGGGAGATAGGCTGAATTTATTTGTTTAAAGTGCTCCAGACCCAATCAAATGGAGTTTCACACTGCCCACTGAAATCTTCCTTGGAAAACCCAGTGCAACTACTTGAGTGATCTTGTGGAAAGTGTCTTTCATACAATTCCAATCTGTGTGCAAAGGCTATCTGTTTGGGCAGCTGCTGCATACTCTTGTCTGGACATACTGTGGCATTTCATCCTCCCGTCCAGAGGTGGGCGAGGCCTCTAGTGGGAGGTTCACTAAGTGGGAATCTTTCCCTTTACCAGCAGAGATTTGGTGTGAAGAGTACTACATGCAGCAATTCCATACAATACTGTGGTTGGTGGTTAGCACTGTGGCCTCACAGCACCAGGCAGCCCGGGTTGAATTCCACCCTCGGGCAACTGCCTGTACAGAGTTTGCACAATCTCCCTGTTTCTGCTCGGTGCTCCAGTTTCCTCCCACAGTTCAAAGGTTAAGTGGATTGCCCATGCTAAATTGTCCCATTGTGTCCAGAGTTGTGCAGGCTAGGTGGATTAGCCATAGGAAATGCAGGGCCATGGAGATAGGCTGTGGGGGTGGTTCTGGGTACAAACTCAATAGTCTGGCCTTTATCTGCACTGTGGGGATTCTGATTCTTTATCCCCTTCACTGTCAGGACAGCTTACCTGAAGGTGCTGGAAATATGGTTTGGAGGGATCGGGGCATAAGCAAAAACGTAGGAAGTCTGCATTGCCAAGGTGAGGCAGAAACTGGTCTTTCCGTTGCAGATAAAAAACCTTGTCATCAGTTGTGGGGTGCTGTCTCTGTTGCTGTATGTGATGCAGGTCTGGCCCCTTCCCAGAATCTGCACCGTTGCAATCACCTGAGCCATCTTCCACTTCATCTGGAGGTCTAAGATGGACCATGTGTGCAGGGACACCATGTACAAAGCGCTGCCTAAGCAGGGGAAGAACGTACCCAATGTCACCCTCATACTGATGACCACCTTTGTGTGCAGCTGCATCAAGCTGCATGTCAACCCTTGGTATGCAAACACCAGGTGTCACTATGAACAGAGGTTTGACGCATCCACATTGTTGGGACTGGCCTCAGTGCTCCGGAACACTTCAAGTAGTACTACTTGGAGGAATTTGTAAAGAAAAACACCTTTTACCACAAGTCCATAAGGAAGTGGTCAGAGTATAACTTCTTCGAGATCCTACAGGAAAAGGAGAGAGTGGATACTGTCAGATTGTTTCCTGTGCAGACTGTCAACAACATAGAGTATAGAACAGTACAGCACAGTACAGGCCCTTCGGCCCACGATGTTGTGCCGATCTATTATCCTACTAAGATCAAACTATTCTGCATACCCTACATTTCACTATCCTCCATGTGCCTATCCAAGAGTCGCTTAAAAGTCTCTAAAGTATCTGACTCCACTATCACTGCCGGCAGCACATTCCACACACCCACCACTCTCTGTGTGAAGAACCTCCCTCTGACATCTCCCCTGTACCTTCCTCCATTTACCTTAAAATTATGCCCCTCGTAATAGTCATTTACGCCCTGTGAAAAAGTATCTGGCTATCCACTCTATCTGTGACTCTCATCATCTTGTAAACCTCTATCAAGTCACCTCTCATCCGTTGTTGCTCCAAAGAGAAAAGCCCTCGCTCCCTCAACCTTTCTTCATAAGACCTGCCCCAGTCCAGGCAACATCCTGGTAAATCTCCTCTGCACCCTCTCTAAAGCTTCCACATCCTTCCTATAATGAGGTGACCAGAACTGAACACCATATTCCAAGTGTGGTCTAACCAGAGTTTTATAGAGCTGCAGCACAACCTCACGGCTCGTAAACTCAATTCCCCTCCCAATGAAAGCAGACACACCACACACCTTCTTTACAACCCTGTCAACTTGGGTTGCAACTTTAAGGGATCTATGGACGTGGACCCCAAGATCCCTCTGTTCCTCCACATTGCCGAGGATCCTGCCAATAATGTCAAAGTCATTTGGCAGAATGCCTCATCACCAAAACTTTCCAACGAGCTCCAAGACGTCACTTGGCTAGTGGTGAGAAGCGCACCACCAGCGAGATCCTTCATGTACACTCAGACTGTCTGCGCCACCGCACACTGCCCTTGAAGTGGCTGCGGGGTCGGGGGGTAGTGGGTAGAGGCTGTCACACATCTCCTGCTGGAATGTGCCTTTGCAAAGGAAGCCTGGAGAAAGATACAATTTTTTTTGTTAATGTTCATCCCAAGCAGCTCCATGATGCAGGACTTTGTGCTCTACAGGCTGTTCCCTGGGATGCGCACTGAGACCGTGCGGCAGCACGGTGGCTCAATGGTTAGCACTGCTGTCTCACAGCGTCAGAGACCCAGCTTAATTCTCACCTCGGGTGACTGTCTGTGTGGAGTTTGCACGTTCTCCCTACAATTGTGTGGGTTTCCGTCGGATGCTGTGGCTTCTTCCCACAGTTCAAAGATGTGCAGGTTAGGTGGATTGGCCACGCAAAATTGCCCATAGTGTTCGGGGATGTGTAGATTAGGTGGGTTGCAGATGTAGGGGGATGGGTCTGGGTGGGATTATCTTTGGAGGGGCAGTGTGAACTTGTTGGGCCGAAGGGCCTGTTTCCACACGGTAGAGGGTATGAACTTCTTTGAGACAAACAGCAACTGCGTCTGGAGGACCATCAACTCAATGAAAGATGCTCTTTGGTCTGTCTAAAATTTGTTGGTCTTCCAGAGCAAGGAGTTGACTTTGATGGAGTGTTGCAGATTGACACAATCCAAATGTCCAGGACTAAGTGCTGAGGGATGCACTAAAGCTTGGGGCAGCTGCTGCCAAGGGGCAATGGGGAAAGGCCATCATCTGAGGTCTTTCTGCTGATGTTAAATGGGGGTCCGTTCAGTTACCAGACTCGCATCAAATATATGTAAATATAGTCTTGTATAAGTAAGAATTACCTTTGGTTTGTTTTGTTTGATAGTCAAACTCCAATGTTTGTTTGTTTCTCCATATGCTACTGTACAGAATCAAACTGCTTTAGGGACTATGTACATATGTCAAGATATTTTTAAGAATAAAGTACATTTTTGATATAAAAAAGGTCAGAAGTGTGGACATTCGTGGATGGCTGTACAACATTCAGCACCATTTGCGACTTCTCAGATATGGATGCAGTCTAAGTCCAAATGTAGCAAAATCTGGACAACATGGGCTGACAAGTGGCAAGTAACATTCATGCCATACAAATGCCACATAATACCATCTTCAATAACAGACAATTCTATGATTCTTTATCCCCTTCACCGTCAGGACAGATTACCTGAAGTTGCTGGGAAAATGGTTCAGAAGGATCGGGGCGTACGCAACAACGTGGGAAGACTGCATTGCCACTTGACATTCAATGGTGTTACCCTCACTAAATTTCCACTATCAACATCCTAGGGGTTGACGAGAAGCTTAATTGGACTAGCCATATAAATATAGTGACTTCAATTGGAGTCATACCTTAGGAAGATAGTTGTAGTTGTTGAAGGTGAGTAATCTCAGCTGCAGGAGTTCCTCAGTGTAGCATCCTAGACCCAACCATCTTAAGACCATAAGACCATAAGACATAGGAGTGGAAGTAAGGCCATTCGGCCCATCGAGTCCACTCCGCCATTTAATCATGGCTGATGGGCATTTCAATTCCACTTACCCGCACTCTCCCCGTAGCCCTTGATTCCTTGCGAGATCAAGAATTTATCAATCTCTGCCTTGAAGACATTCAACGTCCCGGCTTCCACTGCGCTCCGTGGCAATGAATTCCACAGGCCCACCACTCTCTGGCTGAAGAAATGTCTCCTCATTTCCGTTCTAAATTGACCCATTCTAATTCTAAGGCTGTGCCCACGGGTCCTAGTATCCCCACCTAACGGAAACAACTTCCCAGCGTCCACCCTTTCTAAGCCTTGCATTATCTTGTAACTTTCTATTAGATCTCCCCTCAACCTTCTAAACTCTAATGAATACAATCCCAGGATCCTCCGTTCATCATACGTTAGGCCTACCATTCCAGGGATCATCCGAGTGAATCTCCGCTGGACACGCTCCTGTGCCAGTATGTCCTTCCTGAGGTGTGGGGTCCAAAATTGGACACAGTATTCTAAATGGGGCCGAACTAGAGCTTTATAAAGTCTCAGAAGCACATCACTGCTTTTATATTCCAACCCTCTTGAGATAAATGACACCATACATTCACTTTCTTAATTACAGACTCAACCTGCAAGTTAACCTTTAGAGAATCCTGTACTAGCTCTCCCAGATCCCTTTGTACTTTGGCTTTATGAATTTTCTCACCGTTCAGAAAATAGTCCATGCCTGTATTCTTTTTTCCAAGGTGCAAGACCTCACATTTGCTCACGTTGAATTTCAGCAGCCATTTCCTGGACCACTCTCCTAAACTGTCTAAATCATTCTGCAGCCTCCCCACCTCCTCCGTACTACCTGCCTGTCCACCCAACTTCGTATCATCGGCAAACTTCGCCAGAATGCCCCCAGTCCCTTCATCCAGATCATTAATATATAAAGTGAACAGCTGCGGCCCCAACACTGAACCCTGCGGGACATCACTTGTCACCGGTTGCCATTCTGAAAAAGAGCCTTTTATCCCAACTCTCTGCCTTCTGTCAGACAGCCAATCCTCAATCCATGCCAGTAACTCACCTCGAACACCATGGGCTCTCACCTTACTCAGCAGCCTCCCGTGAGGCACCTTATCAAAGGCCTTTTGGAAGTCTACATAGATAACATCCACTGGGTTTCCCTGGTCTAACCTACTTGTTACCTCCTCAAAGAATTCTAACAGGTTTGTCAGACACGACCTCCCCTTACTAAATCCATGCTGACTTGTTCTAATCCGACCCTGCACTTCCAAGAATTTAGAAATCTCATCCTTAACGATAGATTCTAGAATTTTACCAACAACCGATGTTATGCTAATCGGCCTATAATTTTCCATCTTTTGCCTTGATCCTTTCTTAAACAAGGGGGTTACAACAGCGATTTTCCAATCTTTTGGGACTTCCCCTGACTCCAGCGACTTATGAAAGATCACAACCAACGCCTCTGCTATTTCCTCAGCCACCTCCCTCAGAACTCTAGGATGCAGCCCATCGGGGCCAGGAGATTTATCAATTTTTAGAGCTTTTAGCTTTTCTAGCACTTTCTCTTTTGTAATGCCTACCATACTGAACTCTGCCCCCGACTCTCCTTAATTGTTGGGATATATCTTCAGCTGCTTCAATGACCTTCCCTCCATCTCAAGGTCAGAAGTAGGGATATTTGCTGCTGAATGCTCAATGTTCAGCGATATATGAGACTTCTCAGACACTGAAGTAGCCCATGTTCAAAATACAAGAAGATCTGAACAATATCCAGGCTTGGGCTGGCAAATGCAAGTATCATTCATGTCATACAAATGCCAGGCAATGGCTATCTCCAGTAAGAGACAGTCTAACTACCACACCGTGACATTCAATGGTGTTACCATCACTATCAACATCCTGGCAGTTGCCACTGACCAGAAACTCAACTGTACTTACTGCATAAACATAATGGTTACAACAGCAGGGCATGGTGACCTCCTCTGGTGGCCTCCTGGCATGGCATGGTGACCAATAGGCCTAGCGCAGTGGCCTTCCTGCCTATTGTAGCAGCCTCCTAGTGTGGCATCCTTTCAGCCTGGTGTGCTGTTCTCTAGCCTGGCATGGCATCCTTTCAGCCTGGCATGATGGTTTGAAGTGATCTTCCAGCCTTGTGATTCTCAAGATAAAGCCCAGCACGGGCTGGAGCCAGGGCCCAGTGCAGACTGGAGGTTAGGTGTCAGCCTGGTCTGGGTTGGAAGACAGTGGTTCTGAACTTTTATTTCTGCAATGCTGGACATTTTATTTCTCTATTTCCTAAGATTTTGTAAGTAAAGAAGCTGTACCTTGGTACCTTTGAGCCAAAGATGGCACTGTAAGTGGCGACGTATAAACTTTTCACTGTACTCATTGAGTATATGTGACAATAAAGCTAATGCATTCATTCATTTATTCAGACACTAGAAATACTGCAGCAAGTAACTCACCTCCTGATTCCCCAAAACCCGTCCATCATCTATATGACACAACTCAGGAGTGTGATAGAATACTCTCCACTTGCCTGATGGGTACAGCACCAACAATATTTCAGAAGCTTGACACCATCCAGGACAAAGCAGCCCGCTTGATTGGCACTACAGCCGCAAACATCCATTCCTTCCACCAGCAACGCAATATGTACAATTGATAAGATGCACTGCAGACGTTCACCAAAGTTGCGTGATGATTTACTCCCTGAAACCTACGACCGTGTTGCTAAATTCAGAACGAATGTCATCTACAAGTTCGCTGATGACACCACCATGGTGGGACGGATATCTAACAACGACGAGTCAAACTACAGAAGGGACATAGAGGGCTTGTTGACTTGGTGCAAGGAAAACAATCTGTCTCTCAATGTAGGCAAAACTAAAGAACTGATCATTGACTTCAGGAAGAAAACTGGAGAACACGCCCCCATCTACATCAATGGAACTGAGGTTGAGAGGGTGAAGTGCATCAAGTTCCTTGGAGTGATGATAACTGACAACCTGTCCTGGACTTCCCACAAAGATGCAATAATTAAGGAGGAACAACAACAACAGCACGTACATGGTCGGGGATCCCGTGGAGATTGACAGTTGGCCTCAGAGAGGCGGGGCATGTGCACTGATTGATGGCATGTACATGGGCGTGGTCCAGTGGTGATTGGCAGTTGGGCCTGGGAGAGGCGGGGCACATGCTCTGATTGATGGCAAGTGTGTGGGCGGAGTCCCATGGTGATTGGCAGTTGGGCCTGGGGTGGCTCAGGAAATTTGGCATGTCCATAAGGTCTCTCACCAACTTCTACAGATGTACAACTGAAAGCATACTGTCCAGCTGCATAATGGCAACTGCTCTGCCCAGGACCATAAGAAACTACAGAAGGTGGTGTGCACAACCCAGATCATCACGGAAGCCAATCTTCCGACAGGTGAAATTGTGAGACGAGCTAAGAGGAAAAAGGAAGCATACATAAGGTCTAGGCAACTGAAGACAGACAAAGATAAAAGGTACTGCAGATGCTGGAGAATCCGAGATAA
>JAHRHZ010000017.1:43668283-43711638 GCA_024137785.1 Ginglymostoma cirratum | reverse complement strand
TTTCCTGCTCCTATGATGCTGCTTGACCTGCTGTGTTCATCCAGCCCCATGCTTGTTATGTTTGAGGCTGAGATGGATTTGTGGGATCTATATGTAGGGGAAGGTGATGGCTTAGTGGTATTATTGCTAGACTGTGAATCCAGAAACTTGGCTAATTTTCTGGGGAGCTGGGTTCAAATCCTGCCATGGCAGATGGTGGAATTTGAATTCAACAGAGAATCTGGAATTAAGTGTCTAATGCTGACCATGAAACCATTGTTTCTTGTTGGAAAAACCCATCTGTTTCACTAATGTCCTTTAGGGAAGGTAACTGCCATCCTTACCTGGTCTGGCCTACATGTGACTGCAGACCCACAGCATGTGGTTGACTCTGAACGTCCCTCTGGGCAATTGTGGATGAGCAATAAATGCTGGCCTAATCAGAGATGCTCACATTCTGTGACTGAATTATTAAAAATCTAGTGGAGTCTAAGGAGAAGACAGAAAAATAGTTAATGTAGAAGTTATACTATTGTACTGAATTGAGGAGCGAGCTCAAAGTGCCATATGGCCTACGACTCCAAGTTCCATGTGTGCTATTAATTTTGAGCTTAAAATCAGCACTTAAACTAGCATCAACTGCTGTTCATAGAAATCGTGCTGTTCCTGACTTGGAAACACATCATTGTTTCTTCAGCAATCCTGTCAGAATCCTGGAACTGCTTTCCAAACAACATTATGGATCTACCTGGACAAAATGGAGTGGAATGGTTTGAGAAAACGGTTTACTGTCACTACGTCAAGGGCAACTAGGGATGGGCAAAAAATGGTGACCCCAGTCATAAGAACATAAGAACCAGGTGCAGGAGTAGGCCCTTTGGGCCTGCTCTGCCATTCAGTAAGATCATGACTGATCTCATGGCCTCAGCTCCACTTGTCCACCCTCTCGCCATAACCCTTAATTTTTTGAACACTAAACCTTAGCTTTAAAAATATTCAATGAGATAGCCTCAACTGTTTCACTGGGCAGGGAATTCCACAGATTCCCGACCCTTTTGGGTGAAGTTCCTCCTCAATTCAGTCTCAAATTTGGTCCCCTCAATTTTGAGGCTGTGCCCTCCTGTTTCAGTTTCACCCACCAGTGGAAACATCCTCCCTGCTTCTATCTTATCCCATCATAATTTTGTTTCCATTAGATCCCCCGCCCACCTCATTCTTCTAAATTCCAGTAAGTATAAACCCAGTATACTCTACCTCTCCTCATAATCCAACCCTGGCATTAACTTGGAGAATCTCCTCTGCACCCGCTTCGGTGTCAGTACATCCTTTCTCAAGTAAGGAGACTAAAACTGCATGCAGTACTCCAGGTGTGGCCTCACTGGCACCCTATACAGCTGCCACATAACCTCCTGGCTTTTAAACTCAATCCCTCTAGCAATGAAGGACAAAATTCCATTTGCCTTCTTAATTACTTGCTTGCACCTGCCAACCAACCTGTGATTCAGGCACATCTGTGATCCCTCTACACAGCAGCATGCTGCAATTTTTTGCCGTTCAAATAATAGTCCTTTTTACTGTTATTCCTACCAAAATAGATGACTTGACATTTATCAACATTGTATTCCATCTGCCAACCTTTGCCTACTCACTAAGCTATGTCCCTCTACAAACTTTGAGTCCTCTGCACACTTTGCTCTACCAGTCATTTAGTGTCATTCACAAACTTTGAGACCGTACACATGGTCCCCAACTCCAAATCGTCTGTGTAAATTGTAAACAATTGCAGTCCCAGCACTGATTCCTGAGGCACACCACTGGTCACTGTTCACCAACCAGAAAAGCACTCAGTTATCCCCACTCTTTGCTTCTTGTTAGTTAACCAATCCTGTATCCATGCTAATACATTGCCTGTAACGCTGTGCACCTTTACCCTTTGCAGCAGCCTTTTGTGCGGCACCCTGTCTCAAGCCTTTTGAAAATGTGGATACCCAACATCTACTGTGTTGGACAGATGAGGTGGGCAGGTTGGTTCTGATAACACTGAAAGTAAGGTATGGTGGTGGCTGAGGATTTGAATGACTAGTCACAATGATGACTATAAATTTTGAGTTTTTGTTCTTGTGAACAACCATCAGGGATTGCTTGCTAGTATGCACAAAGGTTGTGGCTCATGTTGAAACAATGACTTGGGTAAGGGTATGCTTGAGTCCTTGGAAGGCAGTGTTTGAAATTGGGCACTGGGTTGAAAACCAATCCCTCAAAAATTGATCTCTATCTTCCTGTGTTATTTACTGGATTTGATTTAAACTAATTGACAGTTTAAAAATAAGTTGACAAATCTGCATTTTCAATTTAAGATGTTCATTTAAAATAAATATCACTTTCAGATAAAGCCAAAGTGCTTCAGATTGTAATGTCAATGATTGAAGAAATTAAAACTAACCTGAAACATAAAGATGTAAGAGTTTTATTAGTGTGTGGAATTGTGGGAATCCCAATGCATATATTGATCAGTGAAGTTAGGTTTATGTATGCTGTAGTAGAGAACTCCTGTCCAATGTTTTAACAAGGCATCAAGGAAAGGGTGCTCCTTTCAAAGGTGATTTTTGGTGTAGAATGGAACCTTGCAGGAAAGTCTTGCATGTAACTGAGTTCAAATATGGCAAATCTATCATTTTTCACAATAGAAATATGCTAGAGAAAGGATCTTGGTTGTCATTCCATCTTAAAATCATAGAATAGAATCCATATAGTGTGGAAGCAGGTTTTTAAAGACCATGGAGTCCAGCCCCGCTCCACCAGAAGAGCATCTCAAACAGACCTTACTTCCACCCATCCCTGTAACCCTGCACTTCCCATAGCTAATCCACCTAGCCTGCACATGATGCACAATTTAGTGTGGTCAGTCCACCTAACCTGCACATCTTTGGACTGAGAGGAAACCCATGCAGACACGGGAGAATGTGCAAACTGCACACAAACAATTGGGCGGAATTGAATCCGGTCTCTGCTGTGAGGCAGCAGAGTTAACCACCGAGCCATCATGTTGCCCCAGTGTTACTGGCCAGCATTTATCGCCCATCCCTAATTGTGCAGAGGGCAATTTCTTGTGAAACCTGATAAGGGTGTTTGGAAGGGAATGGGAAAGTTTATCTGGCCATACGTGGTTTTGTTAAAACGGAACTCTGCTCCACGAGTTGGCTTGTTTCTCTGGTTCACTTCTCGGGGCAATGACTTCAGAGGGAACCAAAGCTTGGTAGTTAACTGTCAGTCACTATCTAACTGATGTATTAAGATGTATTAAGATTAAGAATACCTCTATCAATACGGTGACTTGCCAACCAGTTAGCACTCTCCTGTAATACAGTATAAATGTTTTCCTTCACTGTGACTGGGTCAATATCCTGGAATTCCCTCCCTAATGGTGTTGCGGGTCGACCCACAGCATGCAGACAACAGCGGTTTGAGAAGACAGCTCACCACCACCTTCTCAAGGGCAACTAGGGATGGAAAATAAATGCCACCAGTGATACCCCTCTTCCATGAATGAATTCAAAGAAAAATTCCTGTTGTGTTTGCGAGTTGTCTTGGTGAGTGTAATACAATAGGATTTGACACAGTACTGAAATTCTGTACTGTCAAATAATTATTTGGCTGTTAAAATCATTAACATGAAACCTTATAGAATGGCAGGAAGGTGAAAATGGAGGTGAGAAGGATAAATGGGATATTAGGAAAAGACTGTTAAAGGAAACTTTTTTTTTTAATAAACATGATGAACAAACACGTCACTGGATCAAAATTCTGGAATTTTCACCCTGATGGCAACATGTCTTTCTACGCTAAAGTGGACTGTGGTGATTCAAGAAGGCAGCTCATCGCAAACTTCTGAAGGGCCACGATAGATGGCAATGAATGCTGGCCCGGCCAGTGACTCCGCATCTCAAGAATGCATTTTAAAAAAGTATAGGACCAACACTGGAATGTTGGAGAGAATTTACTTGCAGAATAAGGATATAATGGAGGTAGATGAAACAAATATGCTGAACTAGAAGAGTTGATGGATAATTGACCAAACTAGATAGAATTTGTTCTGAAAATATAGGTCACCTGCACTAGTAGCATGCATGTGTGCCTGTTGAAACAAATTAGAGAGGAAATGGATGAGTCTGTACCTATTTTAAAATAACAAAAGAACTGTGGATGCTGTAAATCAGAAACACAAGTTGCTGGAAAAGCTCAGCAGGTCTGGCAGCATCTGTGAGGAGAGATCAGAGTTAATGTTTCGAAATTCAAGTTCTGAGGAAGAGTCATTAGACTCAAAACAACTCTGATTTCTCCTCACAGATGCTGCCAGACCTGCTGAGCTTTTCCAGCAGCTTCTATTTTAGGCTCTACCTAAAGTTCAACATGTGCCATACACGTGGTCTTTTGTCATGAGACTGGAGATGCAACTCTTATTTGGAAACAAAAGGTTGGATAACCTTGAAATGTGGTGTTGACTAACTGATCAGTTAACTGTAGGCAAACTCTTAGAACTGACAATTTCAGATAAAATTAGTGCTTGTTTGGCAAGACGAGAATTAATTACTAAAAGCTATTGCTGCTGGCTCTGCTGTTGTTTTTGGCTCATAGATGGTTTGAATCTGTAGAGAATAGAAACTTGAGGGTTGCTTGATAATTTAAAGTGAGGAACTTTGGCAAAGCCATGTAGATGGCTAGCAAACATTACTAGAAAGCATGCATCCTTTCCTTCATACTGGTTGTACTTTTGTCAGGTTAATGGTACTTACTGTTCCCTTCTCTCACTTATTCCTGTAGATCCTTTATGCCATGTGTGTGCATTCATTAACAGATCTGCCTCTACATTTTGTAACTGCTGCATAAAACAGCACAAATTGGAGAAAATGGCCCAAGTCTGTTACATTTTATTCCCTCCTGTATGAGCAAGCTCTTCACTCGATGCCTCTAATTTAGCAACATTTGGTATCTCGAATAGGGAAGTTGTCTGAACCCTCTACCATGTCTGTTTAGTGCCTGACTATGCTAATCCATTGTTGTACTGTACCAACAGGAAGTTGTTTGTTTTAAGATCACCTGTATGTTTGCAGCAGTGTTGGAAAATAAGATCCTGTTGTGACTCATGGATCTGGTTGAAATTTTCAGCTAATGTAAAGACAATATTTTTTAATTTTTGAATGTGGATCACGTGGGCGAAGGATATTGCGTTAAACCAAGGACCGTGGAGTTGCTGCACTTTTAAAATCCGACGACTGCAACTAAGTGTCAGTTGTGTTTGCACTGTTGCTTTGGTTAAACGGACAAAAATGTTTGTTTGAAACACAGTAGCATCATGTGTGTTTTCAGAGTAAGCTTTGCTGATTTGGGTTTATCCATTGGTACCAGTTGTAGGGGCCAGGGTTCATCAGCATGATGTCAACTCTGCCCCCTTGGCAAGTGGGCTGCTTGTATGTGAATAACACAATGGTCTCCAGACTGTCTAAGAGGGCGCTCGCTCTCGCGCTCTGTAGTGATGTAACTGCAAACTGGAAGATAGCTGGCTATTCTCTCCCATTTGCAATAAACTCTTGGTTCAAAGTGTGAATGAAAGATGAAGCAATTAATGCACAAACTTCTTGTTCCTTCAGCAATGGACTGAAAGGATCTGGAAATTAGATGAGACAACTTAAAAGACACATAGTGGACAGCTCATTGAATCCTGTGGATTGGTTCCACTGAACTGTCTCCCCAGTATTTTTTCCCTTCTCCACAATATATGTATGTTTGCCTATCTGCATGTGAAGGGGTTAGAGTTTTAGCTCAGTTCTATGTTGATGATTCTTATTCTTGCTTACCTTCATTTAGCTATAATAAAAAGCATTTAATGTTAAGCACAGAAACCTGTTCAGTATTTTCTGATAACTTGAGTCCATCAAACAGTTAAGTTGGGGAATGTAAAAGAATTTATTTAATTCCTTAACATTTGAACAGCCCCAGGAATATTGGGGCTTGGGTACCAGTTGCATGTTGGGCAAAAACATCACAGATGGAATGTAATATGAGGTTTCGCATTTTGGCAGGAAGAATAGAAGAGCTGAATATTGTTTAAATGAAAACTGCAGAAAACTGCAGAGGGATTTATGGGAGTCCTTGTGCATTAATCACAAAGCTAGCATTCAAATTCAGTAGGTGTTAGGGAATCCAAATGGAATGTTGGCCTTTATTTCAATGGACTATAAAAGTAGGGAGGTTTTGCTGAAGCTGTACAAGGTATAAATCAGACAGGTAGAATGCTGTAAACAGTCTTGGTTGACTTCACTAAGGAAAGACATTCTGTGCTAGAAGTAACCCAAACAAAGTTCACTTGGCTGATATTGAGGTATATGAGGGCTGTCTTAGGGGATGTTGAATTTGTTAGGCTGTGCTCATTGGTAGAGAAGAATAAGAGGTGACCTTACTAAAACATACACTATTTGTCCACTTGACATGATGGATGTGGAGATGTTGTTTCCCCTTGTGGAAATAGTCTAGGACCAGAGGACACCATCTCGGAATAAGGGGCTACACATTTTAAGACAGATGAGAGACTTCTTCTGAAGATTGTGAATCTGTGAAGTTCCTTACCACAGGGTTGTTGTGGCTGGGTTGTTTAAGTATGTTCAAGGCTGCGATAGTTAGTATTTTAATCAGTACAGGAATCAAGGGATATGTGAAAATGGCAGGAGAGTGGAGTTGACAATTATCAGATCGGCCATGATCTCATTGAATGGTAGAGCAAACTCCGTGGACAAGAACAGCCTAGTTTTCAAATGTAGTATGGCCTACGGTCACTTTACCAAGTGGGTCATGATGCCAATAAAAAGGGCCCTGCAATATTTAACTAAAATTATCTTTTAACTCCAAATCTTAATATGTGCTCAAGTCCTGCAAATACGCCAAGTAAACACTTGTAATATACGGCAACAAGCAGGTGGAAAACAATATCTTCAGGACACTGGGTGATGTCGTGTATTCATCTGATGCAGCCTCAGGGAAAAGAATGAAACCCTTCAACTAAGTTTAAAACTGGTATTAAATAATTGTTTCTACCTTGTAGAAAAAGGGTTTATTTGTACAAGTTTATTCTCATTCTTAGCTCTTGTACAAATGATTTAATTACTTTAATACTCTTATGCTGCAGTACAAGAGGTTAACTAAAAATTTTTTTTAGCCAAAACGTTGCTATTTATATTCTGTATCGAATCTTGTGTGCCTGTTGATTTCCCCCATTCCTGATTTAGCATTGGTTTCTGGTAGCCAATGCCTCAAAATTTTTGTCCTTTTTTGTTAAAATCCCTCAATGATTTGTTCAATCCCGTCACTATAATATCTTCCAGACGTACAGTCCCCAGAACACTCAGTTCATATGACTTGTCCTCTATATGTATCTGTGATTTCAACATACCAACATTGACTGTTGTGATGTCGTGTTGTCATATGTTCTTGTTTGAGAATTTTGACTCAAGTATAGGTAGGTGTAGGGGGAAGGTGGTGTAGAAGTTTGGTTTTCAGTGCTTTGAAGATCTGACCTTCCTTTTTGAGCAAGGATCAGAAGCTAAAGTCAACCTTTCCCCAGAAATAATGTGACTTAAATTATCACACAAAGCCAACTGGTGTCTGTTTGTTGGTGCAAGCATTTACAACCAGAGATGTCTTGTGGTACAGTGGTCGTGTCCATACTTCTGAGCCAGAAGGCCTGGGTTCAAGTGCCATCTGCTCCAGACGTGTGTAATAACATCCCTGAGCAGGTTGGCTAGGAAATATAAATTACAACCAGAGGTCCAAAGCATGTTGAGCTGAGAAGCAAAGATCCTTACTGAAAGAAGGGCCAGTTGAAGTTTTTGGCCACCTTCAGGCCAAAGCCAAAAGGAAGTTTAAAGCTCAGGGTTTTATGTGGGGTTACAGGAACAGGGTGGAGGGCAGGGGGTTTTTGGTCTGGGTGGGATGTTCTTTGGAGGGCTGATGCAGACTTGATGTGTGAAACGGCCTGTATCTGCACTGTAGGGATTCCGATTCTTTTGGCAGTTTTCAAGTAAAAATCCGAAAAGTCACTGCATTAGCCTGGTGTATGTATCTTGGGGGTGAGACTGAGCAAATCACATCTGGTGAATGTGAAGAATATTGCTGAAAAATGCTTGTGACTTTGAGTTGAGTAAACAACGAGTGAGGATAAGTCCGATACTTCACTGGGTTTGAGTATCTGTAAATAATGTAGGGGGGAAAAGTGGCTTTTTGTTGATTATTTTAAGATTTTTTTTTCAAAACTGTTGTGTACAGTGTGGTATTTTCTTTAAACTTGATGTTTTGTCAGAAGTACGTTAGTAGCTTTGTGTAAACATGTTCATTACCATGATAACAAAGTTAAAGTTGTGGTCTTGTAAGCCAGGTTTCAAATGCTTAGTTTTTTTTTGTGTAGTTTAGATTTTTCTTGGGCCCACTTTTTCTTGATGCTGTGCATGCAGGCTGGATCTGGCAGCAAAGATGTAGGAAACTAAAGGTTTCACCATTCGATGCACAATGTTTTATTTTTGTCTCCAAGTGAATGAAATACAGTATAACTTGCATCTGTAATGTGTGTATACAGCTCAAAGATTATTTCCAAGCTTATTGCAGGGTTCACTGGCATTCAGTCTTGTCTTATATTGTTATACCTACCTGTGTAGAAGTTTTTTTATTTTCTCAAAGCAGAAGATGTCCATAAGTTGTGGTTTCAAGGAGCTGTCATGCATGCTTCATTTGGGAGAAAGTGAAATCCAAGGAAAAAGTGATGTAATGTAGTCACATTTTTTTTAAAAACAGCATCTCAACTTTATTTTTAAAGAAGTGATGAAGATTGAAAGAGTAGTGGATGTTGTCTATATGGACTTCAGTAAAGTGTTTGACTAAGTTCCACATTGTAGACTAGTTAGCAAGGTTTGATCACGTGGAATAAAGGGAGAGCTATCAGTTTTTTTTTTGAAGGTAGGAAACAGGTTGGTGGTGGAAGGTTGCTTTTCGGATTGGAGGCTTGTGACTAACGGTGTGCAGCAAGGATCAGAGCTGGGTCCACTGCTTTTTGTCATTATATAAATTATTTGGATGTGAATATAGGATATTTGCTTTGTGAGTTTGCAGATGACACTAAAACAGGTGTTTTAGACAGTGAGAAGGGTACCTTGGAGTACAACAGGACCTTGATCGGATGGGCAAATGGGCCGGAGTGGCAGTTGGAGTTTAATTTTATATAAATGCAACACCTCACATTTTGGTAAGGTAAATCGGGGCAGAACTTAATGGTAAGGTTCTGGGGAGTGTTGCTGAACCGAGACCTAGAGATGCATGTTCATAGTTCTGTGAAAGTGGAGTTGCAGGTAAACCAGGTCATGAGAAAGGCATTTGGTATGCTTGCCTTTATTAGTCAGTGCATTGTGTGGGAGTTGGGAGGTCATGTTGGGGCTGTACAGGATATTGGTGAGCCACTTCTAGAATACTGCGTTCAATTCTGCTCCCCCTGCTATAGGAGAGATGTTGTGAAACTAGAAAGGGTTCAGAAAATACTTACAAGGATGTTGCCAGGGTTGGAGGCCTTAGGCTATGGGGAGAAGCTGAATAGGCTGAGGCCATTTTTCCTAGAGCATCACATGTTGAGGGGTGATCTTTATAGAATTTCATAAAATCATGAGGGGCATGGATAGGGTGAATAGCCGAGATTCCGCACCGCACCCCCCCCCAGGGTAGGGGAGTCCAAAACCGGAGGGCATAGGTTTAAGGTGAGAGGGGAAAGATTTTAATAGGGACCTAACTTTTTCTCACAGGGTGGTGCATTTATGGAATGAGCTGCCAGAGCAAGTGGTGGAGACTGGTACAATTATAACATTTTAAGAGGCAGCTGGATGGGTTGAGGGATATGGGACTAGATTAATTTAGGATATCTGGCATGGACGAGTTGGACCAAAGGGTCCATGTCTTTGTTGTGCGTTTCTATGACTCTAAAACTCATTAATTACCATTGATTAATCTGATTTTGTTTTTTAATAATTTGAATTAAAATAGAACCGAAAAGCTTTCACTTATTTCCTGGTACAAATTGGTCAATATTGCTTGTACAAGTAAAATGAAATCAAATCATTAATCCAAGAATACACTTTACAGAATAAGATTCATAGAGCAAAGGGTCTGTTTCCATGCTGTATGTTGTCCATGCTGATCAAGTTTCCCCAAACTAAACTAGTCCTACTTTCCTGCATTTGGCCCATATCCCTTTAAATCTGTCCTATTTGTGTGACTATCCAAATGTTTTTTTAAATGTTTTATGACTGTACTTGGATCCATCACTTCCTCTAGCAGTTCATTCCACACACGAACCACCCTCTGTGTTATATAAAAAAAAACCCTCAGGTCCCTTTTTAAATCTTCCTCCTCTCACTTTAAAAATATGCTGTCCAGTTTTGAACTCCCCTATCATAGGGAAAAGACCTTTCCTTTTCGTCTTATCTGTGCCCTCATGATTTTATAAGCCTCTAATAAGGTCACCCCTCAACCACCTCCGCTCCAGTGGAACGTGTCCCATTGATTCTGAAAATTTTTGCGCTTTGATCCCTGGAAAACGAGGGTGATTTTAAGTTGAGACACATGAAAAATTATACACCGGCCAAATGGGGTTGACATTTACATGGGTATACGTTACTTTATTTCTGTGGAACATCTTTCTTGTTAATGTGACTTTAGGCTATCACAAAAAAGCATGTTATCTTGATTTATTCTGTAATACCTTTCTCTTTATAGAGAAGCCATAGGTGGTTTCTTTATGGCTGTCATCTATCGCATGTCTTGTTTCTTTGCAGATGTCTGCTTCGGTGAGCAGACATTTTATATCTATTTCTGCGACTTACTGTTGGCCCTAAAGCGCTCTTCTAAAGTGCAGAATATTCTTTGCCCCCTCTCCTCGATGTGGCTAAATTGATACCCAAAAACACCATTCTCTGCAATTCTGATTCCCCGTAACACCTCCAAAACTGTTGTCACCCTGTGTAGTATGTCTAGTATTTCTCAAGGTCGAAGTCAAGTGAAGAGAAAATGATGGTCAAATAATTTCAATATTCCAATTTACTTGTACAAGCTATTCTTATCTGAAGTTTCCATTGCCAAGAAGGATTAAAGATCAAGTCCCCATTCACGTTCTACAGCTGCCTTTGCGGTATGTGATAACTTTGCCTGTGTTTTTTCTTAATTTTTATCTATTAAATCAGAATAATCGAAATGAAAGCACCCTCTGGTGCCTTGATGGGGAAGCAGTAGCATAATGCTAGTGCACTGGACTAATGTTCTTTTGGCATGGATTTGAATCCCAATATGGTTAGTGGTGAACTTTACTTTCAGATTTTGTTGAATTCAAAGTCTAATGGCTATTGTAGAGAGTTCACTTTTTTTTTATTTTTTTGGAAAAGAAATCTGCCAACCTGACCTGGTTGGGACTGCATGTAATTCCGCACCCACATACTTTAATTCTTGACTAACCTCTAAAATGGCCAGAGAGAAAATCAGTTCAAAGGCATTTGGATGTTACTAAACTAGTATTCCAGAACTCCAAGCTTGTTCTGGGGACATGGGTTTGAATCTCACCATGACAGCATATAAAAACTGGCCTCATGGCAATCCTGTAATCACCATCGATTTGTAGAGACCCATTTGGTTTGCTACTGTATTTTAAGGAAGGACAACTGTCATCCTTACCTAGTCTGGCCTACATGTAAATACAGAACAACAGCAATGTTAACATAATGAGCCTCTAGGTGATTAGGGATAGGCAATAAATGCTGGCCTAGTCAGAAACAGAATTGGACCTTTTTGGTCCAACCAGTCCATACTGAACATAATCCCAAACTAAACTAGTCCTGCCTGCTCCTGGCTCATATCCATCCAAATGTCATTTAAACGTTGTAATTGTACCTGCGTTTACTACTACTTCAGGAAGTTCATTCCACACACTAACCACCCTCTGTTTTTAAAAAAACAAATTACCCCATGTCTTTTTTAAATCTCTCGCGTTCAGAAATGTGCCCCCTAGTCTTAAAATTCCCAATCTTAGGGCAATGACAACTACTATCAACTCTCTCAATAATTCTCATTATTTTATAAACTTCTTTCTGGTCATCTCCCAATCTTCTCTCCAATGAAAAGAGTCCCAGCCTTTCCTTTATAACTCAAAGCTTCCATTCCCAGCAACATCCTCGTAAGTCTCTTCTGAACCCTCTTCAGCTTAATAATTTCCTTCCTATAACTGGGTGACCAGAACTGGACACAGTATTCTTGAAAAGACCTCACCAATATCCTGTGCAACCTCAACGCAATGTCCCAAATGCTGTACTCAAAGGACTGAGCATTTAAGGCAATCGTGCCACATGCCTTTTTAACCATCTTCTCTGTGATGCAAGTTTCGAAGAATTATGTACCTGCACCCTTTGTTGTACAACACTACCCAAGGCCCTACTGCTAATTGTGTAAGCCTTACCCTTGTTTGTTGTACCAAAATGCAATATCTTGTATTTATCCGGATTGAACTCCATCTGCCAATTTTCAGCCCATTGACCCATTCGATCAAGATCTCTTTTGTAATCTTAGAAAACCTTCTTCACTCTCTACCATGCCTCCAATTTTTATCATCTGCAAACTTACTAACCATGCCTTCTGTATTCTCCAAATCATTTATATAAATGACTAACAGCTGTTAGTTAGCTCGCCAAGCTGGTTGTTATATGGTGTGCTGATGTTTCATTACCCTTCTACGCAACATCGTCAGTGCGACCTCTAATTGAAGTGTTAGTATTCTGTTTCCTTTCTGATTTATATGATCCTCTGGTGTGATGGTCTTGTCACTTCTGGTTCTCTTGTTTTCGCAGCAGTCTGTATATGAGGTCTATTTCTGTTTGCTAATGGAGTCCCATGTTGACAATGAGGCTTCCAGAAATTCCCTTGCATGTCTGGTGTTCACTTGTCCTAGTATGGTCACTTTGTCCCAGTTGAACTGATGGCTGTCATTGTTTGTCTGTGTGTATTGAGACAAGTAAATATTGATTGTATTTTTTACTGCCAGCTAATGAGAAAGTAAAGAATTAGAGCCAAGTCTAGTGTTTCCTCTGAAAGAATATTCTGATTTTAGTATTATGAAGTATACAACTAGAGGTTCAGTCCTAAAATGACAAATTTCCCTAAAGATTTCAGGGTATGAGATAGAGGTGCGTACTATTAATAAATGTGACCAGAAGAAGTTTTTAAAATTCATTCATGAGATATGATCAGCACTGGCTAGACCAATGCTTATTATGCTTGAGAATGTGATGGTGAGCAGCTTCCTCAAAACTACTGCAGTCCTTGTGGGGCACCTACAGTGCTCTTATGAGGGAAGCGAGTGTGAAACAACTGTACGATGTAATTTCAAGTTGGCACTGTGTGGGTTGGAGGGGAAGATTTTTGGCAGTGACATTCCCCTGCATGCATTGCCTGTCTTCTAGGTGGTAGAGGTCACACGTTGGGAATGTAATGTTGAAGGAACCATAATGAGTTGCTGTTGTATATCTTGGTGACAGTACACAGTACCATGGAGCATTGGGGATAGGGTGCCAATTGAGCAGGCTGCTTTGACCTGGAAAGTATCAAACTTGACTGGAGCTTTCTTCACGCAGGCAAGTGGAGAGCATTCCATCACACTTCTGACTTGTGCCTTATAGACAGTGAACAGGTATTGGGAAACAGAAGGCGAGTTACTTGCTCTTGTAGTCACAGTATGTACATTGCTGGTCCGGTCCGTTCCTGGTAATTGGTAATCCCCAGGATGTTAAGGGATGTGTTGATGGTAATGCCATAGAATGTCAAGAGGAGGTGATTAGAACGTAGAACAGGCCCTTCGCCCCTTGATGTTGCACCGACCTATGAACTAATCTAAGCCCATCCCCCTACACTATCCCATCATCCATATGCTTATCCAAGGACTGTTTAAATGCCCCTAATGTGGCTGAGTTAACTACATTGGCAGGCAGGGCATTCCCCGCCCTTACCACTCTCTGAGTAAAGAACCTGCCTCTGACATCTGTCTTAAATCTATCACCCCTCAATTTGCAGTATGCCCCCTCATACTAGCTGACGTCATCATCCGAGGAAAAAGACTCTCACTGTCCACCCTATCTAATCCTCTGATCATTTTGGAGGTCTCTATTAAGTCCCCTCTTAGCCTTCTTCTCTCCAATGAGAACAGACCCAAGTCCCTCAGTCTTTCCTCATAAGACCTTCGCTCCAGACCAGGCAACATCCTGGTAAATCTCCTCTGCACCTTTTCCAATGCTTCCACATCCTTCCTGTAATGGGGCGACCAGAACTGTACGCAATATTCCAAGTGAGGCCGCACTAGCGTTTTGTACAGTTGCAGCATGACATCACGGCTCCGGAGCTCAATCCCTCTACCAATGAAACCCAACACACCGTATGCCTTCTTAACAGCACAATCAACCTGGGTGGCAACTTTCAGGGATCTATGTACCTGGACACTGAGATCCCTCTGCACATCCGCACTACCAAGAATCTTTCCATTGACCCAGTATTCTGCCTTCCTATTATTCTTCCCAGAGTGCATCACCTCACATTTATCTGCATTGAACTCCATTTGCCACCTTTCAGCCCAATTCTGCAGTTTATCCAAGTCTCCCTGCAACATTCTTCCACACTGTCCACCACTCCACCGACTTTAGTGTCATCTGCAAACTTACTAACCCATCCACCTATGTCTGCGTCCAAGTCATTTATAAATATGACAAACAGCAGTGGTCCCAAAACACATCATCGTGGCACACCACTAGTAACCGGACTCCAGGCTGAATATTTTCCATCAACCACCACTCTTTGGCTTCTTTCAGAAAGCCAGTTTCTAATCCAAACTGCTAAATCCCCCTCAATCCCATGCCTCCGCATTTTCTCCAATAGCCTACCATGTGGAACCTTATCAAAGGCTTTACTGAAGTCCATGGACACCACGTCAACTGCCCTACCCTCATCCACATGCTTGGTCACCTTCTCAAAAAACTCAATGAGGTTTGTGAGACATGACCTGCCCTTGACGAATCCATGTTGACTATCTCCAATCAAATTGTTGCTTGCGAGATGATTATAAATCCTATCTGTTATAATCCTTTCCAAAACTTTTCCTACAACAGATGCAAGGCTCACTGGTCTATAATTACCTGGGTCATCTCTACTGCCCTTCTTGAACAAGGGCACAACATTTGCAATCCTCCAGTCCTCTGGTACTAAACCTGTAGACAATGACGACTCAAAGATCAAGGCCAAAGGCTCCGCCATCTCCTCCCTAGCTTCCCAGAGAATCCTCGGAAAAATCCCATCCGGCCCGAGGGATTTATCTACCTTCACGCCTTCGAGGATTGCTAACACCTCCTCCTTACTAACCTCAATCCTTTCAAGTCAAATAGCCCGTATCTCAGCCTTCTCCTCTACAATATTCTCCTTTTTCCTGAGTGAAAACAGATGAGAAATATTTGTTTAGCACCTCTCCGATCTCCACAGGGTCCACACACAACTTCCCACTTCTGTCTTTGACTGGCCCTATTCTTACCCTAGTCATCCTTTTATCCCCCACATACCTATAGAAAGCTTTAGGGTTCTCTTTAATTCTACCTGCTAATGACTGCTCATGTCCCCTCCTTGCTCTTCTTAACTGTCTCTTTAAATCCTTCTTAGCTAATCTGTAACTCTCCATCGCCTCATCTGAACCATCTCGTCTCGATGTCACATAAGCCTCCCTCTTCCGCTTAACAAGAGATACAATTTCTTTTGTAAACCAAGGTTCCCTTACCTTATCACTTCTTCCTCCCTGCCTGACAGGGACATACCTATCAAGGACACGCAATATGTGTTCCTTAAACCAGCTCCACATTTCGATTGTCCCCGTCCCCTGCATTTTGCTACCCCATTCTATCCCTCCTAAGTCTTGCCTAATTGCATTATAATTGCCTTTCCCCCATCTATAACTCTTGCCCAGTGGCATGTTCCTATCCCTTTCTGTTGCTAAACTAAACGTAACCGAATTATGGTCACTCTCTCCAAAGTGCTCACCTACCACCAAATCAAACACCTGGCCTGGTTCATTACCAAGTACCAGATCCAGTGTGGCCTCCCCTCTTGTCGGCCCTTCGACATACTGTGTCAGGAAACCCTCCTGCGCACATTGGACAAAAACTGATCCATCCGACGTACTAGAGTTATAGCATTTCCAGTCAATGTTGGGGAAGTTAAAGTCTCCCATAATGACCACCTTGTTCCTTTCACTCCTGCCCAGAATCGTTTTGCCGATCCTCTCCTCCACATCCCTGGAACTTTGCGGAGGCCTATTAAAAAAAACTCCTAGCAGTGTGACCTCTCCTCTCCTGTTTCTGACCTCAGCCCATACCACCTCAGTAGACGAGTCCTCGTCAAAAGTTCTTTCAGCCACCAAAGCTACACCTCCCCCTCTCTTACCACCTTCCCTGATCTTTATGAAAGATCTCAACCCTGGAACCTGCAACATCCATTCCTGACCCTGCTCTATCCACGTCTCCGAAATGGCCACAACATCGAAGTCCCAGGTACCTATCCATGCTGCAAGCTCACCTACCTTATTCCAGATACTCCTGGCGTTGAAGTAGACACACTTCAAACCAGCATGCTGTCTGCCAGCACACTCCTGTGATGGTGAAATCCTGTCCATGTCCTCCCTTCTCTCATCCTCCTGTGTACTGGAACTACACCACAGGTTCCCATGCCCCTGCTGAGCTAGTTTAAATCCACCCGAATAGCCCTAGCAAACTTCCCACCCAGGATATTAGTACCCCTCTGGTTCAAGTGAAGACCGTCCTGTTTGTAGAGGTCCCACCTTCCCCAGAATGAGCCCCAGTTATCCATATACCTGAAACCCTCCCTCCTGCAGCCACGTGTTCAGCTGATACCTCTCCCTGTTCTTTGCCTCGCTATCACGTGGCACGGGTAACAAACCAGAGATAACAACTGTTTGTTCTCGCTCTCAGCTTCCACCCTAGCTCCCTGAAATCCTGCCTGACATCCCTATCCCTCTTTCTACCTATGTCATTGGTACCTATGTGGACCACGACTTGGGGCTGGTCACCCTCTCCCTTCAGGACCCCAAAGACGCGATCCGAGACATCACGGACCCTGGCACCTGGGAGGCAACACACCAACCGTGAGTCTCTCTCGTTACCACAGAATCTCCTATCTGTCTCCCTAACTATGGAGTCCCCAATGACTAATGCTCTCCTCCTCTTCCCCCTTCCCTTCTGAGCAACTGGGACAGACTCTGCACCAGAGACCTGTACCCCATGGCTTACCCCTGGTAAGTCGTCCCCCTCGATAGAATCCAAAACGGTATACCTGTTATTGAGGGGAACGGCCACAGGGGATCCCCGCACTGTCTGCATGTTCCCTTTCCATCCCCTGAGGTTCTTTTGTTTGCAGTAGCAATTGCCTGGCACTTGCGTAGTGCAAGTGTTTCTGTTGCTTATCACTCTATACCTGGATGTTTTCTAACTCTCGCTAAATATGGATGGTAGCTGCTTCACTGTCTGAGTTACAGTGAATGGTGCTGAGCACTGCAATCATCGTTGGATACCTTCACTTCTGACTTTGGATACTGTAGTTGAAGCAGCTGTAGGTAATTCGGCCTGACACCCTAACAGTCCACACAAAACTTCATTAGATTAATTTCATTGGATATTGAGGAACTTTGTGATTCAATAGGTTGGGCCTGTACTAATTGGAGCTTAGGAGAATAAGAAGTGAAGGGTTTGGAATATGGAAGATTCTGGGGCACTTGACAGTAGATGCTAAGGTAATTCCCCTTGTGGGAGAGCCCAGAACCAGAGAGCATAATCAGAGAGGGGTTGTCCACTTAAGGAACTTCTTTGCTTGGAGGCTACTGAATCTGTGGAATTCTTAACTCTGCAAGTCCTGTCCGTCTTAACAAAATGCAAATGGAGGGTGCTGTCGAGGCTGGTTCGTAATGTACATTCAGGTTTGAGAGAAACTGCTTTTTAATCAGTGAGGGAATCTGGTATTATAGAGCAAAGCCAAGTGAGTGGAATTGATTTGATTTATTATTGTCACACGTACCTGGTACAGTGAAAGTTTTTTGTTCTGCGTGGAGTACAGGCAGATCATACCAAACAGTGCATAAGGCTAATAGAAAGGAATGAGGAATACAATATTACAACTGCAGGGAAGGCGCACAAAGAGCGAGGTCAACTTTAAATTTGAAAGGCCCATTCAGAAGAATAAAAACATCTGGGAAGAAGCTGTTCTTGAATCTGATCTGTGTTTAAGCATTTGTATCTACTGCCCAATAGACGAAGTTAGAGATTACTTTGGGGTGGGAGAGATCTTTGATTATTTTTGCTTCCCTCACACACAGGATGAGGGTGCCACTGGCTAGGCCAGCATTCATTGCCCATTCCTAATTGCCCAGAGGGTAGTTCAGAGTCAACCACATTGCTATGGGTCTGGAGTCACATGTAGGTCAGACCAGGTAAGGATGGCAGTTTCTTTCCCTAAAGGGCATTAATGAACCAGATGGGTTTTTCTGACAATTGTCATTAGACTTTCAATTCCTTTTTTTTAAATTGAATTCAAATTCCCCTATCTGCTGTGGTAGGATTTGGACCTAGGTCCCCAGAATATTATCTGGGTCTCTGGATTAACAGTTGGCAATAATACCACTAGGCCATTGCCTCCCCTGTTTGACTGCCTTTCAGAGGCAGCAAGAACTATATATGGAATCAATGGATGCAAGGTTGACCTGTGTGATGGGCTGTGCTGCATTCGCAACTCTCCATAGTTTCTTGCGAAACTGGGCAGAGTAGTCGCCAGGCCAAATTGTGATGCATCCGGATAGAATGTTTTCTATGGTGCACTTGTAAAAATTGGTAAGAGTCTTTAAGGATTGCTGAATTTCCTTATCCTCCTGAGGAAGTAGAGGCTTTGTGCTTTCTTGACTGTCACATCAACAGCTTTTGTTAGAGTAGGTGAAGTGGATCACAACAGATATGGTAAACATTGAAGCTGTTAGCTTCGCTTCGCTTCACTTCAGTTCAAGAGTCTAATTTGATTTTATTGTTACGTACCTAAAATACAGTGAAAAGTTCTTTTTGTTTGAGCAGTACAGGCAGCTTATAATAAACAAGGACATACAGATCATAGGATGAAGAGGAAAAGAAACTAGACAGGCATACAAGTTACATAGCACAGGGTGTGCTCTAGGCAAGAACAACATAAGCAAGGTCAGCATTATTTGAAGTTAGTCCATCCATCAGCCTGATAGTGCAGGGAAGAATCTGTTCTTAACCCGCTGGTGCGTGTGTCCAAGCTTCTGTGCCTTCTGCCTAATGGGAGGGATTGTAGGAGAGCATTGCAGGGGTGCGATGGGTCTTTAGCAGTGTTTCCATGGTAACAGGTTGTATAAATAGTCCATGGCTGGAAGTTTGGCTTCGATGATTGTCTGTCCGAGTTGTGCATACAACCTTGCGTAGTTTCTTGAGGTCCTGGGCACAGCAATTGCCGTACCAGGCCATTATGCAGCCGGACAATGTGTTTTCAATGGTGTGTCTGTAAAAGTTGGTGAGGGACCTTGCGGACATGCCAAATTTCAAGCTGTCTGAGAAAGAAGAGGTGGTGTTGTGCCTTGACTGTTGTCTACGTGGGAAGTTCAGGATAGGTTGTCGGCTATCGTCACTCCTAGGAATTTGACACACTCCACCCTGTCAACCTCAGCACCGTTGGTGTAGATCGGGGCATGTTCTCCTCTGAAGTCAATTATCAGTTCTTTAGTTTGCCAACATTGAGAGAGGTTATTCTCATCGTACTAGGTCACCAAGCTCTCTATCTCCTTTTCTGTATTCTGACTCGTTTGATATCTCTCCTACCACGGTGGTGTTGTCAGCAGACTTGTAGATGGTGTTCATTTGGAATTTGGCAACAGTCATGGGTTTACAGGGAGTACAGCAGGGGGCTGAGAACGCATCCTTGAAGGAGTGGGCTCCAGTGTTCTTATCGTGGAGAAGATGAAGTTATCTATCTTCACTGCAGCCTGTGGGTCAGGAAGCTGAGGGTCCAGTTGCAGAGGACAGAGCTGAAAGCTGCGTATCGGAGTCTTGAGATCAATCTCTAATGGTGTTGAAGGAATCTAGGATGAACAAGCATTTCTTTTTTTAAAAAAGACCCATTCAGGAAGCACTGGAGTTGAATGCAAAAACAAGTCTCTTAAGTTTTTCAAGGAACCTGTCATCTCAGCGGAAGAGTTTTGTTTGCGAAACTAACAAACTAAGACTTTAGTTCAAAATCTGCAGTTTATTAGAACAGAAGTTTTAGGCTGTCAGACTTGTGAAAAAGTTAATGTTGGCAGATTTGGAAAGGACTTATGGAATTGTATTTAGTGCACAGTGGGGGAAAAAATGAAGACTTCAATGAAGTAGAACACTAAAGAGTGGAGGGGTATGATTTCTTTGGACTTAGTCTTTGTACCAAATAGTGTCAGGAAATTGAAACTCTTATTTGCTGTGTTTTGGATCTTGCTGTTTCCTATGTTTATAGCTTGTTACTTTTTTCATTGTGTTAAATTCAACCCTATTGTGAAACAAAGTCTGCTGCCTGTATGGATATATTTGTGACTGTCACACTAACTTTAAAAAAAACTTATCAACTCATATTTCATTCTGGAATTTGACTTGTCATGTAGTACCTTCAACTGGGATCATTAGAGATTGAAGAGACTGGTTGAGCAGATTATTAATGAAGAATGAATTATACCACGTAATATTCAATATGAAAATGTCGCATGTAGTGTTTTTTAATGCTTTTGGGAAAGTGGGTATTTCCTTACAGCTGAGATGAGTAACATTCTCATTTTGGGATTGGTCTTTCCTTGGTGTGGTATTGGGCAATGGCATTTTGTAAATTACTGTAGTTTGTCTGCATTGCTGCCGTAGGAGAGCGTGATGTTTCACAATGTCTGGGGAAGAAGTCCCCAAAGTGGGTCTTAAGGGAGTGATCATGGGACAATTCCATCAGCTTAGTTTGTCTTCTGTTTTTCTACCTAACATTAAAAATGGACCCTGAACCCAGTTTTCAAAGCAAAAAGAGGTACTCTGCCAATATTGCATGATGAAGAATAATTCTTTTTGCACACCAACCCAGCTGTTGTGCTTACATTGAAAGATAGATTTGGAAGTATGAGCATTTCTGGAAAACCAGTGCCTAGTCTACTTTTCCAAATGGTAAGTTTCTTGTCCAATGTTTCAATCATTTGCTTACATTTGACCACGAAGCTACAGTCGATTTCCTGCATTGCCCACCCATAAGGACTGCCCTGCTTGAGCGCTTTAACACTATTTTGTTCTGAAGATGTGGAAGGGTCCCCGGACCCGAAATGTTAACTCTAATTTTCTCTTCACAAATGCTGTCAGACCTGCTGATCTTTTCCAGCAACTTCTGTTTTTGTTGCAGCAGGTATAAGTGTCAGTAGATTTAATGAGCTGATGTTATTGAACTCTGCTTGCTGACTCTAGGATTTTGTCTACACTTTGAGGTGTTAATCTGGCATTTACTGCTAAGGACACTAGTGCCTGAATATTAACTCAATGTGAACTCTAAATCCAGCCTGGGCATTTGAAAGCTGAGGGATTAAAAACTGAGTATCAGTATTAATTCTGTTTCTCTCCATAAATGTTGCCAGATCTGCCGAATTGTTCCAGCGTTTTGTTTGTTATACAGTATGGATATAAAGGGTAATTTCAATTGTTATAAATAGAATTTCAGAATCTAAAACAGTCATTTTAATATTTGATCACATAAACCTGAATATCCTAATAGAGAATGAGCTTAAAGGGAATGACCTCTTGTGTAATTGCCAGACTGTTGAATTTTTGGTGAGTTGAAAGCAGCGTCCCATGACAGGAAACAGAAGTTTGTTACTTAGTCCCTGAAAGTAATAGCTTATTTTGACTCTGAAGTTATGAAGTTGGTCTTTAGTTGCCTGCTCATCTAGAAATACCCCCTTACTGTGGTTTGCTTTTTAACCTTTTTTGCATTTTTCTTGTTCCCTGTTTGCTCATGCCCCATCAATTTCCTTGGTGTTTTTTTTTAACTTCTGCTGTACTCATTCTTGAGTATGACTCATATTTACATCCTCAAATTTGGGGGCCACGTGGTTGGCTTGGCCAGAGGGCATTGTCATCTTAGACTTCTTAAACCACCTCACTGTAGTGATTTTTAAGAAGGATCACAGATTCGTACAACTCTTCTTGCAGTTTCTTTGTCTTTTCCTGTCCTCGCTTCTGAAATCCATGAGCTAACAACTAACATCGTGTCATGAAGTTATGCACCTAAAATCATTTTTGGCTCTTCTTTACTCCAGCTTTAATTCGCCATCACTGTAGATCCTCCCTCTTTGCCTCCAGCCTTCTCTAGACTTCTCCTACATGCTCAGCATCCATTGGAGGCCATTCATTTCTTTGACCTAACGTCCATTGACGTTGTGATGGGTTACTTTAGTAGTGATGTTGCTTTCTTCGCCCTCAACCTATTATCTGTCTGTTATCATGCTTCTCAAATTATACTTCGCATACTTATTCTTTCCAAGTGGGTACATAAAATGGAAAACGTTCCTATTTGAGCTATTTACCTCAATGAGAAATCTGGCCTTGTTTATCTTGGTAGATTTTTGGTCTCTAATCTGGTTTTATAAAGAAATGCACTGAGCGTGGGTCTAACATTCGGATTGAGCAGGTAATAGGGAAAGCAAATGAACTGTGGGGCTTTATTTTGAAGGAAATAAAATTAAGGAGGTCATGCTGAAACTATACAAGGCACTAGCCAGACTGCACTTATTGTGAACACTGTTGGTCTCATTGTGTAAGGAAAGATTATAGTGGCATTGGAAGCAGTCCAAGAGAATTCACCAAGATTGATCTGGGTATGGAAGGGTTTTCTTGTATGGAAAAGGTTAAGGGGGTTGGGCTTGTGCTTGTGCTTGGTGTTTAGAAGAACGTAAAGAGGTCTTATTACAACAAACCAGAATCTTGGGAGTCTTGGCAGGGTAGATATGAAGTGCCTGTTTCCCCTTGTGGGAGTGGCTAGGATCAGAAGGCCTGATCTTTGCTGGGGTTGCCTTGTATGGCAATGAGGGATATTTTTCTGAATGTGTGGAATTCTTTACCACAAATGTGTTGAGGTTGGTTTGTTAAGTGTAGTCAAGGTTGAGAAAATTAATCAGTAAAGGAATCAAGGCTTATGGTGAAAAGGCAGGCAAGTGTGGTTGAGGATTATCATATCAGCCATTATCCCGTTAAATGGTAGGGTGGATTCACTGGGCTGAATGATCTGTTTCTGCTCCTTTTGATCTTATGGTCTTAACTTGTGGCAACCGCAATTTTCCTGGCAGAAGTTGATGTTAGCCCCTCTCTGGATTTACAGAATTGTGGCTGTTACATAGATGTTAGCAATGAAGGAGAGCAACCGTTCACATCCATTTGGTCCCAAATAATTCAACAATTCAGGATGAATTCCATCAATTCTTTGATACCTTCCTTAGTCTGGTGGAAATAAGACCTGTGTCGACTCTGGGCAGAAGTAGGCAGCAATATGAGAGGAGGTGAAGTAGTCATGGAGAGTACATTCAAAACTTGACCTCCTTTAGCTGAAGTAACCTTTTTTTAGAGTTAATCAGCCTAGAACGTGATCAGGGATGCAAGTAGTAAAGTTTTTTTTTTCCTGACCGAAGAATTCGTAGGCTTAAATGGAGCATGACTACTCTAGTCCCTGACAAATTAGAATAACAGTTGAGGGAGAGAGTCCTAGAGTGTGGAAGCAAGGAGGTTAAGTCCTGCCCTAAAGATCATGCAGATGAGGGGGTGCAAGGGAGGCTAACATGAAAGGAATCCTTGTCTTGAGGCTGCTGAAATACTGAATTGGAGATGTGAGTTTGGAATTCAAAACATTAAGAAATTACAGGTTTGTGAGAATGAGGATTTTAAAGAATTTAATTGGAACAGAAAACATTATTTCTCACCTCTGACTGGAACTTTCACTTTTTAAGTAAACATGAGTTTCATGTAGTTGCGTAGTTCGTACGTGCTGTCCCTAACGGCTTAAGTTTTGTACACAATTCAATTTTAAAGAATAAATACTTATTCAAGCCCAGGCTCCAGATGAACTGCCAGGAATGTAAAATAGTATTCCAGTCATTGCGTATCTGGAAGTGAGTCATCATGAACAAATTAATTTTTTCTTAATTTCCAAATCGTCTTTATCATGTTTCATTCTTCTGTGCTGTCCAGTGGATGCTGTTTTTTATTTGTAATTATTTTCAAGTTAAAGTGAAATGCAGTCATCCGAATAAAGAAGGTAATGGTTTTTCTTTTTTAAGATGATAATGTATAACTGACTTTGATTTTTAGAAGTTTTCCTGTGGTCATTCGTTCAGAGCATAAGCTAATGTTCATGTGACCAAGCGTGTATTGTGTGGCTCTAGGACTTTGCTTAACTGGAAGTTAATGACTCTGCAATGTGGTTTTTATGTAAGAAAATAGACATTTGGAAAAAGTTCCTATATGCACATTTACAAGAGTAGGCCATTCAGCCCCTCAAACCTGTTCGATGATTTACTGAAGGTCATGGTTGATCTGTAGTTTAATTCCATATTCCTGCCTTTGGCCCATATCCCTTTAATACCTTTTTTGTTTAACAAAAATGTATCTATCTCAGATGTAAAATTAATAAATGATCTGGCATCAACTACTGTTAGTGGAAGATAGTTGCACGGTTCTACCAGGCTTTTGTGTATAGAAGTGTTTTTTTTCCTATCCTCTCCCCTGAATGATCTGGCCCTGATTTTCATACAATGCCCCCTAGTTCTAGAATCCCCCAACAGTGGAAATATAATGATCTACCCTGTCTCTTTTTAAATATAGAATCAGAATCATAGAATCCATACAGTGTGGAATCAGTCCATTCGACCCATTGAGCCCACAACGATACTCCAAAAAGCATCCTAATCAGACCTACCCCCCATCCCTGTAAATCCTGTGTTTCCCTTGGCTAATCCACCTAGCCTGTACATTTCTGGATACTATGGGATATTTGGCATGGCCAATCCACCTAACTTGTGTACCTTTTAGACAGTGGTAGGAAACTGGAGCAGACCCGGGGAGAACATGCAGACGGTCGCCCGAGGCTGGAATCGAACCCGGGTCCCTGGTGCTGTGAGGCAGCAGTGCTAAACACTAAGCTGCCATGCCACACCTTTTTCTGTTAATACCTTGAGGACTTCAATCCGATCACCTCTTAATCTTCTAAATTCTAGTGAAAACAGGCCTAATTTATGTAAGCTCCCTTCATTAACTTAACTCCTGAAGTCCAGGTATCATTCTTGTAAGGCTACGTTGTGGTCCCACAAAGGCCTGTGAAGCCTTCCCAAGGTGTGATGCCTAGAACCGCTCTCTACGAAGTGTGACCTAAAAAAGGATTTTGTATTGCAGCAATCTAATTTCTGCATCCATATTTTTAAATTTCATTGCAAAAGTAGGAGAAAGACTTTGGTGAAATCAGCAAAAGTTAAATTTTGAACTGGCATTAAGAATTTCTTAGTCTTTATAGTAGCCAAGTACAAAGAATGGCGTATGGATTACATAGAGGAGAAGAGGTAAGAACCTTTGAATTATTTTTGCATAATTGTATGCTGTGGTTGTTTGAGGTATGTTGAGCTGTGGTTCAAGAAGGGATGCTCACTACCTCAAAGACAACTATGGATGGTAATAAATTCTGGCCGAACCAGTGACTTCCACATTCCATGAATGTTTGGTTTATTTTTAAATGCTGCATTATTTGGAACAGCAAGGATCTCCTGGACTGATCGATTTGAGATAGGCCAAATGGCTTTCCTCAACTTAACACTCTGTAATTCTCTCCCTAAACTTCACCTATCCCTGTCCCTACCACAACACCTTTTAAAGATACCTTTTAGAAGCTAACATTTTTAATAGAGTTATTGGTATCTGATATCTCTTGTCTGGTGTCAACGTTTAATAATTCTCCTGTCTGCTGGGGATCCTTTTCAGTGTTTGATGTATTCTTTTATTAAATTATTCTTAAGATCTTGTGATTTGAAAATGCAGAGAATTAGAAAATCATGTAAAATATTCACGTTATAAAATCTTAAAATCCTGTTAATAACCCATGTTTGTAGGATACTGGTAAAACCTCAGTTGGTTTCAGTTGACCTCTTTCCAAATTAACACACTTTTTTAATAAATGGCACAAATGATAGACGAGCTAAGGACCTGAAAAGAGGAAAAGTTTCTTGGACTCGACTCAATATTAAGGCAAAAAACTGAAGCATTTTCTTGTTGAAGTAGTCACTTTCCTCTTTAAATTTCTTGCCTGAGTTGAGAGAATCTGTTCTACTGTGGATTTAACAATCTAAAGTTGTGCAATAAAACACGTTCACACACATTGCACAACATCAGGCATTTCTGGAAGGCTTGTTTTTATAAAAACTTCTTGGCTGTATTTGAGGACTTTGGTGAAATACCAGTTTTTTTTTTGTAGTAGTATAGGAATATCAGTTGAAGAGAATGGAAAGAAATCATCCGGCATCCTAACTGCTGTTGGGCATGGAATGTGCTATCCTGAGAGTGTGATTTGGCTATGATATCTGCTGACATAACCGATGCGGGCAGGGTTTGAGAGAGGAGTTTGAATAGCAAACATAGGTTGTTAAAATTAATGAATGGAGACATGCATGCTCTTAAATAACAAGGTGTGTGAATGTCTTGCTATCATGTTTTATTGGCCTATTAAATGACACGTATGGCAAACTAACTTCCTTGGATGTTAGCATTTGAAAAGAAAACACTATAGGATGCAAACGTTGCTGGCTGAAACAGCATTTATTGCCAATCCCTAGCTGCCTTTGAGAAGATAGTGGTGAACTGCTGCTGTCTGTGTTGTAGGTAGACCTACAATGCCATTGGGGAGGGAGTTCAAGGATTTTGACCCAGCAACACGGAAGGAATAGCAATATAAGTCGGGATGGTGAGTGGCTTGGAGGGGAACTTGCAGGGGGTGATCTTCCCCTGTATTTGCTGTCCTTGTCCTTCTCGATGGAAGTGGTCATGGGTGATGGAAGGTGCTGTTTAAGAATCTACAGTGAATGCTCAGTTAGCTACAGTTTTAGAGACTTAAGGTTTGGGATTTTTTCCCCTTTTTAGAGCTGATCTGATTGAGTTTGTCAATATGATAAAGGGGTAGGCCATTCATTAGCTCACACTTATTCAGCCATTTAATTAGAACATGGCTGATTTGCATTTTAACTCCTTTTGTTCTGATTCCATATTCATAAACATGCAAAGCCAATCTCTATCCAGCTTATCGAAGAATTAAGTTAACGTAGATGACGGTTTGTAGTAGTTGGCAGGATGAGGGTGTATGTATGAACTTGATCGAAAGATGAAAGTGTTTATTTTTTAAAAAATAATGTTTGAAAAGTAGATTGATAATCAGCAGAATATTCCTTTTAAAAGGATATCATAGAATCTGTATAGTGTGGAAGCTGGCCATTTGGCCCATGTCCACACTGACCCTGTAAAGAGCATCCCACCCCATTCCTGTAACCCTGCGCTTCCTCAGCTAACCGCTGAGCTACCATGCTGCCCATATCAGATTGTTATAATAATTAATTTGCAAAACTGGAAAAGGGGCCTGTATAGACTTGATTGGTTGAATGGCCTGATTTTATGCTGTTATTTTGACCTATTCAACATTTTGCACTTCTAATGCAATTTTAGAAAATGTGATTTAAGAAGTAAAATTTTGCTGCTGAGTTTCCCTGAGATTCTGTAAGCAAGTATAATTTGACTTTGGTAATAGTGGACCTTAACAATTATCCCTAACAATCCTAATGAATCACAGGAATAGGCTGCTATCATACTTTGATTTTTCTGGCATGCTAATAGTCTGTGGGATTTAGATTGATTTCGTAATTAGGATGTAAAATTATACAGATTCAAAAAGACGAATACTTAATTAAGATGGCTCTAATCAGTTGATTTGCAATTGGTATGAATCGAGAAGCCTAAAAATCTCGTTTTTATGACCATTACTTTTGTTACTTGTGCTTTTATGTACTGTAAGATTCCTAGTTACAGCTTAAGAGGTTATGACTGACTGATATGCCGATGAAACACTCTGAAGATGTAATGTCACATGATCTTGATCTCTGCCACCAAGTTTGTATATGTGGAGCCACATGAACATGTTGCTTTTGTAAAGTTAATAGTGCTCCTTCATACCTCCATAGACTCTGTATATACTCTTAGTTTTGCATTGCTAAAAAATAAGACTAGCCTCCATCCGAAGCTGAAACGGAATTGATCAATCACGTGAGTTTCTGAACTAGTTGACTCCATTATGGCCTTAAGCCTGTCAATGCGCAAACACAAAATTGGGAGGCATCTTGTTCAGGACGGGCTATCAGAGTAATACTTTAATGAATAGGAATTGAATTACATGGGAGGACAATTTTTCTCTGATTCTGCCACTGTGGCCTCGTACAATAGAATAATTATACGAGTTTGAAGGTGCTAAAGACAGATGTCACCCTGTAGTTATTTTGCCCATGGCAATCATTTTGAGAGTTGTAGCCTTTGGGATTGTTACATCTTATATAGTTGTACAGTGTTATTGATTTTTGCTGCTTTTGTACACCTCAGCTGTTTTAAGTGTAAATGCAACCTGCCTCCCCTACTTGGGCCACTAAACCTACACTCGGAGCTTTGTACCGATTGGGCAGATCACCCAGTAAGTAATTGTGAATGTTGGTAACCTTGTATTCCAGTGTGCACTCCTCATTCTCCTTCCAACAAGTCAAAGTAACAGTAATGTATACCTGAATCTGAGATACCATGTTTTATAACCTGAAAGACATTATTAATTCTCAGCAGTAATGGTTGGATTCAAGAATGAATCACTGACCAAACTGCTTGTCCTCCCAAGTTCAAAAGGGCATCTGGAGTGAAGAGAAATTTGTGCAGAAATCAAATTTGTCTAAGTGACAAACTTTAATGATTATTTTAGCTGAAAATAGGAAATTATATTTTGGTATTCTTGGAAAAAAGCATGGATTCTTTTAATTTTGACGAGGAATTTTCAAAACTGCTTTGGAAATGGTGACTGACTCTCAAATGGAGATATTGACTTTCAAGTGGATTCAATAGCCCATGCAATGTAAATTAATAGATCTTTAAGAAGCATGATTGTTCAAGTCACTTGAACAATTGCTTTACTTAATTGTTCATGTAGATACTTTTGTTATAATGCTTCATCACAATCTCTAATTTCCCTTCTCATTACCATTGAAGCTGGTACACATCGTATCATGTTTGCTCCAGTAGGACTTTGAAAGGCATACACAGCTGTATATTCTGTCATCTAATACCAAGTGCTAAGAGTTGTGAATATGAATTACACAATGAATAGTTCATACCTCAGTCATGTCAGAAAATGCTTGAGACTGTTATGTTTGAAGCTTTCTTTGTAACTTTATTTTCTCAAAGCTGCCCAAGTCAAACAAAATCAAATTAAAGAGGACCTCTTGATGTCATCAGGAAAATTCAGACTGTACATCTGCATCACTGCCTAATTTACTGAGTAACCTCTGACACTTGTCTGTATTGCTACTTCAGTCTAAACGATTGAATGTTTCAGCCTCGTTAAATGATTTTGAGGTTGTCTTAATTCACTATTGTCAGTGTAGATCATTTAACTGCACCTAAAGGGTTAGCACACTTACAGTGGAATTTCAATTTAAACTTCTTCCTGATGTGGATGCCAGTCTGAATCCTTTTTCATTTACTCGTTCATCTTTACTCCTTTTTACTCACTTTCTCCAGCCATAAGATTTGTTGTGCAATTGTACATTCATGTATGCGTACCATATGTTTGTGTATACAGTGGTACTCAACTTGCTATAGTCTTGCTGGTATGAGTGATTGTCCCTGCATGTCCCCTGATTCCCTTTACAGGGGGTCCCTGATTTTACAAATGCAATTCCACATGGGTGTAATCTCAAAGGCCTGACACATGCCTATTTCCGGGATTTAAGAATAACTGCTTTATATTATCCTGCGTTGAGTTTCAACTTGCATACAGACTCTGGAACAAAGCCCTTTTGCAACCCAGGGACTACCTGTACAACCAAAAGATTATTAGTTTCTGCCTTAAACATACATCCAAGTGTTCACAGCTATTTGCAGTACAGAACTCCACAAATCTGAGAGTACAGAAGATCCTTGTCATCTCGGTCTTAAATGGCTCATCCCTTAGCCTGACGTTATGACCATCCTAATTCTAGATTGTCCAACCAGGGAAAGGATCTGCCTGGTATTTACCCAATAAACTCCTTCAAACTTGAAAGTTTTGATTAACTTGCCCCTCCATTCTTCCAAACTAGAGGGAATATTACTATTGCCCATATTTTGTTTGAATGTAATTTGTAGCTATTTCTCTGTCACTCAGTATTTGCAAAATTTGAGAATAATTTCATGGAATTCCCTGCTGCTTCCTCCCAGCCTGAAGTATGTATGGGTTTGAATGTATTCTGAAATGTGGAATGGATTTTTAAGACTCATGTCATGAAGTATCTGTTTGACAAATGTGTCAACAGGTTGGTTGAGCAGTCAACACTTATTCATAACACTCCATCCAACCTACAGCTATCTCCTCTGCTTTATTTGCCTTCTATTAGAATTAGGTTCATTGTTACTTGTACTCCAGTACAACGTGAAGTGTACAAAGTCACCATTTTGGGTGCCTCTTGGGTACAAGGAGGTATGTTCTTAGATATTATTTTCTTTTTATATCTCTAGGTTTAACTTGGCTGCCTCTTAATTCAAAAATTCTAATTTTTTTCAAGTATTTGAATTACAACACTTCTTTTAATTGTTCTTGAACTGGTGTGTTCCAAACAAAGCATCTTCTATTTCAAGTGACGTGCACTTGTATTTTGACTCCAGTTCCACTCATTCATTTCTTTTTCCCTTTTGGCTGTCCCAAAATGCTTGGGCATCAGGTGCTGAGCCTTCTAAAGCCTCAAGAATTTTTGAGCTCTATCTTTGGGGATTTATCACCATTAATGAAGTATATATTTTTTCCGCGGAGAGAAAGCAGTATAAACATATTGGGTCCAGAGACCCTTCAGAACTAATTGTAGCTGGGGGAAAAAGTGGCACACGTGCTGAAGACCGGGAGGGACTGAGCAGTAAGTTAAAGGAGTGCGGGGATAGGTGGAGATGGTAAGCTGGGGAAGGAGGAAAAGCTGACGATGGGAACCATTAGGAGCTGAAAGCAGCACGTAGGCTTATCATGAAGTGTGGGAGTAACTAAAGGACACAGGAGCTTTAAAATTTGTTTAACTTGATATTGAATCCTTAAGGCTGCAGTGTTCCCAAATGGAAGATGAGATGCTGTTCTCGCTTGCTCTGAGCCTTGCTGGGGCACTTCACTGGGCCCTAGACAGAACTGTTGGCCAAGGAGCATGGTGGTGTTGAAGTGGCAGTCAACTGGAAACTGTCATTTTTTGATTTCATTTGATTTATTCATTGTAACATGTACTTTGTTATAAAATGCAGTGAAAAGTGTTGTACAGTGTCATCACTCCAGCACCATTTTAAAACAGAGATAAACTAAAACATAGATTATAAAGGCAGAAAAATAAATAAAGGAATTGTTCAACTTTACAGTCCTTCAGTGCTCTGCAGCTTGTACAACAGATTTAATTCTGGTTCTGGTGTACCTTTGTTTTGTGACAAGTCACATGACACCAGGTTGTAGCCCAGCTAGTTTATTTGAAATCGCAAGCTTTTGTTTATTTAAACTTGCAAGCTTTTGGGGTGCTGCCCCTTCGCCAGGTGACTTCACTGTCTGAAATCTCCTACTTTGTGCCTTCTGTGATTATCGGTGTATATAATTTAGACTTCTTAATCATCCCTCATTTTTGATCAATCCATCACTGGTACCCATCCCTTCTCATGCCTGGGTCCTAACCTTGCAAATTTCTTTCTTGTATCTTTTTAAGCTGTATTCTGCTTTCCTCCTTTTTAACATATCACTTAAACAGCTTGATCAAAGAGGTAGATTTTGTCACTTAATCACATAAGCAGATATTAAATTCAGTGATGTGCATTTTGCTTCATAATGCTCATGTTAAGTACCTTTCTATGTTAATATTAAGTGTTATGTAAATGTCTGGACACAAAACATCTGTTTAATTTTGTTTTATTTCTATTGAATAGGTTTTGCTGCAATTTTTGAAGATGATTTTGCCATTGGGGTTGTTGATTTTATCTGCATCACAGATTCATATAAGCTTTTATTTTGTTGCTTTTCTCCATCTGTGGCCTGTGGAAGGTGATATTATCGCAGTAAGTACAGCAAAAAAAAAAAAATCAAGACTTTGATTGCGAATGCAAAGTTTTCATTTGGTTTGGAAGGCAGTGTTTCTGTTAAAATACATTTGTGTAAAATTCTTCCAATAGAACGGGGTCACAGGATGGATGAGTTCATAGCTCATAGATCGTAGATCATAGAAACCCTACGTTGTAGGAGCAGACAATTTGGGCAATCAAGTCCACACCAACTCTCTGAAGAGTGTCCTGCCCAGACACTCCCTATCCCTGTAATACCCAGAACTAACGTACAAACCGGTGACTCGATTAGTGCTGCTGCCTCGCAGGGCCAGGGACCTGGTTTCAATTCCACCCGTAGGCAGCTGTCTGGCTGGAGCTTGCATATCCTCCCCGTGTCTGCGTGTGTTTCCTCCGGATGCTCCGGGTTCCTCCCACAGCCCAAAGTTGTGCAGGTGAGGTGGATTGGCCATAGGGGGTGCAGGTTTGCAGGGATAAGGTTGGGGGATGGGGTGTATTTGGATGGGATGCTTTTCGGAGAGTTGGTGTGGACTTGTTGGGCCTGTTATCCCCACCGTAGGGATTCTACAAATGAATACCTCAGGACATTATGGGCAATTCAGCATGGCCAGTCTGCCTAACCTACATATCTTTGGACTGTGGGAGGAAATCAAACCCACAGAGAGCATGCAAACTCCACACATGCAGTCACCCAAGCCTGGAATCGAACCTGGGTCCCTGGTGCCGTGAGGCAGCAATGCTAACCACTAAGCCAGTTATGTAGCCTAGGAAAGTGAAGTATTGATCGCTTGTCTGTGTTGAGTTACGTGGTTTCTCTGAACATCAATGATGAAAGTATTGTAAGCAAAGAGAGGGAATTTGATCCCATGTGTGCTTTATGGAAACTTTTAATTTTTAATATAAAGATTTTCACTATGGGTCAGCAATTCTGTGCTCCTGGGTTCAATGAAGGCAACTTGTTAATTTAAATTAATGGGTAATTTTGTCAGATGGCACCAGGAAACATTTTGATTATAGCACTGTACTTTTACAAAAAGTTGACTTGCCTATTTCAGCGAAATAAACCAGGTATGTCTTTGATCTAAATGTAACTGAGTGCTCTTGAGGCCCCATGCTATTTTGTTGTTTTGGTGCTCTGGGAGCAACTGTGCATGAACAATAGATAATTCCTTTCCTTTTTAGAAAGAGAAGCACTAGAGAAACAAATCATCAGCATCTGGAGAGAGAGTTAGTGTTTTAAGTCCAATGTGAGACCCCTTCAGCATTTTGGAGACTTCCTTTTAGCTGTTGCCCAGATCCCAAAAATTGTTTTTGAATTAATGTTGCAGTATGTTTCCTGGTTTAAGATTTGCCTCCATTAAAATCTGCACAAAATTTCCTGTGTGCGCTAAGTCTTTTGATCACTTTTGTATTAATGACAATACAATACAATGCAATATCTAATGGTCGCCTGAAACTGTAATTCTTCAAATGTTTTTCAGCACTCTGTTGATAACCAAACGCAGAACTTTGATGATCTCCCATCAAGATTTGGTTACCGGCTTCCTAAAGATGGTTTAAAGGTAATTCATAAGCGAAGAGGGTGGCTTTTGTTGTGAATCAGCATAGATTTCTACAATAATCTGTCATCCATGTTCCTTTTCCCACTATCCAAGCCTTAAGATCAGGAAATCCTTCCTCAAATCTTCCTGAATTTCTACCTTCCCTGCATCTTTTAAGGCATTCCTTTAAAGCATACCTCTATTCCCAAGGTTTTGGTTACCTTTCCTGTTATGTTTGTCACATTTTGACTGATTCTTCTGTGAATTGCTTTGGAATGTTTTTCTGCATCAAAAATAGGTGAGACAAAATACCATAAGTTGCAGAATTGTCTCCCAGACCTTTTGTGCAGTCCTGGCTGGCCATGGTCTGTGGGGGAAGTGCCTGTTGTCTAAATTCAGAATTTCTTTTTGGGAGAAGAGTCCCGACCCGAAACGTCAGCTTTTCTGCTTCTCTGCTGCCTGGCCTGCTGTGTTCCTCCAGCTCCACACTGTTATCTCAGATTCCGGCATGGCAGTTCTTACTATTTCACATTAAATTATGTGCTGTCTAAGAAGTTCTGATCAGGTGGGAAATGATAAAATAGCTGTCGTATTCCTCTACTCCATTGAACACAACAGGACCTTTTTTTAGAATGAATACTTCTGTCAATTCAATGAGTACTTAAACTGTTTTGTATCTAAAAGACGTGCAAGTTACTTAAACTTCAATAGCTTTCATTGTACTTGCACTTGATCTAAATAAATAACATTTCAGCTCATTCTCATTCGTGAGTGTCCACAGCATGTACAGATTTCAAAGTGGGTGGATAGGCTAGCCAGTTGAAACGTCCAAAAAAGCCTGTCAAATACAGATTTGTTGGATGAGTGCCTTGGACGGTTTCAAATTGTGCCCGGTTCTCTCTGAATTGTGACAGAATGATTTAAAGATATTGACAAGCAATTTCTATTTGATCTGGAATCAGGTTAATGTTTAGATGCTGCTGTGGTATACAGCTGGTCAAATGGCTTGGGGCCTATTTGCTGTGTTGCTCATAGGTCAGCACACTAAGACTAACCTTTATCAGTTAAAGGTAGGTTTGTGATAGTAGAGAACCCACTGGCCAATTTCTCAATTAGGACATCCAAGAAAGGAAGCACGTTTAACTATTTGATTTTAATCCGAGTTTGAGCCCAGGATCAGATCAAGACACAAGGAAATTGTATGCATCTACAGATTCAGATGCAGTGCTGTAGGTAGATCCTGCCATAAAGTACTGCATGTGGACTAAATTGGAGCAGTGGGAATTCCAACCCCCAGGGCAGAGTTCTGTGGTGGATACTGCTAGGATTGTGGCCTGTGAAGAAGGCCTGATGGAACCTGGTGCTCAGGTGAATTGGTGGCAGTGTGGATGGAGAGTTTTTAATCCAATGCTATATCATTGTGTATATGATTAAACTGCTTTCTGTGAGTGGTGTTGTCCAGAGTGAAGATGGCATTTTTCCCTGTTAGAACATTCTTGAAAAAGGAGAAGCTCTGCATTTTGCCACTAACTGTCAAATGCGAAAGAAGCATGACCTCATGAGTCAGTCAGACTGACCACAGCTGCCCTGTGGCAGTATAGACAAATTTATTTTCCTAGTTCTATAGTGACTAATAAATAATCAAAAATATACTATACTGTAAATTGATTTTCATGAGAATGTTGTAACAAAATATTTCAATGGTTTTAGTCTACAGTAAGTAACTCATAAAAATTTAATTTAGTCACGCTGATTTGCATGTTTAATCAGTGTTTTGCAGCATAGGTTGCCTTTTGAAGAGAGCTACTTATCAGATAGTACACTTGGAAGAATAATGACAATTTTTTTGTTTAAACAAAAAACTGTACATTACTCACATAACTGGTCAATTGTAATAAGTAGTATGCTACACTTTGTATCCCAAATTGTTTTCGTACTATTTTGCACCCATCTTCATATCTTGACAGTTAACGCTGGAGAAGTTGGCTATTCTTGTGTCCTATCTGATGTGTAAGTCCAAATAATTGCTTGTGGACCTTAGTGTGCACAAGGCTGTTATTCTCCTACATTAAGCACTTTTGAGGTATGGTCTTTGTAATCGACTGTGAAGTGATTTGAGACACCAAAAACTATTGAAGCTGCAATATGGACTGCATGTTCATTCCTTCTTTGAATAACAAAAGCAGTCTTTTTATGTATCGCTTGAATGTAGTAAAACATTCCAAGTTACCTCCGAGCACATTTGACACTGACCCACACAAGCTATTACAAGGGAACCAAAAACATGGTTGAACAAGAGATGGTAGGAACTGCAGATGCTGGAGAATCTGAGGTAACAAGGTGTAGAGCTGGATGAACACAGCAGGCCAAGCAGCATCAGAGGAGCAGGAAGGCTGACGTTTCGGGCCTCGACCCTTTCTGAAGAAGGGTCTAGGCCTGAAACATCAGCCTTCCTGCTGTGTTCATCCAGCTCTACACCTTGTTATCACATGGTTGAACAAGTTGGTTTTGAGGAGTGAGTTAAAAGATAGAACAGAACAGAGGAGGGAATTCACGCCTACAAAGCTTGACCGCTGGTGATTGAGTGGTTAAGGTCAGTGATGTGAAGGGGGTTGTAATTGCACAAGCTTGCACATCTGAGTTGTAAGTCTGAGAACTTTATTAATAGGAACAGCAATAGACCATACAGCCCCTTGACCATGCTCCACTTGGTAAAAACTGAAAGAACTGTGGATGCTATAAATCTGGAAAAAAAAAGTTGCTGGGAAAGCTCAGCAGGTCTGGTAGCATGTGTGAAGGGAAAAAAAAAATCAGAGTTAATGTTTTGGGTCCAGTGACTATTCCACAGAACTGATGGGAGCCAGGAAAATGTCGGTTTATGTGCAGAAAATAGGGAGGGGATGCGGTAGGGAGTAAACAAGACAAAGGCCAAAGCCCAAAGAAGGAAAAGCAATGGGATAGACAAAGCAGTTGATAGCTATTCATCCTCCTAGCCAGATAGTTGTTAATGGGGACTGTTAGTGACTAACAATAGGTGGTGTGTAATGGCAGGCTATGTGCTAAAGGAACAAAAACAAAGTTGCTGGAAAAGCTCAGCAGGTCTGGCAGTATCTGTGAAGGGGAAAAAGTTAATGTTTTGGGTCCAGTGACCCTTCCTCAGAACGCACGGTTCTGATTTTTGTTCCCGATTTACAACATCTTTCAGTTTTTATTATGCGCTAACAAGGCCTGGTATGTGGGGTAGGGGGGCTAGGAGATGGGAGAGCTTCGGCCCTAAAATAATTGAACTTGAACTCTATTGAGTCCAGAGGGCTGCAGAGTCCCCAAGCAGAAAGTGAGATGTTGTTCTATCAGCTTGCGCTGAGTTTTGCTGCAACAATGCTGCAAGCCTGAGAGAGGTATTGGCCAGGGAAGAGGGTGGTGTTAAAGTGGCAGGCAACTGGAAGCTGAGTCTTTTTTGCAAGCAGAACATAGATGTTCTGTGAAGCCATTTGCCCAATGTAGAGGAGACCACACTGTGAGCAGCGAATGCAGCAGACTAGATTGTGGGAAATGCAGGTGAAGTGCTGCTTCACTTGCAAGGTATATTTCAGCCCTTGGATTCTGGGGATGGAGGAGGAAAATGGGCAGCTGTTGCACCTTTGCTGATTGCAGGGAAGGTGTCATGGGGCTGTGGGTGATGTTTGGGGTGAAGGAAGAGTGGGCTAGTGTGTCCCGCAGGGAACAGTCTCTACAGAAGGAGGACCAGGGAGGAGAGGGGAATGTGTCTAGTGGTGGTGTCTTGCTGGAGGTGGTGGAAATGGTGTTTGATCTTCTGGAGGTGGATGCTGGTGGGATTGTAGGTAAGGACAGGGGAAACCTTTCGCTGTTGTGGGAGAGAAAAGGGGGTGAGAGTGGAAGTGCGGGAGATGGGTTGGACCCAGTTGAGGGCCGTGTTGACAAGCTTGTCATTACACACTACCATTAGTTACTAACACTTCCCATTAACAGCTATTCATCCTCCTAGCCAGATAATTATATCAACTCCTTTGTCTATCCCACTGCTTTTCCCTCTCTTTGGGCTTTATCCTTTTGTCTACTCCCAACCCCATCCCCTCCCTATTTTCTGCATATAAACCAACGTTTTCCTAGCTACCATCAGTTACGAGGAAGGGTCACTGGACCCAAAACATTAACTTTTCTTTTTCTTCACACATGCTGCCAGACCTGCTGAGATTTTCCAGCAACTTTTTTGTTCCTGATTTACACATCCGCAGTTCTGTTTTTTTTTAACCAAGTGGAGCATGTTCAAGGGGCTGTATGGTCTACTTCTGTTCCAATTACTAAGTTCTTAAACTTACAACTGAGATGTGTAAGCTTGTGCAGTTGCAGCCCTCTCTGCATCTCTGACCTTAACTACTCAGTCACTAGTGGTCAAGCCTTGTAGGCATGAAAAAGTCCACCCAGGAATGCTCCCTATTGGTTGTGGTACCCACATAGACTGATGTGGAAGATGGATGATGCCAGTAATAGAAGTGCCAATTTCTATCAACACCCAAGCAGATTAACCTGTGTCAAATGACGTTAAGGCAGTTAAGAAATGGTATGGAAGCCTTCATAGCAAGAGGATTTGGGTACAGGAGCAGGGATGTCTTGCTGTAATTAGATGTAGTCTTGATAAGAATCCATCTGGAATATAGTGTACAGTTCTGGCCTTGTTATCTGAGGGGGTATTTTGGAAGCCTATAAAATTCGAACAGGACTATACAGGGTAAATGCTGGAAAGATGTCTTGGCTCACCTAGAAATTCAGAACCAGGGGTCACAGTTGTAGGAGATGCAGTAGGTCATTGAGGACTGAGATGAGGAACTTCTTCAGTGTCGAACCTGAGAACTCTCTGCTGCAGAAAGCCGTTGAGGCCAAAATATTAAAGAACAATATTTTAAGAAGATATTTCTTTGGATTAAAGGGATCGAAAGGTGTGGTAGGGGTGTGGGAAAGGGAAGCAGGAGCACAATCGGATGGTCAGCTGTGATCGTATAGACTGGCAGAGCAGCCTTGTTAGGCTGAATGGCATACTGTTTTTCCCCTATGGATATTGTCTGAAAACATATAATAGTGTTGTTGAGAGGTAGTAGTGAGGTAGAACTTGGCGTTGTCAACATGTGTGCAAATGTTGTGTTTCACATGATGCCACTGGGAGGTGGCATGTATATGAGGACCAAGAGGGGATCAGGAGTATTTTGTTGAGGGACTCTATAGGCAAAACTGCAATAGAGTAGAAAATACTGCAATTATTCTAGTGTGAAAGTGAGGCTGAGTTTAATTATTATGGCGTGATTGCAGCTAGAAGTAATAAAAGTGGTTACGCACACTGGTGTTAATGGCTCCTCTTAATACTAAAGCATTTAAAATTATAGCACTGTTGACTGAGCATCGGTAGGCTTCATTCGTACATTTCTAGATTATTCAGACAGGAGCCTTTTAGATTTCTGCAGTGTGGCCAAAAATGGTGTTTAATCTGATACAATCATTTAATAACTGCGCGCACATGACTAGAGCGTGGATTGATCGCCCTCTGCAGGTTTGACCATGAAGTAACTGTACAGAATGAGGTGTGCTGTTAGTTTTTAAACAGCAGAGGGTACTGCAGTAATCTTTTTCTTTAAGTCCTTAAACTTCCCTCCAAGATGCTTTGATGAACAGGAATAAGAACGGTGTAGTTGATACATATTCACAAATTAGTACTAATGAAATGTGACCTTGAAACTGAATTTATAAACTTATGAATTTATAAACATGCACTTATGTCGTGCATGCATCTTTACCCACTGCCCAAAGTATTCAAAATTTAAATATCTTTACAAGGCTCCTGACATGATTGAAGTAATCATTCAGACCAGAGAAACTCTGGTCTGGCAGCATCTGTGGAGAGAAAGCAGAATTAATGTTTTGGGTCCAGTGACCCTTTTTAGTAGTAGTAGTGGTAACTATATGGCATATGTGCTGAAGACAAGGTTGGGGAAAGGCAAATGAGTAAGTAATATGTGGAGACGGGGCCCTCTGGAGGAGAGACGTTTGACAGACAAAAGGTTGGATAATGGTAAGCCAAGAAGCAAGAGTTAATGGGAACCATAAGTAGGTGAAAATGGGTTAGCTGTGCTGAAAGCAGCCCATGTAATGACTGTACCGGGGTGGGTAAAGGTTGTGGAAGTAGGTGGATCTGCCATAAACTAATGATGCTGCTTGACCTGCTGTGTTCATCCAGCCCCATGTTTGTTATCTCGGATTCTCCAGCATCTGCAGTACCTTTTATCTCTGATACAATTTTAACCCCACTGCAAAGCCTCTTCTAAGGATGCCTACCCTGAAGAAGTTACCCTCCTCCCTCCGGACAAACCTCAAGGAATCTCTCTCCCACTGCAGGATGAAGGGTCTAGGCCTGAAACGTCAAGTTTTCCTGCTCCTCTGATGCTGCTTGACCTGCTGTGTTCATCCAGCCCCATGCTTGTTATCTCAATATTGATTCCTGAAGACTGCAGCATTCCCAAGCAGAAAATGAGATGCCGTTCTTCCAGCTTGCTGTACCTGAGTGAGCAGTGTAGCAGACCCAAGACATGTTTTCCAGGATGCACTGTAATGTGTTGTAGTAGCAAGTAACTGGAAGCTGCAGGGACCCTAATGGTAGTGTGGCAGTGAAGACAAGAGAGGAGTGTAGAAGTGTGGCACATAGGTCCAACATGGCTAAGGGCCCTGTTGGCCACTGTGGCAGGAATCCTAGGTTGAAGGAAAAGGTAGATATTTCTGAGCTCGCAACCCATATAACGTAGTATCCTCCAAACAGGTGCAACATACAGACTGGGAGAATGGATTTCCAGCGTTTGCAGCTTTTGGTTTTATTTACAATCATTGATCTGTCTGTGCTTACTGCTTTCATCTGGGGAGTGATGATAGAGTTGGAAAATGAGAAGGTTTAATCACAATAAGTTAAGAATTACAAGTAATGTAGACTGGACAATAAGCATAATCATAGCATGATTATAGCTCATGAGGCTATTTAGCCCGTTTTCTGTGCCAGCTGTTAGCAGAACTGATTTCTGCTAAATCTTGTCCCTGCCCTTACCATTAGCCCAAAAGCTTACCTTGGTTACTACTTCAAATCCTGTTTGACATTATTGATGGTATCTGCCTCCACTGTACTCTGAACTGTAGTTCTTAACTGTTGACTGTATAAAGAGCTTTTCCCTTATGCAGTCACTTTTTTTTTGCCAAACGCTTTTATTTGGTGCATTGGCCTTTCCACAAATGAGCAAAAGGTCCTTTCTACCTATTCCATCTGGATGCCTCATAATTTTAATCACCTCTACCAAATCTCTGCATTGTTTTTCCATTTGAAGAACAACTCCAACTGGCTATCTATTTTAAAGTATTGCAGGTCTCTAATTTTGACGATGAGACAATTGCACATTTTTTTCTGCTTTAAACTCCTTTAAAACGATTAATGACTGGAGTTGGAATTTTAGAATGTTTGTAATACAAAGTAATTCAGATGCAGATGGCATTCTGCTTGGAGAATTTTCATTAGTTTTGTTGACTTCCTTGATTGAGAATTATGAGAAAAGGGTGTTTTGATATTGGCATATTAATATCTCATACAGGCACAAAGCCACTCTCAAAGCTTATGTTGTCTTTGTTTCAAGCAGTTGAAATAAAAGTGATGTTTCTGTTGTGCAAAAGGCTTGATCAGATTCCATCCAGAATGCAGCATTCAGATTTAAGCATTCCATTTAAGGAAAGAGGTATTGGTTTTGAAAGGGGCATGCACTATTTGCTAGACTAATCATTGAATGTGAAATGCTTTGGCATGTGTTGACAGATGTTTAAATATTTATATTTATATTTGTATTTGGATTAGAGATCCTATTTTTGCTATCCAGTAAAGCCTGCTGCAACTTGTGAGAAATAAGACTGGATATGGCTGAGAGAAGACAATTTTTATCAAGCTTTTTGTCTTGCACTCTTCAGGATAATTCACAAGAAATAACAATGTATAGAGAAAGGCCGTACTGTATGTTATTGCGTATATTAGTGCATAGAGGATAGGGAGTGTTGGTTGGCAAGTGGACTCTGATTGCGGGAGGTATTGCTATGGAAAATGGATAATGACTCAGTGAACAGTTAATTGTTTACATTTTAAACCAGGCAGGTTGACTCTGGTGAAGGCGTTGCTCTGCTCTGAGAAATTAATGAGGAGTGGTTTGAATACTTTCTGTGCTTTGGTAATATTCCAAAGCTATCATAGTAACTGGTTACCTGGTCCAGTTGGAAAGGGTCAGTGGCAAGATATCCATGAGACTACCCAGAAAGTAGTCAACTCATTGTGGAGGAGGGAAGGGGCAAGAATATGAAAATATAAATGTGGCCTAGCTTGTGTGCAATTGTTTACAGGTACAGATGCAGCACAGCTATTTAAGAAATAGACCAAATAAATAATGCTATTTTAAAAAGTTTGAAAATTGATGGCAGTGCTGAATTAAAAAATAAAGGTGTTTTTCATCCAAAAAATTCTATTTACATTTAGCTGACACTGTTCTTAGAAGATTATTGAATTGCCTTTACTTCTTGTTTTGAATACAATCAAAATTGACTGACTGTATTGCAGACCATCCCAGTAATAAATGATGCATTGTGTTTCACTGAATGTGAATCTCTAGCAGTAAGAGTTTCTCTGCTAGAGAAATACAAATTAGTGACCCCCAAGCTTCAGAAGAACCCCCCCCCCCCAACAAAACAAAATCTGGAAAGAAGCAAGAACAAATTTAGCGGTTTGCTGTCAGCCAGTTCACCACGGAAAGTATTGACAGATGTAACATGTCTTAAAGCAGTAAGGTAACATGGGATAGAAATGAAATGCTGTACTAGTATGCCTCCTGGCTTATTCTGGTCTCATGACCCCTCAGCAGGCATCCATCTTAGTCAGTTCAGTGAACATGCATTGAAGCTAGACTATTGTCCTGTAAACTCGGTAACGTGGCATCAGAGTGGAGCTGACCTTGTATCGAAGAATGTATCAAAGTACAACTCCTGAAAAAGGACTCCAGTTCAAGAATAAGCAGCTTTCATCAACTCTGACATAAGCCACAGGAAGTCACAGAAAGGAACAGAGAAGCTTAAAGCACTTTAAGACACACTGACTGCAGACTTTCCAGATACTGGTTGAAATGAAGAGATATGAAGTACAGAGATAACAAGGTGTAGAGCTGGATGAACACAGCAGGCCAAGCAGCATCAGAGGAGCAGGAAGGCTGACGTTTCT
>JAHRHZ010000017.1:43641352-43668183 GCA_024137785.1 Ginglymostoma cirratum | reverse complement strand
CTGACGTTTCTGGCCTAGACTCTCCTTCAAAGAAGGGTCTAGGCCCGAAACGTCAGCCTTCCTGCTCCTTGGCCTGCTGTGTTCATCCAGCACTATGCCTTGTTATCTCAGATTCTCCAGCATCTGCAGTTCCTGCTATCTCCAGATATGAAATACAACTGGCTTTTCCTCCACTCAGGGAAAACTTCATAATTATAACACCTTTTTAATTAACAAGTCAGAGTCCCTACAAGGCTTTTAAAAGTATATTCCACCCTAAATTTCCAGTGGGGTGAAAACCATATTTTCGCAGCAGATTGATCACTTTGTGCACAAGTGTTTAGTTAGAAAGAAGCAGAACAAATGTGTTCAAATGGCTGCCAGAGTTGTTGGCCACAGATTCTGACAAATCACTGCACAATTCAATTTGTTTGATCTGTCAGGTAGATGGGTGGTACTCTATCTGATGATTGCAGATGGAGGACATTAAGCCAATAAAGTGTCAGATAAATACCAGTGCGTCATTCACCAGTATGACCAATGTAGACTTGTATGAAGTGATTCAATGTGGCGATGCAAAAATGAAGTCCTTAGAGTCAGAGATGTACAGAAACAGACCCTTCGGTCCAAGCCGACCAGATATCCTACATAAATCTAGTTCCACTTGGTCCATATCCCCCTTAAACCCTTCCTATTCATATACTTATCCAGATGCCTTTTTAAATGTTGCAATTGTATCATCATTTCCTTTGGCAGCTCAGTTCGTGCACACGCTGCCCTCCGTGAAAAAGTTGCCCCATAGGTCCCTTCTAAATCTTTTCCCTCTCACCTTAAATCTATACCCTCTGGTTTTGGACTCCACCCCCAGGAAAAGACCTTGCCTATTTACCCTACCCATGCCCCTCATAATTTTAAAACCTCTGTAAGGTCACCTCTCAGCCTCCGCTCTAGGGAAAATAGCTTCAGTCTCTCCGTATAGTGCAATGCTCCAACCCTGGCAACATCCTCATAAATCTTTTCTGAACCTTTTCTAGCTTCACAACATCCATCCTATATGAAGCAGACCAGAATTGCATGCAATACTCCAAAACTGGCTGAACCAATGTCCTGTACAGCCACAACGTGACCTCCCAACTCTAGCACACAATGCACTGATGAATAAAGGCAAGCCCAATGAAGACATTTCTGGTTCTATCAGGTTTCTGAATCTCATTTGGCCAATAACACCTGGCAAGTGTGACTTACTAATTTTGTTTTTAACGACTACAACTTCCCCTTTTAATTAAATATTTCACCTCTTTTATGACACACAGCTAGTAAGACAGCCTTACTTTTCTCTACTTGCAACACAGAAATTAATATGCAATGACCCTCAAAATTGCACAACTGTTCCTAACCAGATTTTACAAAAAATAGGTCTAGGAGATCAAGCTTAACTTAAAAATTAACACTTTGTAACTGAAATTATTAATTTAAATTAAACTTTAGCCGGACAAAGCTAAACAACAAGGTAATCTAATTAAGTGATTTAAAACTAATCATAATTCCCACTCAAAGACAGTTAAGAGGTAAATAGAAAAAATGTTATGACATGGAGACACCGCTGCACAGATTTGCTATGTGCAGGAATATTGGCTCTCTACAGCAGGGAGGGTCAAAGTATACAGAAACAAACAGTTGCTGGAAAAGCTCAGCAAGTTTGGCAGAAATGAGGGTTAATGTTTCTGAGGAAGGGTCACTGGACCAGAAACGTTAACTCTGATTTCTCTTCACAGGTGCTGCCAGACCTGCTGAGTTTTTCCAGCAACTTTTTTTTTCTGTTTTTGATTTACAGCATCTATAATTCTTCTCGGTTTTTATTTAGGGTCAAAGTGTAGGTGAAATTATGGTGATTTAAGGATGGTATAGACAGCCCAGGTATTTCTATGGCTGTCGTTGAGAATACAGTATGATGTGTTGCCTCCCTGATGCCGGGGTCAAGGAAATCTGAGCTCATTACCTCTGGCTAGTCACCTTTACCTTGCAGTATGTTATGATCCATATTGGTACGAATGATGCGGTCCTGCCAAGAGTATTAGGACAGTTAGAAAGAATGTTGAAAAGTGGGACCTTTTTAGGGTTGTAATCTCAGGATTACTCTCTCTCAGCTGCTGGTGAGGCCTGAAATAGAAGGATAATGTAGGTGAATGCATGGCTAAAAGGGCTGGTGTAGGAGGGAGGGCTTCAGATATCTGGATCATTGAGTTCTCTTCCAGGGCAGGGGGCACCTACACTGAAGGGGCACCAATATCCTGGAAGGGAGTTAAATACTAAAAAACCAAAAGAACTGTGGATGCTGTAAATCGGGAACAAAAATGGATGTTGCTGGAAAAGCTCAGCAGGTCAAGCAGCATCTGTGAAGAAAAGAATCAGTTCTGGTGACCCTTACAGCTGCAGATGAGCTTAGGGACTGGATTAATACATATAACTTGGATGTTGCAGCCATGACAGAAACATGATTGAGAAGGGTAGGATTGGCAGCTTAGTGTTCCAGGTGAGAGAGAGTGAGAAGTCACATCTTGCTCCAAGTACTGGATAGGTTTGTCTTACGCTAGGAAGTGATGGTAAGGTGAAGGAACCTTGGATGACAAGACATGTGGAACATCTAGTCAACGGGAAGAAGGAAGCTTCAGGTTGAGGAAGCAAGGATTGGACAGGGCTCTGGAGAGCTACAAGGAACTGAAGAATGGACTTGGAGCGAGAAGTGGGTAGGATTAAGGAAAACCCCAAGGTATTCCATGCTTATGTAAGAAACAAGAGGATGGCCAGAGAGCGGGTAGGGCCAATTAGGGATAGTGGAGGGAACTTGTGAATGGAGTTGGAGGTAGTGGAGGTCCTTAATGAATACTTTGCTTAAGTGCTCACCAGCGAGAGGGACCTTGACGTTTGTAAGGATGGTGTGAAACAGGCAGATATACTCGAACAGGTTGATGTTAGGAAGGAGGCTATGTGAGAAACTTTGAAAAACATGAGGATAGTTAAGTCCCCTGGGCCAAATGGGCTATGTCCAAGGTTTCTGCAGGAAGCGAGGGATGAGATTGCTGCCCCTTTGGCAGCGATCTTTGCATTAGGGACATTTAGCAACTCTTGGATATGCACATGGGTGATGTAGGGTATGCAGGGTAGTTTGATCTTAGAATAGGATAATAGGTTGGCACAACGTTGTGGGCCGAAGGGCCTGTACTGTTCTACGTTCTATTAGTTTAAGGAGAATGGCACAGCTGAGGGAGCAGACATCCTGGGGGGACTCATCCATTGAGGCCATATGGGTAGAACAAGAATAGAAAGAGAATCACTGGGGTTATAGACCTCCGATAGCCAGTGAGACAGAGGAACAGATATGTAAACGTTGGGGAAAGATGTACAAAAAAAAGTAGTTGAGTGATTTATTGTTTTTTTTTTTTTTCTTTTTTTTATTCTTTTTTAGAAACTTGCCCAGTATTACCTGGGATTCCATTTAGTTCTGGGGGCTTAGATGGGGCAAAATTTGTTAGGTGCATCCTTGAGGGTTTCTTGATACAAAATATAGATAGTCCAACCCGCAAAGGAGCTGTACCAGACCCTGAATTGGGGGATGAGCCTGGCCAGGTAAAATTTCAGTGGGGAAGCATTTTGGAAATGGTGATCATAATTCTATAAACTTCAAGGTAGTTCTAAGCAAGGATAAGACTGGTCCTCAGATGAAAATGCTAAAGTGAAGGAAGGCTAAACAGTATTAGGAAGGAAGTGGCCAAATTAGATTGGGGTGGCTGTTTGCGGGTGAATCCACATTTGACATACAGAAGTCTTTTTAGCAGCTAATTGATCAGAGCTAGAAGCAGCATGTTCCTGTGAGGGTGAAAGATAGGGATGGCAAAAATCAGGAACCCTGGATGATAAATATTGAAAGATTAGTCAAAAAGTAGAAGGAAGCATGTGTAAGGTTTGGTCTTAGAAGTCAGTGGATAGTTGTGGAGGGGTATTATCCTGACAAGAGGTCTGCAACTAATGGTGTTCTGCAAGGATCAGTGCTAGGATCTCTGATATTTGTAATTTATGTAAATGATGTGGATGAAAATGTAGCTGGTCTGATTAAGTTTGCAGATGATACCAAAATTGATAGAATTGTGGATAGTGACTAAGGTTGTCAATAGATACAGCAGGATGTAGATCAGTTGGAAACTTGGGTGGAGAAAAGGCAGATGGACAAATGTGAGATGAAACGTTGTGGAGCTGGATGAACACAGCAGGCCAAGCAGCATCAGAGGAGCAGGAAAGTTGACGTTTTGGGTCGTGACCCTTCAGAAATGGGGGAGGGGAAGGGGATTCTGAAATAAATAGGGGGAGGTGGATAGAAGATGGATAAAGGAGAAGATAGGTTGAGAGGAGACAGACAGGTCAAAGATGCGGGGTCAGAACCAGTGAAGGTGAATGTAGGTGGGGATTTATGTGGGGGATAGGTCAGTCCAGGGAGTACGGACAGATCAAGGAGGCGGGATGAGTGTGTAGGAGATGGGGGTGGGGCTTGAGGTGGGAGGAATGGTTAGGGAGGTGAGGACTAGCTGGGCTGGTTTTGGGATGTCGTTGGGGGAGGGGAGATTTTGAAGCTTGTGAAGTCCCCATTGATGACTTCAGGAACAGCATCTCATGTTTCACTTGGGAACGCTGCAACCCAAGGTTTTCGGGTGGCATCATTGTGGCAACGCAGCAGGCCCAGGATGGATATGTTGTCTGAGGAGTTGGGGGCGGGGTGTGGAGGAAGCGCGGTGAGTTGAAATGGTTCGTGACTGGGAGGTGTAGTTTGTTGCAAACTGAGCGTAGCTGTTCCGCAAAGCAGTCCCCAAGCCTCTGCTTGGTTTCCCCTATGTAGAGGAGGCCACAACGGGAACAGCGGATACAGTATATCACATTAGCAGGTGTGCAGGTGAACATCTGTTTGATGTGGAAGGTCGTCTTGGGGCCTGGGATGGGGGTAGGTGGGGAGGTGTAGGGGCAGGTGTAGCATTTGCTTTTGTTGCAGGGAAAAGTGCCATGGGTGATAGGGCTGGAGGGGAGTGTGGAGCGGACAAGGGAGTCACGGAGAGAGTGGTCCCTCCGGAAAGCAGATAAGGGTGGGGAGGGAAAAATGTCTTTGGTAGTGGGGTCAGATTGCAGATGGTGGAAATGTCGGAGGATGATGCGTTGGATTCGGAGGTTGGTGGGGTGATATGTGAGGATGAGAGGGATTCTGTTTTGGTTATTATAGCGGGTAGGGGGTGTGGGGGATGAGATGCGGGAGACACGGTCAAGGGCATTTTCGATCACTGTGGAGGGGAAGTTGCGGTCCTCAATGAGGACATCTGGGATGTTCGGGAGTGGAATGCCTCATCTCGGGGGCAGAGGCGAAGGAATTGGGAATAGGGGATGGCCTTTTTACAGGAAGGTGGGTGGGAGGAGGTATATTCTAGGTAGTTGTGGGAGTCGGTAGGCTTAAATTGGATTTCGGTTTCCAGGTGGAGGCCAGAGATGGAGACAGAGGTCCAGGAAGGAGAGAGAGGTATTAGAGATGGTCCAGGTGAACTTAAGGTTGGGGTGGAAGGTGTTGAAGTGGATGAACTGTTCAAGCTCCTTGTGGGAGCACGAGGCAATGCTGATACAGTCATCCGTGTAACAGAGGAAGAGATGGGGGATAAGACCAGTGTAGTTTTGGAAGAGGGATTGTTCCACGTATCCTACAAAGAGGCAGGCATAACTTGGGCCCATGCAGGTACCCATGGCCACCCCCTTTGTCTGTAGGAAGTGGGAGGAATTGAAAGAGCAGTTGAGGGTGAGGACGAGGTGAGGTTGGGATTGGAGTGGAGGGAGCGGAGGGCTGCACGTTCTGTGGGAGAGAGGTTGGAGTGGGTGAGAGGGGTGGAGAGTTTGAGGTGACCGCTGTCTCGACGACAATAAAACCTCATCTCCAGCATCGGCAGTTCCTACTGTCGCTGGACAAATGTAATGTAGTTTGGTAGGTCAAATTCAAAGGAAAGAATACAGTAAATGGCAGGGCCTTTAGGAGCATTGTTATGCAGAGAGATCTTGGGGTGCAAGTCCAAAGCTCCCTGAAAGTTTCAACAGAAGTGGATAAGGTGATAAAGAAGGGGTACCACATGTTTGCCTTCATTGGTCAGAGCATTGAGGATAATCGTTGCGGCTATATAAGACTTTGGTTAGGCCACATTAGAATATGGTGTGCAGTTCTGCTTACAACACTGTAGGAGGCTTTGGAGAGGGTGCAAAAGAGGCTTACCAGGATGTTGCTGAGATTATTAGCTAAAAGGAGAAGTTGGACAAACTTGGGTTGTTTTTACTAGGATGTTGGAGGCTGAGGGACAACCTAATAGAGGTATATAAAATTGAGATGCGTGGATAATGGGAATCTTTTTTCCCAGGTTTGTAGTGTCAGATATGAGGATGCATTGATTTTGTGAGGTGGGGGGAGGTTTAAAGGAGATGTGTGAAGCACTTTTTTGAAAGTGTGGCAGATTCCGGAACGTGCGACCTGGGGAGGTGGTCAAAGCAGATATGATTCCAAGTTTAAGAGGCATTTGATCAGACACGTGAGCAGGCAAAGAATAGAAGGAGATAGAGCCTGTGCAAGCAGATGGGATTAGTTTAGAATGGCATCACGGCACAGAAATGGTGTGCTGAAAGCCTGTTTCTGTGCTGTACTGTTCTGTGTTTCACTTTTGGTTCTCGTGAAACCATTCTTTGATACAGCTTTTGCGTTGTCCAGAACAAAGTCATAATGGAGCATGAATGTGAACCCTTTCCTCCTGCATCAGCTCTATAGTGTCATATTGATGATTTCTCATCTTCCTGAGATCAGACTTGAGATTTTGTCTTGCCTCTGAATACTGATTGGGTCAGGCAGTATCTGCGGAGAAGGAGTTCGTTTCATGTCAACAGCCTATGATCAGACCTGCTTTCTTGCTGACGTATATTACTTTTTATCCTGAACTGTTTTTGAACCATCTGGATAACCATGTCATGATACATTACATCCAAAAACACATTTCTTTTGTGGAATTTGGCTTGTTGCTTTGAAAGCAGATTCCCTGCTGCAGAAACTCATTTTTATTTTGCACTTAATTAGAATGTGTTGCCCCTAAGAATTGATGGTAGCTTGTACACCCACTACAGGCTTCACCACACTGGTGTCTAGTTGTTTACTGTCAACTTTAAAAGTTTAGATGGTATGAGTTTGAATCTGTACCTGCACCAATATTTTTGCAGATCTTGCCAGTTGTACAAAAGTGAACGAGAAGCTTAAATTATAGATGGAAAATAACATCAAATAGGTCTCCATGCTGAACATCTGATCTGTCACATTTCAGTGTTTTCGGTGGGGTTTTTTCAGTTCCTTTTTCTTTAGGCAAAAAAATCATTCAACGTGCATTCTGCCCCCTCACCCCTCGCAGTTCCAAACCTAATATGCAGATGTTTATTACTGCATTTACTGATTATAGTAGGCTGTATAATAATATTTTGTTGCAGCCACCTCTTTCTGTCCCTGGCAGTAGTTTAAAAATAAAATTGCTGTTGAAACTAACATTGCTGCTATGACACATGGAACAAACCTCTGTGGCTAACCTTTTTTAACCTTGCTAAGGATACTCTAAGATCAAAATTTATAAGACCATAGGATCAGAAGTACACTATTCAGCCCATCAAGTGTGCTCTGTCATTCAAGTAGATCATGGTTGATCTGATAATCTCTAACTTCACTTTACTGCCTATGCCCGTAACGTTTGAACTCTTTGAAAATATCTGTCTACCTCCACTAAAGATACCTAACAATCCTAACCTTAGCATTCTGTAGGAAAGAATTTCACAGATTCACTGCCCTCAGAAGAAGTTCTTCCTCATATCTCTTGTAAATGTGTGATCCCCTCAGATTATGCTGTCTGGTCCTAGACACACACTCTCAATGGCAAGTGACCTCTTTGCATCCACCCTGTCAAGTCCCTTAAGAATCTTGTATATTTCAATAAGTTCTTCTCTCATTATTCTATATTCCAGTGAGTACAAGCCCAACCTACTCAACCTGGGCAAGAAATGCTGGCCAGCCAGCAACGCCCACATCCCACAAATGAATAGAAGAAAAAAACCCCCTCATAAGAAAATCTCTCCATACCTGGGGTTAGCATGGTGAACCTTTCTCTGAACTGCCTCCAATGCCAGTAATTCTTATCTTCGATAAAGAGGACCAGAACTGTTCACTATTCTAGGTATGGCCCAACTTGTGTGTTGTGAAATTATAGCAAGACCATCTAATTTATATTCCATTCCCTTTGTATGTAACATTCCATTTGTTTTCCCTATTATGTACTGAACTTAGATGCTAACTTCTTTTTGTGCTTTATGCATGAGGACTTCTAAATCCCATTCTGTTGCAGTTTCCTATAATCTTCCCTGTTTAAATAATAAGTTCAACTATGCGTTCTGCTGAAGTACATAATCTCATCTTCCTACGTTATATTTTATCTGCTAAGTTTTCACCCACTCTATCAACCTGTTGGTATCCCTCTGTAGACTCTCTCCTCCTTATGACTTTCCTTCCCACCTCCTTTATATTTAATTTGCAAATGTGGAGGTAGTAAATTAATTTTCCTCGTCCAAGTCATTAATATGTTGTAAACAGTTGTGACTGCTGTACTGATACTTGTTACTAGTGGAGTGCCACAAGTTGCCATCCTGAAAATGGCACATCCCTGCCCTGGCTTATCTCAGCTTTTGTCTTCTATTAGTTTGTTGATCCTTTATCCATGTTAATATACTAGCCCAATATGGCAGGTTCTGCCCCACCACATGCTGCAAAATGGTGGCAGGGTTGGCCCATCCAGTCCATCTGCTATTTTTCCTTTTCCTTTTTTTTTAGTTTTTATTTCCACTTTCTGGAGAGAGGTCGTGGCGGCAGTGATATTAGGCTCATTGAATTTGGCAGTCAGCTAGATGTCCAGGGTGGGGGCCTGACCTGTTCCTGATGCCTGGCACACGGTCCAAAGGCAAGGCTGAGGCCCAGTGCCTGGACTGGGGCTCTGGTGGACTGGTGTGTGGCAGCGGCTGGTGGCCTGAGATCCCAGGTGCGAGCCCAGTGTGGTGATGAATTTTCCCCCTTATATCTGCAGCAACAATGAGTGCAGGGGGTATCGAGCCCTTCTAGGAAGTGCAGTCGCAGCATGGCTAAGCTCTTAAAAACTGCAATATTTAAACATTTCTCCTTATTTATTAATTATTTCTTAACTTTTCTTAATTTTATTTTGTCTTGAACATTACAGTCCTTCTTAGTATTAACTTCTTTCTTTGTTCCTTATTTCTTTTACCTTAAATGTTTGCACCTAAGTACTTGGACTTAAGGTGGCAAGAATTCATTGTTCTCCTGTACTTGAGTACATGTGACAGTCTAAATCTAAGGCTCTTCTCTTAAACCATGTGTTGTACCTTTATCAAAAACCTATGCACACGCCCTTGATGCATGTAATGATTCAAGTCATGAGAGGGAGTATTTTTCCCTGGTGTAGGTAGATGAAGAGTTTTTGGGAGTGTTAAGGGAGGATAACTCAGGGCAATAGAAACAAATGGTTCATTTTGGACCCTGCAGCCTGCTGTGCCATTTTGATTATGGCTGATCTGTAGCCTAACTGTATGGCTTTGGCACGATAGCTTTGGCAACCAGTCTCTATTATAGAATTAATTTTTGATCTAGCAGCAATTGCTGTTTGCAGACAAGCATTTCAAACTTCCATTGACCTTTTTCATGAAGAGGTGTTCCTTAATTTCAATCCTGAAAAGTGGTCACTTTTTCTTTTGCCCTCCAGCTATGTACTTTGCAGCTAGTAGAAATCATTTCTCTCACTTCACCCAAATTCGCTCTTAATATTTGTTCTGCATGAGCCTTGAGGCTTGCATAACATATGCTACACTGGAAGACAACGCCATACTTTGCCAGCCCAGTATTTTGTGTTGGCTCTGTTTTATTTCCTCTAACCTGTGAATTCCATTCTTATTGCCTATTTATAAATACGTGAAGAACCTTCACTATGTAACCTTAGGGTAGAGGAGAAAGGTGTAGCAAACGTTGACAACAATATCCTTTTGCTGCGTGACTGTTGCCATGACACAAAAAAAGGCATGGCATAAAAAGGCGTTTTCTTTTTTTTTTGTCCATGCAGATCTTGCTATAGATTTTTCTTAAACTCTGCAATTCTGTTAAAATCCCCAGCAGATCCAAATTCAGGGAATAACTTTAAGATACTTGAACGAAATGCTGAATTAGCTTTACAAGGTAATTTTATGTAGGTATATTGAGTTGAAACCAGCACTGCTGATCATCATGACACAAGCCAAATTCAGGGACTGATGACAAGGTAAAAACCAAAAGAACTGCGAGATGCTGTAAATCAGGAACAAAAACAAAGTTGCTGGAAAAGCTCAGCAGGTCTGGCAGCATCTGTGAAGGAGAAAACTGTTAACTTTTCAGGTCCAGTGACCCTTCCACAGAACTCGAAGACAAGGTGTTTCTCAACTAGGGAGGATGGTTAGAAGTGCAAATTCAAACAATTTGAATGCTTTGGTGCTATGCTAGGGGCCTACCTGTTTCATACAGGTTACATGCTGAACAATGAGAGAAGCTGAATGACTTCTGACATCATGCTTGTGGTGTATGCAGTGTAAGCATCTGTGAGACAAGTGTGTAATTTTCCCATGGCTTTCTTCTTGACCTGTGCCATTGTTTTCTTTCAGAACGCTAAAGAACTCCACTATAATGTGGGTGGATATGATGCTCAAATGTGAAGGATCAGTGGGAACGTTTAATTTTGTGCACTTTCTGTGCAATTTTACTCCTTAACGAAAAGGGCGAGTCCACAAATATTTGTTCATGACGAGGTTGTTGGATAGGCTGGTGTTCAGTGCTGTTTCCCTAAATACTGTGGAGAGGATGATGGGTCACTGCCTTCTTGAACTGCTGCAGTTCTTGGTGCAGGTTCACCCTCAATGCGGTTGGGAAGGGAGTTCCAGAATTTTGATCCAGTAAAGGAACAGCAATATCTTTCCAAGTCAAGATGGTATGTGGCTTGGAGGGCAACCTGCAAATGTTGGTATTCCCGTGCAGCCATTGACTTTGTCCTTCTAGATAGATGTTGTAGGTTTGGAAGGTGCTGTTCTAGGAACCTCGCTGAGTTACTGTAGTGCGTCTTCTAGGTGGAATGCATTGCCATCACAATGCATTGTTAAAGGCAGTGATATCAAAAGTGTTGGATGGAATATCACTCGGGCAGGTTCTTTTGACCTGCATAACGTTGAGTTTTGAGTGCTGTTGGAAATGCACCCATTCAGACAAAAGTGTTCTGTTACATCTTGTGGGTGGTAGACACACTGGGGAAACAGGAGGGGAGTTGCCGACTGCAGCATTCCTAGCCTCCGACTTGGTCTTATAGCTGAAATAAGTACATGGCCAGGTTTAGATTCCGGTCAGTGGTAGCCCCCAGGATTTGGGTTAGTGGGGGCTTCAGTGATTGTCATTGAAAGTCAAGTGTGATGGCCAGGTTGTCTGGAAATGGCCTTGGCCTGGCACTCGATGTTGCTGGCCATATTTCACTCCAATCTGGATGTTGTCTAGGTCATGCTGCATGTGGTCTGTTTCAGTATCCAAGAACCCATGAATTCTACTATGTAAATGTTTCGCTTAAGATCTTTGATAGAGAGTGGAACATTGAAACAACTGAAGATGTTTGACCCTAAGGCATGACCCTGCGGAACTCCTGCAGTGATGTCCTAAGGCTGAGATGATTTAACCTCCAACAGCCCCAACCATTTACCTGAGTTATGAAGTAAAGTCATATTGGACTTCTGGTTCTATTTTTTTTTCTCTCCACTGTTCACCTGGAACACGTCTCCAGTACTATTGCTGGAATGATGTCAGGACTCATAGCCTTTGCTATATCCAGTGTCTTCAACTCATGGATAAAACTACAATGTAACTGGTGAAATAGCATACTCTACTAAAGAGCTAACCACTATTTTTGAGTGGAAATTTTTGCTCTGGATCTCTGCACCTGTTTTGAGTTCCATTTGCAAACCTGGTTAACCAATAAACTGTAATTAACAGAGCTAAATCCAAGATTCACATTAACGTGCTAAAATCTGCTATAAAACAATCCAAGGTCAGAAACATTATCAGTTTTCTGCAATGTTTTAAACAACTAATCAAAGCTTTTATGCAAGAAAGACTAGTTCCATTGTTTGCCTGGAGCTGTGCAACACTGCTGTGATATGTCAAAGTCTCCGGTTCCATCTGATAGATAATACCAGAGTATGAAGCTATTAATCCAATCCAAACAGTCTCTGCAGGAACATGTTCCTTTTGCCTGGTGGGTATGCAACCAAAGTGATTAGCAGGTAAATTTTAAAATCATGACATCTTTGTGGACGTGGTGTGTGAAATGCTTTAGCTCGCTGATCTCTTAACTGACATTCTGCAATAACACCAAAGAACTGCAGATGTTGGAAATCGGAAACAGAAACTGGTAAACCTGGGAAAACTCAGCAGGTCTGACAGTATTTGTGGAGAGAAATGAGAATTAATGTGTTGGATCCAGTGACCCACACCTATCGGAACTGTTCCGTTCCATTTGGTTATGTTCTGAAGAAGGGTCACTGGATCTGAAATATTAACTCTGCTTTCTCATCACAGATGCTGCCAGACCAGCCCAGTTTTCCTAGCTGTATTTGTTTTTGTTAAAATATATTCTTTTTGCTGTTTTCACTCCTATTTAGTGTTTATATTAACATTGTACTTGTATTCTGTACTTTACGTTCTTGGAGTAATAAACCAAATTTACATGGGTTTCTATGGAGTATACATTACAAGTAGCACTGTTTTGCATAACAAGTGATTTTTGTTTTTGGACCTCAACTACATGTTGATTGAGGATCCCACAACCAAAGAGATTTCCCTTCCCAACCCTATTTGCCTTTCATAGGGTTCGCTCCACACCCCACTAATCCCAGCACTTTTCCTGCAACTGCAGGAAGTGCTACACCTGCCTCTATACCTCCTGCCTTCACCTCCATTCAAGGCACAAAACAAATGTTCAATATCGGATAGGTTCATCTGCACATCTGTCAACTTGGTCTACTGTATCCGTTGCTCCCGATGGGGCCTCCCCTACATCGGTGAGACCAAGCATAGACACTGACCGTTTTGTAAAGCATCTGCACTTGGTACAAGACAAACAACACCACCACCTTCCAGTAGTCATCCATTTTAACTTCCCCCTCCCACTCCCTGGGTGACATCCATCCTGGGCGGCCTCCAGTATCATGATGACACCGCCTGCAAACTGGAGGAGCAACACCTCCATTCTGCCTTGGGAGCCTATAGCTCGATGGCCTGAACATGGAATTTACCAGTTGTTGTGTTGTGTGTGTTTGTTTTTTTTTTTTTTTTTTAAATCTCCCCACCCCTGGCCTCATCCCACGTCCAAGCCTCCCTCTCATCCCAGCCTCCTTGACCTGACACAACTGGTCCATCTTCTGTTCCACCTAATCTGTCCCACCCATCCCACTCTCAAATCCCCACCACTCCCTACTTCCAATCACCTATCAACACGCCACCTACCTTCCCCAGCCCTACCCCTCCTTTGTTTTCTAGCTCCCTTTTCCCTCCCTGTTTCTGAAGAAATGTCCCAACCTGAAATGTCAACTTTCCTGCTCCTCTGCTGCGTGGCTTGCTGTGTTCCTCCAGCTCTGTTGTCTCTGACTCTGGGATCTGCAGTTCTTGCTATCTTTTGAGGACTACCTTTAGTAAACTATCAAAAGCATGTCATACCAATACATTTCGATCCGATTCTGCTTCTGAGATTGCCACACGGTCTCAAATATGCTTCAGTGTTTTCTTTTTTAGAAACCTATTTCAAGTATTTTATCCATTTCAGAACAAAAGCAAACTGAGTCCAACCATGCCAGTCAGTGGTCCAATGAAATCATGTTGAAGAATCTCTCATTTGACTTTAAATCTTGCCTGACATTCTAAATTAAGTATGCTGTGCAACAGGATTCATACTATTCAAGGTTCATTGAGTTACTAGCAACTAACTTAGCTATGAATGTTACATCAATCATTATTAAATCTTTAAAATCCAGCTGATATTTAAATAAAAAGAGTCTGAAATGAATTTTGGGTGAGTGGTTTGGGGAGAGAAGGCAAAAACCGTTAGTAGAATTTCTGTTGGATGGGGGGGGGGAATACTGTTAAAGAATTGAGCTTAATTGTCTGGCTGTCTTCACAGCTGCACTAACCTACATGATGTGGTACACAGTCGTACAGCATGGAAACGGACTCTTTGGTCTAACTCGTCCTATTAAATTAATCTCTGACTGCCTTAATCTCGCTTGCCTGGCCCATATCCCACCAAACTTTTCCCATACATGTACCTGTCCAAATGTATTTTAAATGTTATAACTGTACCTGCATTCACCACTACTGGTGGTTCATTCCACTCTCAAACCGCACTGGTTTTAAAAGAAAATTACCCCTCATGTCTGTCTCTAAATCATTCACCTCAACTTAAAAATATGCCCCCTAGGAAAAAGACTTGTCATTCGCCTTATCTATGCCCCTCATAATTATGTAAACCTCTATAATGTCACCCCTCGACCTCCTATGCTCCAGTGGAAAAAGTCCTAGTCTATCCTTCTAACTCAAACCTTGTATTCCTGGTAAATGTTTTCTCTTGATGTTCCATCCCTCAACTATATTGCAACCTTTCGACTGCTTTTTAATTAAACCACAAACATGGTTTGGATGTTTCATTTTTGTAAGGTCCTCCTCCCTGCATTTTTTTTTTAGTCAATCTATCCAGTGTTCTAGTACACACTGATCACTGTGTAGTCGAGTTAAGTCGTCATTTGAGGAAACTAAATATTCCATTTTTGGGGTAATTATTTTAGATTATACAGATATTTTAAAGAATGGCTGCAATGATCTATGTGGGAACAACACTTTTTTTTTGATTTAGTGTGACCTAGCAAACCTAGTACATCTATAGGTTTTAACACCACTTAGACTTTGGCAATCTTTCGTGAATTGTTGGAACGTGAATTGTTAGTTGAATGTGCATATTTAATTACAAATACACTTTCCACTTTATTAATTTTATACTCCTGTCAAGAAAATGAAACGTTTCCATGTACATGTAAAAGTGATGCTGACTGAGGGTCTGACCCAGAGAGTTCCCAACATCGGTTGAGTTTTTGTGGTGGGAATGCTGCTGGGTAGAGGCTAGGTGGTCCCCACATGGTAAATCTGTGATGTGCATCCTCTTTGCAGTCTTCAGAATCTGTTACAATGCAAGAAACAAATCAATTTTGTAAAAGGAACTGTCATGAATAATGACCTTGGCTAGATTGTGTGGCTTTTCAAAGTCAATAATGTTTAAGAATATATTTGTGCATGCAGTGGCACCTCCCATAATCCAGACAGCAAACATCAGTGAGCAATTTGATGTGATCAGCATTTTGTGAGGTGATCTTTCTGAAAATTTTTGTTTGTTTATGCAGTTATGTTCCTTTGAATAACAAGAAGGTGGTGTTAAGTTACTTTCATTGCAGTTGCCTCCATTTTTATGGCTTTGTCATGCTGTACCTGATGTCTGACCATATTTTAAATCCTTCTGATCATCATCATGGTATTATTACTGTGACTTGTGTCTCCTTTGTGCTCAATATTAGTGATTGATTCAGTTTTATAAGTCCAAAACTCTAGGAATCTGGCGCATTTTCAGATTTCCCCATGTCTCTCTCTCCCTCTTTAAGGTATTATCATTTCTGTTGGTGTCTGTCTTTGGTTCAGTATCTATACTCTTTATGCTGTGCTTATGGAATTTTCTCTTAAATTGTTGAATGAACTACACAAGTTGAGTTGATTTGGTACTGTACTTGTTTTAAATCCTTATTTGCCTTATCTGTGCAATGTACAATTAAAATCAAAGGGGTGTGATTGGGGTTGCTTCTCTACATTGTGGTCTGATTTTTCAATGTTTCCTTTTACCCCTCATTAAAAGTTAAAGTACCAATTTATTTGTGTCCAAATTTGGATCAGTTGCGAGGAAGACATTAACCAAATAAAAACTGAAAACTGTGTATGCTGTAAATCAGGAACAAAAAGTTGCTGGTAAAGCTCAGCAGGCCTGGCAGCATCTCCTGAAGAAGAAATCAGTTAACATTTCAGGTCTAGTCACCTTTCCTCAGAACTGATGGTAGCTAGGAAAACGTCAGTTTATATGCAAAAAATAGGGATGGGGATGGGATATGGTGTAAATCATAAGATAGAGCCTAAAGAGAAGAACAGTTGGTCAGACAAAGGAGTTGATAACTATCAGGCTGGGAGGGCAAATGGTTGTTAGTGGAGACTATTGGTGACTAACAGCAGGTGGTGTGTAATGGCAGGCTATGTGATAACAAGGCCTGATGTGTGGGGGCTGGGATATGGGAGAGTTTAGTCCGTAAAATTATTGAACTCTATATTGAGCCCCGAGGGCTGCAGGGTCCCCAAGTGGAAAATGAGGTGTTCTTCCAGCTTGCGATGAGCTTTGCTGGAACACTGCAACAATGCAAAGACAGATGTTGGCCAGGAAACAGGGTGGCGTGTTAAACTGGCAGGCAACGGTCTTTTTTGCGAGCAGAACGTAGATGTTCTGAAGCGGTCATCCAGTCTACGCTTCATTTCCCCAATGTAGAGGAGACCATATTGTGAGCAGCGAATGCAGTAGACGAGATTCTGGGAAGTGCAGGTATGTTTGGGCCCTTGGATACTGGGACGGAGGAAGGTAAATGGGCAGGTGTTGCACCTTTACCGGTTATAGGGGAAGGTGGAGTGTTGGGGATGAAGGAAATGTGGACTATGGTGTCCTGGAGGGAATGGTTCCTGCAGAAGTTGGATAAGTGAGGGGAGGGGAATGTGTCTGGTCATGGCATCTCGTTGGAGGTGGTAGAAATGACGGCTGGTGATCTTCTAGATGTGGATGCTGGTGGGATGGTAGGTAAGGACAAGGGAAGCCCAGTTGCTGTTGTGAGAGGGGGTGAGGGTGGAAGTGCGGGAGATGGGTCAGATCCAACTGAGGGCCCTATCGATAACTGTGCCGGGGAATCCTTGGTTGAGGAAGGTGGTGGACATTTTGGAGGCTCCCTTGTCGAAGTTGGCCTCATCTGAACACAGTTCCTCTGTCTCCGTCGTATGAGAGAATGGGATGGAGTCTTTACAGGAAGTAGGGTGTGAGGATGTATAGTCCAGGTAGCTGTGGTGGTGTTGAGAGGAAGATTTTGTCTGGTTAGCTTCAAAATGGCCCTACTTAATGAATAGCAGCCCAGCTGAGAATTTGCGTTGACTTAATTCTGACAAAACTGCTGGGTCTACATTTGTGCCTGCCACTTAAAGTTGGCAATTGTGGCATATGACTTGCAGGATATGATTTTAAGCTGTCAATACAACCACTTATTAACTTGCAAATAAGAGCCAAAATTATTTGACCCTTTTTGAAAGGCCTGTTCAAAAGTATTCAAAGGCTGTTTTGAAGTGAACACAAGTGTCTGATGTAATTTATAAATCAGAAAATTGTGGGCCAGTGTACTGTCCTACTGTGTCTATAATACTTCATGATTGTAGTGAGTCTTAACTGCCTTTTTTGTAATCACATGATTAGCATAAGCTGGTCAGACCTTGCCATTGGGTAGTACCAAGAATTGAGACACCACAGATTAAATAGATTGCTGGGAAAAAGGTCACCCAATTGAAAACTATAGTTACCTCTTAACTACATAGCCCTTTTTTTTGTTTATAATCTCATTTTTAGTGTAAGATTAAGGTTTAATATTCACTGAATGATCTCTTGCTGATCTGTGCTTTTAATTGCTTTGATCGTTTTCTTTCTCTTCTGTTTTTAAATTAAGCATTCTCGTTCTGGATACAAGTACGGACTCAAAATTAAATTGGCTCTTAAGACTGTACTTAATGGCCCAGGCCAACTTTGATCCAATGTATCACGGAGGGATATTAATAGAGTACCATACATTTTCGAGGGTTGCTAAACATAATGCTATTCTTAACACGTTGAGAGGTACAAGGAAAATGGGCATGCATCAAAGTTAGGAGGAGGCTGACATATTAATTAAAAGTCATCCCCAAGCCTTCTGAATACAGGTGGGAATAGTGGTAGTGAAACAGATTCTTGCCAACAACTAATCCCTATCCAAAAGCAGATGGTCCACTAGCCACAAAAGGGGTACTATTCCACCTCGGGCTGCAACCTAAATCTTGCCTTGAATACCTCCTAGTTTCCATGCCAAAACTGGTACACAGACTCATGAATTCTGAGAAGTTAGCAGCATCCACTGAATGTTGAAAGTCACATTCTATGCAAGAAGTATCCTTCTGTGCCACAGCAGTTGGTTATTGTACAAATGAAGCTGACATTTTCTGCTTACTATTGTCGCCTAGATATTTTAATCAACCTGATCAGATATGACATCTAGAGGAGGAAAGATTTAAACACTGGCCCAGAGGTAGAGATATTACCACTGCAAATATTTTGTAATCAGCCTGTTCAGAGAAGTTTTGGCCCCTCTGGCAAGTGGGACCTGAACCAGGGCCCCCTTGCTCAGAGGTAAGGACACTATAAGGAGTCTCCTAATCAACCTGTTCAGAGATGAGATTGTAATGTTTCTGGAGTAGGTGGGACTTGAACCCAAGCCTCCTGGCCTACAAGAATATAACCACTCTGCCACAAGACTCCTAACTTTTTTTTCATCTGTGAACAATTGTTATTGCTGGCAGGTGTCACAGATTATTAGCAAAATGATTTGTAAGATAACGATTGTAGGAGCATTGTTAGATGAATCATGTTATAGTCACCACAAGTTTACACTCTGTCCTCTTATCGCCAAACAAAAAAATCTGGAGATTAGGTACTGTCAGTTTGAAGTTATTTTATAAACAAGCATATCCTGTAGCTGAAATGCAGTAGTCTTGGAAAGAGTGTTTTCAAACTGAAAATATCTAGGTGTAAAATGGAGTTTCTGAATGGGACCGTCTGAGTTTAGCCCACATTTTGTCCACTGTTCGGTGCTACGTGGAGCAAAAGTATTTAAATATCCATGAACATTGCTAAATGATGGTATGGAAGTACAAAGAGGAAATATTACCTTTAATGCTAAGTGTGAATTGAAGTGATGCCTCTAAAAGGTTAAAATTAGAATCTGTCATTTAAGGGTGTGGTGGCACAGCACATTGTCACTCATTTCTGCATGGTAGACTAATTAGTAAAGTTGGATCACATGGGATTCAGGGTGTGCTTGCTAATTGGATACAGAATTCTCTATGGAAGGAGATGGGGTGCTGGAGGGTTGTTTTTCATACTGGAGGCTGTGACCAGCAGTGTGCTGTAAGGATTGGTACTGGGTCCACTTTTATTTGTCATTTTATATAAAATGATTTAGACGAGAAGATAGGAGGCATGGTTAGTAAGTTTGCAGACGGCACCAATGTTGGTGTAGTGGATAGTGATGAAGGGCATCTAAGATTATAAAGAGATCTTGATCAATTGGGCCAATGGGATGAGGAGTGGTAGATGGAGTTTAATTTTGATAAATGTGAGGTATCGCATTTTTGGTAATACAAACAAGGATAGAGTTTATACAGTTGATGGTAGGACTCTTGGGTAGTTGTGTGGAACAGAGACCTGGGGTTTCAGGTACAAAATTCTTCCATGCAAATTTGCATCACATGGTGGTTAAGAAGGCATTTAGCACTCTTACCCCCATTGCTCACTCCTTTTGAGTATAGGAGTTGGGATGTCAAGTTGAGGTTGTTCATGTCATTAGTGAGGCCTCTTCTGGAGTACTGTGCAGTTCTGATGGCCCTTTTATAGGAAGAATATCATTTAAATGGAGCAGGTTCAGAAAGGATTTACCAAGATGTTGCTGGGACTGGAGGATTTGAGATATAAAAAATAGACCGCACAGACCGACACTGGAGTGTCGGAGGTTGAGGGGTGACCTTATTGAGGGACATGGGTAAGGTGGATGACAAGGGTCTTTTTACCTAGGGTGAGGGAGTTCAAAACATTTGTAAGGTGAGAGGAGAAAGATTCAAAAAGGATGTGGGGGCAACTTTTTTTAATGGTTCTTGTGTGGAATGAACTGCCAGAGAAAAAGGTGGGTGCAGATGCAGTTAAAATGTTTAAGACATTTGGATAACTTCATGAATAGGAAAAGGTTAGAGAGATATGGGGCTAGTTTAGCTTGGGAACATGGTTGGCGTGAACAAGTTAGACTGAAGGCTCTGTTTCCATCGTGTGTCTCTGACTCTATAATTTCACAGGGACCTGGGTTCAGTTCCACCATTGGGTGACTGTGTGGAGTTTGCACATTCTCCCCGTGTCTGTGTGGGTTTCCTCCCATAGTCCAAAGATGTGCAGGTTAGGTGGATTGGCTAAGCTAAATTGCCCATAGTGTTCAGGGGTCTGTAGGTTAGGTGGGTTATAGCGGGATGGGTCTGGGTGGGATGCTCCAAGGGTCAGTGTGGACTTGTTGGGCCGAAGGGCCTGTTTCCACACTGTAGGGATTCTATGATAATGCTTGAAAGCTAGTTGTATTACGTTTGAGATGGACAATAGCTTGATGTCTCGCAGGAAGCTCAGTAAGTACACATTGCTGCTGAAGCATCGTGGTACACAATTGGAGACGACAGACTGGGTCAACTTCTCCCAGAAACTGACCTTTATATCCTGATGGACGCAACCTATCCTTCATGTACTGATTTGCGTTATCCAACAGTCGCTAATGAGGTCCACAAGGATAAGTGCGTGGGCTTCAGCTGTTTGATATTTATCAGTGACTTAGGTGATCCACTGTAAAGTGTCCGAGTTTTTTCATGCAATGATAGGACCTTTTTTGGCTGTCCTGCATACACAACAGTACAATGCAAGAACAGCAAGCCGATTACAATACCAGCCACCATACCAGTTGCTGTTCTAGAGAGATTGGACTTGAAGAGTAAAGAACAAACCACAACAGTTTTTTTTATACAGTTTCAATCATCTCAACTTGGATAATTTCTCCTCTTGGTTACTCCCTGTTTGTTTTCTCTGACCATATTCAAAAAATGGCTACAATTCACGATAGCAATTTGTGGACAAGAAAAAGCAAATGATTATTTCGTTAGCCTTCTGTCATCCAAATATGCTACAACAATATTTAAGTTTATTGACTAATAGCAATAATTATCCAACTTATGTACAACAGATTCAAATGACAACAGGAAACCCAACCGTAGTGGAGAGCTTCGGTCACCTTAATTTTGTTTCCTTAATTTCTTTGAACTATGGGTTTACTAATCACCGGCCATGATTAGAAAATGTTTGATTTTGTGTAGCCTGCAGCCTGCAGCCATGGTATTTGCCCATGTTCAAGGATTATGGTGGTAGGGCAGGAAAGTAGAGTTGAGGATTATTACATCCAATCATGATCTCGTTGAATGGCAGAACCTCTTCCTAGGTCTCATGGTCTGTCTTGTTCAGAAGTATTTCAGTGAAGGGCCATCGCACATGGAAGTGTACTGTAATTCAACAGATTCAAGACAGGAGGAGAAAGGGAGGATAAAACATTGTCATGAATGTAATTTATAAAAGTAACTTCAACTTTACTTTGGCTATGCATTAAAATCAAAGAACATGGAGAGACCGAATAAAATAAAGGGTGTGCAGGAGCAGCGGGACCCGTATATGTGCATAAGTCACCAAAGAAAGCAGGACAGATAGAGGTTTTAATTAAGTATAGTGTTTCAGGCTTTGTAAATAAGGGCATAGAGTACAAGAGCAGGGAAGTTATGAACAACTTGTGTAAGACATTGTAAGACCTCAACTTGAGTATTGTGTACGGTTCAGAGTAGCCAACTGTTGTATGGTGATATATTGGTTAATGCAGAAGAGGTTTACAAATATGCTCCCAAGGTTGAAACATTTCAGTTATGAGGATAAATGAGACACAAATACCATTTACCTTGTAAAGGAGGAGGCCAGAGGAGATTTGAAAACCTTTTGGAAATATTGAGGGACATGAACAGACTGGATAAAGAGAAACGTTCCCACTGAAAAATGGATAGAGTACAGGAAGTGCACACTTTAAGTGCTTTGCAAAAGAAGCAAATGAGGTGAAGAAAACCTTCCTTCACTCAGCAAGTAGTTAAGGCATGGAATGAGTTGCCTTCAGGTGTGATGGAAGGAATTTCAACTGAGGTATTCAAGAGGGCATTGGATGATTGTTGCTATTGACAATGTGCTGGGCTATGAGAAGGGCAGGAGATTTGAACTAAGTGAAAATACTCAGTGCCAAGGCAGACCCAGTGGGCCAAATGGCTCCTGCACCATAAGTTTTGTGATCTGTTTGTTAATCTATCTAGACTTGGATGTGGATCTTGATTGAATGAATATGTAACTTCTTTTTTCCCATTGTTTATTTGCAGGGTTTCCTTGTATATTCAAGACCAAAAAATGCTTGTGAGCCAATCATTTCTCCACCTACGACAGACAATTCTTCAATCAACTTCATTGTTCTGATTAGAAGATTTGACTGCAATTTTGATATTAAGGTAAGTCACAAATTAAATTGAACTAGTTTAAATATTCATAAATATTTGTAGCAGTAGCCTTGGAAGGTTTCTAATTTGAATTAATTCATGATTACTACACAGGACCTTCTGTGCAGTCAGTGTAACAAATAATGTGACCAACACTATCAGCCCAAGTGCTTCAATGTTGCAAGACTATTATAAAAGTGGCTTAGCTCTTAAGCTGGTTGCTCATGCGCTGGTTCATTCATCCAAGCAATCTTCCATTTCTTCTGGAAGCCAAAGGTGGACCAGGTGTGCAAATAAGTGTCTCGATAGGCAGGGCGGGGGAAGAACATACCCAATGTCACCCTTGTCCCGATGGCCACCTTTTTTGTATGCGGCTGCATCAGGCTGTTTGTAGACCAGTAGTATGCAAACAACATTCACAAGATGAGGGGATTGCTAGCTAGGTGGCATTTATTGCCCATCCCTAATTGCCCAGATGACATTTCAGAGTCAACCACATTGCTGTGGGTCTAGATTCACACGTAGGCCAGACCAGGTGAAGATGGCAGTTTCCTTCCCTAAAGGACATTGGTTTTTCTGACAATCTAATTCACCAAACTGTAATGGATTCATGGTCATCATTAGATTCTTAATTCCAGATTTTAATTGGTATCAAATTCCACCATCTGCTGTGGTGGGATTCGAACCCAGGTCCACAGGACATTAGAGATAACAAGGCATGGGGCTGGATGAACACAGCAGGCCAAGCAGCATCATAGGAGCAGGAAAACTCGACGTTTCGGGCCTAAACCCTTCTTCAGAAATGGGGGAGGGGAAGAGGGTTCTGAAATAAATAGGGAGAGAGGGGGAGGCGGATAGAAGATGGATAGAGGAGAGGATATTATCCCTCCACAGGACATTACCTAGGTCTCTGGATTAACAGTCGAGCGATAATACTACTAGGCCATTGCCCCTCCACAGGTTCTACCTGTCCCTGGTGTTGCAAAGACTGGGACTGGCCTCACTGCCAGGAATGTTCCAAGTAATTAGACTGTTCCATATCACCTGTCCTTGGTACAGAAATTTGTAAAGAAGAGCACCTTTGACCACTCTTCCATCAAGTGGTCAACATGTAGCATCCTCAAGATCCTGAGGGAAAAGGAGTGTGTGGCTGCCACATGGTTCCCTGAGCAGACTGTCATTTGGCAGAATGTCTCATCGCCAGAACTTTCCAAGAAGCACCAAGACATTACTTGGCTGATTTTGTGAGTGGGCCACAATCTGTGAGAACCTTTATGCATGCCTGATCAGCCTCGCCACTGCACACAACCACCCAGTAACCACTGAGGGCAAAGACTGTCGTCATCTCCTTCTGGAACATACCTTTGAAAAGAAAGACTAGAGGAAGATGCAGTGGTTTTTGTGGCTCATCCCGAGCAGGTCCATGAAGGGGACCCTGTGCTCTATGGTCTTTTCCCTGGTAAGCACACAAACATCAACTGCACCTGGGGGACCATCAACTCTGAAAGACAATTGTTTTGGTCTACCCAAACCTTGTTGGCCTTCCAGAACAAGGAGTTGACCCTGACTGAGTGCTGCAGATTGGCATATTCCAAGGTCTAGGATTGTGTGTTGAGAGACGAGCTAAGTCTTGGGGCAGCCACTACCAAGATGCAGTGAGGAAAGACCACTGTTTGAGGCCTTGCTGAAGGTAGAGGTGTCTATTCAGTTATCGGACCCTCCCAGTGCCTCAAATAAATATTCATACTGTATGTGTAAGAGGGGTCTTTGGTGTTTTGGATAGAGTCGAAGTCCAATGTTTTTTGTACCTGTGCAGAACCAAACTGTGTCTTTGTGTCAATGTATATATACAAAGATTTTTTTCATGAATAAAGTGCTTTTTTTTTGAATTAAAAGAAATGCTGGCTGCTCAAGTCATGTTGAATTTTTCAAAGGAATTCCTTTCCTTAATTTGAATGTGCTACTGACTAATGAAAATTGAGCCAGAGAACTTGTCTGCTTTACTAAAGAGTGGTAAAATCTTGCACAGCATCTCTTTTCCAAAAATAAAAGTTAAATATTCACAGTGGCATATGTGACAACATTGTGATTTGGAATAGGTGGAAGTCATATTGGAGCTGTGACAAAATCCTTATTTGAGAGAGACAAATGTACTCCACTCCTCCTGACATCATCTTTGACAAAATAGTTGAACTCCAGAGGTGAGGTGAGAGTAACTGCTGGCAGCAATCGACCTAATTATCAAGAAGCCCTAGCAAAACCAGAGTTGAATCAATCTGAATTGAAGGGAGTATTGAGAGAATTCTCTGCTGGTTGGAGTAATACCAAGGATAAATGAAGATGGTTTAGGTTCTAGAGGTCATTCATCTCAGACCAAAGATATCATTGCAGGATTCTTGAGAGTAGTATGCCAAGCCCAACCATCTTCAGCTGTTTCATTAATGACCTTGCCGCCTCCAGCTCAAAGAAGTGTTTGCAACTTGAGGAGTATTGGGCCTAAATTTGGAGGTGGAGTCCAAGCTGCAGACATCTCACATGAGGAAGGGAAGCAGACCTGGACACTTGGTTCCAGAGTGTTGTCACACCCCTTTGACTAGGTGGTTCACATTTTGGACAGGAGGGTCTGACCACAAGTGAGGCTGGTGAGGGGCCCTAGGGTGTTGCATTTGAGGAGTCTTAGCCCTTACTGTTGGCCAGAAATTTAAGGCTCCTGCAAGTTGTGCAAATGTGAGTGGTGACTGCAGGAAGGATGAGCAAGCTGATGACAGCACTGTGATCCACTGAGCCACTCAAGTTGCAGAATGAAGGAAGAAACAGGAATGTAGTAATGATGCAGGGCAGTATAATTAGAAGCGTAGATACAGTTTTCTAAAACTGTGAGCAGGAGTCCCAAAGGCTCTATTGTCTGCTGGTGCAGGGGTTAAGGATACGTCCTAGGGGCTAGATAAGATCTTGGAGGGAAGGGATCCAGTTGTCACCCACATTGATAGAACTAGAAGGTTCTGGTGAAAGAACTTGAACTGTTTTGATCTACTTTTAAAAATCAGGACCTCCGAGGTGGTAATTTCTGGATTACTACCTGAGCCTCTGATAAACATCCAGAGGGTAAATAAAGGAGTGAAATATTTAGCTCAGCAATTGATGGATTAGGTATCAGTTCATTGGGCGTTAACATCAGTACTGGGCAGAAGGATTTTGGTGTGATGGGCTTTTCTTGAAATGAACTGGGATAAGTGACCTGGTAAATAGCATAACAAGGACTTTGAAGGTACCTCTTAAACTAACTGGATGGAATGGGGAAATAATCTGGGTGAGAGGAATTGTAGGCCTACAAAGCAAAAGGACGTGGCAGCATTGAGGCACCTAATTGGGTGGTAATATCTATTGAGGGACAGAAAAGGGCAGTGTGTCCAAAATTTGAAAAACAAGAGTCAAAAGGCTGGGAAGAAGGCCAAAAAGGCAAAATTAAAGTCACTTTCTGAATGCATGCATTCAAGTGCAAAATAAGTTAATGTCACAAAGGGTTAATATGCATCATTTTCTGGCCATGACACAAATGTGTTTACAAAGGGATAAAACCTGGGAATTGAACAATCAAGAGTATATTCCTTTTCAGAAGGACAGGTAGGAAGAAAAGGGTGATGGAGTAGCTTTATTAGTACAGGATGGAGTCCGTACAATAGCAAGAAGTTATCTTGGTTTAGAAAATGTTGAATTTGCGTGGGTGGAAGTGAAGAATAACAAGGTGAAGATGACACTATGGAGTAGTGCATAATCCTCCTAAAATAGTTTATATGTACGGTGGACATAGGCATCGTGAGATAACAAGGGCATTTTTTAAATAAAAGCAATTTTTAAAAATTATCAGTGATTTCAATTTTCTAGATTAAGGAAAGTTAGATTGGCAAAGGTAGCCACAAGGAAGAATTTAGTGTTTGGGACAGTATCCATGAACAATGTTATGGATCCAACAAGGAATTAGGATATTCTGGGTCTTGATGTGTAAGGGAGCTTGAAGAAATGATCTCAGTAAAAGATTCCCTTCAGGAAACAGTGACATAATGTAGAATTTAGTGCTAACAAGGTGTGGGGCTGGATGAACACAGCAGGCCAAGCAGCATCATAGGAGCAGGAAAGCTTGACGTTTCGGGCCGAGAAGGGTCTAGGCCCGAAACGT
>JAHRHZ010000017.1:43628277-43640952 GCA_024137785.1 Ginglymostoma cirratum | reverse complement strand
ACGTTTCGGGCCTAGACCCTTCTCGGCCCGAAACGTCAAGCTTTCCTGCTCCTATGATGCTGCTTGGCCTGCTGTGTTCATCCAGCCCCACACCTTGTTATCTCGGACTCTCCAGCATCTGCAGTACCTTTTTATCTCATGTAGAATTTAGTGTTTAGTTTGCAGGAGAAACTTGTCAGAAACTCTGCTGAACATAAATGTGATTACAGAGGAATGAGAGGAGATATGTCTTGATTGGGAAAAGAGCTTAGCAACAAATAATGGTTGAGGAGCAATGGCAGTTGTTTAAGAAAATAGTTATTGGCTAAGAGCAAAGAGGTCCTAGTAAGGGAAATATTCAAGGAAGGGGATAAGCCAAACATGGTTAACCAAGGAATTGAAAGAAATAAAACAAAAATGACTACGGCTGCTGTAAATTGGAGACAAAAATAGAAATTGCTAGAAAAGCTCAGCAAGTCGGGCAGCATCTGCAGTGAGAAAACAAATATACGAGATAGGAGCAGGAGGCTGCCATTTGGCCCTTCAAGCCTGCTCAGCCATTCATCTCGATCCTGGCTCAATAACCTAATCCCACTTTGTCCCCATTTGCTCCTAGTGCTGTATTTAGTCATCTCTTGAATACATTCAATGTTTTTGGCATCAACGACTTCCTGTGGTAATGAATTCCACAAACTCACCACTTGTTGGATGAAGTAATGTCTCCTCATCTCTGACCTAAATGGTCCACCCGAATCCTCAGACCATTATCCCTGGTTCTGAACACACTGACCATCGGGAACATCTTCCCTGCATAAAACCTGTCTCGTCCTGTTCGAGTTCTGAAAGTTTGGGATTCCGCACCAGCCCATGCCAACTCTTATCTCCAGCCAGCCAACTCAATCTTAACCTAGTCACTCTCCTCCTACATCAGTCCTGCCATCCCCAGAATCAGCCGCATAAACCTTTGCTGCAGTCGCTCAAGAGCATCCCCCTCAGAAATAGAGACCAAAACTGCGCACAATATTGCTAGGTGTGGCCTCACCAAGGCCCTGTATAACTGCGACAACATATCTCTGCTCCTGTACTCAAAACCTCTTGCAATGAAGGCCAACATACCATGAGATCTTCCTTTACCGCCTACTACACCTGCATGCTTACCTTCAGTGGTGCACAAGGACACCCAGGTCCTGCTGCGTGCACCCCCCCCTCCCAATTTACAGCCATTCAGGTAGTTATCTGCTGCCTTGATTTTTCTTCCAAAGTGAATAACGTCGCGTTTATCCAGATTATATTGCATCTGCCATTGAGTTGTCCCCTCACCCTACCTGTGCATATCGTGTTGAAGGATCTCTGCATCCTCATCACAGTTCAGCCTCCCACCCAACTTGGTATCATCTGCAAACTTGGAGATGATTACATTTTGTTCCCTCATCCAAATCCGTAGTATATATTGTCAATAGCTAGGATCCCAGCACCGATCCTGTGGCACCCCTAGTTACTGCCTGCAAATTTGAAAAGGACCCGTTAGTTCCTACTCTTTTTGTTTCCTCTCTGCCAACCAGTTTTCTATCCATCTGAATACACTTCCCCAATCCCATGCGCTTTAATCTTGCACAATAATCTCTTATGCGGGACTCTGTCAAAAGCTTTCTGAAAATCCAAATATACCACATTGACTGGCTCCCCCTTGTCAACTCCACTTGTTACATCTTCATAGCATTCTAACAGATTTGTCAAGCATGGTTTCCCCTTCATAAATCTATGCTGACTCTGTCTGATCCTGCCACTGATTTCTAAATGCTCTGCTATAGGATTTGTGAATTTTCCCCGCGACCACTGGTAGCCTTACTGATCTACAATTCCTCTCTTTTGAATATTGGAGTGACATTAGCTACTGTCCAATCTGCAGGGACTGTTCCAAAGTTTATAGAATCCTGGAAGATGACCACCAGTCCATCCACTATTTCTAGAGCCATTTCCTTAAGTACTCTCTGGTGTAGATTATCAGGCACTGGGGATTTATCTGCCTTCAATCCCATCAATTTTGCTAGCACCATTTATTTACTAATATTGATCACCCTCTTACTAAATCTTGCATTTGCCAGCATTTCTGGAATCTGATCTGTGACCTCCTTTTGTGTGAAGTCAGAACCAATGTATGGATTCGGTTGTTCAGCCATTTCATTGTCCCCTATTGTACATTCTCCTGTTTCTGTCTATAGGGGACCTACGTTTGTCTTGAACAGTCTTTCACGTCATGTGCCTATAAAAACTTCGTGTCAGTCTTCATGTTCCCTGCAAGCTTGCTTTCATACTGTATTTTCCCCTTAATCAATTCTGTGGTCCTCCTTTTGAATTCTAAACTGCTCCCAATCCTCAGACATTACTTTTCTTGGCCAATCTGAATGCTGCTTCCTTGGATTGGATACTGTCTCTAATTTCCTTTTGCCCACTTGCCCACTTTGCTTTTTGTGCCAGATAGGAACAAATAGTTGTTGCAGTCTTTCCCCTCCTCCCCCCCCCCCCCGCCCCCACACGTTCTTTGAATGTTTGCCATTGCCTATCTACTGTCATCCTTGTAAGTAACTCTCTCCAATCTATTAATGCTAACTCTGCCTCGCAGATACTCTACAGGGTCACCAGCCAACAATCCAGCTCTGAAACGTGAGCTTCCACGAGCTGTGGCTGGAGATGATTCCTGCACACATGTTGACGCGGGAGACTGGAATGCTCCCTGGATGTTTTGGGTTGTTACCTTCTGCTGCAGGACCATTCTGAGGAAGGAGATTCAACCTGAAACGTTAACTCTGATTTCTCTCCAAAGATACTGCTACACCTGCCGAGCTTTCCCAGCAATTTCTGTTTTTGCCTCTGAAATAATACATAAAATGTGGCAAAGATTAATGTTAACCCAGAGGATTGGAGAAATTTTAAAAACCCCTCAAAAGATGATTAAAAAAAATTAAACTGAGGGTAAACGCAAGTAATATCAAATGGACAGCAGGAGCTTGTTTACTCTCTTCCACTTTAATGTTTTTGGAGTCAGAGGTACAGCACGGAAACAGACCCTTCAGTCCAACTTGTCCATGCTGATCAGACATGCTAAATTAATCATCTCATTTGCCAGCATTTGGTCCATATCCCTCAACCCTTTCTATTCATATACCCATACAATGACAACATTTAAAAGGCATCTGGATCAGCCTCCACCACTTCCTCTGGCAGCTCATTCCATACACGCACCACCCTCTGTGAAAACATTGCACCTTGGCTTCCTTTTGTATCTTTCTCCATTCACCTTAAACCTGTGCCCTGTGGTTTTGGACTCACCCCACCCTGAGGAAAATACTTGTCTATTTACCCTATTTGTGCCCCTCATGATTTTATAAACCTTTTATAACGTTATCCCTCAGCCTTTGATCCTCCAGGGAAAATAGCCCCAGCCTATTTAGCCACTCCCTGTGCCTCAAACCCTCCAATCCTGGCAACGTTCTCAAATCTTTTCTGAACCCTTCCTAGTTTCATAACATCTCTCCAATAGCAGGGTAACCAGAATTGCACTCAGTATTCCAAAAGTAAACTGACTAATATCCTGTACAACCTCAATATCACCTCCCAACTCCGACTCTCAATGCACTGACCAATAAAGGCAAGCATACCATAGAGGTAGGAAGAACTGCAGATTCTGGAGTCAGTCAACGCAGTGTGGAGCTGGAGGAGCACAAAAGCGGACGTTTGGGGCTTACACTCCTCATCAGGACTGGTGAGGGTGAAGGAAGCCAGAAAATAAATGGGAGACGTGGGGCTGGGGGAAGGTAGGTGGGATGGCGGTAGGTGGATGCAGGTACAGGGTAGTGGAGATTGGTCAGTGGGAAAGGTGGGGCGGATAGGTGGGCAAGTAGTGTCAGGTCAAGGAGATGGGGATGAGAGGGAGGGTTGGACATGGGATGAGGTTGGGGGGTGGGAAGATTTTTGAAACTGGTGAGTTCTGTGTTGAGGCCAAAGGGCTGTAAGCTCTGAGGTGGAATACAAGGTGTTGTTCCTCCAGTGTTTGGTGTCATTGTGACACTGGAGGAGGCCCAGGATAAACGTGTCACCAAAGGAGTGCGAGGGAGAGTTAAAATAGTTGACCACCAGAAGGAGATGATGATTATAGCGTACAGGGTGCAGATGCTGCAAGAATCGGTCAGCGTCTGCGCTTTGGCCTCACCCCATGTAGAGGAGACCACATCGGGAGTGACAGGATACAGTAGACCAGGTTGGAGGATGGACAGGTGAATCCCTGTCGGATTTGGAAAGTTTGTGTGGGGCCTTGGATGCATGTGAAAGGGGAGGTGTAGGGGCAGGAGTAGCACTTCCTGCTGTTGCAGGGAAAGGTGCCAGGTGTGATAGGTCGGTGGGGAGTGTGGAGGGGATGAGGGAGTCGTGGAGTGAACGGTCCCTATGAAAGGCAGATAAGAGGTCAGGAGGGAAATATCTCTGAGGTTGGATTGCAGGTGGCAGAGGATGATCTGAATACAAAGGTTGGTGGGGTGGTCTGTGAGGACTGGGGAGTCTGTCCTTATTTTTGTTGGGGGGAGGGTGTTTGAGGGCAGTACTGCGGGAAATGCAAGAGGTGCAGTTGAGGGCATTATGAATTAATGGAGGGGGCATGTTGTAGTCCTTGTAGGAGGACACATGGGAGCACATGCGGTGGAGGCAGAGGCATTGGGAGTAAGGGATCACATTCTTGCAGGAGGGTGGGTGAGACAAGCTGTGGGAGTCACTGGATTTGAAATAGATGTTGGTGCTGAGACAGTTACCAGCAATGGAGACGGAGAGCCCCAGGAAAGGGGAGGGAAATATTGGAGATGGTCCAGGTGAGTTTGAGGTTGGGGTGAAAGGTGGTAATAAAGTTTAACTGTTCACGCTCCTCATGGGAAATGTAGTGGAGGAAAAAGTGAGGGATGGTGCTGGTCTGACAGTGGAAGAGGGACTGTTCTTCATATCCTATGAAGAGGCAGGCGTAGCTCAGACCCATACAGGTGCCTGTAGCCACCTGTTTTGTTTGTTGGAAGTGGGAGGAGTTAAAGGAAAAGTTGTTGAGGGGAAGTACAAGTTCTGTTAAGCAGATGAGGGTGTCGGTGGAGGGGGACTGGCTGGGTTTGGGGGATACAGTCGTACAGGAATTGGATGTCCATGGTGAAGATGAGGTGTCGGGTGCCAGGGAATTCAAAATCCTGGAGGAGGTGGAGGGCGTGGATAGTGTCCCGAACGTACGTAGGGAGTTCCTGGTCTAAGGGTGAAAGAACGGAGTTGAGGTAAGCAGAGATGAGTTCAGTGAGTCAGGAGCAGGCAGAGACTATAGGTCAACAGGGCTGTGTCGGGTTAATGGATTTTGGGAAGGAGATAGAAATGGGTGGTGCGGGGTTGTGGGATACAAATGGGCATACACCGCCTTCAGTATCCTGTCTACCTGCAGCTCCACTTTCAAGGAACTATGAACCTGTGCAAGGTATCTGTGTTCAGTAACTCCCCAGGGCCTTACCATTAAGCGTATAAGTCCTGCACTGAATTGCCTTTCCAAAACGCAGCCCCTGACTGAATGAGACTGGGGAAGTAATAATGGGAAACCAGGAAGTGGAGTTGCATAAATAATTGGCATTATTCTTCAAGGTAAAAGACCATTTAGACCTTTTGAAATCCTACAGTCAAGGGGCCAAAGGGGAAACGGTTGTAGGGACTGCCCCAAGGACTGCAGAGGTTCAAGTAGAATGTCGTCATCACCACCTCCGGGGCAGTTGGGGATGAGAAATAAATGCTAGTCCATTAGCACCATTCACATCCCTGTACATATTTTTTGAAGTCCACAGCTGTTTCTCTATTACACACGATTGTGGTTGTTGTTGGTGTTGGTGTTTCTTCTGCCTACCTGCAGCTGATATTGGTTCAGGAAAACCAGTAAGATGCAGCAGCTTCTGGTTAAGAATCTACGTGGTTAGCAGTCTTGAGTCAGAGGTCAGTCCTGGAGCTAAAAGCATCTCTTGCTTAGTGAGAAATAAAATGAGAACCATTTCTGGTGCAAAACAAATGAATAATGACTGTTGTGAAAATGATTGTGTGCTCAGATACCAGTTAGAAGTTTGAATAAAAACCCACTGCAGGGTTTCGGGTTCATAGGGGTGATAGATTTAAGACAGATGTCAGAGGCAGGTTCTTCACTCAGAGAGTGGTAAGGGCGTGGAATGCCCTGCCGGCCAATGTAGTTAACTCAGCCACATTAGGGGCATTTAAACAGTCCTTGGATAAGCATATGGATGATGATGGGATAGTGTAGGGGGATGGGCTTAGATTAGTTCACAGGTCGGCGCAACATCGAGGGCCGAAGGGCCTGTTCTGCGCTCTATTGTTCTATGTTCTATATTGCAATACGTTATGCCCACATGAGTGCTCTCTCGACACCAAACCTATAAGAACTCTGTAGCCTTGTGAATGCTCTACATTCCAAATTGTATCATCTTTCCACTAGTGGTATTGTCAATCATAAATGTAGCATTCGTCAGTAGGTATGTTGGTGTAATGTAGAATGACTAATGTGGCGCATGACTGCTGGTGTTTCTTGGAAATGTCACACTGGTAACTTTCGCTTGTATGTGAGGAGTTGGCCTTATTCTGAATACCAAGCACAGCTCATTTAGCATATGTTAGGTATGTAAAGTCTGTGTATATTGATGCCAGTGCTAGTTGGTGCAGTGATAGTGCGTGCACCATGTGGTACCGCATCACAGCAAAACGATGGAAAGGCAACTGCCAGGAACAAATTTGGACATGTATAGTGAATGACAGTGATCCCAGAATTTTTGTCTGTGGAACGCCACTTCCCACCTTTCAGAGCAGCCCTGCTGAACAGTCTGTGAAGGGAGGGGCATTGTGGGAGCTGAAATCTGTTATGCTCTTGTGCGTTATAGGTGTTGCCAACTGGGCCCCAGCTGATATGACAAAGTCTATTTGGGCCAATCAGGTTCCAACTTTTTACATAGGTGCCCCTAAAGTTATGAAATTTGAAGTGCAACAGCATTGTACCGATATACTTATTTAATGGAGCTCGTACCTTCATGTAACCGAGCTTAACTGCACCTCTGAAAATAGACTCCAGCAAATGCAGTATGTGCTGAATCAAGTATAAGGTATTGTGTTGTAAATTTTATGCTCAGTAATGGGCTCCACTTTTGACATGAAACCAAATAAGAGCTGTACATCTTTAATCTACATTTTGTTTAAAAACTGGTTTTAAGTTAGGAATTTAAAAATCAGAGACAAAATCACACCAATGCTGGTTAGCAAGTAAAACACATTAGACCAAGGAGTGGAGAGGGGTCGGGGGGATGGATGCAGAGGTTAAACTATAGCATTGCATAGATCTGAAGGGGCTCATTTCCATGCAAGCCAATGTAAGGTATCTATTGCTGCTGTCTTATAAGGCCACTGTATTATGTATAAATCAATCTGTATTATATTTGTCTGTGGATCACTAGAAGTAAGTACCAGTAATAATGTATGTAGTCTCGAGTAATGTATAGTAAATCTAACCAGCTTCAAGACCAGTGTCTTAAGCTTAAACATAAACTTGGTGAGCTCGGACATATGAAGGAGCCTGAAGGAAGTCATTTGAGATCTTGGCTCTTCCAATGTTAGTAATAACGTGAAAGAGATGAAGATCTTGACAGTTCAGGTGGAGCTTGATTCATTCATTCTCTCTCGCTCTCTCGCTCTCTCGCTCTCTCGCTCTCTCCCCACACCAATTATTGTCTGAAAGGTTTTCTAGAATGCACTGCTCCCTGAAGAGCAGATGATGCATTGGATACATTTGCTTCTGTAATCAATGAACACAACATACGCACAGAGCTATCTGTATTCTGCACCATGTGCGTACACAACCTTACTACGATTTTGTACAGAACAATTCATTTCACTACTGAAATAAAATCTGTGTTGAGAAGTGATCCCAGGATGTGGTCAGATTTTCCTGCTTTTTGTTTTAAAACTACTGAAAGCAAGTCAATTATGATGTTTTGTGAAATTGTTTGAAAAGAAATAAAATGATAGTTATGGTTGGCTCTGATTTTACTTTCAGTGCTATTTCGAAAAGCCCTCTATCAAAAATTTGGTGATGACTGACTAAATATCCAGGGAATCTTTTTCCGTATCACACACCTTTTTACTTTTGAAATTAATTTGTCTTCTAATATTTGTTTTTAGAAGGTCAATTACTGCTTGTAACTCCAAAATAAAGTACATGAAATTGGTTGGCCCTGCTTCTTTCTTGCCCTTTGACATTGGTTGTCCATACTTTGATTTCTTTTTATACTCGCATCTCCTTTACCGGATCATTCTTCCCCGGAAAACCATCAACTTCTCCATTGACGCCTCCTTGCCTCTTCACTAGCTATATCTTATCCACCACTCAATATACCATCCAGAAGTTCCTGTGGAATTTTGTACCATAAAGCTGTTGGGGCCAGTTTGTTACATATATTCAAAAAGGATCTGGATCTGGATGTGGCCCTTGCGGCTAAAGGGATCAAGGGGTATGAAGAGAAAGCGGGAATGGGATACTGAAATTGAGTGATCAGCCATGAATGGTGGTGCAGGCTCGAAGGGCTGAATGGCCTACTCCACCTTTGTTTCAGATTTCTAACATCTGCATTTGGTAGGGATGGAGTACAGATAAAAAGGTTGAATTTTAGATTGTAGTACAGTTTGGGAAACTGAGCGAAGCTCTACATGAGCTTTTTATCAATGACACTACATTAGAATTGGATTCCTGTGAAGATTTCAATAGTGTCGTCATTTCAGGAGTTGGTTGGGACAGTGACAGAGAATGTTATCATAACTACCTAATATGAGAAAATACATTGACTTTGCTCACTGTCAGCAGGTGCAGTTTTTGTGTTGAAGAAAAATCTCAATTGATGCTTAAAAACAATTTTAGCAAACTCTGGCTGCATTCATTTTAAGAAATCAACTATGCTGTGGTAGTAGTTGGGATGCAAGCTGGGGAGTAGAAGGAAATGCTTGTACTGATCCCAAGAATTTGGTCACTAGTTGCCATATGCTACCGATATTACATTTTACATATTCTCTCTGCAACACAGAATAGAAATCAGATTGGCTGAACGTGTAAAACATGATCTGTTTACTCAGTCCAACAAATTCTTTATAATGGCATGGGTAGAAAATAGGCACATCTCAAAGAACAAATCAAATGATGCCTCTGAATAGATAAACCACTTGATTTGCTGATTCATGCAAACCAAGGACCCAAGATAAATATATTACCATTGTATATTTATTAATAATGCAAATAGCAAAGTGTCAGTGCACTTTGCTTTGCTGCCCCTCGGCTACAGAAGGAAAAATTAACCCGTTATTGCTTGCCACAGTGGTGTTTTGGCAATGCATAACAGCAACAGGGAAGGGGTCAGAAAAAGACTTGCCTTTATTGAGTGACTCCCAGAATCATAAAATATCCCAAAGTGTTTTGGAAGCATGAAGGTTTCTGGAAGTTTAATCACTGTTGCAATGCAGGAAAGGAAATGGCAGCCAATTTATATGCTCCCACAAATAATGTTGTGATCATGACCAGTCAATCTCTTTATTGATTGAGGGATGAATGTTACCCAGTACACTGGGATAACTTCTCTAGATTCCAGAATAACACTATGCTATTTTTATATCCACCTGTTACGGCAGGCAGAAATTTGGTTTAATGCCTCATCTGAAAGACAGTACCTTTCACAGTGCAGTAGTCCCTCAGTAATGCACTGTGCTATTTGTCTTGACTTTGTGCTTAAGTCATGAAATGAGACGTGAGCCATCTGACAGAGAGATGAGTCTTGTAACTTATACTTAAATGGCACCATTTAGCATCCCATGAGCATGGATTTCCAAAAGGTACACTTGTTAAGTGTGATGTACCCACAGTTTGAATGACCTGGAAATACAACCTGTAGAGTTTTGTTTGAAGTATACAGAGTTAACAAAGTGTTGAACAATTTCCTTATCAGAATTAGAAGTTAAATCTTGTGCGATTTTGATCATTATGGACAATACCACCTTTAATTTCTCAGTCTGCCTGCAGCCTTTGGCACAGTTAAAAAGACGACTTGTGTGACAGTTCTCCTGTCTTGTCCAGCTGGATGCCATGTCCCTCGCTTGGATCAACTCCGTCTTTTCGGTCACTGCCATGTATCTCCTACACTGGCTGCTTCCTTGCTGTTGAAGATCCTTTGAGATCCTTTTTTAAAAAAAAAGTTCATACCTCTCAATCATTTTAATGACAGCATGAATGGTTCATAAATCACAAAACACGAATGAAATCTAATTGCTCTGTTGAAGGATAACTTTTCTGGATTTCATTTGTATATAGGCAATAGCTTTTCTTTTTGTAATGCTCCTCATGTGGAGCAATGTTTGTTTCACTAAAAAGGAAGTTGAAAACAATAAAATAGTCTCAGGAAAGAATTTATTATCCAAATAGTCAATTGGCAGTATAGAACTTGAATATTGCTGAAAAATAAAAGCGCTTTTTAGCTTGCACTCTTCAGGACAAATCTCGAAGGGAACAATAATTTACACTGCATGCAAAGAAAGCTCTGACCAGTTGAAATGTTGCTATGGTGAATGCATGGACCTTTTTTCTGTTGTAAATGTGTGAATGTTCTCACTTGAGATGATGCAGCATAGAAAACGGCATGAGCCAATGGTCAGTGACGAGAAAAGGACGGAAATGCTACTCTTTTCCTTAACTGAAATAGACGATGACGAAGCTAGGATTTTTATCTTTGCCTGGACTGAGTCAGATTGATCTGCATGTGGGCCTAAAGGTTAAAGGGTATTGAACGTGGATATTTGTATCTGTGTCAAGACATAGTAACCCAGACCTTTCTTAAATTCATTTGTGTGTTGAGGGCATCACTGGAAAGGCCAGCATTTATTGCTCAGAGGGCAGTTAAAACTCAACCACATTGCTGAGAGTCAGGAGCCATGTGTTGGCCAGATCAGATGAGGCTCCTTCCTGAATGGACATTAGTGACGGGTTTTTTCCTGGCAATTGACGATGCATTTATGGTTATTAAATGTTTATCACCAGATTTTTATTGAATTCTAATTCCAGTGTCTGCCATGGCAGGGTTTGAATCTGGGCCCCAGAATATTACCTGGGTCTCTGGATTAACAAACCAGTGATAATATCTCTGGGCCGTTGCCTTCTCCTAAGTGATGGATAGAAGTGGCTTGTAAACAGGAACATAAATCAGAACCAAAGACTGTTTTGAACAAAAACAAAAATAGAAATTGCTGGAAACATTCAGCAGTTCTGGCAGCATTTGTGAAAGTTCTGAGGAAGAGTCATTTGACCTGGAATGTTAGCTCTGATTTTTCTCCACAGATGTTGCCAGACCTGAGCTTTTCCAGCAATTTCTATTTTTGTTTTTGATTTATGGCACCTGCAGTTTTTCTAGTTTTTTTTTTTACTGTTTAGATCAGTGAAGGCTATTCCTCTGGCAGCTGTTGAAAATTTAATAGCGAGAGCAGTACTTTAAATTGGTAATATTGAATTTGATTGAATGGATGAGAGATTGGAATTCATGGTAAGTCAAAGGCTGGGTTTATTTTGCATGCAAGATTTGATATAAATAGAATGTTATTTAAGTTGATGGCTTTTTTAAAAAAGCCAAGTTTTCATCTAGATTTATGTCACGCAGCTTCACATTTTATTTTCCTCCCTTATGTAACCTCTCATGGTATGATTAACTGCGTGTTTCAATATAATTTTTAAATTTGAGAAAATCAAAATGATGTCAGATTATATTCTTGTCAAGTGGGAAATAACTACGCAGCAGTCTTTCCACAGAAAAGCCATAACCAAGAGAGAGTAGTCAGTTTTTGCAGTTCTTCACTATTTAGTTTGGTTTGCACAGAACTGGCAAGCTATTGATATACTGTGCAGCAGATGTATATTATGGATCTTCTGGTTCATATCTTAAAGCAGTCAAACAGCGTTCCTATTTAAAGAAAAGTATTGTTACACACAGCTAGCATTTATTTCAATGTACTGCACATTTAAGTTGGTGTCTATATATACGTGGTATTTAACATGGAACAAGGCCTGCAGGGTACCTTCCAGTGTGCTATGGTTGCACATATGTGCAGTTTAGCCAGAATGTTGATGTTAAATAAGCTAGTATCAACTTTTCCTGTGTGTGGGTTTGTGGTGGGAGGTCAGTAATCTTTGGAGAGTGCAGGGCTGACTGCATTCTTTGTTTAGTTTCTTACTATGAATGCTTCTGTTCATTTTGCTAATATAGACTACTATCTTGGTTAGTATGTGCAACTGTAAGAAACAATTACTTTCTGAGTGGTTGATCATTCAACCAAGAAAAAGGTTACAGACGTTACTGCTGTGATTTAAAAACATACATGTGCTAGATTCATATACGGAGAACTCCCGTAAGGGTAAATTTATTACTTTGTATTAAGTACGTAAGAAAGATCAGGATTGTTGCTTTAGAGATAAAAGGTACTGCAGATGCTGGAGAATCCAAGATAACAATCCTGGGGCTGGATGAACACAGCAGGTCAAGCAGCATCATAGGAGCAGGAAAACTTGACGTTTCGGGCCTAAACCATTTTCTGATGAAGGGTTTAGGCCCGAAA
>JAHRHZ010000017.1:43496120-43627877 GCA_024137785.1 Ginglymostoma cirratum | reverse complement strand
GGGCCTAAACCATTTTCTGATGAAGGGTTTAGGCCCGAAACGTCAAGTTTTCCTGCTCCTATGATGCTGCTTGACCTGCTGTGTTCATCCAGCCCCAGGATTGTTGCTTTGATCATTTCTGCAGATAAAGGGCCTTCTGCATTTACAGTAACTTTACTGTGCAGCATAAAGCTTGTTTATTTGACCTGAAAACATTTAGGTCATCTCTTCACAAGCAGTGGACACCACTTTGTTCAATTTTTTCCTAGTAAAATCATGAACTGTATTCGTCTGTATGAATGTTTATTGTGATTAAAATTGAATTTAGATTGTTCAATAAGCAGACCATCCGCGTTCAGTGCTTTATATTGTCCCAAACATGTAGATTTATATGGCATGTTTAAGGTAGTAAAATGTCAAGACACTTGAGAGTAATATTGAGCATTTTTAAAAAAAAAAGTAGGAATATGCGGTGGTTTAGGGAAGGAACTTTTGAGTTTTACAGCCAAGACAACAAAAAGGACTAATGGAAATAGCTAATAGGTACTGGGCTAGCTAGTGATGTGCTCATTCCATGAATAAATATTTATAAGTTTCAGCTTTGATAGAAACCACCTCCAATTTAGTGGAGAAAGTTTTGCAGTCTTAGTGAGAGATGTTGGTGCTGGGTTATTTTTCAGTTTATAGAAGTTGCAAATATTCTTTTGTTAGATGGTATGGGAATATGGATATATGAGGATGGGGAAAATAAGTGCAACGACTAATAAATAGAATCAGAGGATGGCAGCTCAGAAAAAGATCCTTTTGGCTTGTCGAGAGTGCACTAGTCAAAAACAACCACCTAACTATTCTTATTCTATTTTCAAGCACTTAGCTCAGTGTTGTATGCCTTGGCACCACAAGTGCACATCTAAATACAACTTAAACGTAATGAGGACTTTTGCCTATACCGGTAGGGATTTCCAGATTCACACCACCCTCTGAATTTTTTTTCCCCCTCTTGTATCCTCTAAACCGCCTGCCCTTAACCTAGATGTATGCCCCTTACTCATTGATCCCGCTGCCAAGGGGAAAAAGTTCTTTGCTGTTTATGCCCCTCAATTTTATGCATCTCAACCACGTTCCCTGTCAGTCTCCTCCGCTCCAAGGAAAACAACCCCAGGCTATACGATCCTCTTCAGCCTGGACAACATCCCAGTACATATCCTCTGCACCCTCTCCGGTACACTCCATATCTCTTGCATAATGTGGATTCCAGAACTGTGCACAATACTCCAGTTTTGGCCAACCAACTTTTTAATACTGTTCCAGCATAACCCATCTGCTCTTAAACTCTTTGCTTTGGCTAATGAAGGCAAAAATACCATATGCCACTTTAACCACTTTTCCAACCCTGCTATTTTAAGAAACTGGTGGTTTTGCACAGCTAGGTCCCTTTGATCATGAGCACTTCCCTGGGTTGTATCAGGGAATTCATGTATTCCCTTGCCTTGTGATGCACTTGGGCAGGACAAACCCCGTGCTTCTATGGATTGAATTCCATTTGCCACTGATCAGTCCATCTGACCAGCTGTCTATATATGCTGTAATCTAAGGCTGTCATCAATACTTAGCACCGCATCAATTTTTGTCATCTACAAACTTACTGATCAACTTTCTGTAATCAAATATAAATTGTTTATACAGCAAACCTTGTGTTAACTGGCACCTTATGAACAGCACTCTTGATAAACTGGCAAAAATTGTATAACTTAAATACCACAAAGTTTACTGTATTATTCTGTCCATTTATTTACCTCAATGTAAATATGCTTTTTCAATTGAATGGCCACACAAAATATCAGCGGTTGATTCAATTTCAAGTCAATTTCTCCTCGAATACCACAATGTCCAAGTAATCAGTTGAGGGTGCAAGTGAGAAGGCTCTCTGTCGGTAAGTTTTATTTAATGCAAAATTGCATTATGATTTATTTAAATAAAGTATAACAATGATGTGTATATCCTTTGCATTAAGTTTCTATTACTTGATGTGTGTTTTTATATTAATTATGTAGACCCCTAGATTATTCTGAATTTTTGATCAATTGGCACTCTTCTGGTTCCATAGGTGCTGGATAATTTTACTGTACATCACAAACAGCAAGAGTCCCAACACTGAACCCTGTGGGACCCCATCGGGCAGTCTCTCAAACACCAATTAACCATCACCTTCTGCATCCCAACACTGTCAATCTGGTATCCATGGAAATTTGGTGAATCGGATCCACGGATCCCGCTTACCTTTGGTATCCGTCTCCCATGCGACTCATTATTGAAAACATTGAAAGCCAAGTAAACTACGTCAAATGCATGGCCCTCATCCGTACACCAGGTCACAACTTTAAATGACTCCGTCAAGTTGGTCAGTCTTGACCTCCCTTAACAAAACCATGCAAACTGTTGTTGACTAACTCTTGCTTCTCCAGATATAATTAATTTGTCCTTCAGAATTGCTTCCAGTAGTTTCCCCACCACTAAGGTTAGCTTTCCTGCTTTATTGCTTGCTCCCTTCTTGAATAATTGTATTAAATCAGTTGTCCTCTAATCCACTAGCACCTCACTTGTGACCAGAAAGAAACTGAAAATTATTCAGTGCCCCTGCCATTTCTACCTTGCTTCACTCAGCTGGGTAATATTTCAACCGGCCCTGAAAATTTCTCTACACTTCGGCCTGCCAGACAGCTCAGGACTTCCCTCTCTGCTGATTCCTTTAAAGTATATTCCACTCTTTCTTTCTGCATAATTTCTAAATCCACATTGTTTCTCTCATTTAGTGAACACCAGCGCAAACTATTCATTTTGAGCCCTACCCTGTAGCTCCACAAACAAATTACCAGTCTTTCATGGGCATACTCTTTCCTTAGTTATCCTTTTACCCTATTATACTTGTAAAATAAATCAAGGTTTTCCTTTATTTTATGCACCATTGTTCTTTCTTGCCCCCTTCTTGTTTTCCTGATTTTGAGTTTCCCATTCTCATTTTAAGAATTTTCTCACCCTAAATATTTCTCACTGACTACCTGAATTAATGTTGGAAGTTGAAATACCCTATTATCACTATTTTATTACTTTTCACATTTGAGTCCTCAGAGGTGAACAAATTATTATGCACTTGGCAAAGTCACAGCTGAATCGGAGACATACAAGGTTGGGGAATGGAGAAGAGGATCTATATGCCATACACTTTTAAACAAATGAGTTGCTGTCCCTGTGGTAGTGATAAAAATGTATTTGGACAATCTCATTGTTCTGACAGTGATGGAATGCAACTGGTCGTTTAATGATAGGTATCAAAAACTCAAGATTTCTCCCTCAGTTGGTTCGCAACAGCATGAACTAGAGTTTTCAAACACCTGGTTTGCCATTTTTATGTTGTGTGAAAATGTCAACCTGTCACATTAGCAGCTATTTGTATAATGCTTTTAGTACAGTAAAATGCCCAAAGTCTTTAAAAGAAGCATTATTTAAAAAATGACTGAGCCCCATAAGGAAATATTAGGACAGATGAGCAATAATTTGGTCAACTAAATAGATTTTAAGGGGCAGATGAAGGAGAGAAAGGGATGTTGTGAACTAAAACTGACTGGATCTGGATGACTTTTCCTTCACTTAAAACTGCAGATGCTGAGATCCAAGCAACACAGATTGCTGGAAAAGCTCAGCAGGTCTGGTAGTATGTTTGGAGAGAAAGTGGAATTAACGTTACATCCAGTGACCCTCCTTCAGAACTGTAGCTAGGAAAACATTGGTATGTATGCTGAAGATAGTGGGGGTGGAGTAAATGATAGGTGAAGATGGAGTCCGGAGAGAGAGAGAGAGCAAAAACAGTGGGGCAGACGAAGGAATGGGTAAAGATGATACTGGAAGAATTGAAAGCTCTTAATGGGGGCCAGTAATCGTTGACAGTGGGTTGTTAGCAGTCCACATGATGACAAAGTCTGGTGTGCGGATTCTCCAAATCCACAAACAGGACTGTCTGGACAGACCCATTGTTTCAGAATATACACTAATCTTTACTTCACTCAAATCAATTCTGAAGAAGAGTCGCTGGACCTGAAAAGTTAACTCTGCTTTTGTTTCCTTTACTCCTGGATCAAAACCCTGGAACAGCCTTCTTAACAGCACACTAGATATCTCTTACGCTGCACTGACTACTGCATATTGAGGAGACGGCTCACCACCATCATTTCAAGGGCAATTGAGGATGGGTAGTAAATGCTGGCCTAACCAGTGATGCCCATATCCTGTACATGAATTTTTCTGAAAACTGAAATGTTCATTTTATAATTGATTTTTGGGTTTTTTTGTTTTGCTAGTAAACAAACTTTTATCTTCTGGATTAAGGGCATCAAGCCAGCAGTTACAGCTAGATGTGATCATACGAGTTGCATTTCAATCCCAAAATACACGTGCTTAAATCAGGATTAAATCAGAGGATTAGATAGGGTGGACAGTGAGAGTCTTTTTCCCAGGATGATGACGTTGGCTAGTATGAGGGGGCATAGCTGCAAATTGAGGGGTGATAGATTTAAGACAGATGTCAGAGGCAGGTTCTTCACTCAGAGAGTGGTAAGGGTGTGGAATGCCCTGCCTGCCAATGTAGTTAACTCAGCCACATTAGGGGCATTTCAACAGTCCTTGGATGAGCATATGGATGATGATGGGATAGTGTAGGGGGATGGGCTTAGATTAGTTCACAGGTCGGTGCAACATCGAGGGCCGAAGGGCCTGTTCTGCGCCGTAATGTTTTATGTTCTAAATAAAATACTCTCAAATGTAAATGTTTAAGGCACCTACCTTTTTTTAATATTCCATTGTGGGGTGTGGGTGTTGCTGGTTGGCCAATATTTATTGCCCATCCCAATTGCCCTTGAGAAGGTGGTGGTGAACTGCTGCAGTCCATCTGCTGTGGGTTGACCCACAATGCCATTACGAAGGGAATTCCAGGATTTTGACCAGTGATGGTAATATTTATATCCAAGTCAGGACGGTGTGTGGTTTGGATGGGAACTTGAAGGTGGTGGTGTTCTCCTATATCTCCTGCCCTAGTCCTTCTGGATGCAAGTGGTTTGGAAGAAGCTGTCCAAAGAGCCTTGGTGAATTTCTGCCGAGCATCTTGTAGGTAATACATACTGCTGCCATTCAGTATATGAGAATATGGGAAGTAAACATGTGGCTGAAGGAGTGCTGGAAAGGGAGGTTCCTTTTTCATGGGGTGCTGGCATCCGTATTGGAACAGGAGGGATCTGTACTGCTGGGATGGTCTCCACCGGAACTGACCTGGGACCCATGTTCTAGCGCAAAGGGTAAATAGGCTGGTCAACAGGACTTTAAACTAGAAAATGAGCGGCAGGGGGAAAGAAGGGAAGGGGAGGGTAAAACGTGCCCTGGTGGGGAACGAAGCAGCAGGCTAACATCTGTAGAGGTAGATTCCACTGTGTGACAAGAATATGAGAAAAGGATGGGAAAGGAGAACTTGGGAGAGATTATTAAAGTCTCCAGCATAGACAAATAGGACAGTGTTTGGAAAGGGCTAGGAATCAAACTTTGAGCACGCTGGATAAACAAGTGACGATGAGAAGAGGGACAGTTTATAGGTACTGAAGGTGTTCTATCTGAATGCACGCAGTATAAGAAAGAAGGTAAATGAGCTTGTGGTGCAGATTGAAATTGGGAGATAAGACATGGTGGGCATCGTGGCGACATGGCTGCAAGGGGATTAGGATTGGGAGCTGAATATCCAAGGATATACTTATTGAAAAGATAGGCAGAGGGTGTGGGGTTGCCTAATTAGTAAGAAATGAAATTTAAATCAATAGTAAGAAACAAAGTAGGGTCAGATGGTGTAGAATCTGTGTGGGTAGAGTTGAGGAACCGCAGAGGTAAAAAAACCATAGTTGGAATTATGCACAGGTCTCCAAACAGTGTCAGGAGCTGGGGTGCCAGATACACCAGGAGATAGAAAAGCTGTATAAGAAAGGCAAAGTTACGGTGATCATGGGGGATTTCAATATGCAGATAGACCGGGAAAATCAGTTTGGTAGTGGATTGCAAGAAAAGGAATTTGTGGAATGTCTGAGATGGCTTTTTGGAGCAGCTTGTGGTGGAGCCCACCAGGGAGCAGGCAATACTGGATTTAGTGTTGTGCAGTGAGGCAGACTTGATAAGGGAGCTTAATGTGAAGGAACCCTTAGGAGGCAGTGATCATAAGATGATTGAATTTACTTTGCAATTTGAGAGGAGAAGATAGAATCAGAAGTAATGGTATTACAGCTAAATAAAGGCAGCTGGAGGCATGAGGGAGGAGCTGGGCAGAATTGACTGGGAGATGAGCCTAGCAGGAAAGACAGTGAAACAGTAATGTCAGGAGTTTCTAGGAGTAATTCAGAAGACACTGCAAATATTCATCACTAGGAAAAAGCAGCATGGTACAGGGACAATGAAGCAACCATGGCTGACTAGGGAAGTCGGGGACAGCACAAAAGCAAAGGAGAAAGCATAAAACAGGGTAAAGGGCAGTGGGAAACCAGAGGATTGAGAAGCTTACAAAGAACAACAGAAGGTGACAAAAAGGAGGGAGAGGGTTAAATATGAGGGTAAGCTCGCCAGTAATATAAATGAAGACTGTAAGAGTTTCTTTAGAAATATAAAGGGCAAAAGTGGACATCGGACCACTGAAAAATGATGCTGCAGAGGTAGTGGTATGAAACAAGGAAAAGACCAAGGAACTGAAGAATTACTTCGTGTCAGTCCTCATAGTGGAAGACACGAGTAATATCCCAAAAATTTGCGAATCGGGCAGAGCTGAGGATGGTAGTCATCACCAAGGAGAAAATGCTAGAAAAACTGGCCTGAAAGTGGATAAATCAGGACCAGATGGACCACACCCCAGAGTTCTGAAGGAGATAGTAGAAGCATTAGTGGTGATCTTTCAGGAATCGCTAGAGTCAGGGATGGTCCCAGAGGACTGAAAATTCACTAACGCGACACCCTGTTTAAAAAGGGAATAAGGCAAAAGACTGAAAATTACAGGCTGATTAGCCTAACCTCTGTTGTGGTAAGATATTGGAGTCCATTGTGAAGGATGAGATTTCTGAATACTTGGAGGTACATGGTAAAATAGGGCAAAGTCAGCATGGCTTCATCAAGGGGGGAGGTCATGCCCGACAATCTGTTAGAATTCTTCGAGGAAGTAGCGAGCAGGTTGGACCAAGGAGAGTCAATGGATGTTATCTACCTGGACTTCAAGAAGACCTTTGACAAGGTGTCATGCAGGAGGCTACTGAGTACGATAAGGGCCCATGGTGTTCAAAGCAAGGTGCTAGCGTGGATAGAAGATTGCCTGTCTGACAAAGCAGACGGTGGGGTTAAAAAGGGTCTTTCTCAGGATGGCAGCCAGTGACAAGTGGTGTTCCACAAGGGTCAGCATTGGGACCACAACTTTTCACATTACTACACTAATGATCTAGATGAAGGAACTGAGGGCATTCTGGCTGAATTTGCAGATGATACAAAGATAGGTAGAGGTAGTATTGAGGATACTGGAGGCTGCAAAAGGACTTGGGCAGGTTAGGAGAGTGGGCAAAGAAGTGGCAGGTGGAGTACAACATGGGAAAGTTTGAGTTTGTGCACTTTGGTAAGACTAAAAAAAGCATGCACTATTTTCTAAATGGGCAGAAAATTCTGAAGTCTGAAGTGCAAAGAGACGTGGTGTTGTAGTAGGATTCTCTCAAGGTAAACTTGCAGGTTGAGTCAGCAGTTAGGAAGGCAAGTGCAATATTGGCATTTATTTTGAGAGGACTTGATTGTAAAAGCAGGGTTGTACTTCTGCGGTTCTATAAGGCTCTGGTCAGGCCACATTTGGAGTATTGTGCACAGATTTGGGCCCCATTTCTCAGGAAAGATGTCCTGGCCCTGGAGTAGGTTCAGAGAAGGATCATGAGAACGATCCCAGGAATGAAAAGCTTAACATATGAGGAACGTTTTGAGGACTCTAGGTCTATACTCAATGGAGTTTAGAAGGATGAGAGGGGATCTAATTGAAACTTACAGAATATTGAATGGCCTGGACAGAGTGGATGTTGTGTAAATGTTTCCAGTGGTAGGAGAGACTAGGATCTGAGGGCACAACCTTAGAGTAAAAGGAAGACCTTTAGGAATGGAGATAAAGGGAAACTACTTCAGCCAGTGAGTGGTGAATCTATGGAATTCATTACCACAGAAGACTGTGGAGGCCAGGTCATAGAGTATATTCAAGACAGAGATAACCCTTGATCCCATTAAATCAAGGGCCTACGGGGAGAATGGAGTTGAGAAACTTATCAGCCGTGATTGAATGACAGAGCAGGCTCAATGAGCTGATTGGCCTAATCTCTGCTACTAGTCTTATGGTCTAACGTGGATAGCTAACAATAAATGCGCTATAAATGAAGCGAAAGGAAAACATCATCAAATAATTACAGCAAGGAAGGAGGCCGGATCAAGCCCTGATGAAGGGCCCAGGCCCGGAATTCCTGCTCCTCTGCTGCCTGACCTGCTGTGTTCCTCCAGCTCCACACTGTATTGACGCTGACTCTAGCATCTGCAGTTCTTGCTGTCTCCGTACAAGTCCATGCTGGCTTTCTGTGAATCAGTTTAGTTGGTCCCACTCTATCCCTGTAACTGGCAAGTTTATTTTCTTGGGCGCTTATCCTATGCGCTTATCCTATTTCCTCTTGAAATCATTGCTCGTCTCAGCTTTCACCAACCTCGTAGGCAGCAAATTTCAGGTTGTTACAACTTGCTACGTTTTAAAACTGTCCTTTCTCATACCCCTTCTATGTTTATTATTCAAAACATTACATTTGTGTACATTGTTCTTATGCTGCTAGCTGATGAGGATAGCTGATGAGGATAGCTTTTCGGTTTGCCGTACCTAAACCTTTCAGTCTCGTACATCTGTCAAATCTGTTCTCCCTGCATTATACTAGGTCATATTGTTACCCTCCAAACTTAATTTGAGAAGTGAAGCTGTTTGCTTTGGTTGTAGCAACAGAAAATTAGACTTTGAGTGTTGAGATTTGATAAAACTTTGGAGTGTACAAGGAACACAGGAAATAGGCAGGCAGGTACAGCAACTAGTATGGAAGGCAATTGAATTGTTGGGCTTTCGTGCAAGAATAAAGCGATTAGACCAGGCTTTGGTGATACTGTATGCCATTTTCATCTCCATGTTTGAAAGAAGATATTCTGGTGGTTGTGCAACAAAGGTTTGCTAAATTGATTTCTGGATGAAGGAGTGAGGCTGCGTTCTATGGAGTTTAAAATTCTGACAGGGCATGACTGAGTAGACTCTAGGAGATCAAAAGATAGGGGCACCGTCTTAAGATGGGGGCCAATCATTTAAGACTGAGAAGAGGGAAAGTTACTTTACTCAAAGGGTTATGAGTCCTTGAGTAGTGGATGTGCCATCAGGGAGCTGGGACAGATGGATTTTGTGTCGTGGAATCTAGGATGTTGGCGGAATGGTGGAGTTGAAGCTGCAGGCCAGCCATGACCATATTGAATGGTGGGCCAGCGGAACAGGCTATGAGAGACATCAGTTGTATGACATTGATGCCAAGGAAGAGAGCAATCCAAGATGAACCAGGTGAAGGTGAGAGCGGGGAGGAAATTGGAAACGCAATTGATAAACTTGTCCATATCCGGACCAGAAGGAGAAGCAGTCTCATGGATGTTACATTTTTGCCGTCTGGACTATTCATTCTATGTTATTTTGTTGATTTTTTTTTTTAAATAGTGATATGATGAAAGACTTCAGCAATTCTGTGCAATCTTATGTCTGCTATATTACCTTATGAATCTGATAACTGGCCTATTTAAGTGAAGACCTCCCTAAAGCTTTCAGGGAATGTTTCCTGTGTTCTCCATGTGAAGAAATTGTCAACATTAGCAAAATAAATCTTCTCCACTAGTTTCACTTATTTCATGGGCATGTTAAAATCTAGTCCGTGAAGTTGCTTTTTATTGCCAGTGTTTACAACTAGGCTGTGCCAATTTGCTGATTAAATTCAGTTAACTTTGAGTATGTTAGGATCATGTTTTAATTTGATCACAATCCTCAAGCAGTCACTCTGCCCCTCACCCAAACCAATAGTTATGTAGCTTTTCCAAATTAAACAAATGTTCTTCTATTGGACAGTGTCCCAATTTTTAAAGTGTTGTATTTTAGATGTAATCTATTTATCTGTCTCTGGGTCAAATAGTCCTAGTCAGAGATATACAGCTCAAACAGACCCTTTGGCCCAACTTGTCCATGCCAACCAGCTATCCTATATAAATCTAATCCAATTTGTCAGCATTTGGCCCATATCCCTCTATATTCCTATTCATTTACCCATCCAGATACCTTTTAAATGTTGTAATTGTACTCCTCCACTTCCTCTGGCAGCTCATTCCATCTACACACCTCCCCTCTGCATGAAAAAAGTTGCCTCTCAGGTCCCTTTTATATCTTTCCCTTCTCACCTTAAACCTTTTCCCTCTAGTTTTAGACTCCCCCCACCCTGGGAAAAAGACCTTGTCTATTTACCCTATCCATACCCATCATGATTTTATAAATCTCCTCAGCCTCCAATGCTCCGGGGAAAATAGCCTCAGTCTATTCAGCCTCTCCCTATAGGTCAAACCCTCCAACCCTGACAACATCCTTGTAAATCTTGTCTGAACCCTTTAATGTTTCACAACATCCTCCTTATAGGATGGAGACCAGAATTGCACACAGTATTCCAAAAGTGTTCAAACCAATGTCCTGTACAGTGCAACATGACCTCCCAACTCGCATAGTCGGTGCACTGACTAATAAAGGGAAGCGTACCAGCACCACCTTCGCGATCCTGTCTACCTGCGACTCCACTTTGCAGGAACTGTGAACCTACACTGCAAGGTCTCTTTGTTCAGCAGCACTTCCCTGGACCTAACCATTAAGTGCATAAGTCCTGCCCTGATTTGCCTTTCTAAAGTGCAGCACCTCACATTGATCTAAATTAAACTCCGACTGCCACATTTCGGTCCATTGGCCCATCTGATCAAGATCGCGCTGTACTCCTGAGGTAATCTTCTTTGCTTTCCACTACACCTCTAATTTTGGTGTCATGTGAAAACTTGCTAACTATACCTCCTATATTCACGTCCAAATCATTTATATAAATGACAAAAAACAGTGGATCCAACACTGATCATGTGACACACTGCTGGTCGCAGGCCTCCAGTGTGAAAAGCAACCTCCACAGCCACCCCCTGTCTTCTACCTCTTGAACCAGTTTGTATCCAAATAGCTAGTTCTCCTTCTATTCCGTGTGACCTAACCTTGCTAACCAGCCTGCCATGAGGAACTTTGTCGAACGTCTTACTGAAGCACATGTAGATTCATCCACTGCTCTGCTCTCATTAATCCTCTTTGTTACTTCTTCAAAGCAATCAATCAAGTTAGTGAGATGCCATTTCCCATGCACAACGCCAAGTTGACTAACCCTTTTCAGAGATAAAAGGTACTGCAGATGCTGGAGAATCCAAGATAGCAAGACCCTTCAAGGGTCTAGGCCCGAAACGTCAAGCTTTCCTGCTCCGATGATGCTGCTTGGCCTGCTGTGTTCATCCAGCCCCACACCTTGTTAACCCTTATCAGTCCTTTCCTTTTTCAAATACATGTAAATCCTGTCCAACAGCTTGCCCACCACCGATGTCAGGCTCACCAGTCTAAAGTTCCCAGGCTTTTCCTTACCAACTTCCAGCTTGAGCTGAACCTGGTTGATGTCAGTATAGTCATAGTCATATTGCATGGAAATAGACCCCTCAGTCCAACTGGACCATGCTGACCAGGTATCCTAAATTGACATGGTCCCATTTGCCAGCATTTGGCCCATATCCCTGTCAACCCTTCCAATTCATGTATCCATCAAAATGCCTCTTAAATGTTGTATTTATACCTGCCCCCACCCCCACCCCTGGCAGCTTGTTCTGTACATGCACTGGTCATGTTTTCCAGGTTGAGCTGGTTCACAATTGTAAGCTGAACCACGAAGAAAAAGTTTGGTGTAAAGAGGCCCAGTTTTTTTTCCACAACCTAAAGATCTTGCTGTTTGACATTCACTTTAGACACTTTAGATTAAAAAATTTTTGACTGCAAAACTGCTGAAAATGTGAACAAGTCAATGCAACAAGGGAAAAAAGGGCACTTGGACAATAGCACTTGAGCATGAAGGTGAATTAAATATTAAATCAGGTACTGAATGAAGAGTAAAGAATGAGAAGAAAGATTGACTTCAGAGAAAGGAACAAGGAGCAAGAAACAAAGGAAATTTAATGAAGTTTAGTAAAGCAATAAAATATGATAAAGATTCTGAACAAACCCATGATGCAATGAGACTCTACATGAGTAATGCTAATGTATATACTTGTGTAATGGCAGTTTTTTTTTTTGTAATTGAATCCGGCTTGGCATAAAAATATGGACTTTGAACTTGACACATGCTCACTGCTAAAGTCAAACTTGCCGTCTGGCAACCCTACTTCATAAAATCATACAGTACCACAACTTAGGCAACTGTTTGCAACCTTGTGACTGTTGGAGCACTTGTGGCTCCATTTGCACTACCTTTGGGCTTGGCCTTGGGCTTGGGTTTTGTTTAGATGGATCGGTCTCTGACCTAGAAACCTGGCTAAAGCAGGATGACTGGAGATGGTCGTTTAAACTATTTTAGTTGTTTAAAATTCGACACTGCTTTTCAAATGAACTTAAAGCAAAGAATCCTTCTCTTTCCAAGAAGCAGCAGGGAGGATGGTAGCAGTGGAAGATAATCTGGCAGGAGTTACTTGCTTCCCTCCTACCACCACAGGAATTCATTTCAGGATGGGAAGGCCCAAGCTTCAACTTCCTGGCCTGTAGCAAATTGAAGCCCTAACAGTTCAGTTAACAACCACTTGGCTTCTTCACGCTACTGCCATTAACTCTATACCCTTACTCCCTCCTGTGTCTGCTGCTCTGTGGTGGCCAGTTCTGATTGGTAGATGGTGAGGGACATCACTGTCCTAGGAAGTGAACTGCTGAAAAGCCTATCAGATGACCACTTAGATGATGACCGTCATGTTATGGTGCCCACCACCATGGAAGAGAAAAAAAATTGCAACTTCCTAGCCTTAGACTTAGAAACTTGGCTTTTACATGAGCATGTGTGGTAGTTCATTCTGTACTAGAGATTATTGGTAGTCATTAACAATTCTCTGTTGCATTTCAAAATAATTTGCACTAAATATCTATAACAGTTATGTCCATATCAGTTGCGCAAATACAGTAACTTAAAGCTTGAAGTATTGTGATGATACTATCACTAAGAGGTGTATTTTGTCCTTTTTCTTTGAAGATAGTTTCTTAAAACACTGAGGTGGGAGCTTCTATTTGAAGCCAACGAAGCTTGTGAGGCCTTGGGTTTTTAAAAAATGTTGGAACAAAAGAGGCCGTCTGAATGTCAGGCTCCCACAGAACCAGATTTTTAATTTAGCTTTCAGCATTTGGGGTCTTGAAGTTGACTGTGGAAGCTGATTATATCTCTACCAGAATTGCATGTGAGACAATCTATTTTACTGAATTTGCCTTTGCCAAGGGTGTGTTTGTGGGATAGTACTAGATTGGAACAGTTGCTGTTTACCTGCTAAATAATCTGTTATTCTGTTAAGTTTTCCAATAGCTCGTTATACCAATTCTTCTTTCTTTTGTATTTTAACTGTAGAGTAAGAATAAAGTATGTTTTGCTTAATGTTGAGTAGTGTAACCAGTTGAATTACATCTGGAACACAGCAGCTTACACTTGCCTTTAAATAAGAAAAAAGTTGGGGTCTAGCCTATCTCCTTGATATATTTGAAGGTGTGGGGGATGGGAAGAGATGTTGATCTGGTCCAGTTGTGTGCCCATGGTATTTGCAAAACAGCATAACTCTCAGCAAATGTTAATTGTTCATCAATTCTGCACCTTTTGTGTCATTTGTAAATAACAGTGCTTGCCTTTAGCCTCCATTATTTTGCTGGTAAAGTCTGGCCAACTGAAATGGCCTCCTCTCTGTCATCAGAATAAAAAAGAACGGTTGATGCTCTTAGCTTTCACTAAAAGCTCATGTTGTAGAGAGTAGCATAGATTGGCTGGCTGACAGGAAGCAAAGACCAGGCATAATTGTGTCTCATCAGGTTGGCAAGATGTGTACTACAGGAATCTGTGCTGGGACCTTAACAATTGACCAAGTATTTAAATGACTTGGATGAAAAGGTAGAAGGTTGATTGCCAAATTTACTGATGGCACAGAGTTAGGTAAGAAAATAAATTGTGAAGCGCGCACAAGTGAATGCGCAATGATGTGGCAAATGGAGTATAATATGGGAAGAGGTAGAATTGTCCATTTTGGCAGGAAGTATAAAACTAAGAACATTATCCAAATGGTAAGAGAGTGCAGAGCTGAGAGGTCCAGCAGGCTCTGTGACTTCGTACATGAATCAGAAAGGTTAGTATACTGGTGCAGTAAGCAATTAGGAAAGTGATGGAATGTTATTGTCTATCGTGAGGGGAATTGAATTCAAAAGTAGGAAGTCATGCTTCAATTATACAGAGACCAGGTGGATCACGTCTGGAGTATAATACACAACATGGATCACCTTATTCAGGGAAGACTATAAATGTGTTGGAGGCAGTTCAGAAAAGGTGTACTAGACTGACTCCTGGAATGGAGGTGGGGGCTGCTGGTTGTCTTGAGGGACAGTTGCACAGTCTAAGCTTGTAAGTGCTGGAGTTTAGAAGAACAAGAAGTGACTTGATTGAAAACTATGCGACCTTGAGAGGCCTTGATTGGAGTATAAAGTTAGGGAGGTCTTGTTAAAACTAGCCAAGGTATTAGTCAGACCACAGCTGAAATGCTGTGAACAGTGTTGGGCCCCTTCCGTCAGAAAAGGCAGTGCGGAGAATGTTCATTAGTCTGATACCAGGTAAAGAGGGAACTGTGTTGTGAGGAGAGGCTGAGCCTGTACTCGTTGGAATTTAGAAAAGTAAGAGATTACTTTATTGAAACATGAGATTCTTAAGAGGACTTGACAGTGTAAATGTGGAAAAGTTGTTTTCCCCTTGGAGAGCCTTGGATCAGAGCATACTATCAGAATAGGGGGTCACACATTTAAGACAGGAATTTACGATAGTGAATCTGTGGAATTCTTTACCATGGGCCTGTTAAGGCTGGGTCATTTAGTATATTCAAGGCTGAGATACCCATTTTAGGTAAGGGAGTTGAGAGTTACAGGGAAAAGGCCAAAAAGTGGAGTTTGAGGCTTTGGAAATCTGAAGCATAAAAGGACTTGGAAGTCCTAGTTTAGAATTATCTTAAGGTTAACTTGCAGGTTCACTTGGCAGTTAGGAAGCTAAATGGAGCGTTAGCATTCATTTCAAGAGGGCTAGGATACAAGAACAGAAATTTACTGCTTAGGTAACACAAGGCTCTGGTCAGACTGCATTTGGAATATTGTGAGCAGTTTTGGGCCCGATATTTAATGATGATGCACTGGCCTTGTAAACCTCCTGGATCCCTTTCAAGAATCAATCTGGGACTAAAGGGCTTGTCATTCTGAGGAGTGGTTGAAGACTTGGATCTGTACTCGATGGAATTTAGAAGGATCTGCGGAAAATCTGATTGATTGAGACAGAAGACTGAGACACCTGGATAGAATGGATGTGGAGGAGATGTTTCCACTAGTAAGAGATTATGATTTGAGGGCGCAGCCTCAGACTGAAGGGGTGACCCTTTTAGAACGGAGGAGGAATTTCTTCAGCCAGCAGGTGGTTAGTCTTTGAAACGCAATGCTTTAGAAAGCTGTGGAGTTGAAGTCATTATTTAAGGCAGAAATAGGTTTTTAATTAGTAAGGGGATGAAGGGTTACAGGGGCAAAGGCAGGAGAATGGAGTTGAGAAATGTATCAGCCATGATCAAATGGGGAATAGCCTAATTCTGCTCCACATCTTCTGGTCTCGTTATAGATCAGCTAACATAAAATTGAATGCCAAAACAGACTCTCACTCTTGTTCCTACATCTTGTGATCTTATGACTGGGTAGATGTGGAGAGAATATTGCCTCTTATGGAAAAGTCTAGAAGTAGGGGTCGCTGCTTAAAAATTAGAAGTTGCCCATTTAGGAGTTGAGGTGAGTTTGTCTTGAGGGCCCCGAGTCTTTGGAACTCTTCTGTAATGTTGGTGAAAGCGGAGTTCTTGAATATTTATAAGGTAAATGTAAATAGATTCTTGTTCAGCAAGAGGCTGAACGGTCATTAATGTAGGTGGAAATGCAGATTTGGGGTTATAATCAAATCGGGCATTATTTTAGTCAATGATAGAGCAGATGATGTGCTGTATGGTCTACTCCTGCTCCTAATTCCAATGTTCTGCAAAGTGGTTACTCAATCCATTGGAGTACTCCTGACATGTCCTCCTTTTTCCTTAACCAAGAATTTACTCCACCTTGGTTACAGAGCCTTCAACCATGTCTGATAAGTCTCCATATTTTACCCTCGCCCTCCCTCCCAAAACAATGATGGGGTTGATGTTACCTCACTTGCTATGCTTTCAGTCTCTGCATTCAAAGGATAATTTTGTCATTTTTTGCCACCTCCGGTAGGATGCTACAACCCTACCTACCCCTGCCTTCACATCAGCATCTGTAGGGACTGTTCCCTCTGTGATAGCCTAGTCCACTCCTTCGTCACTCCTAACATTCCATCATCCTAGCCCCATGGCACCTTTCCATGCAGTTGCAGAAGGTACAATACTTTCTCCTTCTCCACCTCTGTACTCACTGTCTAAGGCCCCAAACGCTTTCCAGGTGAAAGTGTTCAGTTGTACTTCTTTCAGTCTAGTCTACTGTATTTAGTGGTCACAGTATGGCCTCCTTTACATTGGCAAGATCACTTTGTGAAACACCTCCACTCTGTGTGAGTGACCCAAACCTTCAGTTATTTGCCATTTCAGTAAACCATCTTGACTTGACATTTCTGATGAAGGGTTTAGGCCCGAAACGTCAAGTTTTCCTGCTCCTATGATGCTGCTTGACCTGCTGTGCTCATCCAGCCCCATGCTTGTTATCTCTTGACTTGATGCTAATGTGTATGTCCTGGGCCTGTTGCATTGTTCCAATTAAATCCTTTACAAGCTGATAGAACAACACCTCATTTTCTGCTTAGGCACTCTACAGTCTCTATGACTACTTATTTCCACAACTGCGCATCTGTTTCTGTTAAACCATCATTAACCACCATGTCTGCCCTTGTCTTTTGCTCTGGGCACCCTCCCATTCTGTTCCACTTGCTGCTGCTGCTACTCCCTCTGAACAGGATTAAAACCACCATTTTTCTAGCCCCTTGCAGTTTTGAAGAAGTCAAATTGGACTTGAAACTTTAACTCTGTTTCTGACCACTGATGCCAGACCTAGTGAGTTTTTCCAACACTTGGTTTTAATTACATGTACTTCTCAGGCTATTGAAGTGTCTAGCAAATTTTATTTCAATTAACAAGTATACTTTAACCCCGTACATAAGAAATATTACACCAGTGACAAAAATGTTCATCATTCTGTATTTCTGCAGTTTGACGCAAACACATGCAATCTTTAAAAACAAAACCCTATCAAGATAATATGCATGTACAGTACTCTTGCTAGCTGAATTTCACTTTAACTGCAAAATACTGCTACAATTTTGGCTTGCTTTATTGTAGTAGTTTTATAAATTGAACAAATTAGGCCTAATTGATAAAAGTACTGGAACTTAGCATGCAAATGTGCTTAAGTTGCAATATTTTTTCAACTAGCAGGTGGTTATAATCTCATGCTTAATAAATACCCTTCATAAATTCCTAGATTTGTGCAAACACAGATCTCCACTGTAATATTTCCCTCATTAGATTGCTGCATTATGTACTTTGGTATTCTTTATGGCTGTCTCAGCATTTTGAAACACAAATTGCACTCAAATTCCCTCTTGTGGGGAAATTTTTGAGATGATATTCTAATATAAATAACATTAATCCGCTTTTTAATCTTTGAAATTATTTTTAATGTATGTCAAATTGATGGAGAAAAACATTTTTTCCTTTTGAAGTAAGATAGCATGAGTGAGTTAGTCCGCCTTCAGCATAGCATTCCTTGTTGCATACGGATGAACTATTTTCCTGTTCCAATTCTACTATTCTGTAATCTGTGGCTCAGATTTCCAGGGTTAGATTGTACCAAGGATACACTTTCCACCAGTACATAACTGCAAAATTGTCCCTTTAACTGAATTCCTTAGGAGTCTTACAAACTGCATCGTTCTGTCTCAGACATCTGACGTGACAAATTTCCAAATTCTGTTTTTTGTCAATTCTTCTAACCATTTAACAGGTCTGAACAGTTTCCTCTTTCCAATAGAGCTGATCCAAGAGCTCCTTTGGAATATCAGTGAAGACATAATACAAGAACATAGGAGCAGGAGTATACCGTGTAGCTTGTCGAGCCTTCTCTGCAATTCAGTACTGCTACTACTTGGCTTACGCTCCATTTTCTTGTCAACTCTTTAAATCCCTCAATTTCCTGACAGACCGCAAATCTGTCTGTCTCAACTTTAAAAGTATTCAACAATCACACATCTACAGTTCTTTTGGACTAAGGAATTCCAAACATTCACAAACCCTTGAGTATAGAAATATCTTCGTATCTCAGCACTATCCCATCTATGTAATTGAATTTAACTTAAAGAATTTTTGTGAGGGTAGCATATTGCTTTCAAATCGAATATGAAATCTAATTCTGTTAAGATTACTATTTCCCAGCAGATCTTCTACATTGAGGCAGGGCAAATTGTTCATCTCATTGCGTAATACGAGGACTAAAATTGCATCATCCCATGTTGGTTCCACAATACATCTTTCTAGGAAAGTGGGGTTGCATAGCTTAAATGGCAACAGCTAAGGCTCAATTCCCTTACAAACCGAGGTCACCATGAATGCCCTGCCATCTTAATCTGTTCTCTCAACTAAGACATGGTAACCCTCAGGTTAACTCACCATTAGTTTTCTCTTCGATGAGAGAGTAACCTATTGTCCCCTGATACTATGGCACTTTTCACTTCTCCAATTCCAATAACGGCACCTTCCAAATCCATGACCACTTCCATCTAGAAGGATAAAGGCAGCAACTACTTGGAAACACCACCATCTTCAACTCCACCACCGCCACCACCTCCCCCCAACCCACCCCCAAGCCACTCACCATCCTGACTTGGAAATATATCGCCGTTCTTCGACTGTCACTGGGCCAAAATCCTGGAATTTTCTCCCTATTAGCATTTTGGGTCTACTCACTACAAGTAGGTGGATTGCTGTGGTTCAAGAAGGCAGCTGACCACCATCTTCTCAAGGGCAACTAAGGATGGATAATAAATGTTGGCCAGCCAGCGACACCTACATCCAGTAAATGGAGAAAAAAAGTGCTAAATGGATTAACCTGGTATATGTAAAGACTGAAGTCTGCGTGGTTATAACTTTGCTGTAGGTTATAATGATTTCTTGTTGAATGCTGACCCCAACAGTATAACTATGTTTTGGGGGGTTATATAAGATACTCTCACTGTCATCTTTTTAAATTTCTCTTTTCCTAAGCTCCACAATAACACTTAATTTGGGACCTTGGATGATAGTGTCATTTTCTCACTACTGTCCTTAGTTCATTTTGTACTAATAAGGCTACTGTTCCTACGTGTCTTCTTGAAATATTGTGTATCCTAGCTGCAATATTTACTTCCCAACCTTGGTCACCTTGTCTTTGTAATGGTAATTTGAATCACTTATTTGTGCCTCTAGTTGATACAGCTTACTGTGCATGTTTCTTGCATTCGGGTAAATAATCGTCATCTTATTCTCCATTCTTTGCATTGACTTCATTTGCTGATGTACATGTATCATTGATGTTCAACTCTATTTTCTTCCTGTCCCACATTTGTTACACTCTTCTACTATCTTCGGTTTTATCTTGGGTTTCTAAGTTTCACTTCACCTGAACCTATATCCCACCCTAAAAGCATACTGAAGCCACAGTTGTTTGTTTTTTCTCGTAATCTTTTCTAACTGCAGGAATTGGCTAACTTATCAAACCCTGTTTTGGTTCAACTCGGTTTAATAAATAGCTTCAGCTCATTAAATAAATTTTGAGCACAGTTGTCTGGAGTTCTGGAATTTGACTAATTGTCAGCTCAGTTCAAAAGTACCTGCCTGTTACGTGAATAGTTCAGCATTAATTGGTTTGGTTATTCATTTGTTACCTGATTTAACAATAGGCAAAGCAGACCAATTTTAAAGAAAAGCTCTTGTAGTACTTGTAGCGCTCTTGTAGCTCTTGAAATATTTGAGAATTGATTAGGGCGTGGTTGGAACATGTGCACAGAAAACAGCAGAAGAATGTTTTCTAAATTACACTCTTGACAATTATGAAGGAAAACTGATTGTGCAGTGGATACAAAACTTGTGTCAACCTCGATTCAATGATTGTATTCCTGCCATTGAATTAGGAGGTGGTGGGTTCAAAGTCCCACTCCAAAGATGATGATGATTATAAGGATAGGATTAGAAGATGTAGGGTATAAGATATCCTGTGTGGACCATAACATCTCTTTAATATTAAAGTGAAATACTTTTTAAAGTAGCAGAACATACTAATAAAATGAACAGAACCCAGAATAGGTTACAAGAGCTTTACTTTCATTTGTAGCTTACTTTATAGAACAAATCCATGAATTATTGTAAAGACATGATTTCCATTGGGGAATTTTGTAGTCAGTTTAATTGGTTTTTCTGCTCAAATTATACCAAAAATACTTTTTGAAGATTTGTGGCCTGCAATTGTTTGCCTATAACTTGTACCATTTCAAAAGCATCATGCTGTGCAAATGCTGGAAATCTGAAAGAAGAACAGCAGATTCAATAAATACTCAGCCAAACTAGCAACGTGTATAGAGAGGCAGTTAATTTTTCAGATTTGTGGAGTGTTACCATGTGACTTTCGAGCCACTAGAAGCATTAGGACACACACCACCCTTGCTCCCCCCACCTGTGTTTTTTTGAAAGAAGTAAACAATTGCATTCAAAGCATAAAATGCACTTTGAAAATGGAGGAAGGTTACCATGAATAAAACATGAATATGCCAGATTTTAATATCTCTGCAGGTGTTATCTGTGCTTTCTCAATTAAGCTGCCTTGCAAAATGGAGTAAAACATGTACAAAGTAAGATTTGTATTTTTTTTTAAACTTTATTTTCTCAATGGCTTAGATTCATTATACAAACAGGGTGTTGAAGGGAAAAAGTCACAGCGACTAAGGTTAATCATAATGGTAAAATATAGCTTTCAATTGAAAGAAACTGGACAAAGTCGATAAAATTAGAATTGACAAAGAAGAAAAGTTAGTAAGTTCCTAGTTCCATTTTACCTGACCCTCTGACAAATTTAATTTCTATCGAGAAGGGGGAAAGGTTTAAAATCTGACTCAATTCTAAATATTAACAACCAACCGCTCTTCAAAAGATGTTGAAAAGGCAAGTGGGATTGATAGAAGGAAACTTTAAACTGTTGATTGCAGACTGAGTCAGCTGTATACCTTAAAAATTGAGACTAGGCTTTTCAGGGGTGATGCTAAGAAACTTTTCTACCCACAAAGGAGAGAAGGGGTAACGTTTTTGTGCAGAGGGTGGTGCGTATATGGAAAAAGCTGCCAGAGGAAGTGGTGAAGGTGGGTACTGTTACAACATTTGAAAAGCATCTGGATGGGTATATGAATAGAGGGATATGGGCTGAATGCTGGCAAATGGAACTAAGTCAGATTGGGATGTCTAGTGGGTGCAAATGTGTTGGACCGAAGGATCTGATTCCATGTTGTATGACTTTGATTCCAAGTTTGGCACTCTTACTCCCAAATGGGAATTTATGCTGTGACATTGGTTTTCTTGTAATTTTAAGCCTGAGGTTCATAAGTGTTTTTGTTTTGTTGCCAACTATATTGAAGGATGTGAGACAGAGATGGAGAGATGGACTTAGCTATGTTCCGTTATTGGCTGAAGTGTGATGTTAGGCACCCAAGGCATATTATGGTGGATCAAATATATAGAGTCATACGGCATGGAAACAGGCCCTTCAGTCCAACTTGTCCATGCTGTCCAGGTTTCCGAAACTGAAAGAGTCCCATTTGCCTGTGTTTGACCAATACCCCTGTAAAACTTTCCAATCTGTGTACCTGTCCAAATGCCTTTTTAAATATTGCAGTGGTAGATGCAGGTAATCAATTTCTCCTGAATTCCCTCATTTGTGATTATCTTACGCATATGGCCACTCATTTTATTCTCCCTCACATTGAAGCATTTTAAGTTATTCTTCTTTGGGAGCTCTGAGGTCTGGTTAATTTTAAAGTTTTATTGTCAAACTGTGTGCAAATGCAGATATAAATGGTGATGCTTAAGTGAACAACTAATAGGGAGAGGAATTTCCATGAACATAATGATAGCAGATCCCTGCACAAGTTTAACCGATGAGACTGAGGTGTTTTCAATGGTCTGGAACAAATAGGGCTGAGTGGATGATTCCTCTCTATTACCACAGACGCCAGTTTAAAAGTGAAGTAGATTCATAGAACATAGAACAGTACAGCTCAGGAATAAGCCCTTTGGCCCGCTATGTCTCTGCTGACCATGATACTATTCTGAAATAATCCCACCTGCCTGTACATGGTCTGTATCTCTCTGTTCCCTGGCTGTTCATGTCTGTCTGAATGCCTCTTAAACATTGTTAATCTGCATTATTATGAGATTAGCCACTTTGATAGCAAAAACAGGAAGGTGGATCACAACTGATGGGTGATAGATTGGGAAAGGGGGAGGTCCATCAAGATCTGGGTGTCCTTTTACATCAGGCACAACAGGTAGTGAAGAAAGCAAATGGTATGTTGGCTTTTATTGCTAAAGGATTCAGGTGAAGGAGCTGGATGTCTTGCTGCAATTGAACAGGATCTTGGTGAGAGAACACCTTGAATATCGTGTGCCATTTTAGCCTCCTTATCTGAGGATGGAGGTATTGAAATAGCCTGTGACTAAATGTAACTAGATCTGGACAACGTCCAAGCTTTGGCTGATAAATGACTAGGAACATTGCACACCATACAAGTGACGATCAATGACCATCTCGCCTTTTACATTAGTGGAATATTCTGTAATGGTGATTCCACTATCATCATAGGCGTTACCATTGACCAGACATGAACTGCACTACCCATAAAATAGTGTGGCTTCAAGAGCAGGTCAGGGGCTAGGAATCCTGCAACAAGTAACTCATCACCTGATGACTCAAGGCCTGTCTGGCATCTAGAAGGCACAAATCAGGAGTTAATGGAATATTCTCCACCTGGAAGGGGGAGTATGGCTCCACAACACTCTAGATTCAGGACCGTTCAGGAAAAGGTGGCCTGTTTGATCAGTGCCATATCTATCAATCACTTATTCCTCCACCACTGATGTGCAGTTGCAGCAGTGTACCATTTATGCACTGCAGGAACTCGCCCAGGCTTTTTCAACAGCATTGTCCAACCTGTGACTCTCTCTCCAAGAAAGATGAGCAGCAGATGCATGGCAGCACCATCGCCTGCAGGTTTCTGTCCAAGTTGAACACCATCTTAACTCGGAACCATATCACCATTCCTTCAGTGTTGCTAGATTAGAGTACTGGAACTCACTTCCTATCACCACTGTGCATCTAATCCCTGTGGACTGCAGTTTTTCACGAAATCCGCTCACCACCTCGGGGCAGTTGGGAATGGGCAATAAATGTTTGCCTAGTAAGGTATGCCCATATCCCATGAATGACTTTTAAGAATGGTAAGCTTTCAGATGATGACAGCGTTGCTATGCTAAGAATTCACTTTAGGTGATTTGGCATTTTATTTTGATGGGAATGCGTGCACCAGTACCAATGTATAATAACTTTGTTCTTTAGTAATGTTGCAGTTACGATGTAAATTGAGTCTGATATAGTGGCAGAGTCCAACCATGCACCAAAGTACAATGAAGCGAAACAGCCGAGCAGTTTTGGCCATGGTGAACTTGTCATGTGAATGCACTTTAGAACAGAATGAATTATATGAATTACTGTAAGTTTAGTAGGGGTCAGCCTCTATCCGTGCAAATTCTTACGTTCCTAATTTTTCTTGTTTGCGCTTCAACGGGTTGAAGAGACATGGCGCAAGATTTTCAAAGAAATATGTCAATTTTCCAGAAGAATATCAAGTCTCCTTTCCAATACTGTGTAATTCCCATTAGAGAACTTGTCGTGTGTTTTAAATGTACAATTTGAAGGTTCAAAGGTAAAATATTACCATCTGTAGACAGATACAACAATCGTGAGTTGATAAATGGTAAAAATAGAAGACGTGATAAAGTTGAGGTTTTTGGGGATACTGATGGGTAGATCAGCGAGGCCATATGAATTGTAAAAGGAGCAAGCAGTGTATTATGATCTATAGGTACAAGAATAGATTACAAATCTTAGTGATTGAGCAAGACATAATGTAATAAAGGAGTATATAGATATCATTTGGGTTTTAAGTAGAGATAAAATACATATGCAGTTTTCATCCTGTGAAGGTCAGTGGTTTTTAAAGATATTAAAATGTCATCTGGAATAGTGAGCTAAAGACTTTATATACAGGAAACACGTGACCTGGGTCTTTTTGTGAGGCTCTTAATCTGTCATCTTAATTAAGTACTTAGAACATTAAACTTTCATGAGATATAGAGAAAACAAACCGTAGGGCCACTCAAAAATCAAGTTTTCAGTGCTGAAGAGCAGTTTGTTGTGAGTAGAAGCTGTTCTATAGATATTTCCAGGCTGTGAGGGTTTATTTTATGTATTCTCCAAACTGAGTTAATGTAGAAGTTTTCAACCTGTCAGAACCAAGTCTATAGGCCACTAAAGCTGGAAAGAGCTGAGTAAGAAATTTGAGTTAAGACAAGAGTGACATTTAGATTCTCTGCAACTGTATCAATAACAGTTTATATCTATTTGCATTGTCTGCCTTACTTTGAATGTTTCACACATTAAGGCATACAGCCTTTCAATTTATCTTTTTAACCTTGTTAGCCGTCTTGCCTTTATTGTACAATATGGCCCCATTTTGTTTTTCTTCCATGTTTGTTCTGCCTTCCACTTTTGTTCGTTATCTTTCTGTCTATTTTTGTTTCTATCCTTGTTACTTCCTTCTCTCTCTCCCTGCTCAGGTCCCCACGCTCCACCTCAAGGATATGGGTCCCAGTCCTGCCCAGATGCAACCTGTCCTGTTTTTACCAGTCCCACCATCCCCAGAACTGGCCCTAATGTTCCAGGAATCGGAATCTATTTTACCTACACCACTTCTCCATCCACTTATTCATCTCATATATCCTGTTGCTTTTACTGTCACTAGCATGTGTCACTGGTGGTAATCTTGAGATTGGTACCTTCCAAAGTCCTAAATTTTAATTTGTTGCCTATATTATGCTTGTCTGTATCCCTTTTTGAACCTATGGCTTTGATGGTGGCACATATTGGTACCAATGGCTGTTCACCCTCCACCTTTCAAATGACCTGCAGTTACTGAGACATCTTTTACACTGGAACCAGGGAGGTAACGTACCATCTAAGAGTTTGTTTTTCAGCCACAGAAATGCTTGTCTGTTCCCCTTAGAATTGAGTTCATTGTAACTGTAGCCCTGCCATTTTTCCTCCCTGTGCATCAGAACCACCTGTGGTGCAATAGACTTGGTTTCTACTGCTATCCAAGCAAGCCACTTGGTTCAAAGGTAGATGGAGATGGGCAACAAAAGCTGGCTTTACCAGTGACACCCACAGCCATGAAAAAAATTTAAGTCTGCTTTGAGAAGAACTTACACACTTAATGGTAAGGTCCTGGGGAGTGTTGCTGAACAAAGAGACCTTGGATTGCAGGTTTACAGTTCCTTGAAAGTGGAGTCACAGGTAGATAGGATAGTGAAGAAGGCATTTGGTTTGCTTGTCTTTTATTGGTCAGTGCATTGAGTGTAGGAGTTGGGAGATCACGTTGTCACTGTACAAGACTTTAGTTAGGCTGCGTTTGGAATGCTGCGTGCAATTTTGGTCTACCTGCGATGGCAAGGATGTTGTGAAACTTGAAAGGATTCAGAAGAGATTTAAAGGATGTTGCTGGGGTGGAGGCAGAGGCTAAAGAGGCTGGGACTCTTTTTTTTTTTTTTCCCCCTGGAGCATAGAGGGTGAGGGATGACCTTAGAGGTTTATAAAATTGAGGGGCGTGGATAGGGTAAATAGACAAAATCTTTTCCCTGGGGCAGAGGAGTCCAAAACTAGAGAGCATAGCTTCAAGGTGAGATAGGAAAGATTTAAAAGGGACCGGAGGGTCAACTTTTTCATGCAGAGTGGAGAGTGTTTGGAATGAGCTGCCAGAGAAAGTGGTGGAGCCTGGTACAATTACAACAATTAAAAGGCATCTGGATGGGTATATAAATAAGCAGGGTTTAGAGGGATATTGAACAAATCTGGCAAATGGCACTAGATTTATATGGGATATCTAGTTAGCATGATGAGTTGGACCAAAGGGTCTGTTTCTCTGCTGCACGTCTCTGGCTGTACAAATGAAGCTGGTTGTTAGCAAGAAATGGCAGCAAATTAGTGCGAGTTGTACAAGAGTTTCATAAACATTTTTGAGTATGAACTGTATTCAGTAACATCTCCTGAGATCAGCCAAATAGTGTGCAATAGTCTTTTCTGGCCTGGCATTCCTGTGTTTTTAAGTCGTTTAGTGAGTAATAGAGAGCCACCCTAAAATACCTTTTTATTGTAAAGACTTCAATAAGTCAGCTATCTCCTTGACAAATATGAAATGTTACAAGTCGTTTGTCAATGTAAACCATAACAGTCTCTCTCGCACTAGAAAAATTCAAAACTCTTCAGTGTTTACACATTGAATTCTTCTGTGGCTGTTAGTAGAATGTTTTAATCCTGCACATAACTACTGGTCTCTTGTTTTGAATCTGACTTATCTTGCAGTTGAAAGAAGGTTTGCAAATGCTAAGACTTTTCAGAATCTAGTCTTTGAAATTGTCGGCTCCTTTCTTTGAGACTTGTCTGCAGATTTTAAGTTTTTTTTAAAAAAATGACAAACAGAACAAAAGCATATCGATTTGAGCATGCTTCCAGTGTTTGCCAAGCAAACCTTTGGCAGCCTTCCTGATGAAATCTGTTTGTGTTCTGTTCTGTTAATTTGTTACTTCTATTCATGGGCCTCCTAAACTATTCTTCTCTCACGTTTGCTCACTTTTCTAAATTAAACATTACAAAACCATGTTGTTCCAAAATAGTGCAGTGCGTAGGACTGCTACTCTTGGCAACTGCAGATTATACATGTTGTTTATTGGTACTAGCTGTCAGAATTTACTAAAAGTAACAGCAGTGAGTTATATAGCACCTACCCATGCTCCTCTTCATGTGCCAGATGGAGAAGTGTAGGAAACAAGATATACCTTTTTAACCTTGTTCATTAAAATATTCAACACTGTCAGGGTGGAACTTTGCAAGCTTTTGGAAAACTTGGCTATCCATCAGACTCTCATGTTCTCCTCTTCCACGATAACATGCATGGTACTGTACAGTTTGGCTTACTTTTGACAGTTTGATGGTGACAAATGTGCTGGCTCCCAACTTGATATTTTCTTTTCTTTGTTTTCTGACCTTTGGCTTCCATGCAGATATGGAAGGATTTGCCTTCATGCGAGGTCAGAGATGGCAAACTCTACAATCTGTCCGATTTGAAAACAAAGACATACACTGCATATCTGTGTGCTAGTTGTTTAAATGCAAACCCTACAGCTAAGACTCATAAATTTGCATTCACAGGTTCTCCTTTTACTCCAAACCGCAGGGAAGCTGTGATATAGGGCGTGGTGTCACATTTCTACCCGCAACAACACTAAATAGTGCCTCATTGCAGGCATTAGCAAATTCTGCTATTTTGGCTCCAAAGTGTTACCATGCCTATTCATGCAGGACTCAATCCACACATCCAGAGAAAGCAGCTACCACCTTTGGCCAACCCTTAAAAACATGTATGGCATGACGTTAAACTGACTGTTCAGACTTGATTATAGACCTGTGAAGTATGGAAGTAAGCTGGATTGGACTACCTGAAGGTGTAATGGAGGCAGGTTTAGTCATGACTTTCAAAAGAAAGTTAGACCACAGCCTGAAGAGGAAATACTTGTAAGATCATGAGGAAAAGGTCAAGGGGGTGGTATGTTGAATTGCTGTTTGAGAGCCAATTGAGAGATAATAGGCCAAATGTTGGCCTGTGCTGTAACCACCTGTATGTGGACAACGTTATATTGTGCAAGCCTATATCCTGGCTTCCACCCCTGACTAATGTTAGTCTCCTCTAGCATTTGAGGGTAATGAGAAAGGCCCTCACTCTTATTGGAGTATGGTTCTTTGTTGTGGCCAGCCTTTCACCAACTAGTTACAGTGCACCTTTTAGTCTGGTTAAGTTTTTCCGATGATGGCCAGGGAGAGGAGATGAAGTCATTTGTTCAGTAATATGGTTATTCATAAATTCCTTAGCACTTCTGGTAGAATCCATTCTTCCCCAACAAATACGCACAGTTCTATCAGATGCTGCCACACCTGAGATTTTCCAGCAATTTTTATTGCACAGTTCTATCATTTGTACTGTATACTATTCTCATCTTATTGTACAAGCAAGTTTTCTTGTAATATGAATATACTGGCAGTCTAACAGGATTCAATCTACTATTCCTGTATTTGTTTTCCTTTAGGTATTGAATGCTCAGCGGGCTGGATACAAAGCTGCCATTGTACACAATGTTGACTCTGATGAACTTATTGGTATGGGGTCCAATGATGGTAAGTAAGCTAGTAACTGTACTAAGATCTGTGCATTTGCACTACGGTAGGATCTCAGCTACTTCGATGTTAGCAGGCATGTGGAGTAAAAAAAACTCCTCTTCGCTTTGAGGATAACTTTCATTGTATTGTGTAGCATTACCCCTGTGTGTACTCAGCACCTTTCTACACTCATGGCTGTGTGGCCAAATTCAGCTAGAGCTTCGCTTACAGATTTGCTGATGACAACATTTTGGTGGGGTGGATCTCAAACAACAGTGAGACAGGAAAGAAATACAGAGCTTAGTGGCATGCTGTAAAGACACCAACTCTCCCTCAATGTCACCAAAACAAGGAGCTGGTCATTGACTTCAGGAAGCGGAGTGGACAACATGCCCATGTCAGCATCCATGACGCTGAAGCGGAGATGATCGAGAAGTTTAAGTTCCGAGGAATAAATACCACCAACAATCTGTTCTGTTCCATCTACATCGATGCTACAGTCAAGAAAACCTACTAACGCCTCTACTTTGTCACAAGGCTAAGGAAATTCAGCCTGCCCACCATGACTCAACAATTTTTATATATGCACCCTTGAAAGCATCCTTTCTGGATGTGTCACAGCTTGGTACGGCAACTACTCTGCCCAAGACAGCAAGAAATTAGAGAGCTGTAAACGGAGCCCAGTCCATCGATTCAGTCTACACTTCCTGCTGCCTCGGGAAAGCGCCCAACATAGTCAAAGACCCCTGCCACCCTGGTTATACTCATTTCCACCCTCTTCAATAACACAGAAGATAGTTTGAAAACATGCCAACAGATTCAAGTGCAGCTTCTTTCCTACTGTTAGCAGACTTATGAACGGACCTCTCATGTTAAAGTTGAACTTTCTGTGCACCTGTAACACTATTCTGCATTCTATTCTATATACTTGCGTAAGGTATGATTTGTCCTGATAGCACGCAAAACAATACTTTTGGTGTGGAGCTGGATGAACACAGCAGGTCAAGCAGCATCAGAGGAGCAGGAAAGCCATCTTCAGAAATGGGGGAGGGGAAGTGGATTCCAAAATAAACAGGGAGAAAGGGGGAGGCGGATAGAAGATGGATAAAGGAGAAAATAGATGGAGAGGAGACAGACAGGTCAAGGAGGTGGGGTTGGAGCCGGTAAAGGTGAGTGTTGGTGGGGAGTTAGGGAGGGGATAAGTCAGTCCAGGGAGGACGGACAGGTCAAGAGGTGGGATGAGGCTAGCAAGTAGGAGATAGGGGTGGGGCTTGAGGTGGGAGGAGTGAATAGGTGGGAGGACAGGTGAGGGAGGCAGGTACAAGCTGGGCTGGTTTTGGGATGCGGTCAAGGGAGGGGAGATTTTGAAGCTTGTGAAGTCTACATTGATACTATTGGGCTGCAGGGTTCCCAAGCGAAATATGAGGTGTTGTTCCTGCAACCTTCGGGTGGCGTCATTGTGGCACTGCAGGAGGCCCAGGATGGAGATGTCATCCAAGGAGTGGGGCGGGGAGTTGAAATGGTACGCGACTGGGAGGTGCAGTTGTTTAGTGCGAACCGACCGTAGGTGTTCCACAAAGCGGTCCCCAAGCCTCCACTTGGTTTCCCTCATGTAGAGGAGGCCACAACGGGAACAGCGGATACAGTATACCACGTTAGCAGATGTGCAGGTGAACATCTGTTTGTGGAAGGTCTTCTTAGGGCCTGGGATGGGGGTGAGGGGGGAGGTGCAGGGGCAGGTGTAGCACTTCCTGCGGTTGCAGGGAAAAGTGGTGGGGCTGGTGGGGAGTGTGGAGCGGACAAGGGAGTCATGGAGAGAGTAGTCCCTCCGGAAAGCAGATAAGGGTGCGGAGGGAAAAACGTCTTTGGTAGTGGGGTCGGATTTCAGATGGCGGAAGTGTTGGAGGATGATGCGTTGGATCCAGAGGTTGGTGGCGTGGTACGTGAGGACGAGGGGGATTCTGTTTTGGTTATTGCAGGGAGGGGGTATGAGGGATGAGTTGCGGGAAATGCGAGAGACACGGTCGAGGACGTTTTCGACCACTGTGGAGGCGAAGCTGCGGTCCTTGAAAAATTCAGTGCATTTACCATCGTTGAGTCTCCCTCTATCAATATTGTAGGAGCTACAATCGAACAGAAACTAAACTGAACTAGCCATGCAAGTGGCTACAAAAGCGGGTCAGAAGTTTAAATTCCTACAAGTAACTAACCACCTGACTCCCCAGAGCCTGTCCATCAGCTACAAGGTACAGGCCAGGACTGTGATGGAATATGCCTTGGATAAGTGTATCTTGTTTGGGCAGCACATCCACTCCCTCCACTGACCCTCAATCGCAACGATATCTGTCATCTGCAGAATGCACGGCAGAAATTCAGCAAGACATATGTCTTTGAATTCCATGCAATTGCTATCTAGAAGGACAAAAGTAGCAGTTACATGGGAACAAAACCCCATGCAAGTGATGCTCTAGCTCTCTTTCCCCACCTTCCATACTGTCCTGACAAACTACTGAGTATCTGAATTTCACTTCTCCAGCTAACCAAGACCAAAGTGCTCCTTTTTGAAGAAAGGTTCATTTTTAGGTTACATACGAGTGCAGAGATTGACATTTACATTAGAGTCCAGAGATTTAAGAGAATTGATGTTTTGCTTTCACCACGCTTGATGCCCAGTTTACACTGCAAATGTGACGTGATTTCAACCATGCACCATCACTAAACTTATGGAACGTGATGAATGGTCGCGTAAAATCAAATTTTCAATTTAGCATCCTGATATCTTACCAGCCTCTCTCAGGAAGGTGTGATAGTGGAGGAGTGTTGCAAATATGGATAACAAGGTTACTGGTGAATGATGGCTTGGTTTTAAAATGTATATACTTTGACAAAATTGCAGTTTTCCTATTGAGAACTTCTTGGAATTCCAGTTAATTCCCTCTAACTTCCTTCTTTCCAAACTTCATTTAAAAATGTAATCATTAAATAAAATATAGTGAGATAGCAGAAGAATTGCATGGGCTTAAAAATTATTACTTCATGTAAGATCTGTTTTGTTCTCTGCAAAATTACAGGATAGGTTCATTAAAGCTGTCATGTCATATATTGCAATAATGCTCCATATGGCAAAGTTTTATAAAACTGGTTTGGCCTCCACTGCTGTAAGACTACAAGATCATAAGGCATAGAAGCAGAAGTTGGCCTTTCAGCTCGTCGAGCCTGCCAATCCATTCAGTTAGATCGTGGCTGGGCTGGTCTGGGCTGATCATCCTCAACTCCACTTTCCTCCCCTTTTGTCCATGACCCTTGATTTTCCTTACTGATTAAAAATTTATTTATCTCGGCTGCGAATATACTCTGACCTAGCCTCAACAGCCTTCTGAGGTTTAAAAAAAAATTCCATACACTCACTACTGAGAAGAAACTCCTCCTCTCTCTTTTAAATGTGCAACTCTTTATTCTGAAATCATTTCCTAGACTCTTCCACAAGGGGCAACAACCTTTTTCACATTTACCATATCCGGTCTCCTAAGAATCTTGTATATTTCAATGAGGTTGCTCTCATTCTTCCTAACTCTGAGAAGTGCAAGACTAATCTGCTCAACCTGTCCTCCTAAGGCAGTCATCCCATACCCAGAATCAGCCTATGGGTGGTGATTGCCTAGTGTCATTATAGTAAGACCACTAATCCAGAGTCTGAGGAATGTGCTGGTGACCAAGGATTGAATCCTGTCACAACAGATGCTGGAATTTGAATTCATTTTAAATCTGGCATCAGCTAATAATGACTTTGAAATCATTTTCAATAGTTGGGAAAACCCACCTGGTTTATTAATGTCCTTTAGAGAAGGTAACTGCGGCCTTTACCTGATCTGGTCAAATGTTATTTGGGTCTACACAAAATAGATAAAATCATTCAATTTGTAGGTTGAGTGGAGTGGAGCTTTCATGCAGGGTTAGTTTGAGTAAATGAAGTGGAGAGAAGGTGCTCTCATTTTCTTTTCATTCCCTTCTACTTTCTTAACCACCCAGTGTTCAACTCCTCCTTCGTTACAGCTGAAGGAGTTGTTTGGTGAGTAATTGGTAAAGGTATTCCACTTTTAATAAATGGTGTAGATAAAGTATGGTGGGGCCATTTGGCCAAGTGGAATATGCAGCCAGTGAAATTTGGAAAATCCTGAGAAGCCTTATGTCCCAGATGAACACATCTGTAAGAAGAGTCACCACCTGGACAAGCTTGAGCTTCCTGTTTCATAACTCGAGTCATAGCTGGAGTCATTGTGCATCATGAGACGGAGGACTATGTGGATAGCGTATTCAGGGAGGTAGTCATATCACAACTTAAGAATGTGTAAGAAATAGAAGATGGGTGACTGTCAGACAAGCCAAGGAAACCAAGCAGCGTAGTGCAGGAGTCTCCAGAGATGATGTCGCTAGCAAATTAGTTTTTGCTTTGGATTCTGGTGCAGGCAATGGTTCCTCTAAGTGGGTAGTTAGAACCAAATCACTGGCACATTGGACAGCTCAGCTGTACATTTTTAAGTAGTGCAGGGTACAGTAGTGATGGGACATTCTACCATTTGAGGGAAAAACTGACATTTCTGATGCCATAAATGTGATTTCAAGATTATGTGTTAGCTTCCTGGTGCTAAGGTCAAGAATGTAGCTGTTCTGAGACATGACATTTTTAGGGAGTGTGAACACCCAGAGGTCATGGTCCCTTTTGGTGTCAACAACATGGGTCGGAAGCGAGATGCAGAAGTGAAAGCAGATTTGAGGGAACTAGGAAGGTAATTGAAAAGCAGGACCCCCAAAATTCTAGTTGCAGAATTATACACAGTCCCACAAATTCAAGCGTATCAGATCAGAAGAACGGAGGGATTGAACAGGTGGCTAGAAAAGTGGTGTGTGAGGTAGGGTATCCAATTTCTGAAGCAAGAGGAGCAATTCAGGGGCAGATGGATTGCATTTTGGCAGGGCAGAGATTGACATCCTCAAAAGAAGATTGCTGAAGGAGGTCAGATTTGGGGGAAACAACATGAGTTCAGAGAAGCAAAAGAGCAGACAGCCAAAGTCAAAGGCGTGCCAATGTCCAACCAGGAAAACAATATTAAAGGGTGACTTAAATGCAGTCTACCTGCATGTTGCATTCTCAGAATGGTTGATTTGAAGGCTTAAATTTAGGTAAATCTATATAATTTGATGGTCGTTATAGAGATGTAGCTATAAGATGACCAGGTTGAAAATCGAATATCTATTTGATGCTTCTGAAGGATAGGCAATAAGAAAAAGACGTGGTAACATTTCAAATAAGGGATGGCATCAGTGCATTCGTAAATGAAGATCATCAACAGATTAAGACATAGTCAGTTTGGGTGGAATAAAGAAACAGCAAGGAGAAGCAAATATTGGTGAGACAAAAAAAATGCAGATGCTGAAATCCAAAAAGGGAAAAAAAGGAGGCTGGAAGAACACAGCAAGCCAAGCAACACCTCGAGGAAAGGAGCAGTCAACATTTTGGGTATTACCTTTCTTCAAGACTGGATCTGGGGATAGGGGGAGCTGCAGATAAAGAAAGTGGGGAGGTTTGTTTAAGATAAAACGTTGTGGAGCTGGATGAACACAGCAGGCCGAGCAGGAAAGCTCGAAACGTCAACTTTCCTGCTCCTCTGATGCTGCTCGGCCTGCTGTGTTCATCCAGCTCCACAACGTTTTATCTCAGATTCTCCAGCAGCGGCAGTTCCTACTATCTCTGTAACAAGTTTGTTTAAGAGATGATTTTGGTGGGGCAGGAGCATGTGGAGATGATTGTTTGAGATGGGTTCGGTAAACAGGACGTTTAAGGGATGGATTTGAGATGCAGTCCTGAAGAAGGGTTGTACACGAAACATTGCCTGCTCCTTTCCTCCAGATGCTGCCTGGCTTGTTGCGTTCTTCCAGCCTCCTGTTGGTAAGGCAAGTCAGGGCATGACTTATACACTTAAATGGTAGGTCCTAGGAGTGTTGCCAAACCAAGAGATATTGGGGTCCAGGTTTGTAGTTCGTTTAAAGGTGGAGTGTAGGAGTTGGGATGTCATTTTGTGGCCGCACAGGACATTGGTTAGGCCACTTCTGGAATACTGCATTCAATTCTGCTGTAGGAAAAATGTTGTTAAACTTGAAAGGATGCGGAAAAGATTTACAAGGATGTTGCTGGAGTTGGAGGGTTTGAGCTATAGGGACAGTCTGAAGAGACTGTCAAAGGGACCTAAGGGGCAATGGTACGTGAATGGAATGAGCTGCCAGAGGAAGTGGTGGAGGCGGCTACAGTTGTAATATTTAGTAGGCATCTGGATGGGTGTGTGAATAGAAACGTTTTGGAGGGATATTGGCCAAATGCTGGCAAATGGGACTCGATTAATTTAGAATATCTAGTCGGCATGGACGAGTTCGACTGAAGTATCTGTTTCCATGCTGTACAACACTTTGACTCTGATACTATGGAGGATAAATCTTGGGAGTGTGTACGAGAGATTTCTGGAACAGTATGTTTACGAACTAGGATTGGGTTATTTTCATAGAATCTCAAAATCATACAGTGCAGAAGAAACCCTTTGGCCCACTGAATATGCGCTGACACGTGAGAAATGCCTGACCTTAAATATAATTCCATTTACTGGCATTTAGCCTGTAGCCTTGAATGTGTTGACGTGCCAAGTCCTCAGCCAAGTACTTTTTAAAGGATGTGAGGCAACTCTCCTCTACCATCTGCCCATGCAGCACAGTCTGGGCAGTTACACACTCTGGGTAAAAAGGTTTTTCCTCAAAACCTTTTCCCTTAAATCTTCTGCCCCTCACCTTGAACTGTGTCCTTCATGACTGACCTTTCAACTAAGGGGAAGAGATGCTCCTTATCCACTCTGTCCAGGTGTCTCATGCTGTACGCCTCAATCAGATCACCCTTCAGCCTTCTCTGCTCCAACGAAAACAACCCAAGCTGATCCAACCTTTTGTCGTAACTCGAACTTTCCATCCTAGGCAGATCCTGTGCATGCCCTCCAGTAAAGTCACATATATCCTATGATGTGGTGACTGGAACTAATTTTGGAACTAATGTCGTGAAGTGAGAAAGGGCTAACTAATAACCTTGCTGTAAAGGAGCATTTGGGAAATAGTGACCATAATATGGTTGAATTTTATGAAATTTGAATTTAACATGGTTCATTCTGAATTTAGACTGATAAATGTGAGCAAAGGAAACTGAAGGAATGAAGGAGAGGTTAGCTGTGGTAGACTAGGAAAACTGTCAAATATTTGTCCATAAACAGACAATAGCTATCATTTAAGAAATGCTATAAATCTCCTGGCCCCGATGGGCTACATCCTAGAGTTCTGAGGGAGGTGGCTGAGGAAATAGCGGAGGCGTTGGTTGTGATCTTTCAAAAGTCACTGGAGTCAGGGGAAGTCCCAGATGATTGGAAAATCGCTGTTGTAACCCCCTTGTTCAAGAAAGGATCAAGACAAAAGATGGAAAATTATAGGCTGATTAGCCTAACCTCCGTTGTTGGTAAAATTCTAGAATCTATCATTAAGGATGAGATTTCTAAATTTTTGGAAGTGCAGGGTCGGATTAGAACAAGTCAGCATGGATTTAGTAAGGGGAGGTCGTGTCTGACAAACCTGTTAGAATTCTTTGAGGAGGTAACAAGTAGGTTAGACCAGGGAAACCCAGTGGATGTTATCTATGTAGACTTCCAAAAGGCCTTTGATAAGGTGCCTCACGGGAGGCTGCTGAGTAAGGTGAGAGCCCATGGTGTTCGAGGTGAGTTACTGGCATGGATTGAGGATTGGCTGTCTGACAGAAGGCAGAGAGTTGGGATAAAAGGCTCTTTTTCAGAATGGCAACCGGTGACAAGTGGTGTCCCGCAGGGTTCAGTGTTGGGGCCGCAGCTGTTCACTTTATATATTAATGATCAAGATGAAGGGACTGTATGCATTCTGGCGAAGTTTGCCGATGATATGAAGTTGGGTGAACGGGCAGGTAGTGCGGAGGAGGTGGGGAGGCTGCAGAATGATTTAGACAGTTTAGGAGAGTGGTCCAGGAAATGGCTGATGAAATTCAACGTGAGCAAATGCGAGGTCTTGCACTTTGGAAAAAGGAATACAGGCATGGACTATTTTCTGAACGGTGAGAAAATTCATAAAGCCGAAGTACAAAGGGATCTGGGAGTGCTCGTCCAGGATTCTCTAAAGGTTAACTCGCAGGTTGAGTCCGTGATTAGGAAAGCGAATGTAATAAAGAACAAAGAAAACTTACAGCCCAGGAACAGGCCCTTCGGCCCTCCAAGCCTGTGCCGATCCAAATCCACTGTCTAAACCTATCGCCCAATTCCTAAGGATCTGTATCCTTCTGCTCCCCACCTACTCATGCATCTGTCCAGACGCACCTTCAATGAATCTACCGTGCCTGCCTCTACTACCTCTGCTGGCAACGCGTTCCAGGCACCTACCACCCTCTGTGTAAAGTACTTTCCGCGTGTATCCCCCTTAAACTTTTCTCCTCTCACCTTGAACGCGTGACCCCTCGTTATTGAATCCCTCACCCTGGGAAAAAGCTTATCTCTATCAACCCTGTCTATACCCTTCATGATTTTGAAGACCTCAATCAGGTCCCCCCTCAATCTCCTTTTTTCTAATGAAAACAATCCTAACCTACTCAACCTCTCTCCATAGCTAGCACCTTCCATACCAGGCAACATCCTCGTAAACCTTCTCTGTACCCTCTCCAAAGCTTCCACATCCTTTTGGTAATGTGGCGACCAGAACTGTACACAGTATTCTAAACGCGGCCGAACCAAAGTCTTGTACAATTTTAACATGACCTGCCAGCTCTTATACTCAATACCCCATCCGATGAAGGCAAGCATACGATATGCCTTCTTGACCACTCTATCCACCTGTGCAGCCACCTTCAGGGTACAATGGACCTGAACTCCCAGATCTCTCTGCTCATCAACTTTTCCCAAGGCTCTTCCGTTTACAGTATAGTTCGCTCTAGAATTAGACCTCCCAAAATGCATCACCTCACACTTGCCCAGATTGAACTCCATCTGCCACTTCTCCGCCCAACTCTCCAGTCTATCTATATTCTCCTGTATTCTTTGACAATCCCCTATGCTTTGTGCTACTCATGTAATGTAATGACAACATGTAATGATGTCATTTATCTCAAGAGGGTTGGAATATAAAAGCGGCGATGTGCTTCTGAGACTTTATAAAGCTCTAGTTAGGCCCCATTTAGAATACTGTGTCCAATTTTGGGCCCCACACCTCAGGAAGGACATACTGGCACTGGAGCGTGTCCAGCGGAGATTCACACGGCTGATCCCTGGAATGGTAGGCCTAACATACGATGAACGGCTGAGGATCCTGGGATTGTATTCATTAGAGTTTAGAAGGTTGAGGGGAGATCTGATAGAAAGTTACAAGATAATGCATGGCTTAGAAAGGGTGGATGCTGGGAAGTTGTTTCCGTTAGGTGGGGATACTAGGACCCGTGGGCACAGCCTTAGAATTAGAATGGGTCAATTTAGAACGGAAATGAGGAGACATTTCTTCAGCCAGAGAGTGGTGGGCCTGTGGAATTCATTGCCACGGAGCGCAGTGGAGGCCGGGACGTTGAATGTCTTCAAGGCAGAGATTGATAAATTCTTGATCTCGCAAGGAATCGAGGGCTATGGGGAGAGTGCGGGTTAAGTAGAGTTGAAATGCCCATCAGCCATGATTAAATGGCGGAGTGGACGCGATGGGCCGAATGGCCTTACTTCCACTCCTATGTCTTATGGTCTTATAAGATTAACAATAGTTACACATTCTTCTAAGGCACAAACATTCAAATGAAGAGGTAAGTCGAACATAGTTAATGAAAGAAGTTAATGATTGCATTAGCTCAAAGTAAGTTGTGTATAAGGATGCCAGAAATAATGGTATGCCTGTGGACTGGGAGCAATTCGGGATCTGGCAAAAGAGGACCTAGAAACTGAAAAAGAAAGCAAATAACGAATGTGAATGCAAGCTTGAGGAATCTAAAAGCTTTTTTCTTTGTTTTTTTTGGAAGATATATTAAAGGGAAAATGAGGATTAATAAGGCCCATTATGGGTGCAGGTGAATTTAATGGAGAATGGGGAAAATGGCAGAGAAACTAAACAGTTACTTTGTGCCTGTCTTCACTGAAGAAAATACAGAAGATCTCCTAGAATTACGAGGCTCCCAAGGGACATCTGTAATTGAGGAACTAAAAAGAAATTAGTATTGATGAAGACATATACTTAAAATATTAGCTGGATTGTGGGTTGATAAGTCTCCTGGAAATATAAGCTTTGAGTGTTGAAGGAAGTAGCAATAGAGGTAATGGCTGCATTGGTGGTTTTTTGTAATTCCATCGAATCTGAAAAGGAACCCCACTTTTTAAGAATGAAAAAGGCAAAGTCAGAATGAGGAGTTGTTAGCTTGACTTCAGTAGAGAAAATGTCAGAATCTATTATAAAGGATACAAGAATGGAATATTTAAAGAATGGCTAAATTTGGCAGAGTCAGCATGGATTTATGAAAGAGCCTGTTTGACTGACCTTTTGAAGATTTTCAGTATGTTTCTTGTAGCATAGACAAAAGACAAGCAGTGGATGGGATTGACAGAACTAACCAAAGCTCCTCTGCCTCTCTAAAAATTCTAGAATCAAATGATTAAATATTGCACCTTTTTGTCATATTGGTAATTGTTGATGTGAGTTACACAAATGATCGGCAGAGCGTGTTTTTGCTGTTGATGGCGAATGGAGTCTCCACAGCATGACACATGACCTTGATCTTCCTGATACTGATTCAGTCCAAATTTCTCATGGTCTTAAAGAACCAATCTATAAACTGCAAGTGAACTTCAGTATGGGATATCAATGATGTGTCAACACAAGCAGCAACTCGTGGACTATGACATTATGCATTTTGCTCTTAACACAGAGGCTTGAACAGTTTTAGCACACATATTTACATCATTTGGTTTGCCAAAAGCTTACAATAGAAGTATGGGGAAAATATGCTGGAACTGGCAACATGACACCGTTCTACTTTACCTACCTGTTGGTCTTGAAAGAGTTTTGCTCCATTGTAACTGATGGACCTGTACATTATCTCATGGAAAGAAGAAATAGCACGTAAGAGCAGCCTAATTTCTACAGCAATCTTAAGAATCTATCTCTGTTGACAAGATCAAATGCTTTTGTAAGATATTGAAGACACTGTTCACAATACTTTCCCAGAACTTCCAAACTCGCAGCTCTAAAGCTGCACTGAGAATCTGCTAGATGCATGACACCATGATCTGCAGTCTGGACAGTGAAAACTATCCCCACAATTCCTGGCAAGGAAATTCCTCAGTATTTGTTGTAATCACAGCAATAACTGTTGTTTGTACGAAAGGACTATGGTTTTTATTGAACATTTCTTGGTGTAAAGTTTTTCTTCTGGAGAAAAATGTTCATGGTAATTCTACAAGGGTGCCTATTCTCCATGTTTGATTTCAGGTATAAAACTATTTTTTCTTTAATGGCACGAATGTGGTTGGCAAAACCATTTCTAACTGACCTTGAGTTAAGTGGCTTGCTAAAACATTTTAGAAGGCAGATAACAGTCAACCACATTGGAGATGGAGGAATGAGGAGATTTGAGATGTACCCAAATGACTTTAGCTTTTGGATGGAATGCATGCAGTAAGTATAAAGTCATCAGAGTGCAATCATCTGAAGGAAGCTAATGGCATTAAATAGAGGCAGAGAAAACTAAGAACAGTTCGCAGAAAGGATAGTGGACGTGGACCCAGATGGCTAGACTAGATAAGCATGGCAGATTTCATTGCCTAATGAACAACTAAAGACCATGAGTAAAGCAGAGGTTTTACAACAATCTGATTGTTGATCACTGAGACTAGTCTTTAATTCTTGATTTATTAATTGGTTTCAGATTCCACCAGCTGTTGTGGTAGGATTTGAACCCACGTCCACCAGTATTAGCTAAACTTTTGGATTACCAGTCCAGTGACATTACCACTATGCCATCATCCTCCTTGATATTTTAGCACTGGCAAGATGATCAATGAACTTTGTTGAGCTTGATTATGGTGGATTTTCTGTCCAACTTGCCCCATGACTGGAAAGTCTGGGGTGGCAGTAAGAACTTCTTTAGTAATACCATTCTCCATTGAGTAAATTGTGAAGTTGTGCTTCACACGTTTTTTCATCTGCTTGCAAAATTTGGTGATGATCATCCCTGTCTTTATCTGCAGAAGAGCTGATTCAGTTGCTGTTATGTCTTGTTGCTTTCTTGATTTCTTCATATTAGACATCACACTACATCCCTGCATTTAGCGAAGTTTGGAATGCTATTACTGTGATGTATAAATTGGAGCAGAAATGAAAAGCCATCTTGAAAGTTAATTATTTGGACAGGGGATCCAGTTGACAGTAAGAAAGCTTTACTTTATCTTATCACAAATTTCTAGTTCCTTGGAAATAAGCAAAGAACATGAGAAATAATGGGCACAGTACATGAATGCCATTTTTTTAATTGATTTCTTTCTCCCTGCCTCCTATGGGCTTTCAATGATGCAGGTTAGTACAGACTACATGTACAGATAATTCACCAATTTATTTAAATAAGGAGGCACATTGCATTGTATCAGTTATATTTGTTGCTTTTGCATGTAACTGTCAATTTTATAAGTGACCAACGGATTTATCTTCTATTTCAGTCCTGTAAGTTTTTAGATGAATTTTTAAACGATCTGATTGCACAGTTTAATCAAGTAAAACTTGGTGCAGCTGTGGTTGACATTTCAAAATGCGTCTAATAATCTGAAACAAAACAAATTGCTGGTAAAGCTCAGCAGGTCTGGTAGCATCCATGAAGAGAAATCAGAGCTAATGTTTGGGGATTGGTGACCCTTCCTTCGAACTGATAATCTGATAAATTGAATCTGCACGCACTTCTCTGTACGCACAGATAATGCATCGTCTGTATTGAGCAGAGCGTTGTGGCTATGAAGTTCCAAATATTCATCCAACAGCTATTTTTCATTTCTGCGAACTGCTCTTAATTTTCTCTGCTGCTTCTATCTAATGTCATTAGGTTCCTACAGATGAGTGCATTTTGTTACCTTTAGCTTTTGGATGGGACGTAAGCAATAAGTATAAAGTCATTTGCCTAAATCTCTAATCTCCTCATTCCTCCAATCCCACCAAAACCTTGGACTAGGCTAAGAGGCAAGAGGGCCAATCAATCCAGTGGATAGCCTAAAAAAAAAGCTGGAAAAACTCAGCAGGCCTGGAAGCAACTTTTCAGAAGAAGTCGAATCGTACTGGACCTGATGCTATCAGACCTGAGCTTCTCCAGCACTTTGGGTTCCAGGATCTGCGGTATTTTATTTTTGTTTCAGAGTGAGGAGTTTGACAACCCCAACCCCAGCAACACACCCACTGTTTCCTGCACCCCCGCCAAAAAAAAATTGTCAAGCTCAAGGATAGGAAGACCAAGATCAGTTTTCAGACCCTGGGACATTTGAGGTTTTTGAATGGACCAACTTGTGAACAAATCACATTCAGGACTCTTGCATTAGGGTTGCCTCTGATTCTATAGCTAGTGGACCAGACCACTGACTCAACCATTAAGTTCAGTTCATTTCTTTGAAATTGAGTATCCTGTCTTGGTCTGAATTTTAACCCTTATTCAGCAATGTGAATTAGTGATGATGGATTTTTCAGAGTCATATAAAGCTTTGAAACATGCCTGAAGTATCTATCAACATAGGGTTCGTGTGGTGTAATGCATTTCTAGGAGTACCTGATTCTGAAAGGGTTGTTGATCGTTTACTTACATCACCTAAGCTTCTGAGTTTGCAACAAATTTAGTAAGGTGATCACCTGACAAAGGAGCTTCTACTGAGCATCGAAGAAGAGGGGGAGTGGATGTGGTGTCAATCAAGCGGGTGGCCTTGTCCTAGATGGCATCAAGCGTCTTCAATGTTGTTGGAACTGCACTCCATCCAAGCAAGTGGGATGTGTTCCATTACGCTCACAACTTGTCTTGTAGATGGTGGACAGGCTTTGGTGAGTCAGGAGGTGAGTTATTTGCTGCAGTGCTCCAAGAGTCTCATCAGTTCTCATAGCCAGTGTATTTATAATGGCACATCCAGTTGAGTTTATGGTCAATAGTAACTGCCAGCACAGTGACACAGGGAGAATTCAGTGATGGTAACAGCACTGAATGCCAAGGGGCAGTGGTTAGATTGCCTTTTTATGGAGGTGGTCATTGTGGGGCATTTGTGAGGCACAAATGTTACTTGCTTCCTCCTCAAAAAGAACATGTAGATCTATTCCAAAGGTCAAAGAGCACGCAAGCACTTTTGCTGTGATTTAATGGCATGGATTTATTGTACAAAGATTTACATTACATCATAAGACAGCTCTTCAAACTTAAATGCGTTAAGTACAAGATAAATGCAACTATGCATGTTCTTTGTTCCAAAAAAAATCAGTTAGTTTTGGATTTCACAAATTACAAAACAATTGTCCAACTTGAAGCATAAAGATCAAGAAAATTTCAGATTTGAATTGCTGGTCTGTGTCCAACATCCATTGAAACGGTGGCATTCACAATTCAGTTTGTCACAATGCCTCCAGCTTAGGGATGGGAAGAATAAGAATAAACAAAAGCAATTTCTGAAGGCTAATCAGGAATGAGCTCAGCTGTTGATGTTAAGTGGAACTGCATAGCCTGCCAAAATTCACCACTGCAATTCATGCCAAAAATCAATTTGAGGAAACCTGTCAAAGTTCTGCTGGCACCATTGGAATCCAACATACAGGCTTAGCTTTCTTTATCAGCCCAAACTGTGTTAGTTCATGAATTCAGTCAATATTTATTGACAGCATTAATTTCTCTCATCAAATGCAGAATTGGTTAGTTTGCATATGGAGAAGGATCTTCGTTTGCCATTCTAAAACAATGAATTGGTTTTGTTGAGTGGGTTGCCAGTTGTACATTGTGTGTTCTTTAAACGGTTATGTCTTAAGACGTTTTAAATAAAAGTATAAAAAGGCCCAGTTCATCACCTTAGTATGATGTGGAGGTGCCAGTATTGGACTGGAGTGAACAAAGTCGGAAGTCACACAACACCAGGTTATAGTGCAATAGGCTTCTATGAAATCACATGTTTTCAGAGTGCCTTGTCTGTGCAGTTTTTCTCTACTACTGTGTCCTTTTTTGAGTGGCTTACTTCCCAGGACAGACCTTACTACTCCATATCAACTTTCAGCCTTCAATCTCCCCAAACACCAATAACCTCTGTTGTTCAGATCACTTAAGTAGCAATTTTAAATTTTTCAGTGCTTCTGCACTGTCTGCTATCTCCAGGTCCCCTCAAATAGGTCTTGGAGTGAAAGTACCTGGTGGACCTATCTCTTTAGCAGTAACAGCAGTACTAACATGAGCTCTGAAACTCATCTGGCAATCAACCAACAGGTGACGGACAATACTTAAAAATTCCAATAAAGTAGAATTAAGAAGATTGATGTAAACAGAATAATACTTCTGCATAGCTTCTGTCAGTGAAGTGAGATGGCAACTATTTTACGTTCCCCCAAATAAGCTCAATTCAAGATGAATTGACCATGAAATGTGTCATAAAGTCGACCACTGTCCTTTTGACCTCTGTATGCATTCTATGATTCAGTTCTATAACCTAATGATCTGAGAGTTAGGACTGTTACAATGTATAATTATCAGAATGTAGATGGCTTTTTAAATATAATTAAAGTGGCAGGATATGTTATCAATTCAGCACAACCAGTTACAAGTTTGAGGAAAAATTAATCCATACGTGTATTCTGTATTTAATGAAAAGCCTTAATCGTAGCATTTTTGAGGAAATGCCCCATGAAACCACTGGTCCTCTTGCACCAATCTATATCAGGGACTAAAGAACAATTATGAATTTTTAAACGACCTGTTCACATGTTATAACATACCTTTGGAGCAAATGGGACTTGAACCTGGGGCACCAGGGATAGGGACACTGCTCCTGATCCACAACTTGCCCCTCAAGTTCACTTGGATGCTAAGATTTTGGAATAATAATGAGTTGATTTGTTAAATGTTTCAGGGTGGTGGTCTTTAGGATGCATATGAAACTTTTCACACAGGTAGGAGGTACTTCTCTTCGATTTGAGAAGGTTTTTGTGTTGTCTGCCAACACTCCTGAGTTGTAGTGTCATCTCTCGATGACTGTTGCCAGAAGGGAGTTCTGAAAGAATTCTTGAAATGTTCAAAAGTGCATAAGTTAACCTAAAAGGTAACACGGTGTGGAGCTGGAGGAACACAACAGGCCAGGCAGCATCAGAGGAGCAGGAAAGTTGATGTTTCAGGTCGGGACACTTCTTCAAAAGAAGGACCTTCTGAAGAAGGGTCCCGACCTGAAACATCAACTTTCCTGCTTCTCTGATGCTGCCTGGCCAGCTGTGTTCCTCCAGCTCCACACTGTTATCTCTGACTTCTGCATTGGCAGTCCTCGCTATTTCTGAAGAAATTAATCTAATATATTTGTGCATAATTAAATTCTGTTTCTCATACTGATTTTTTTTTTCTCACTGTCATTCTGTTTTGCAGTTGAGATTTTTAAACAAATCACCATTCCATCTGTGTTTATTGGGGAAACATCAGCTAAATATCTTCTGGAAGAATTTAGCTATTTAAGAGGGTAAGTAGTATTTATTTTTCTTATTCCTTTGGCCGTAATTTTGCCTGAAACTTTTAAACTGAGCCTTGAAAGTAAATTAATTTTTGAAAGCAAAATCATTTCTGATTAGTTAATTTCATACCTTTTTTGGAAAGTTATGAAATGTCTGGTTCTGTTAGTGTTTCTTTACTGTCATCAGTATACTCTTATTTCTTCTTTGAACTTTGCCAACCTATATGGTGATCCTGCCCTCTACATCCTTACCATATAGCAATAAAGAAGCATTGTTTTATCTCCTGTGTTAATGTTCTTTCACAGGATCTGAAAAGTACAATCAGTATGTAGACATTTAACCTCCAACTTGATATTACCTAATTAAACCCTCCTCTTATACCAGCTTTTTCAACTTTGTCCAGCGTTAAAGTTCAGATTTATTAAACTTCAATTATGGAGGTGAATGGGTATGGAAACGTGACTTGTATCTTTTGTTTAGCATCCTGAGTTATATTTATAATTCTCCCCATTCTTTGTTGCAGAAGTAGGCAATCCAGCTTCTTGAGCATGCTCTCCCATTTAAAATGATCATGACTGATCTCATTTCTGCCTTAACTCCACTTTCCTGTCCACTCCTCATGAGCCTTTTAGCCCACTGTCAATTTAAAAACCTATCTATCTCCTCCTTTAAATTTATTCAGTATCCTGGCCTCCACTGTACTCTGGGGTAGCAAATTCCATAGATTCACAACCCTTTGAGGAAGTGATTCCTCCTCCTGTTTTAAATCTGCCATCCCTTAGCCTAACAGTTTGACCTGTCATGCTAGACTGCCCACAGGGGACAACCATCTTCTCTGTCTACTTTGCCAATCCTCTTTAGCATTTTGTGTTTAGCAATTAAATCTCCTCCCATTTTTCTAAGCTCTAGTGAGTATATGCTTAAACTGCTGCATCTCTTGTAAAACAAACATGAGAAGTGAGTGTCATTAAGATCTGGAATGCTCAATTTTGTGGGAGGTGGGATCATGTTCCACATGAATTTCAATTTGACATGTACTCTGAGAACTGACTTAAGGGTTTGTAGTCGCGATGTTTGTGAAGTGAGGCCTAAATCCAAGAGCTCTTTCAAAACCCTGGCACAGATAAGACAGCCTGAAAGCCTAGTTCTGTGATTGCGAATGAATGTGGATGGTTTCCATGTTTCAACCCCCATGTAAGCATTATATTAGCTATACCATCTCTTCAAATTACTTGGAAATAATTGAAGAAAACACTAAATATGAAGCAGTATATATTTTTAAATTGTTACATGTAACTATATTGTTGCATCTGGTCAGAAACTGTGGCTCTTTCAGCAGTTGTTAAATGAGGCTACCAACCCTGAAAAGATAATCAAGGTGAAGTGTTACACAGCCGAAGAATTAGTGGATATGAATTTTTTAGATTTAGATTGGGGACTGGACACTCTCAGAAGGTTAATTAGCTGCACATCCTCTAGTGAGTCTGAATGAAATGAGTACTATTGGATACAATAAGAATAGCAGCCAGAGACTAGCTGTTTCGTTCATTTCTTTTCAAGTGTCTAAATTTGTTTTTAGTCTTTTGAAGGACTCCAAAACTTGTAGAACATATTTAACAAATCAGCATTTATGATCACATGAAATGACCTGGAAGCAGGAAATTTTCTTGCAACCATATGCTAAGTCTGAAAAGCAGTTACGTATCTCCTAAACCTATTTCTAAGAAAAACATTTTTTAAAAAAAACATTAACATAGTGCCTAGTTTTTGTGGGGTGTAGGGAATGGCAGAAGGACAAAGAGGGTAGAGATGAAGATGTATAATATCCCTGCAGCTAGATTATTACGCGTCAAAGTAAAGGACACTTCCATAATAGGTGAGTGACTGTCAAGAACACCCAGACTCTTTCTCAAGGAACTTTAATATTAATCATAAATATGAATTATTTCTGTCACATGGGTAAATGGAAAAGGGATGGCACCTTTTGCTCACTGAGCTGAGTACCAGTTCTGCTGTGAAATAAAACCTAGTCATAAGGAATGACATTGATTAGAAATTACAGTCAGTACCCTCGCCTTCATAAAGATCATATATTCACCCCATTCATTGTCCCACACACCCAGAAAATGTTGCATCTTATAAAATCCTTAAATGTAGATTTGGCTACAGATTCAGAAAGGGCAGTTACAGTACAAAATTTGGTGATTTGAACCCAAATATGTGTTAGATTTTTTATTTTGAATTTTTAAATGAGTTCCCTCTTTGTTCGAGCAGGATTCTATCGCCATGAGATTTCTTTAATATTTGTTCAGGATATATGGGAGTCACTGGAGGGGCCAGCATTTACTGCAGATACCAAATTGTCCTTAAGGTGCTGATGAGCTGCTGCCTTGATCCTTGGCAGTCTTGATGAGTTGCTGCAGTCCTCCTTGTAGATGGTACACACTGCTGTTACTGTGTGTAGGTGCTAAAGGTGTTGAATGGGGTACCAATCAAGTGGGCTGCTTTGTCCTGCATGGTATTGCGCTGCTTGGGCATTGGAACTGCACTTATCCGGGCACCATGAAACTATCCCACCGGGCGCACGTTTGTGCCTTGAAGATCGTGGACAAACTTTGAAGGAGTTGAGTTAGCCACTGCACATAGCTAATTTAAGATGATTTTATAGTTGCAGTGTTTGTATGCCTAGTCCACTTCAATCTCTGGCTGATGGTAAATTAATGGCCACCCCAACTTCGAGAATATTGAAGGTAGGAATTTGGTGATGGTGCTGCTATTGACTGCTAAGGGGAGATGGTTAGTTTCTTCTTCTTTAGGATAGTATTGCCTTGCACCTAATGAGGCATGTATTTTTTGGGCCACTTATCAGCACAAGCCTGGATGTTGTCCAAGTCTTCAGATGCAATGTAAGTAGTGCTAAACATTCCGCAGTTATCAGCAAAAAAAAATGCATGTCAGACCTTATGATGAAAACAAAGTCATTGAAGCAGCTGAATATGGTTGGACGTTGAGGGATTCCTGCAATGGAGATTCCCTCCCCACCCTCCCCCCACCCCCAAAAATCCTTGTGGGTCCTTGATATTGCAGGCTGATCGACTGTGGCGAGGCATCATTGGCAGCAAGGTTAGATTTTGTTTGCCAGATCTAACCTTTCAATTTCCAGCTGGGGCTGCTGTATGGAAATAGGGAGATAGGATACTGTCAAATTAACCCTGCAATCACCACCGCCTTTCCGAGTTTAAATGATACAGGAACCATGTCTTTAACCCCTATCAGTGTTCTGGCTGAAACGAGAATCATACAGCACAGGGGGTGCCCAAAATGGGCCAACAGTTCTATACTGTTTCCAAGAGCAATCTGTGAATCTTACAAAATGCTGCTCTCAAAGTGGATATTACTTGAAGTGTTTGTTAAATTCTTTCACCACCACCACCACCCTATCTAGAAATAGATTCCAAATTCTAATGACTTGTCACATAAAAACAATTTTCCTGATATAGCCTTCATTTGGTTGGCCAGCTATCTTAAATCTGTATGTGCCCTCGGATTATTACTCCTTTAGCTTGGGTAAAGTAATGATGTTACTTAACACCAATCAAAGGTTATATAGTTTGGCAGATGGATCCAAATTGTCACTTCTGTTAATTTTTATTTATTTCAGTATTAGTGTATTGACATTACATTTGTATAGCATGGCATGCTAATATGAATGCTTCTGATATAAGTACTTATTGCAGAAATCCATAAATTCATTGGCTACTGTGAAAGTTGAAAGGAGGGGAAAACAAATAACTGATGATCTGATCAAGAGTTGAACTGCATCAAGCAGTTTTTCTTTTGCCTTTCAGAGGAACAGAACTTGAATTTATCTGGGCTTGGAAAGCTGCAGTGGTGTTGGAGAGGATTTTTTTCAGACATCCTGCACGCTTTGATTTTCATATGAGCCATGAAATAATAACACATTGAAATATGCATTTACTAAACTGTTTCCTGCTTGATTTCTTTTGTTTTAACAAGAAAACAGTGAGATGGTACATCAATTGCCATTGAAAGCTGACTGCTTTTGCATCAAAAATGATTATAGAAGCTTTTTTCTAATCATAATGCAGATAATTTTAAAGTAAGAACTAAACTGAGAGCCAACATCAACAGAACTGAATTTGGCAAAGTTCTGGTAATATTAATGAAATATGTTTGGATATTCTAGCCTTGCCCAAAATAGCTAGCCTTCTCATTGAATAAATGCAGTTGACGATTTCAATTAAGTATGAGCAAATGTTGGAACAACTGAAAGGTTAATGGGACCGCATATTTTGCACTGCCATAGCACAAGAGAACAGTAGAGTTGATTCATAGCTGGCCGCATAGCCGTACATGCCCCTCAACCATTCCATTTTAATCCAGATGATTTAAAAATAAACAGCAGTGTGGCAATAACTTAAATTTTACCAGCAAAATCAATGTATTTATTTGTTAATGAAACAAAATGCTCTTCATCAATCATCAACCCAAATTTCACAATTTCAATGCACTGCAGGTTGAATAGAATTCATCAGAAGTGGTGAATTCTAAAGTTGTTGGCTAAGCAATTGGCAGTGCCTGTTTAAAATGATATGTTGGCCGACACCACTAAAATACACTGAAGCTAGCTGATTTTCACTGGCCTAAGTTTGCTGTTCTTTCTTACTTGTTGGAAACACTTGTTGGATTATCACAGGTATTTATTTAATATGCATTCTTCAGTTTCTATTTGGCTATTTCCTGGGCCATTGGCTTCCTGTGTATACTGGGTTTTAGTTTTTTTTTGTATGGTACCTTTTTCTAATTAGAAAAGTTCAACTTGAATTCTGATCTAAAATCTGTTGAGACAAAACTTTAATATATTTTGACCATTTCGTAAAGCTATCTTTCAAAGCAACTACCAAAAACAATTTTGAAAACCTTATCACAATTTGCTCGCCAGTTTTGGGTGCCTGGCTGTCACAGTTACATCACAGTCTAACTCTAGTGCAGTCACCGTGACATCAGACATGGTACTGATACATGTTCACTATCTTGTTGCATCAGGACAAATGGCCACAATGGTTTCAGTTCATAAATATCAGTTTATACAATATGCTCTTCCTTTTTTGTGCAGCTGTGATGTGTCAACCTCTGCTGCCTACATCACTGCTAATGTAACAGTGTAACCAACAAACCAGTATGATGATCATTGTTGTTATGTGTATTCTAGCAGCATTTCTGGAATTGTGCTTTGATGGCCATCATCAGTTACGGTATCGTAACTATCTGCAAACATTCTTTGTTATTGTGTTTCTCCACAGTGGCCATATAGTGATACTACCCGATTTTAGCCTTCCATTGGAGTATTATCTAATTCCATTCCTCATCATAGTGGGAATCTGTTTAATCCTGATTGCTGTTTTTATGGTATGTACTAATTTATACTTAAATGTATGGTTAATGCATTATGACAATGTTTTTGTGTCTGAGCTGTTTTGAATATGAACCATAATGAATAACTTAGCTGTACCAGATTGGGATCGCTGTCCATTGTCAACCTAACCTGTCCCAAAGGGAAAGTTAATTCCATTGAATCTATATTGGTGGCAAAGCTATCAACATAGCACATGTCCAGCTTGACTTGATGGGCTGAATGGCCTACTTTGCTGTTACATCTTAGGGTCATTTCTGAGCAGGTTTCAAATTCCCCATTGGTATGTGTATTTTCAATTTTAATGAAAAAATACTTCATGTAAAGATACTTATTGGGAAGTTGACTATTCAAACACCAGTTTTACTTTTGTAGCTAATGATAACATTAAATGTGCTGTCTTTTGCACTTTATGCAATATTTCGTACCTGTGTTAGACCTCGAAGGAGAAATTAGTTTCCAACTTTCCACTTAAATATATCACCAGTTTACTGTATAATCTTTTAATTTTGCAAGTGAGCTATTCATGGGGTCTATTCGAATGGGAGTTAAAGAATAATATTTGGTACGAAGTTTTGTGCTGTGGCTTGTTCCCTCTAGGAACTGAGTTAAGTATGTGAAAAATGGTTACCCGGATTTTGCAGTCAGCAGCAAAATGACAGCATTCACTGCTGAGTCTGAAGGAAGCTGACCAGAAAGATCTAGAGATCCTGCGTGAATTTCATCTTTGTCATATTCATCCCAATGTCAATTTGAGGTGATCGCTGATGTCCAGAGAGAAAAATCAAGCAGTTTTGACAATCAGTTCAATTAAAGAATTTTCCCCAGACAGCAAGCCAAAATATAAAAAGCAATGTTTATCTTGTCACTTTGCATACAGTGAAATAAAGATTGAACCTACTTGTGGGATTAAGGTAGTAGATGAACTAAGAAAAACCTTAAATTTAAAACTGGATGAAGAAGTTTGAGATTTTACAAATTACATTGGTCAGAGATGATTTAATGTAATGAACTTAGTGCCCCACTAAAAAAAACTCAGTTTCACTTCAATCGGCAATGCCTAACTACTTAAGGATTTTGTGTAACCTGGGCATCAGAATGGAGATTTATATTTGATTTATGATTGTTTTAAATTTCCAGGGACTTCAATAGTGCAAAAACGTCATACAGTGCAGAAAGAACATTCGACATATTGTGGCTATGCTTTTTGATAGATTCTTCCAGTTAGTCCCATCCTACCCAAAATAATACTGCTGATATGTTAAATCTCCACCAGATGGCTCACACCTTGGTTCTGCTAGTAGTTATTTGTAATAAATCCTTTGGGACATATTATGACACTCCTCCATGGCACGTGGGGCTTGAACCCAGATTTTAGTGACGGCAACATTTGTGTTTCTGCATGTCTTTGCACTTGTGAAACTGACAGCAATTATTTACAATTGTAATGACAGTGGGCACAATTTCGATGTAGTTTCAGTCGCGCCATCCCAGCCATTAAGATTAATGTTCTTAACAGAAAGTTGATGTTTCAACTCCATTTGTTCTAAGTTGGTAATCTTGGTTCCAAAAGGGAAGAAAATAAGACATTGCATTTATATGGGGCCTTTTATAATTTAGGGATATTCCAAAGTGTTTTACAGCCAATAAATGACTTTTGATCTGACAGCATATTTGCATACAGCAAGTTTCCTCCCATAACCAGCAATAATACCCACATCTGTAATTGGTAGCATTTATTGAGCGAGAACTCTAATTTTTAAAAAATTATTGATAATTTCAAGCATGAAAGATATTCTCTTCCACACTAGAAGACGCAAATATCATCCAAAAATACTACTAATGACTCTTGCTGCTTTCCACAAGAAGATCTAATATTGATGTAACTAAGATTCCATTCTAACCTGAAAATGCAGATAACTGCGATAAACAGATTGATCTTTGATCTTTTTGTCATGATTTGAACTACTTGATTAGGTTAACCTACCATCGTTCCTACCTACCATTTATTCGGTAAAGATATGCACTTCTGACCTGTAAATGATTTGTAGGTAATTCAGATCTGGATATGATTACCAGATAAATTAGTTGCAGTATTCGGATTAGGTAATAATCTATATACAATATCTGTGCATCTGTGGATAAATCGTAACTACTTCCAAGAATCTAGTATTCCATAAATGATTGACCAACGTTAACATAGTTTGTATACAAAGGAAGATTCCTGTGCCCTAACAATATTCAAATATCTTAGCTAATTGAAAAAAATTAAAACTGTGCTAAGTGTTCATTGGAACATATAATTTCCATACCATAATTTGAGGTCCTTAGATCTAGTTTGCCACTTTAATGGATTGGTTGTTGCAACCAGACCTGAGACTTGGAAACTCACTCCTTTTAAGCTCAATATTTTTAAAGGAGGAAAATAATTCATTGAGTTTTTGAAACTGATACTTAGCAAACGATTCTCTATTTAAGTATTCAATTAACATTTGAAATATTAATTAGCTTTCGGGCAAAGCTCATTCGCCTCAGTCAAAAACAAATAGGTTAAACTAAATTTTAAAACTATATCTTGATGGGTGTTCACTTTTGACTTGCTTAAATTTAAGTATTTGGAACTAAAGTTTAATGTTCTGCATGAATAAATAGCGATGTCAAAAAATCTTTTCGAAAAGTTTTATTAACTGATCAGATTCTTCTTTAAAAGTGCTATTAGTTAGCACTTTTTTTTAGAAAAATAAACAGAAAACTGAAAGAACTGCGGATACTGGAATATAAAAGACAACAACAGAAAAACTCAGCGGGTCTGACAGCATTTATGAAGAGATAGCAAACTTAATGATTCTGAAGGAGAGTCTCTGGACCCGAAACATTTGCATTATGTTCCTGTGAGTGTGAAGGGCAAGGCTGGTAGGTGTAGGGAATGCTGGATAACTGGAAAAATTGAGGCTCTGCTCAAGAAAAAGAAGGGGGCATATATCAGTATAGACATCTGGAATCGAGTGTATCCCCAGAGTATGAGGGCAGTAAGGGTATACGAAAGAGAGACATCAGGAGGGCAAAAAAGGGGCACAAAATAGTTTTGGCAAACAGGATTAAGGAGAATCCAAAGAGATTTTACAAATACATCAAGGGTAAAAGGGGTAACTAGTGAGAGAATAGGACCTCTTAAAGTCTTAGAATGCATAAAATTAGATAAATCCCAGGACCAGATCGGGTGTTTCCCAGAACTTTATTGGCAGCTGGAGAAGAGATTGCTGAGCTCGTTGCTGAGCTACTTGTATCATTGACAACCATGGGTGAGGTGCTGGAAGTCTGGAGGTTGACTAATCTGGTGCCATTATTTAGAAAGGCTGTAAGAAAAAGCCACTGAACTCTCGACTCGTGAACTTTGTCAGAGGGGTGAGTAAGTTGTTGGAGGGGTTTCTGAAGGACAGGATTTACATGCATTTGGAAAGGCAAGTACTGATTAGAGATAATCAGCGTGGCTTTTGTGGGAAATCGTGTCACTAACTTGATTGAGTTTTTTGAAGAGACCACAAAGCAAGTTGAAGGCAGAATAGTCAACTTTGTCTAAATATACTTCAGCAAAGCATTCAAAGTTCCACATGGTAGACTGGTTAGTAAGGTCAGATCACGAATGATCTGGGGGAGCTAGCAAATTGGACACACAATTGGCTTGAAAGTAGGAGACAGAGGGTGGTGTTGGAGGATTGTTTTTCGGACTGGGGGCCTATGACCAGTCGTGGGCCACAAGAATTGGTGCTGGGTCCACTGCTTTTCTTCATTTATATAAATGATTTGGATGTGAATACAGGAAGTATGGTTAGTAAATTTACAGGTGACACCAAAATAGGTGGTGGAGTGGACATTGAAGAAGGTTATCTCCGGGTACAATGGGACTTTGATCAGATAGACCAATGGGCTGAAGAATGGCTAAAGGAGTTTAATTTAAATAAATGAGAGATGTTACATTTTGGTAAGGTAAACCAGGGCAGGACTGATACAGTTAATGATAGGGCCCTGGAACGTGTTGCCGAACAAAGAGACCTAGAGTTGCAGGTGCCTTGTCCTTTGAAAGTGGAATTGCAGGTTAACAGGGTAGTGAAAAAGGCTTTTGGCATGCTTGCTTTCATTGGTCATAATGTTGAGTATTGTAGAATCTCCGCGGTGTGGAAGCAGGCTGTTCGGCCCATCAAGTCCACACCGACCCTCTGAAGAGTATCCCATTCAGACAAACCACCCTACTGTATCCACGTAACCCTGCATTTCCCATGGCTAATCCACCTAGCCTGACACTAAAGGCAATTTAGCATGGCCAGTCGACCTAAATCCCACAACTTTGGGCTGTGGGAGGAAACCAGAGGAAATCCCTGCGGACACGGAGAATATGCAAACTCCACACAGACAGTATAGGAGTTGGGATGTCATGTTGAGGCTGTACAAGGCCTTGGTGATGCCACGTTTGGAATACTGTGTACAATTCCGGTCACCCTTCTATTGGACACATGTTAGTCTTAAAGCGCAGAAAAAATTTACAAGGATGTTGCCGGGTTGGAGGGTTTGAGGTATTGGAAGAGGCTGAATAGACTCGTTTTTTTCTCTCTTCCCCCCCCCCCCCCGGAGGTCAAAGGCCGAGGGGTGACCTTGTACAGTTTGTAAAGTCATGAAGGGCATGGATAGGGTGAATAGCCAAGGTCTTGTTCTTAAAGGTGGGGGTATCAGGGGAAGTCAGACTGGAGGACATAGGTTTAAGGCACGGGGGATCTTTCATGCAGAGGGTGTTGCATGTATGGAACAAGCTACCAGAGGAAATTGTGGAGGTGGGTACAATTATAACATTTAAAACACATCTGGGTGGGTATATGAATAGGAAGGGCTTAGAGGGATATGGGCCAAATGCTGGCAAATGGGACCAGGTCAGACTAACAACATTCTGGGCTCAATAGTGAGTTCAACACTTTCAGCTTAAACACACCCACTCCCATTCCTTCCCTTTCTCTTAGCTTGTTATATTCTGTCACCATGCCCTCTCTCCCCTCCCCCACTCCAGTGGGACTGTCTGTTCCTTCCAGTCCGGCAGTTAAAGACACCATTATTCTGCCATTCGTTCATTCCAATGACTTAATCTGCATCATCAACATCCTTTTTCCCCCAACCCTCCCACCAATATTGGGAAAAATACTGTCCCCTGCACACTTCACATCAGCTCAAATGAAGAGTCATCGAGACTCAAATTGTTAGCTTGCTATCTCTTCATGGATCCTGCCTGACCAACTGTGATTTCCCAGTGTTTTTGGTTTCAGTACAGATTCCAGCATCTGCTGTAAATTGTTCCTCCCAGGTCAGATTGGGATGATTTGGACAGAAAGGTCGTTTTTGTGCTGTATGACTGACTCTGCAACTCTGATTTCTCTCCTCGGATGCTGCCAGACCTGAGTTTTTCCAGCAATGTTTTTACTTGGCTTTTTTTTTAAGAAGGCTGCTGTCCAGAGTGGCTACAAAAATAAATAAGTCGAGGAAATTGCATACTCAATTAAATTCATTTCCCCAAAGGCGATCTCCCCAGTATCTAGCCCAAAGAATGGCAAACTGACCAATGTGCTATTTAGACAGGGAAATTCCCCCATTTCCCCCGCCTACTCATTTTGTGGCTAGTGCTTTGTACACGATGGCATCAGATTTTCCCCATGAAGATGACTCAAAATACTCAGATTATAGCACTTTACTTGTCTTACACCATACTCCTGTGTTTACTTCCTCAGCAGTCCTCAATGTTTACTTGCTCAGCAGCAATGCAGTATGAAATCTGATTCAAAAAAATCTGAAATATTTGCAAGTTTTGTATTCAATGCTGCACTTGTTGGTACAACTACTTCAGGAAGACTAACGTGGATATCCAGACATTGTTTATGTAAAATTATGGTAATATAGTACAGCTGAAATATATGTAAGATAAGTTGTATAGTTGCATTTTTTGGGCTTGGTGAGAGTGCTGTGTAGAGGAATTGTGCGAAAAAAGTACTGAATGTTTTCACGGAGCTAATATAGCAGGTATTTATGTATGAGCCAAAGAAAACCATATGACATTGTTAATTATGCATGATGTTCATGCATTTCTTAAAGGGAAATTTTGTTCACTGAAGTTGCTGCTTGAGTCTAAATACTTCAAACCTTTGCTTGCTTATGACATTTTCACTTCTTCCTATTATCTTCAGTTATTGCTCATTAAAGTCAAGCACGAAGCAGACATTTTGTGTACAATTTCTTCCTCTTGCAATGTCAAGCAACTCTGCTGCAGTAAATATTGTAATTAAGTCATGCAGAAAGTCACTGGCCTGGAACTTCTGCTTGATCACTGTCCAATCTTCTTTTCTATGGCCAGGAGAATCACTGCAAGAAACAACAGCAGAAAACACCAACCATTGACCTGCTTAATGATGTCAAGGTTGGGAAAAGAAATTTTGTAAAAATGTCTGTGCCTATATGTCTCTAACCTATTTTAGTATAAAATGTGGCAATTGAGTTGTTACAATATTCAGATTTATTTGACCTGGTAGTTCTAACCTCTCCATTTCTGGTTTCTTTTAAAAATGTGTAAAATTAAAAAGGACCTCCCATTTATATAGCGTTTTATGTCATTTGGATGTTCCAAAGTATGTTATAGCCAGTTAAATACTTTTGAAGGGTGGTAATAGATATAAATGTAGGAAATAAGGCAGGCAACTTAGAAAAAGCATGCACCCACGAACAGCTATGAGCTAATGGGTTTTTTTTTGTGTTGTTGGTTGAGGGATCATTATTGGCTGGATCTTCCCTTCTAATGAGGGGTATATGTCAGAGAGCTCCACTGATCATCTTCAGGATAATGTGTTGCAGTACTTTTTATCTCCACTTAAGCAGGTTGATAGGCTCTTGGTTTAATTTTTCATTGGTCGAACAGTGTAGCACACCTTACATAATCGCGTGGGATTGTCAGTCTAGATTTTTACAATGGAGTCTCTGGCTGAGTCTCAAACCTGAGACCTTGAATTCAGGAGGTGACAGTGCTACCACTTGAGATAAAAGGCCCACTTTGAAGATTTGTGTTATCAGGTGGTGTGGTGGAGTGGGGCAACGAACATGATACAGTACGTAACCTTTAAAAAGGCTTTTTTGCTCTGATTTGAACTTGCCTTCCCATCTCGTCAATCAAGTGAATTGTATCCAATATCAGTTTTGTATGTCTACTGCTTAATGCTCACTGACTTCTTTTTCCTTGCACACTTTTATTCTTCGCCCATTTTCTCTCTGAATCTTTTTCAAAGCTCAGTCCAATACATGCCTGTTGCCCTTCCCATTCTCTGCTCGTTATTTTCCCCCCACTGATATTGAGGCACAACATCTTCAACTGTTAAATCTAATTAGTCTTGGTCTAAAACCACCTTGCCTTGCTGCTTCACTTCCTGGCTATGAGGCAACGGTGCTAACCACTGAGCCACTGTGCTGCCCCTAACACCTACTGGTTGTCCTGGTATTTATTCCCTAAACTTCTGATCAACATATCATTAAAAATCTGCTTTCATTGTTGTATGTGGGAATTTGCTTCCCACAATTTGACTGCAGTAGCTTTATACAATGAGTACATCACTTTGCTGTAAAGTGTTAGGAGACAGTCCTAAGATTGTGAAAGGTACCAATTAAATCCAAGTAAATGGTCTAATGCTGCTCTTTCAAAGAAGAATAAGGGAATTATCTCCAGTGGTTTTAGTCAATATTCATCTCTCAATCAACATTAGGAAAACACGTTACACATTATTGTCAGATAACAAGGTGGAGAGCTGGATGAACACAGGCCAAGCAGCATCAGAGGAGCAGGAAAGCTGACGTTTTGGGTCTTGACCCTTCTTCAGAAATGGAATCATTATTGTCGCATTGCTGTTGGCTCTGAAATGCTTTGGGAAGTTCTGGGGTCATGAAAGGTGGTGCATGAATGTGATAACAAGGTGTAGAGCTGGAGGAACACAGGCCAAGCAGCAACAGAGGAGCAGGAAGGCTGACATTTCGGGCCTAGACCAAGAAGGGTATAGGCCCGAAACGTCAGCCTTCCTGCTGCTCTAATGCTGCTTGGCCTGCTGTGTTCATCCAGCTCTACACGTTGTTATCGCAGATTCTCCAGCATCTGCAGTTCCTACTATCGCATGAATGTGATGTTTCTTTTTCAAGACTTTTTGTTTGAATATGAAACCTATGAGTTTTATCGATTCATCAAGTTGGCATAATTTCACCTTTACAAGAATAAAAGATGTTTCAACTTAGTATACACATTCCAGAATAAATATTTCAATCTCTTGCTTTCTAGATTTCAAAATTTATTCAAGACAGGCGCAGGGCAAGAAGGAACCGGTTGCGTAAAGATCAGCTGAAAAAACTTCCAGTACACAAATTCAAGAAGGGTAAGTGAATCTGTAATTAATTTTTTTCATTAAATTTTTCAATCAACAGCAATTATGAAGTGCTTTTGGCACAAAATCTATTTGCTGGATTGTGAAATGATTTTCCTGTTTTCGTGTATCTCCTGGTTTTCCATATCCGTACTGCTTAAGAGGCATTTAACCATGTACTTGAATGTGAGAGTTTGGTACTCTAGTTAAGAGTAAGTAGAAGTGAGACAACAGCATGTTTCAAAGGGAGATTCAAGTGAGTGATTTAAAGAAGGCCAATGTGCACAGTTTATCAGTGTTACCTCATTGTTATCTGTTTTGCAGTTAGATGAATGTTGAGGACTGCAATGGATGGGTGGGGAGAAAGGGAAGAATGAGAATCATAAAGGAGCAGTGTGGGGAAGCCTGAGGCAATTGGGGCATCCCTGTTGGTTCGGTAAAGAAGAACACAAAATCAAAAGAAGGCAAGATGCTTTAGATTGAATGGGATGGCAGTACAGGAGATGATGGAAATAAACATTATTAGGATAGGTGGTGGATAAGAAAGATTCAAAAGAGCCTTTGAGAGACCACACTACCCTCGGATTAGATAAAGGTGAGAAAGCAAAGTAGGATTTTAAAAAAAAATTTTGAGAAGCATAAGGCACCAATAGTCTGCATAATTTTCAATGTAAATATAGCATATATCTATCTTTCGTGCATTATTTACATCATAGCTTAGTATTATCATACTATTGTTCAAATCAATCAAGTTAGTGTACAGCATTAAGGACTTTCTGGAAGCTAAGTGCTCCATAAATTTATGGTATTCTCTTTACTCTAAATCCTAGGTATTTTCTGTTTTGTCTTGATGCTTTACTTTTGGGCAACAGGGTCTCAAATTAGGAACACCAGCTGTGTTCTAATTACTAATGCTAAATGTGAACATGTGTTTCATCAATTTGTGATGTCACAAGGCTGTTTTATGATGCATGGCCAAGTTTTTCTCCCTGTAGTAGCTATTACATTTATTTGTGATCTTCTGAGGCAGCTGCTATGAAATTAAGTGATTTTTAACAATTATTAATGGAATGAGTGCCACATGCTGGACAACATTTTTATTGCCCATCCCTCGTTGCTCTTGAGAAGGTGGTGGTGAGCTAACATCTTGGACCGCAGCTGTCTTCCTGTACTCATCCAGGCAAGTGGGGAGTATTCCATCACGCTCCTAACTTGTGCCTTGTAGATGCGGATAGGCTTTGAGGAGTCAGAAGGTGAATTACTTGCTGCAGTATTCTAGCTTCTGGCTTGTTATTGTAGCCACTTTGTTCATGTGAGTCTACTTGAGTTTCTGGTCAATGGCAACCCCCAGGATGTTGACAGTGGAGGATTCGGTGATGGTAACACCATTGAATGTCAAGGGACAGAGGTTAGATTGTCTGTTATTGATGGTCATAGCCTGGCATTTGTGTGGTACAAATGTCACTTGCCACTTGTCAGTCTAAGCCTGGATAATGTCCAGATCTTGTTGAATTTGAACATGACTGCTTCAGTATCTGAGGAGTCACGAATGGTGCTGAACATTGTGCAATCATTGATGAACATCCCCACTTCTGACCTTATGATGGAGAGAAGGTCATTGAAGCAGCTGAAGATGGTTGGGTCGAGGACACTACCCTGAGGAACTCCTGCAGAGATGCCCTTGAGCTGAGATGATTGACCACCAACAACCACGACCGTCTTCCTACGTGTCAGGTATGACTCCGACCATCGGACAGTTTGCCCCCTGATACTCATTGATTTCAGTTTTGCTGGGGCTCGTTGATGCCACACTCAGTCGAATGCAGCCTTGATAGCAAGGGATGTCATTCTCCTCTCACCTCGCCTCACCTCCCCTCCCCTCCTGGAATTCAGCTTTGCTTTTTTTTGTTCATGTTTGAACCAAGACTGTAATGAGATCTGGAGCTGAGTGTCCCTGGCAGAACCCAAACTGGGTGTCCTGACGAAGTCATTTCTGAGCAGATGCTGCTTGATAGCACTGTTGATGACACCTTCCATCACTTTACTGATGATCGAGAGTAGACTGATGAGGCTGTAATTAGCTGTGTTGGATTTATCCTGCTTTTTGCGTACAGGACATATTCAGACAGTTTTCCACATTGTTGGGTAGATACCAGTGTTGGAACTGTACTGGAACAGCTTGGCTAGGGGAGTGAAAAGCTCTGGAGCACAAATCTTCGGTACTGTTGCTGAATGTTGACAGGGCCCATAGCTTTGCAGTATCCAGTGTCTCCAACCGTTTCTTGATATCACGTGGAGTGAATTGAATTGGCTAAAGAATGGTATCAGTAATGCTGGGGACCACTGGAGGAGGCCAAGGTGGATCATCCACTTAGCAATCTTCAGCCAGAAGTGCCGCGAACGCTTCAGCCTTATATTTTGCACTGATGTGCTGGGCTCTTCCATCATTTGAGGAGGGGGATATTTGTGGAGCTGCCTCCTCCACTGAGTTGTTTAATTGTCCACCACCAATCACGACTGGATGTGGCAGGACTGCAGTGCTTGGATCTGATCTGGTTGTGGGATCACTTAGTTTTGCCTATCACTTGCTGCCTTTGCTGTTTAGTGTGCAAGTAGTCCTGTTTGGCTTCACCAGATTGATACCTCATCTTAAAGTATGCCTGGTGCTGCTCCTGGCATGCCCTCCCGCACTCTCCGTTGAACCAGGGTTGATCTCGTGGCTTGATGGTAATAGTTGAGTGGGGAATGTGCTGGGCCATGAGGTTACAGATTGTGCTGGAGTACAGTGCTGCTGTTAATGGCCCACAGCACCTCATGGATGCCCAGTCTTGAGTTGCTAGATCTGTGAGAAATCTGTCCCATTTAGCACGGTGATAGTGCCACACAACACGTTGGAGGTTGTTCTCAATGTGAAGGCCGGACTGCGTCTCCACAAGGACTGTGCAATGGTTATTCTTACCGATACTGTTACGGCCAGATGCAGCTGCAGTTGACAGAAGAGGAAGGATGCGGTCAGGTATGCTTTTCCCTCTTCTTGGTTCCCTCACCACCTGACTCAGACCCCCAGTATAGCAGCTATGTCCTTTAAGACCCAACTAGCTCAATCAGTAGTACTACTGCTGAGCCACTTTTGGTGGTGGACATTGAAATCCCCCACCCAGAGTAAGTTTTATTCCTTTACCATCCTCAGTGCTTCCTCTAAATGTTGTTCAACTTTGAGGAGTGCTGATTCATCAGTTGAGGGAGGACGGTATTTGGTAACCAGCAGGAGGTTTCCTTGCCCATGTTAAAACCTTAAGCCTTAAACTTCATGGGGTCCAGAGTCCATGTTGAGGACTACTAGAGCAACACCCTCCCAACTGTATACCAATGTGCCGCCACTTCTACTGGGTCTGTCCTACCGGTGGGACAGGACATCCCCACAGATGGGGATGGTGGTGTCTGAGACATTGTCTGTAAGGTATGATTCCGTGAGTATGACTGTCAGGTCTGACTAGTCTCTGAGACAGCTGTCCCAATTTTGGCACTAACCTCCAGGTTTTAGTGAGGAGGACTTTGCCTGGTCAACAGGGCTGTTTATGCCGTTGTCTTTTCTGGTGCCTAGGTCGATGCCGGGTGATCGTCCAGTTTTCCAGCAATTGGTAATGATTTCATGGTGATCAATGGATTCTTAATTCCTGAATTTTTTAAAAATTTGAATTCCACCATCTGCCCTGGTGAGATTTGAACCCGGGTCCCCAGAACATCAGCTGGCGGTCTGGATTAATAGTCTAGCGATAGGCCATTGCCTACCTCTCCGTTCTTTCTTTGTAGCTGAAATATCTCATCCCTGGAGCCATTCTGTTTAATCTTTTCTGCACTCTTTCCAATGCATTTGCAACGTTCCTGTAGTTTAGTACCCACAACTATCAGCTTCAGCTGAGGGCCAACCACTTTTATTAAAAAAAGTTCATCTTGTAACCTGCTTGCTTTTTTCGTCAATGCCCCAAATCATGGAGTCTAAAATACTGTATGCTTTATTAATAGCTCTCTCGACCTGTTCTTCCATTTTTATTGACTTTGAATATGTACCCCCAGATCTGTCTTCTCCTTGACATTCTTCAGAATAGTACCCTTTATACGGTTTTTTAACCAAATGTTTGTCTATGTTGAACTTCATCTGCCACCTATCTCCGCCCACCCCCACTCCACCAATGTGTCGCACATCCTTTTGAGGATCTACACTGTCTTTGTCTCAAGTTACAGTTGTCCTGAGTTTTGTGTTGTCTGCAAACTTTGAAATTGTTCCCTGTACACCAAGATCAAGTCATTGATAGCAGGAAAAGCAAGGTTCCCAATACAGACCAGTGTGGAATTCCACTACAAATCTTAGTGTTTCCTTGCCCTCAGCCAGTTTGGATCCATGTTGCCCCTGTCCTGTTGGTTCCATAACCCCTAACTTTTCTCTCAAAGCTGTTGTGTCGCACTATATGGTATGCCTGATGGAAGTCCTTATACACCATAGCAACAGCCTTCGCTTCTTCAATCCTCCATTACCTGTTCAGAAAAACTCCAAGTTAATGAGACATGATTCTCCCTTTACCAAATCAATCCATATTTTTCCATATGAGTATTAATTCTGTCATGAATAATTGTTTCTAGAAATTTCTCCAGAGTTAAACTGTTTTTTAAATGTTTGGAATTCTCAAATCCTTTGTCCCAACAAATCCAGAGAAGGTTTAAAGATAATTGCCACTGTCTGTGCAATTTTTGCTGTCTCTTCCTTTAACGTCTTTGGATGCATTGCCTCTGGTCCTAGTGCCCTATCGCCTTTAAATGCTGACCATTTATGTAATACCTCTTATCAGCTTTAAACTTTTCTGATGGCTGAATTTCCTGCTCTGTCACTATGGCCTGTGCAGGATCTGTCTTATCGATAAAGACAGATGCAAAGTCAGCTGTGCCTCTTGTCTTTTAAGTGTAAGTCCCAGTTTTGGTTCTTAATTATTACCCTTTTACTAATGTTGTTCATGTAGAAGCCTTTGTGATTTAGAGGTTAAAATGAAATAGAAGCATAATTCTTATGACAAGTGTAAACTAGAAAATAAAACAGAAGGCTCAGAAAGCAGATGGAAAAGCAATTAAGAACAGCAAAGAACACTTATAAAAAAGGATTAGCAGCTAACATGAAGGGGAATACTGACATTTTCTACAGGCACATGAACAGTAAAAGGGTGGTAAAAGGAGTTGGGCCGATTTGGGGACCTAAAAGGGGATTTCCACGTGGAGGCAGGGAGCATGGCTGGGGTGTTAAATTAATGTAGTGCATCTCCTTTATTAAGGAAGGAGATACTATCCTGGTCACAGTGACAGAGGCGGAAGCCAAGTTGCTGGAAAGGTTTAAATTTTTTAAGCAGGTGGTACTGGATAGTCTGTTAGTACCTAAAGTTGATGAGGCTCCGGGACTGGATGAACTGCATCAAAGATATTGAATGAAGTGAGAGTGGAGATTGCAGAAGCAGTAGTCATCAATCTCTCCATCTTCCCTAGACTCAGGTGATGCCGGAGGCCTAGGGAATCACAGATATAACATCTTGTTCTAAAACGGCAGGGAGGATATGCCCAGCATTTTCAAGGTCATGAGTTTAACTTGAGTGGTTTTTAATTTTTTTAAATTTACCCATAGAGTGTGGTCATTGCTGGATAGGCAGAATTTATTGCCAGCCCCTTGTCCTTGAGAAGGTAGCAGTGAGCTGCTCGCTTTGAACCACTGCAGTCCATGCATTGTAGATAGACCCACAATGCCCTCAGGGATAGACTTCCAGGTTTTGACCCAGTGACAGTGAAGGTAAAGTGATATATTTCCAAGTCAGGATAGTGAATGGCTTGGATGGGAACTTGCAGGGGTGTGGTGTTCCAATGTGTCTGCTGCTCTTGTCCTTCTAGATGGAAATGGTGATGTGTTTGGAAGATGCTGTCTTAAGGGTCTTGGGTGAATTTCTGTAGTGCATTTTGCATTTAGTACACAGTGCAGCTACTGAGCGTTGTTGGTGGAGGGAGTGGATGTGGCACCAATCAGGTTCGTCCTGGATGGTGTTGAGCTTCTTGAGTGGTGTCGAAGCTGAACTCATCCGGGCAAATGAGAAGTATTCTATCATGCTCCTGACTTGTGACTTATTGATGGTGGACAGGCTTTTTGGAGTCAGGAGGTGAGTTACTTACCACAATATTCCCAGTGGGAAGCAATTACTCAGGATAGAATTAATACCCGCATGGAAAATATGGACAAATTAGGCTTTTGCTAGGTTTGTTGATATCAAGGCATCATTTGGCCAGGTCTGGTATCAAAGGCAGTTGTTCTCCACTCACCCTGGAGTTCGCCTGTTTTGTGCATGTTTGGACTTCTCTGCATGGTATCGGAACTGTGGCCCTGTTGGAGCCCAAATTGAGAGTCTGTATGCAGGTTTTTGTCGCTGCTGAATTACTTTGTATTGTGTTTTCTAATGTATGTTTACAATTTAAGTAGATTTCAGTTTTGGCAGTTTTATTGGTGACCTGTAAAGGTCAGTTGATGAATTCGAGCTGCTGTGGTGCCTAGAGGTTTTATTACTGGTCAGTGTGTTTTGTTCTTTACAGTCATAGGTATTCAAATTTACAGAACCATATATAGCCCATTTAAGGTAATGAGCAAATTTAACTTCTAATAATCTATTTCCCTCTCCAGTCTGGCCCATACCTGGGTCAATCAGATTGCAGTTCTTTATTGAATGTTTGTTGCTTCCCTTCTGTGGGTGTACCTCACCAAGCAATCATTCGTGGTGTTGGCCAAAAGTAATAGTAAATGGACTATTCACATGAAAGCAACATCATTGCAGGGGCTGTGCAGTTCTAATGCAACATTTAGTATATATGTTTTGAGCCTTAATTCGGTGATAGCTCCCACATGTCATGGTCTCGGATCCCAAGTTCAATCCGCACCTCAGAGACGTAGATTTCACAGTGCATAATTGGAGGATAGACAAAGATCGTCCAATTCATCAGTTCTGCCTCCTACACTTGGAATATGAAGAAGGCATGGTGACCTCTCTTGACATCTCTTTTTCTGTAGTCGACCCCCTCCCCTGCAATAAACTATCCCACCTGGGCTCAGAGTGGCAATAGAGCAGATTTAAAAATTCTTAAAATCTGCTCAGTTTCTCTCTGGTCCCCTTGGATAATTGGAAATTAGTCCATGAGACCACATTAGCCATGTCTTATTTTTCTCCTGAATACAAGTAAATTAAAGTAACATTTAGTTTAAGATTACCTTCAAACATTTTCTGACTGTGAACCTCTCTTTGATTCTGTATGAGAAATTTGGAAATCGATAATTACACTTTTGTGGTAATCATTCCATTTTTATCTGGTTTATTTGTGAAAAGATGCAAATCTCCCATGAGGCTTTAATGTTCTCAGATCTTAAATATTGTATACAAATGATTGATTACAGCTGGTGCGAAATGTAGCCTTGAATGCAACTGTTACAGTAACTGTCAACAAAAAGACACTGTCTCTGTGAAATGGAGCTTGCTGCAGCTGCACTGCTTTCCACAGGGCAATGTTTAACTACAATTAATGAGACGAGTCAACTAAACCCTATTGTCAAAGACTATTTTGGCTTTGCAGACAAATTTATTCAGGAAGTTGTACGTAGGCACAGCCAGTTTGGGTTTGACCTTTTGAACATGTTAGCAATCTAGAGTTGGATAGTACGCTAATCTATTATTCCTTTTTTCTTTGCCTGGTGAGACATGCTGTCATGGGATTAGACATTTTAAACCAGTTGAGTCTGTTTCAGATTTGGCAAAATAAATGTTACAATTAACTGAGTTTGGTGACAAAGGATCTCCTTTTGAAGGCCCAGCCGACAAATCTTAAATTGACATATTTAACAAAGATTAAGTAGTTGCAAAGGATTGGAGTTGGTTTGGGTGGGTGGAAAAGATTCTCTGTTCTTTCTCCTCTCCTCTCCTCTCCTCTCGTTGAAGCATGATATGTCTTTGTCGGACAAGCATAAAAGCTGCGTGGTTGCTACCTATTTGCAACAATAAAATGCTCTCTGATAAACAGTACCAAAATGTTGTCAATGATCGCACTCTTCTCTCGACGCAAGATAAATTTGAGATTTGTTGCATGATTATACAGGTGAATCTGATAATCGTAAACAAAACTGGATATTTATCAAAATCTTTAACTCATTCTGAAGCCTTTCTTACAAAAGGTTATCGAACGTTTTAGTTTTGGCAGTTTATTAAAGTTAAGTATATTCAAATGTGTTAGTCTGTGAACCTTCTTTAAATAAATTTGTGGGATTTGGGCACTGTCGGCTGGCCAACTTTTTTTTTTGTCTGTCCTAAGTTACCATTGAGAAGGAGATGGTAAGGTATTTTCTTGATCCACTGTAGTCTGTTTACAGTAGAAAGACCTACAATGCTGTTAGGAAGGACATGCCACATTTTGGATCCAGTGACACTGAAGGAACAATTATACAATTCCAGATGATATTGTGAGTGGCTTGGAGAGAAATTTGTAGGTGTTCCCATGTAACTGCTGCCTTTGTCCTCCTAGTCATAGGTTTGGAAGATGCTGTCTAAATAATGTTTGCCATTTCTGACTATTTTGTAACACAAGTAAATTTATTAAGTAGGTTGCTGCAAATGGATGATTAAGCCTTGAAGCACATATCTTTATAAAAGGACAGGTTTCTCTTCCTAAAGAATGTTCATGTGACTGTAGTTATGTCTTTTAAAAAGTGACAGCTTTGTGATATCTTTACCAATACTCTTTTGTTTTATTCCCAAATTTCTAAACTGAATTCAAATTGTCAAAATGCCACTTTAGTTTTTGAGCGTCAGTTTGCAAGTTTGCCAATCCTATTATATAACTACGGAGTACAGTTGCAAGTAGTTATGTGAATTTTTGTGACCTTGAATATTTAATATAAGGTGACATCTGAAAGAATGCTGTATGGGCAGAAATGTACTGTCAATTGGATGTGTTCAGTAATATTGGGGAACCTACTATGGCTTGATGCCCATAAGAACAAATGTCCTGACCATTCCTCGTTTCATAAATATCAAGTATAGATCAACTGGTCATTTGTCTCCATTATCTTGCTGTAAGCAAATTAGGTGCTATATTCACCAATGTTGCAACAATGGGAGTTGGTTGCAAAAGGGCATTCAGCGCTCTTGCCGTTACTGCTAAATAAAATCTAAAATTCACCCACTCAGCTGTCTTCCTACTACCCTACTATCTTCTGATTGTCACTGTACAATTATCATTTTGTCTTTATAGATTTGAATTGGTTTTACCTCCACTCAGTAGCAAAGTATGAATAATTTCAACAATCCTCCATGCTAATCGCTTAAGTTACTGAACTGTAATTACTCAAGTAAAATAATATTCTGTCTTCCCATCAGTCATTCTTGAAATTCAAATCAGTGCATGCGAATAATTTTGGAATATCTTGAAGGTGATAAGGTGTTATGTAAATTAAATGTCTTTTCCATCCAAGAATTATATTAGTCAAGTCTTGGAAACAAATTGGTGAGGACACAATTCCAGAAGACTGGTGTTTAATGGGTCAAATGTCTAAACTATGACTGTGAATGTGACAAACTTTCAACACAGATATAATTAGAGGGTTCATGTGAATTCTTTGTGATCAATACTTATACAGGTAACACTTAAAAATTGATCCTCTGAGGAAACCGTACAGTTTATATAATTGAGTCTTGCTAAATATTTGTTTACAAAACAGAAAATACAAATTATTTAAATGCTACATTCCTTTGAAACATTTAGCATCTTTACAACACTTTTATCTGCATTAGTGGAAGAGTAGCAGCATGATGGAAAAGTTAGGAGTGACGGCAGGGACTGAGGGAGAAAGTGAAACAGGAGCTGATGGAGAAGCAGAGAACACAGCAGGCCAAGCAGCAGCATAGGAGCAGGAAAGCTTGAGCAGAAATTTCTGATGAAGGGCCTACGCCCAAAACGTCAAGCTTTCCTGCTCCTATGATGCTGCTTGGCCTGCTGTGTTCATCCAGCTCCACAACTTGTTATCTCGGATTCTCCAGCATCTGCAGTTCCTATTATCGCTGATGGAGAAGCAAATGGGTCTGAAATAGGTGAAAGCAGCTGAGAAGGGGTGATGGTAGGGAAAAAAAAAGAGCCCCATGTGGAGTAGGGCTGAAGGTAGGAGTGGACCTAATGTGATCTAGCAGTGGGGTGGAGGCAGGGAAACTCCAGGTATAGTTATGCCTAATGCTTGATAATCTCAATGAGAGGCACACCAATGTCCTGAGTGTTGGGAGGTTTGCAATTACAGCTTGATGGGGAAATGAGATTTTGTCAATAAAGTGTTTTTTTTCTAATCTACACTTTGACAAAAGTGTGACTCAAAAGATTTACTACTGGTCGTTATTAGAGAAATATGCTAAAAACAGAACCAAGATTACTTTTTTAAACTAAGAAAACATTCATAATTTCACTTTGAGCTAATTGTTTGTTTTAATTACTTTTACAAAGTCATTTTTTACAGGGTACAATGCTTTTATGCAAAAGTATGCTCATATTAGTTATACTTTCCATTTACAGCTAGTAATGTTACCTGTACGGAGACACACATACTCCACAGTGTGGAAGACATTGCAGTAGGTTCTACATTGGAATATAGATTTACCAGAAAGCATGGAACAGTTTTTTGTACTTAACAAAAGATTCTAGCTACAGGTAAATGAACTGTTGGCAAATAACTCTAACTTTTACTCCCTTATGAAACTCCCCTTACACACAGACGGAGGGAAAAATTGGTATTGTGTTGAGGGAAAAGTTGGGAAGGCTCCTGTCCACAGGGCTTGCTGAGACGATCCCTTGCTGTGTTGATGTGTGTTCTGGTGTTTTTCACTTCCTCATAGAAGGCTCAGTGTGACTGGTTCACAAATTACCAAGTCTCTGATGCTTTGCTCAAAAGCCACAACTTACAGAAACTAGGGAGTATGTTACTGGAGTGTGTTCTTGTTTGTGAACATTGAGAATGTCTGTCAACAGGTCTTTTGCAGAGATGCCAGTCAGTTGTCCCTGATATCAAAGGACATCCATTTGTACTTCAGCATCAGTAAATAAAAAAAAAAGTAAGTTGTTTAACATCCACAGCTTTCGGAAAGTTTCTAGGGTGGTCCAATGAATTTAACCATGCCTTGCACTTTTGAACCTCAGCTGGATCCTTGTTGTATGCTTGTCATAGGCTGGAGGACGTTTTAAAAAAAAATCTGAGTCATCTAGACTCAAAACATTAGCTTGCTTTCTCTAGACGGATGCTGCCAGACACGCTGTGATCTCCAGCATTTTTTATTTTCCGTATAGATTGCAGTGTCTGCAGTAATTTGTTCCGACTTTTAAGAAAAATCTATTTGACTGAACTATTAAAGATCGTCACTGTTAATTTGCTGATGCTAGCACGTACACTGTTAAGGTGGGAGGCTCATGATTAAATCAGCAAGCCGTAATCTTATGTTCTCCTTGACTGATCATGTGTTTTCACAAAGGACTTTGAAACATAGAAAATTAACAATACAGAGTGTCATTTGACCTTCTATCAACGTGCCAGTTGAACTGGTCCAGTGCCCCACGTAACATGCTGAGATGAGTGAGAAATTCAAGTTATTGAATTTCCCTATTGCAAGTGTTTAAATCTGTTAACAGTGAATTGTTAATGCGAAGCTCATGATTTTGTGAGAGGTACAGAACATGTCTTAGTACAATATTACAAATTTGAATTTGCTAGGTTTTAGTGAATTTAAACTGTTCTCTCTCAGAACAAAATGTTCTTCATGTAGTTTAAAAAGAATCTCATTGTTTTGTGACTTACTTTGCTAAATATGTCCAGTGTAGTTCTGTTTTGTATTTTGAAGCATGTTGGGAACCCAGCAAGGTTCATGAATGGTTTAGTTTGTTTTGAGGCCAACTTGGAATCATACCTTACAGCATGGCAGGAGTCCATTCAGCCCATGGTGACTGTGTGGTGTAACTGTATGCTTCTTCCATGAAATCATTTGCAGATACAGATAGAGCATGTCTTATCTCGGCAATTTGCCTCCCCTCTGGATGAGATGATAGGAGCTGTGGGCAACCTTTGTGAACTTGGCAATAAATTACTTAGGGGCATTATTGGTTACCATTTATTATGGGATTGCGTTAAACAAATGGGGGTGGTAGCTGCGGTTTGGCTCCATGTGCTTTTTTTTAAAAAATTGCAGCATTAGTAATCTGCACTATTATTTCATCTTTAAAAATTAAGTATTTTGATGAATACCTTAAACTGGAGGCCAAAAACATTGGCGTATAAATTTGCAAACTACTTGTTGATTTTTCACTACTTTTAATTCCATAATGTTGTGCTGGGTACTTGCATTGTCATTAACATGAGACATTATTCTAAACACATTAACCCTGTTTCTCCAGGTATAAACAGGCATGTATCCGAAGAGGGTACCTCAGCTAACTTTATTAATAAAATATCGTTAATATTTGTACAATTGTGCAGCTGTTCCTTGTGGCTTTACCCTGCCCTGTTGATGATCTAAACTGCAAAGCTGTAAACGTTAGAAATGTTTTTTAAGAGCTTCCATTTTGTTAAGGAGGCTTTAGTTATATCTGCATGTAACAATCTGCTGTGAAAATTCTGCTCATACTTTCATAGCTGTGACAAATTGCACTGCAGCACCTGAGACAGCATGTAACATTCATTGAAAATTGATTCACACCACTTTCCAATAATAACGAATCCTTTTTTTAAAAAAAAATCAGTATAGTTTCTGATCTACAAAATTGTCAAAATGTGAGCTCTCGGATCATGATTTGTACCAAGTCTCTTTGAAATTTGCTTATTTGTTGTTTTTTAAACAAATTAATAAATGGGTGCAAATATGATCCCACCTTCAGTGGCAAATGTAATAAAAGCTGAGTTTAATTCTACAATTGATTTTGTTGCTATAAAGTGAAATAAGATTGTAGTGTTAAGAATATTCATATTTGTTGCTGAGGCATAAGCATTAATTAACAAATTGAAAATTCAACACATCTTGGGTGAATAAATGGAAATGATTGAACAGTAGCATCCATGTAACTACTATTGATTAGGAAACACCACTGGGTGTTGGGAAGACGTAACTAAAGAAAACTTTACCTTTTGACAATTAACCAAAGCTATCATTTCATTGTAAGTTTGAGAACGTAACTAAAACTCTATTTTTAAAATATAAAATAAATACGGAGGCAGTCTGCAACAAAATACAAGATAACATTGATCTCGAGCTGTCATTCTCACTTTATTTCTGGAGTTCTGGCTGTAATGAAGTGTGGAGTAGAACTGTCCTGAGCAGGTTATTGCTTAATAGCACAAACAATAACATCTTCTAGTAGACTAAAGGGACAGTAATTGATTAGGTTGGAATTTTCTAGCTTTTTGGTGTGCAGGACATAACTGTGTAATTGTCTATTTTGTCAGATATAATTCTGGAATCTACCTGGACCATCTTGACGGATAGTTATAGCACATCTTTGTCATGGAAGCTACAATGTTATAGGAGCCATAACCTTTGCTGTATCCACTGTGGTCTGATATTTCTTGATATTATTTGGACTCAGTTGTAGAACTCTGGGAATAAGAAAGATGCAGTCACAATGATGTGATTATACTATAGGCCTCCCAATAGCCAGTAGGAGGTAGAAGATTAGATATAAAAGCAGATCAAGGAAAGATATTAAAACAAGGTTGTTGTGGTGATTTTAACTCACCAACATTCAATGAGGCTCCCCTAGTGCCTTAGGGGCTTGGATGGAACAGAATTTAAGTACATCCGGGAAGGTTTCTTGAAACAATGTATACCTAGTTTAAATAGGGAAGAGGCTGAGCTAGACCTTGAATTGGGGAATGACCCTGGCCAAGTCATTGCTTTGGTAGAGGAGTGCTTTTGGAAGTGATATCATTATTCTGTATGCTTTAAGATAGTTATGGATAGATTAAGACTGGTCCTTGGGTGAATGCTAAAATGGGGGGAATTTAGCAGGAAGTGGAGAAACTAGATTAGGTGCTGTTGTTGAAGTAAAATCCACATCTGATGTGTGCGAATTCTTTAAAGGCCAGTTGATCAGAGATCAAAACCAGCATGTTCTTGAGGATGAACAAGGATGGCAAGATTGAGGAACCTGGGTGACGAGAAATTGAAAGTTCAGCCATTTTAAAAAAATAAACACACAAGCTTTAGGAAACTGAAATCTGACAAGGCCCTTGAGGAATAAAAAGGATTCGGAAAAGAACTTAAAGAATTAGGAGGGCTAAAAGGGGCCATGAAATATTTTTGACAAGTAGGATTAAGTAGAATCCCAAGGATAGGTCCCAAGAACCAAGGAGAGAATTTTTGCACGGAGTCAGAAAATGGGTGAGGTCCTTAATGAGTACTTTGCATTGGTATTCATCAAGGAGGAGAACATGGATGGTGGTAAGATTAAGGAGGGATATGTTGAAATTCTGAACATCTTGATATTGAGAAGGAGATAGTGTTGCGTGTCTTGAAAAACAAAGAAATAGAAAGGTCCCTAGGGCCTGATTGGACCCATTGCTACATATTGAAGGAGGCAAGGGAGGAGATTGTTGAGCTCTAGACAGAGATCTTTGTGTCTTTTTTAAGTGAGGTCCCAGAATAATGGCGAATAGCCAGTGTTCCTTTTTAAAGAAGAGCATTGGGGATAATCTGGGAAATCATAGGCAGGTGAGCCTAAGATCTGTGGTAGGGAAATCATTGGAAAAGATTCTTAGGGACAGGATTTGCTTACATTCGGAAAAGAATGGATTTATTAGGGATAGCTGGCCTGACATTTTGCAGGATAGGTCTTGTATCTTAAATTTGATATAAATTCCTCAAGAAATTGTGAAGATTACTGAGGGTGGAGTAGTATGTGTTGTCTACTTTAAAGCATTTGACAAGGTCCATCATGAGAGACTGGTCTAGAAGGTTGAGTCACAAGATGCATGGTGAGTTGATAAGTTAGATACAGAATTGGCTTTTTCATAGAACACAGGGGTGTTGTAGAGGAATGCTTTTTTTTTTATTGACTGGAGATCTGTGATCAGTGGTGTTCCACAACGGTCAGTGCTGGGATTTCTGTTTGTAATTTATATATCTGTATAAATGATTTGGATGAAAATGTAGGTGGTCCGATTAGTAAGCTTACAGGTGACATGAAAATAAGTGGAGTTGTAAGGAAGGTCGTTACAGAATGTAGATCAGTTAGAAAGTTGGGCAGAGAAATGGAAGAATTTAATCTGAACAAGTGGGAGGTGTTGCATTTCGGAAGGTCAAATGCAAGAGGAAAATATACAGTAAATGGCAGGACCCATAGGAGCATTGATATATCGAGGGATTTACGGTTGCAAGTCCATAATTCCCTGAAAGTAGCAACACAAGTGGATAAGGGTGTAAAGAAGGCGAATGGCATGCTTGTCGTCTTCAATTGGGTCATTGACCATAAAAGTTGACACGTCACATTGCAGCTGTATAAGACTTTAGTTAGGCCACCTTTTGGAGTATTGTGAGTACTTCTGGTTGCCATTCCATAGGTTGGATGTGAAGGCTTTGGACAGGGTGCAAAAGAGAGTTTCAAGGATAACAGTGTGGAGCTGGATGAACACAGCAGGCTAGGCAGTGTCAGAGGAACAAGAAAGTTGACGTTTCAACAGCCCGGTTGGCCTAAACATGGATTTTACTAGTTTCAAAATCTCCAACCCCAGCCTTATCCCATGACCAACCCTCCCTTTCATGCCTTGACCTGACACAACCTGTCCATTTTCTCTGCCACCTATCCGCCCCTCCCACCTCACTGACCAACCCTGACCACTGCCTACATGCACTCACCTAATATCCTCATCCCACCTCTCCTCTCTCTTTATTTCTGAGCTCCCCTCCCCCTTCCCATTTCTGAAGAAGGGACCAGACTGGAAACATCAACTTTCCTGTTCCTTTGCTGCCTGGCCTGCTGTGTTCCTCCAGCTCCACACGTTGTTCTTTCTCTGACTCCAGCATCTACAGTTCTTGCTATTTCGGAAATTTTCAAGGATGTTGCCTGCATTGTAATCTATTAGCTGTAAAGAGATGTTGGACAAACTTTAATTGTTTTTGCTAGGCCATTGTAGGCTAAAGAGTGACCTGATAGAAGAATATAGAATTGAGAGGTGTGAATAGTTGGGGTCTTTTTCCCAGGGTGGAAATGTGAAATATTAGGGGCATAGGCCTACGGTGAGAAGGGTAAACCTTAAAGGAGATTGGTCCACTGAAGACTGAGTGGGGGTATTGTCAGTGACCACTGGGAAATAGACATGCTGCAGGATTAATTTGCTTCAGTTTTTAATAGCAGAAAAGGAGGATAGTTTGCTGGAAGTCCCAAGCAAGTTAGCAGAGGATCAGGGACAGGGTCTAAGTAAAGTTGGCTTAAGTGAATCATAAGTGGGAAATTAATGGAGCTGAGTGACAAATGCCCAGGACCTAATTTGTTTCTATCCTTGGGTACTAAAGGAGATAAGAGAGCACATTGCCAATGCCCTAACCATAATCTTTCAGAAATTCCTGGATTCAGGAGTTGTACCTCTAGGCTGGAAATTTGCTCATGTCGCTTGCTTCTCGAAGAAGGGTGATAAAGGGAAACCAGGGAATGATAGTTCAGTTAGCCTGACATCTCTGGTGAGGAAATTGTTGGAGTCTGTGGTCAAGGATAGGATAACTGATCATGTCAAAAAGTTTGATTTAATAAGGGAGATTCGGCACGGATTTATCAAGTGTAGAACAGGCCTGACAAACCTGAGTTTTTGAATCGGTGACAAAGATAGTAGACGGAGGACGGGCAATAGACGTGCTTTATCCAGTGGCTTTTGATAAAGTCCCACAGAAGGCACTCACTTAAGGTGGAAGTCCATGAAATTGAGGGCAAATCACTGACCTGGATAGGAAATTGATTGAGTGGCAGGAATCAGAGTTGGAATAACGGGTAAATACTCAAATTGGTAGAACATATTCCATAGGGATCTATTTTGGGGCCTAAGTTATTCACCGTATTTATCAACAATGGTAATGGCATAAAAAGTCAAATATCCAAATTTGCTGATGAGACAAAATTGGGCAGCATTGTAGGCCGTGCTGACAACAGTGAATGGGCAAAGCTGTGGCAGATGGATTTTAAGTGTGAGGTTCTGCTTTCGACCGATAAAGGATCGGCCAGCTTCTTTTTTTAAAAACAGGACAAAGTTAAGTACAGTGGATAACTAATGAGATTTGGAGATTTAGTTGCCTAGCTCTTTAAAATGCCACAAACGGGTGCAGAAATTATTCCAAGAAGGCTAACGAATGCTGGCCTTCAAATCTAAAGGGCTGCAGTTAAGGATACAGATGTTATGCTGCAGTTAAACAAAACTCTGTAGTTAGATCCCACTGAGAGTACTGTGAGCAGATCTGGGCACCAAACTTTAGGAAGGCTGTTTTGGCCCTGGGGGGAGTTCAGTGCAGTCCTACAAGGATGATGCCTGGACTTCAGGGGCTAAGCTATGAGGAGAGATTAGACAAATTAGGGCTTTATTCTCTAGAATTTGGAGGTTTAAGGGGCAATCTAATTAAGGTTTTCGGGATAGAAACCGAGAAATACAGGGTAGATAAAGGTAAACTTTCCACCGGTTGAAGATCCTAGAACTAAGGGGCATAGTCTAAGAATTAGGGCCAGACCATTCAGGGAAGATGTCAGAAAGCACTTCTGCACGCAGCGTCGTGGACGTTTGGAACTCTTCTTCGACTGGTGATCCATGCTTATTTGATTGTTAAATTTAGATATGAGATAGACAAATTTTTATTGAGCAAGAGCCTTAGTGGATGTGGACCCAAAGCGGCTATATGGACTTAGGCCACAGTTCAGCCATGATCTTATTGAATGGCAGAACAGGCTCGAGAGCTAAATGATCACCATCTGTTCCTATGTTCCTGTGAGATGTGTGAGGAAAGATTTTTAAATACAGGGTGGGAGGTACCTGGAATATGATGCTGAAGTGGTGGTAGAAGCATGTAAGCTAACAATGCTGAAGAGATGCTCAGACAGGCAGAAAATAGAGATACAGACCAAGTGCAGGCAGGTGGGATTATCTTAGAATAGTATCTTGGTCGGCAGAGACATAGCGGGCCAAAGGGCTTATTCCTGAGCTGTACTGTTCTGTGTTCTATGAATCTATTTCACTTTTAAACTGGCGTCTGTGCTAATAGAGAGGAATCATCCACTCAGCACTATTTGCTCCAGGTCATTGAAAACGCTTCTCAGCCTTGTCATTTAAACATGTGCAGGGATCTGCTATCATTTGAGGATTGACGTGTTCGTGGAAATTCCTCATCCTATTAGTTGTTCAATTAAGCATCACCATTTACATATGGATGTGCCTATAGTTTGACCATACCTTTTAAAATTAACCCGACCTATGAGAGCCTTTAAAATTAGCCATACCTCTGAGAGCTCATGAGGAAGACAAATAACTTAAAATGTATTGGTGTGAGGGAGATTAAAACGAGTGACCGTATGTGTAAGATAATCACTAATGAGGGAATTCGGGAGAAACTGGTTATTCCAGTGGTAGATGCAGGTACAATTGCAATATTTAAAAGGTATTTGGACAGGTACATGGGAAGGAAAGTTTTAGAGTGCTTTTGACCAAACACGGGCAAATTGGACGACTACAGTTTAGGAAACCTGGTTGGCATGGACAAGTTGGGCCAAAGGGCCTGTTTCCATGCTGTATGACTCTGTGACCTGGATTATGTGATAGCGTGATAAAAGTGTAGAAATTGGTACCCAAGGGAGTAAGGCAAATTAATTACATTTCCCTTCGTCTTTTGCAAATGTCCAAATGTATATGGATGCTTTTTCTCTCCACTTGAATGATATTTAAATTTCAAGAAAACAAGCTTGCAGTTCTTCAGATTGACAAGTTTGTACATTGGGTCTTTGAGAATTGTAAACTTCATGAAGTTTTTTTAAAAGGTGCTAAAGTTGGCTTTTAACATCAGTTTAAATCGTTCTTGTCTAAAATAATCTTTTGTACATGTTGGACAATTCAGTGGTACAGCACTGTCATTCCATCTCCAGAAACTGAGTTAGAATCGAGCTGGATTCATGAAATGGAAGTTTTTCTTCTGTAAGCTTCCTAATTAGAAAATGCTCAGTATACAGATTAATTTATTGTATAAATTTATACTTAATTTTAAAACACAATGGCTTAAAGATGATAATGTTACTAGATTGGAAACAAAATAACCATATAACCAGATTTTTAAATTTCTCTGGTTTTCCTCCAGATTTATATTGACATTACTGTAATAGTTAGAGCCAAAAGTCTCAAGCGAAACGTGGACCCAATTTGAATGCCTTTGGAGTTTTGCATGAGGTGCTTGGGGTCAGTAAGGGGAAAAATAATTTGATTCACTGGAGCTGAACAATTCATGGAAGTAACAAATTTCTAGGTGTATTTGTAGACATAGTGCCTTCGTCTTTATATGTTTTGCCCTGAATGGTTAGTGTGACCCCAGTCCCCTCTCTTAAATGAGGAATAATTAATTACTCCCGAGTAAAACCTAAACCATGTGTGGCAGATCTTCCATTTGGAGTCTGTCTACCTAACTCAGCCATGCTAAAATCTATTACATGTAAGCACATCCCAAAGAGCTCATATTGAATTTTTGAAGGATCAATGTGCTTTGCCACAGCTTTTTTATAATGGTTTTGTGTTTGTGTGGATATGGTGGGTGTGCCCTGCCTACTTAAAGGCATTTGTGGCTGCTTTTTTTTAATATTAAAAATGTCAGTATCCAGACTGAGACCCAGTTCGATACCTAATTGTATTTTCAATTAACAGATCTGAATGCTTGTTCCTACCTTCTTGACAGTTCAAGCAAATCAGTGGTTCTTCCTATGTGGTAAACCCTGAGTTACATGCCATGCTACTTAATGGGTGGTCAATGAACGCTTCGGGCTTGAGTTTAGTTTGGTCGCAATAACGATGAAAAGCCCAGAAAGCACTTGATATGTAAAGATGCATACTTTTTAAATGAAGAATTGCAATTTATATAACGCCATTTCTCCTCCACAAGCTCTTAAAGACAACTGGAAAATACCTTGATAGAAAGTTAATTCAAAACTGAGATTTTTAATCAGTAAGGGAATTGAAGATATTGGGGAAACTCATCTTGTACGAGTCACAAATAGTTAGTATGGAGTTACAATAAGTAACTAATCATAGAATCCCTGCAGTGTGGAAATGGGACCATTAGGCCCATTGAGTCCACACCAACCCTCCAAAGAGCATCCCACCCAGATTCGCACCCCCACCCCACTGCCATCCCTGTAATCCTGCATCTCCTATGGAATTCCCCCAGCCAGCACATCCCTCAGCACTATGGGCAATTTAGCATGGCCAATCCATCTAACCTGCACATCTTTGGCCTGCGGAAGGAAACCGGAGCACCCGGAGGAAACCCACGGAGACACTGGGAGAATGTGCAAACTCCACATAGACAGTTGCCTGAGGATGGAATTGAACCCGGGTCCCTGGCACTGTGAGGCAGCAGTGCTAACCACTGAGCCATCTGCTGCCCAGGATCTGATGATTTCTATCAGAGGGTGGTAAAGTAGGTAGGGGAGTGTAGTGTAGATGCCATTATTATAATCTTTTGAGTTCTCTAGAGACAGAATTGTCCTTCAGGATTGGAAAATTACTCTGCTTTTTAAGGATAAAGAAGCCTTACGTCTGTGACTGGGAAATTGAAGGCTACAATCAAGGTAAGTGAACACTGCAAATTTTTAGTTAATTGGGTGAGCCAGCATACCTAAAAAAACCTCATTTTTAATTTTTGTAGAGGTGACTAAGGCAGTGGATGTGGTAAAGTCCCATGTAAGAGATTTTTAACAAAGGCAGACAACCATGTGAGTGAGGGCAAATTGATATCGTGGCTTGCTTGAGTGGCAGGTGACAATAGGTGTAATGAGTAGCTACCGAAACTGGTAGAATGTAACCAGCAGTGTCCCAGAAGGATCTGTTAGGGCCTCATTTATTCACGCTCATTATTAATTACTTTGATAATGACACAGTCTCATATCCACATTTGCTGATGACACAATTAGGTTGCATTGTAGAAGGCATAGATGATATCATAAAATTAGGGAGATAGACGAGGTGAATGGACAAAACTGTGGCAGATAGGGTTCATTGTAAATAAGTGTGAGGTCATCCATTTTGGACTGAAAAGGGATAGTTCAAATGGTATGGAGTTGAATACAGTGGATATTCAAAGAGACTTGGGGTTCAGGTGCATAGATCTTTAAAATGTCAGAAGCATGTACAGAACATCACCAAGATGGCTATGGAATGCTGACCTTTATACATAGAGATTTGGAGTATAAGGACACAGGTTATGCTGCAGCTATACAAAACCCTGGTTAGACTCCACTTGGAGTACTGAGAACAGATCTGGGCACCAGATCGTAGTAAGGATATATTGGCCTCACAAGAGATAAATTACATTACACGAGATAAGGTAATGCAACTAGAAAATTCCAAAAAGCTGCTTTTTTAATAAAAAAAACCTCGTTTTAGAAGACATTTGAGAAGTTAGAGAGAAAGTAAATTAATTAATATTTTAATCCCAAGCGCATATTTTTAAGATAGCTTTGTATTCCGATTGGAATGGGTAGTTTCCTAGTGTTATTAGTAATTAAGATTTCAAATATAAATAATTAAAATGCATGAAACCCACTGGCTTCAGAACCAGAGGTCTCTGATTTTCATGTGACAAAAGAAGCAACAATGACAGGAGGAAATTTTTTTTAAAAAAAAACCAACAGCCTGAATCTGTGGTGGTAGTAGTTTCAATTTAGGCTTTTGAAAGAGAACTGGATAAATTAACTGAAGAGTAAATACGTGCAGGATTACATATGGAAAAAGCAGGGCAGTGGAACAAGGTGAACTGTTCTTGCAGAGACCTAGTACAGTCAAGACACAGCCTCATTGTGTTTTATAACGATTCTATTCCTTATATAACCATTAGCGTGATGGAAACTTCAGCAACAGATGTTCATGTTGGATTGGTCGTTGGTGGGGGTGCAGGGGAGTTATAAGACAACAAATCGTGAGAGGAAAGCACTTTATTTGAATTAAAACAAATATTTTGTTTCTCATTATTCATTTGTGGGACATGGGCATTGCGGGCTGGCCAGTATTTATTGCCTGTCCCTAGTATGAGAGACTTTTTCCATAGCTCCAAAAGGGCTATCCAGAACAGTTAAGCAAACCACAAAATTGAACTGACTAATCTCTCACACAGGAAGTTACTTTCGTGTACTCAAGTATAGCAGCTTCCTGCTGTGAAGTGATTTTCAAACAATCCCTGTAGGCGCACACAGAGTTAAGCACGATGATGATTTTAGATTGCTAACTTGGCTGTAGGGGACATCAATTGCAGGAGGCTGCCATATGAGTTGTAAGGCATCCTGTATTCTGTTGAGTATGGTCTGGCACCAGGAAAACTTATTTTGATTTACAGCTACTTGATTTAAGATCTTAAAACATGCTGCAATTCTGGCAGTTACTTGCTCAAGGGTGAATTGACTTACCTCTAGACCATTAGAACTGAACAAAAGCTAAATAATACAAAAGAAAAAGTAACAGGATGCTGCCCAACTCAAAGGTTGCTGAACTTTTGAATTATAATGCATGTGTAATGCCAAATTTCTCCTCTGTCACTTTATCCAAAAACTCCAACTTGGACTTTTTTAAAAAAAAATACAATGCCAAACAAAAAATTAAATTGATCCCTTTCCAAACACTAATAGTGTTTTAAAATTGTTTGATGATTGGCTGTTGTAATATTTCTGATTACAACAGGAAGTCCCCTAGATTTATTTTGTCCCACCATTTTCTGCTGGCTTTTTTCTTGGCAGCATGAATCAGAACCAACCAGTTCTAAGTGATGGATGCAATCCAGCAGTTTCTAAATGAAGTTACTGCTTAAAATTACTTTCTCCTCCTCAAATTTTTGTTTCATAAACTTGTGGCTCTGACTATATTACTATCAAAGCATGTTGGCTGCAGTGGACCCTGGCTGTTTCCATGGACTTTAATAGGCTTTTGTGAGACCTTTGTTTCACTGCAAAGCATAAAATGAACAGATTGATGGCACAGCACATGGCACTATAATCACAGATTAGTATAGAGATCAACATCAGTGCATACATCTTACACAAGACCTGCAAAAACAACAAGTCAGATGTTACTGGAAAAGCTCAACAGGTCTGGCAGCATCAGTGAAGCGAAATCAAAGTTAACATTTCAGGCCCAGGGACCTGCTGAGCTTTTTTTTTTTGGCAACTTCTGTTTTTGTTTGATCTACAGCGTCTGCAGTTCTTTCGGTTTTTAAAAGGAAGCATGGCATTTAATGTTTTAGTGAAGATCTGCAGTTCAGGTTGTGGCTGGTTCCCCGAGCTGACTGCTTTTCGTGCAAAGTTTCATTCCTTTCGCAGTGACATCCTCAGCGCTGTCTAGCCTCTGCTGAAGCGCTATTGTTCTGTTCCGTTCCGTTCCAACTTTATATGGTCCGGTCTGGTATGGTGGGTAGTTCTGTTTTAGTTTATAAATACTGTGCTTAGAAGAGCATGTTAGAAGCTTAGAATCCTGATATGGGTACTTCATCTCCAGATTCCCCATTGCCTGTCCACCAACTACAAGACATAGGTCAACAAAGTGATGGCATACTTCCTATTTTCCTCAATAAGTGCATATGGACACTATCTAGAACAAAGCAGCCCAGCTGGTCTGCACCACATCACAAACATTCACACCCCACACACACACACTAGCAGTAGTATGCACCACCTACATAATGCAGAAATTCACCACAGCTCCTTGAACAGCACCATCTAAACCTTTGATTGCTAATTTTGGAAGGAAACTTGCAGGTGCTGGCGATCCCATGTAACTGCTGCCCGTATCCTTCCAGATGGAAGTGGATGTTGCTTTGGAAGATGTCACAAAGTTTTGATGAACTTCTTGTAGATGACACATGCTGCTGCAACTACTGATGGTGATAGCGAGATTGATGGAAGGAAGATGTGATGTTAATAAAATGTCCGACTACTACCACCTCTTCATATCATAACTTCTAGTATTTTCCTTGTGGCATATTTCGCTGAAGTGGCTTATACTTTCTGCTTTTAGTCTCCTTTTTGCGAGCACAGGTACTACATTTAGTTTTCCAATCCATCAGGACACTTCCAGAAGCAAGAGAATTCTAGAGGATTATAATAAGCCATTCACCTTCTGTGCATTCACTACTTTCATAATCTTAAGACGCAAGCCATCTGAGCCCAGTGGACTGTTCAGCCTTTTCTCCCCCAACTAATTTTCCCTGTATCTTTTCTCTAATGACCGTGAAGTTCCTTCCACCCTTGTTTCAACTTCAACTATTGTGAAGGCAGATACAAAACACTTGTTCAAAGTCTCTATCATTTCTTTGCTTTCCATTATTCCCCAACTGCTCTCTTTCTAGAGAAATGGGACACGAGTAGGCCACTTAGCCCTGCGAGCCAGTGAGAACATGGCTGATCTGTGGCCTAACTCTATGAAACTGCATTTGGCCCGTATCCCTTAAGATTTTGTTCAACAAAGGTATTATCTCAGATTTAAAACTAACAACTGGGTGAGCATATATTGCCATTTGTGGAAGAGTTCCAAACATTTACCATCCTCTATATTGTTGGGAAGCACTTCTACACATCACTCCTGAATGGTCGAGCCCCAATTCTCAGATTATGCCCCCTAGTTCTACAATCTCCAACTATTGGAAATAGTTCATCTTTATCTACCCTATCTTTTCCTGTTAACATCTTGAAGACTTCAAACAGATCACCTCAACCTTCTGAGTTCTATAGAAAACAGGTATAATTTGTAAAATCTCTCCTCAATTTAAGGCCTTACATTCAACGTTAACAATAATGTGAGAGGAAAGGCCAAAGCCCCTCCCTCTTTCCAATGGTGAATATCCAAAGTGTGCATTTATAGACTTTGGTTGAGGATATTGCCTGTGTTCTCACTGCAGTTGAGTAGCCAGTCAAACCAGTTGTCTAATCTTTTGCAAGGTGAAGGAATGCCTATTTAATCACTCGTGCTGCAAAGTTCAGGAGAGAGTGGAAGTCAGTGGAAAATGCACATGCCATATTGAGTGACAACATATCAAAAGATGATGAAAGTTGGTTGGGTGTAGTAGTATCGCTAGGCTATTAATCCAGAGACCCATGTAATGTTCTGAGGACCCACATTTGAATCCCACCGTGGCAGTTTGAATCTTGTTTGAGAGTCTAATAATGAGCATGAAGCCATTGTCGATTGTCAGGAAACACCAAACTGTTTTACTAATGTCCTTTTTGTGGAAGGAAACTGCTGTCTTCACCACCTGTTCTGGCCTACATGTGACTCCAGACCCACAACAATGTGGTTTGTTCTAAACTGCCCTCTGGGTGGTTAGAAATGGGCAATAATTGCTGGCCTGGCCAGAGGTGCCCACATCCCATGAATTAATGAAGAAAAAATATGTTCTACAGCATATCTACAAATTGAAACTACTGGAGATGGAGTCACTTTTTCAATAAGAAACGGAGGTCGTAGATACAGGAAATATTTCCTTTTCCAATCTTACTCTGTGACATTACTGCATTTCTGTAGAAAGTGACAGGTCTGAGCAGTTTGAAGTGTGAATGTTGACAGCAAGTGTAGCATTGTTTCCAACTCTAGTTGCCCTTGAGAATGTGGTGAGAGCACTGTGTCCTTAAATTGCTGCAGTCCATATGCTGTAGGCGTGACGCCATAGTACTTTTAGAGTAGATAATTAAGGATTTTGATCTAGCAACAGTGAAGGAATGGCAAGCAAATATGGTTTCAAGTCAAGATGATGTGTGACATCAAAAGGAACTAGCAAATTATGTTTCTTGTATCAGTTGCTTTTGACCTTGTGGATGGTCTTGGGTTTTGAAAGGACTTATCAACAGAGGCTTGACAAGTTTCTCTGCATTCCTAATATGTATATAGTACACAGTGCTGCCACTGGTGGTGAAGAATGTGAAACTTTTTGTTGAAATGGATTTCAATTAAGCAGGCGATCAATTAAACAAAGCAATTTGTTTTTCGTGGGTAATGCTGAAGCTTTTGTGTTGAAGCTGCATTTGTCCGAGCAAGTGAAGGGTATTCAGTCACACTCCTGAATTATTCAAAGAGGGCAGATTTTGGAGAGTTATTGCATGTTTTATTCCAGAATTAAATGAAGTCTCTGCATGATAATCTAGGGCACAATGCAGTGAGTTGAGTAAAATAAACATCTGCAATAGACTGACCTTCTGCAGTGTCGTGTATCTATCAAGAATATTTAATTTTAAACCTTTTAGATTTCCTGAAGCTCCAGCAAGTTAGATTCCGGAGGAGTGTTTTGTATGTTTTCACCAGAATTACTAGAAGAAATCTGATCATTTAATAAAATAAAGTTGCTCAAGGTATTACCTATAAACTATAAATAAATCTTTTTTTTTTTTAAAATTCTTTTTCAAATCACCCATATTTGTCTCTTTTCTTTCACGTTTGAATTTAAGAATATAGGAACGTGAGTAGGCCCTTTAGTCACTCAAACCTGTCTTATTCTTCAATAAGGTCATGGCTGATTTTGTGCTGAATTCCACATGCCTGCCTTTGTCCCATATTCCTTTGATTTGTAAACCAAACGGTCTTATAATTCTATTGCTGTAATGGTTTTCCTATTTGACCTTATTTCTGTTAAAATATTGAAGCACAGTGCATACCTTTGTTCCATGTAAATCTGCATCATGGACTCTCTCAAGCCTCTTAAGCAAGAATGTTGCATGCAGTGCTCCAACCCCCCTCATTAAGGTTTTATATAGGCTCATTACTTGTTTGTTTTTGTATTCTGCGCTGCTTAAATAAAGCCTAGGATTTCATAAGGTTTTTGTTTTTGGAAACTTGTTAACCTGGCGACATTACCTTTTCGTGAATGTGTAACGCAGAATCAGTCTACTCTTCCACAGCTTTGAACTCACCTCCATTAGTATAACTGCTGTTGTTCATGTGAAAAAAACATCATTTCACTTACTGGGTTTTATATGTTAGTCCTTTATACTGTCTTAACACTATACCTTTTTTATTATCCTTTGGTATTCTAAAGCATCAAATCTATTTCCTTGTTGATTATCTACAAGTTTTGACAACATTCCACAATATCCAAATTATTCATGTGTGCAAGCAGCAAAAGTAAGACATTAAGTTTTGGTTCCGTTTGCCATTCCCTCCTAATTCCACACACTGCGATTTACAAATCTAGTACACTAATAATCTTGCTAACTATCCTTTTGTGTATTGGGTACTCCTAGCCAGTCTGGCTTTCTCTAGGTGTATAGTAATTTTGTCCTTTAATTAAAAGGTTCAGTGTTTATCCTACCACAGATGTTATGTTGCCTGGCCTGCATTTGTCTTGTTACAAATATTTAAAAATATATAATGCCTTATCCATTCTCGAAGTTTTCAGCACACCAGGGTGCCTAATAGAGCCCTAAGTATAATTGGAGTTTCTACAATTTTCTCCCTCATCTCTTTCAGAAAGCCTTGTGTATATAATCTGCTGACCCTGTCTTTTTTTGCCTTCACTTTGCTTAACTTGCATATTCATAATTTTCCTTTTATCTACTGCACTGTTTATGTTGCTCTTATTAGCATCAGGATTCACCACCTCTTCAATTTCCTCCTTGAGAAAAGCTGTTTTGGAAGTAACTGTAATGTTCCTTTCCATTTTTTGTTCACAGACTACAAACTGAGTATCTTCTCAGGATTCAAATTCCTTTCCAAAAATTCTGTTTTGACTAATAGACTTGTAAAGTATCTTACTGCAGCTATTTTCCTTGTGCTTCGTCTTAGCCGCCTTATTCCTAACTTCATTTCTTCTTTTCTCAATCTCCTTCCGATTTTTTTCATCATGATTATTTTCATTCTCAGAGGCCCTCTTCTTCGTCTTTAATTGATTTCTAACCTTTTTATTTCTTTCTGGCATGCTAAAATTGAATGTCATTTCCTCCTCCTTTCAACAGAGTGTGTGTATTCTGTACCTGAACATTGTCACTGTTCAGTCATAAATTTTCTGTCCACCTTGCCTCTGTCAGATTTTTCCCTTGGTAAGTTCAAGACAGTACATCTTCAAGAGTAATTTTGAAACTATAATTGTCATTTGTGGGAGCCAATCAAACCTTGGTGTGCTGTCGGTAAGGCACAAGAAATCAAATTAAACACTTAGCAAGGCCGCATAATTAATAGTTTGTCACTGTCATCTATGGTTACTTGATCCTGCTTTGAAAGACATTCCATCTGGAATTGCCTTTAAAGTTTTCCACAAGTTCATTTTAAACTTGCCATTTAATAGAAACTCTGTTTACATTCTGAGTTTAATGTGCTAGTTTTATGCTTGTGAAATTATATCGGAGTCCAATCTGTGACGATAAAGATTTCTGTTTTGTTTTGGAAACCTTTCTTTGTAACAAAGGGGAGAGTGAGGCAAAGTGATTGAATCATTAGGGCTACAGCTTAGGGTAGCTAATAGGATTCTTCCTTATTTGGTAATGTACAGACTCAATAATTTTGTTCAAGTAACAAGAGCTACATGCTCAAATAACGCTGCGATCTCGTAGGAAAGAGCTCTTTTCATGTTCAAGCTTTTGATTGGGCTATTGTGAAGCAGCGTGGAAATATTTTAAAAGCACTGAGAAAGGCTGCATGCATTAGATTCCAGAGGGCGAAAGTTTAACTGATGTATCATGCCAAACTGCTTGCTCATTCCAGGAAGCTATAAACATAGAGCAGACATGTCTGTGAAATGCCATGAGGATGAATTCATTCCAGTAGGAAATTGACGTAATGGTAGGGTTAAAAGTAGAATAGCCAACAGGATGGAAGTAATTTTGCATTGTCAGTTAGAAAGGATTTCTTCCAGACTGAGATGCCCAAGGGCCAGTCCTGTGCAAGTTGTATCAATGCTTGTAATCTTCACTTCAAGGCAATGTAACCCTTTCATAGGTAGAATGTAAAGCAGATTTCACTAATGCTGTGATAATCTGCTGTCTTAGTTGGGCCATTGAGTGGTCCTGTTCTGTTGAAACGTGGTAATTTCAAGGTCTAAATTTCCTTTGGTCTTGTCTGACTATAGTGATTGAATTAGAATAAATTTGTACATTGCTAAAAAAGGGGAATATTACTTTTCATCTTGCACTTATCAAGACACATGCAAATTTCACATGATCACAATTCATTGAGACCTGCAGGGCAGAAACGTACCCAACTTGTCCACACCAACCAGACATCCCAATCTGACCTAGTCCTGTTTGCCAGTATTTGGCCCATGTCCCTCTAAATCTTATTCATATACTCATCCAGCTACCTTTTTAAATGTTGTAATTATACCAGCCTCCAATCCTTCCTCTGGCAGCTCATTCCTACACGCCAACCTCTGCAGGAAAAAGTTATCTCTCTGGTCCTTTTCAAATCTTTCCCCTCTCACTTTAAACCCATGCCCTCTTGTTTTAGATTCCCCCACTCCAGGAAAAGGCCTTGGCTATTCACTCTGTATGTGTCCCTCGTGATTTTATAAGCCTATATAAGATCATCTGTAAGCCTCCAATGCTGCAGGGTTTTAAAAAAAACCCAGCCTATTTAACCTCTCCCTGTAACTCATACCCTCTAGCCCTGGCAACATCCTTGTAAATCTTTTTTGCACTGTCTCAAGTTTAACAAAAATTTTCCTGTAGAAGAGTGACTAGAATTGTACACAGTATTCTGAAAGTGGCCCCAATGTTTTGTACAGCAACAACATGACATCCCAACTCCTATACTCAATGCACTGGCCAATGAAGACAAGCATACCAAACTCCACCTTCATCCTCAGCCTATTGGCCCATTTGATCAAGGTCCCATTGCACTGAGATAATCATTTTCACTGTCCACTACACCACCTATTTTGGTGTCATCTGCAAAATTACTACCCATACCTCTAATATTCACATCCAAATCATTTATATATATGACAAAAAGCAGTGGACCCAGTACTGATCCCTGTGGCACACTGCTGGTCATAGGCCTCCAGTCTGAAAAGTAATCCTCTACCACCACCCTCTGTATCCTATCTTCAAGCCAATATTGCATCTAATTGGCTAGCTCCTCCTGGATTCCATGTGATCTAACCTTATTAACCAGTGCCATGCGAAAATTTGTCAAACCCTTGGTTGAAGTCCATGTAGATGACATCAGATCTGGTTTTGAAGTTATCTTGCAAACAAGTTTTGGCACTGGGGTGTCTAGCTGGAGCATTTGTAATTGGCTGACCTCTATTCACTTCAGACAGTAATATAAATTCCAACAAAATCCTTTTCTGAATCTCTTACCCAAATGATAAAGATGGCTTTGTGTATTGTCACTTCATCCACTTTGCTGAGAAGCTCAAAGCAAAGAGATCAATAGGCTGTTGCTCTTCAGACTGATCTCAAATTCTGAGATTAAAAATGCAAAAGTCTTATCCTATTCTCAGATGGAGCTGTGTGACCTCACTGTTTTTGAGACTGAGAGTGCATGCAAGCTCCCTGCTACTTCGGTTATAATGTTTCTGTTGAATGCCGTAGCTTTTCTTGAGCAACGTGTACTTTGGAAGTTAAAAGATAAGTTTTTAAAGTTTTTTTTTGAGAAGATTTGTAGATCGGGTTGTGGATGAGGTTGTTGACATGCTCACCAGGCTGGTGGGTTTGGTTGCAAATGTTTCGTCACCCCGCTAGGTAACATCAGTGCTTCACCTGAGGTGCACTAACGGTGTTCTGTCTCACTTATTATTTATATGCCTCGGTTTGAGGTGTTTGGTACCACTTCCAGTTCTGTTTCTCAGTGGTTTGTATATTGGGTCCAGTTCAATGTGTTTGTTGAAGAAGTTCTGGTTAGAATACCAGGCTTCCAGGAGTTCCCTGGCATGTCTGTTTGGCTTGCGCAATTATGGATGTGTTGTCCCAGTCACATTCGTGTCCCTCTTTGCTCATGTGTAGTGAGATGAGTGAGAATTGGTTGTGTCTGTTAGTGGATAGTTTTTCATATCCATATTGTCAGTTTTCTTCTAGTTTGGCCTATGTAACATTTCTCACAGTCCTTCCATAGTATTTTGTATCTTACACCGGTTTTGCTGGTTTTGGGTATGGGATCCTTGCATTCGTCAGTCGCTGTCGCAGGGTGGTTGTCGGATTGTAGGCTACCCTGGTATCTGGAGGTCTGAGTAGTTGTGTGGTCATCTCTGAAATGTCCTCGATATACGGTAGGGTGACTAGTGAGATAGTAGGAACTGCAGATGCTGGAGAATCTGAGATAACAAGGTGTAGAGCTGGATGAACACAGCAGGCCGAGCAGGAAGGCTGACCTTTCCGGCAAAGACCCTCCTTCAGAAAAATGAAGAAGGGTCTAGGCCCGAAACGTCAACCATCCTGCTCCTCTGATGCTGCTTGGCCTGCTGTGTTCATCCAGCTCTACACTTTGTTATCTCTAGGGTGATTAGTGAGTCTGGTCATGTTGTGTCTCCCCACTGTGGTCTGTCTCGGAGGTAATGGCGGATTGTACTTTTCAGGTATCCATTCCTTTTGAAGACTCTATATAGGTGCTCCTGTTCTGCTTTGCATAGTTCCGGGTTGCTGCAATGTATTGTGGCTTGTTTAAATAGTGCCCTGATGCAGCTTTGTTTCTGGATGTTGGAGTGGTTGCTAGTGTAATTGAGTATCTAGTCTGTATGTGTGGTCTTTCTGTGTACACTAATCTGGAGATCACTGTTGTTTTTACATTCTACCATTAATTACCAATGAGGACACCACCATGAAACTACTAGATCTGTGTCTAACATCCCACTTCATAGTCAATGACAGCATATACAAGCAAATCAATGGAACAACAATGGGATCCCCAATATCAGGACTGATTGCAGAGCAGTAATGCAAAGGTTAGAACGGACAATGCTCCCCACTACACAACTGAAACTTTGGGTCCGATATGTAAATGATACCTTCATGATTATCAAATGCACGAAGCTAGAAGAAATCCACTGACACATAATCAATATCCTCACTAGGATAAAATTTACAAAAGAAGAGAACAGCAACCAACTACCCTTCCTGGACAAAATGATAGAACGTAAAAACAACGGGGACCTCCGGACTTGGATGTAAACCTAGGAGGTATGATTAGTAAGTTTGCAGATAACATCAAAATTGGAGGTGTTGTGGACAGCAAATGAGGTTACATCAGAGTACAACTGGATCTTGATCAGATGGGCCAATGGGCGGAGGAGTGAACAAAGAACAAAGAAAACTTACAGCCCAGGAACAGGCCCTTCGGCCCTCCAAGCCTGTGCCGATCCAAATCCACTGTCTAAACCTATCGCCCAATTCCTAAGGATCTGTATCCCTCTGCTCCCCACCTACTCATGCATCTGTCCAGACGCACCTTAAATGAATCTACCGTGCCTACCTCTGCTGGCAACGCGTTCCAGGCACCTACCACCCTCTGTGTAAAGTACTTTCTGCGTGTATCCCCCTTAAACTTTTCTCCTCTCACCTTGAACGCGTGACCCCTCGTTATTGAATCCCTCACCCTGGGAAAAAGCTTATCTCTATCAACCCTGTCTATACCCTTCATGATTTTGAAGACCTCAATCAGGTCCCCCCTCAATCTCCTTTTTTCTAATGAAAACAATCCTAACCTACTCAACCTCTCTCCATAGCTAGCACCTTCCATACCAGGCAACATCCTCGTAAACCTTCTCTGTACCCTCTCCAAAGCTTCCACATCCTTTTGGTAATGTGGCGACCAGAACTGTACACAGTATTCTAAACGCGGCCGAACCAAAGTCTTGTACAATTTTAACATGACCTGCCAGCTCTTATACTCAATACCCCATCCGATGAAGGCAAGCATACGATATGCCTTCTTGACCACTCTATCCACCTGTGCAGCCACCTTCAGGGTACAATGGACCTGAACTCCCAGATCTCTCTGCTCATCAACTTTTCCCAAGGCTCTTCCGTTTACAGTATAGTTCGCTCTAGAATTAGACCTCCCAAAATGCATCACCTCACACTTGCCCGGATTGAACTCCATCTGCCACTTCTCCGCCCAACTCTCCAGTCTATCTATATTCTCCTGTATTCTTTGACAATCCCCTATGCTTTCTGCTACTCCCCCAATCTTCGTGTCATCTGCAAACTTACTGATCAGACCACTTATGCCCTCTTCCAGATCATTTATGTATATCACAAACAACAGTGGCCCCAGCACTGATCCCTGTGGAACACCACTGGTCACCTTTCTCCATTTCGAGAAACTCCCTTCAACTACTACTCTCTGTCTCCTGTTGCTCAACCAGTTCTTTATCCACCTAGCTAGAACACCCTGCACACCATGTGACTTCACTTTCTCCATTAGTTTACGATGGGGAACCTTAACAAACGCCTTACTAAAGTCCATGTAGATGACATCTACAGCCCTTCCTTCATCTATCAACGTGGTCACTTCCTCAAAGAACTCTATTAAGTTAGTAAGGCATGATCTCCCCTGCACGAAACCATGTTGCCTATCACTGATAAGCCCATTCTTTTCCAAATATAAATAGATTCTATCCCTCAGTACCTTCTCCAGCAACTTTCCCACCACTGACGTCAGGCTTACTGGTCTGTAGTTACCTGGAATATCCCGACTACCCTTCTTGTACAGGGGGACAACATTAGCAACTCTCCAGTCCTCCGGCACTTCACCTGTGTTTAAGGATGCTACAAAGATATCTGTCAGGGCCCCAGCAATTTCCTCTCTCGCCTCCCTCAGTATCCTGGGATAGATCCCATCCGGTCCTGCGGATTTGTCCACCTTAATATCCTTTAGCCTACCCAACACATCTTCCCTCCTTATGTCAACGTGATCCAGCGTAAACAAACTTCTATCTCTAATCTCAACATTCATCATGTCCCTCTCCTCAGTGGACACTGATGCAAAGTAATCATTGAGAATCTCACCCATTTTCTCAGGTTCGACACAAAACCTTCCTTCCTTATCCTTTAGTGGACCAACCCTTTCTCTAGTTACCCTCCTGCTTCTTATATATGAATAAAAGGCCTTGGGATTCTCCTTAATTCTGTTCGCTAAAGTTATTTCATGACCACTTTTAGCCCGCTTGATTCCTCGTTTAAGATTGGTCCTACTCTCCCGATATTCCTCCAAGGACCGTTCTGTTCTTAGCTGCCTGGACCTTATGTACGCTTCCCTTTTCCTCTTGGCTAGTCGCACGATTTCTCCTGTCATCCACGGTTCACGAATCTTTCCTTTCCTATCCCTTGTTTTCAAAGGGACATGCCTATCCTGCACTATCCTCAACCTATCTTTGAAAGCCTCCCACATATCAAATGTGGACTTCCCTTCAAATAGCTGTCCCCAATCCACATTTCCTAGCTCCTGCCGAATTTTGATATAATTGGCCTTGGCCCAGTTTAGTATTCTTCCCTTAGGACCACTCTCGTCTTTGTCTACGAGTATTCTAAAACTTACAGAATTGTGGTCACTATTCCCAAAGAAATCCCCCACTGCAACTTCTACCACCTGGCCTGGCTCATTCCCCAACACTAGGTCCAATATGGCCCCTTCCCTAGTTGGACTATTGACATACTGCTCTAGAAAACTTTCCTGGATGCTCCTTACAAATTCCACCCCATCCAGACCTCTGACACTAAGTGTATCCCAGTCAATGTTGGGAAAATTAAAATCTCCCATCACCACCACCCTGTTACCTCTACATCTTTCCATAATCTGTCGACCTATTTGTTCTTCTACCTCACGCTCACTGTTGGGAGGCCTGTAGTACAGCGCCAACAATGTAACTGCACCCTTCTTATTTCTCAGCTCTACCCATAATGCTTCACTGCTCAACCCCTCCATAGTGCCCTCCTTTAGCACAGCCGTGATATCATCCCTGACCAGCAATGCAACTCCTCCCCCCCCCCCCCTCTTTTTTTTTTTTTACTTCCCTCCCTGTCCTGTCTGAAGCATCTGTATCCTGGGACATTTAGTTGCCAATCATCCCCTTCCTTCAACCAAGTCTCTGTGATCGCAATAACATCATTCTCCCAGGCACTAATCCACGACCGAAGTTTGTCTGCCTTACCCACTATACTCCTTGCATTAAAGTATATGCACTTCAGACCACCAGTTCCTTTGCATTCATCTGCTCTCTGCCTACTCTTCCCCTTGGTAATGCTAACTTCATGATCCTTACAGTCTCTAGTTTCCACCTCACTGTCTACTAGTCTTCTCCTCTGGTTCCCAGACCCCTGCCACATTAGTTTAAACCCTCCCCAACAGCCCTAGAAAAAACTCCCCCTAGGACACTAGTTCCAGTCCGGTTCAGGTGTAGACCATCCAATTTGTAATAGTCCCACCTTCCCCAGAACCGGTCCCAGTGTCCCACAAATCTGAACCCCTCCCTCCTACACCATCCCTCAAGCCACGTGTTCATCCTGCCTATTCTTTCATTTCTACCCTGGATAGCACATGGCACTGGTAGCAACCCTGACATCACTACCTTTGAGGTGCTCCTCTTTAACTTCTCTCCTAGCTCCCTGAATTCTGCTTTCAGGACCTCATCTCGTTTTTTACCTATATCATTGGTGCCTATATGCACCACAACAACTGGCTGTTCACCCTCCCTTTTCAGAATGCTCTGTAGCCGATTGGTGACATCCCTGACCTGAGCACCTGGGAGGCAACATACCATCCGGGAGTCCCGTTTTCGGCCACAGAACTGCCTATCTACTCCCCTTACAATAGAATCCCCTATGACTATGGCCCTATGAGTCTTTTTCCCGCCCTTCTGAACAGCAGTGCCCGCCATGGTGCCATGATCCGGGCAACTGCTGCCCTTCCCTGATGAGCCATCTCCCCCAACATTATCCAAAACGGTATACCTGTTTTGGAGGGAGATGACCGCAGGGGACACCTGCACTGCCTTCCTGCTCTTTCTCTGCCTTTTGGTCACCCATTCACTGTCTCCCTCAGCAATCCTAATCTGCAGTGTGACCAATTCACTAAACGTGCTATCCACGACCTTCTCAGCATCGCGGATGCTCCATAATGAGTCCACCCGCAACTCCAGAGCCGTCATGCGGTCAAACAAGAGCTGCAGCTGGACACACTTCCTGCAAGTGTAACAGTCAGGGACGTCAGTCACGTCCCTGATCTCCCACATCAAGCAAGAGGCACACGCCACGGGTCTGAGGTCCCCTGTCATAGTAAGCCTTAGCTCTGACTCAACTAACTAATACCAAACAATGCACTTAAATATATTAAAAAAAAACCTTACTTTGCAGAGTCCTTTTCTTCTGGTTAGAGGAGGAGGGTGGGAGGGAGCTGCTGCCCAAATATATACTAATTCCTTACCTTCCTCACAACCTCCTGGTCTCCAACGTCACCTCTGCTCCGTCTCCCGCCGCTCCCGGTGAGGAAAAAACCGCTCGCCACTCGAGGTAAGTTTTTAAGCCGTCTTACCTTCCCGTCAGGCCTCTGGTGCTCGCTGCCGGTCTTCCCGCTTCGAACTGCCGCTGACACCAAAATGAGTGGTAGATGGAGTTTGATTTAGATAAATGTGAGGTGCTGCCCTTTTGGAAGGACTAATCTAGGCAGGACTTATACACTTAATGGTAAGTTCCTGGGGAGTGTTACTGAACAAAGACACCTTGGAGTGCAGGTTCATAGTTTCTTGAAAGGGGAGTCACAGGTAGATAGGATAGCGAAGAAGGTGTTTGGTATGCTTGCCCGTATAGGTCAATGCAATAAATGTAGGAGCTAGGAGGTCATATTGTGGTTGTACAGGACATTGGGTAGGCCACTTTTGGAATACTGTATGCAGTTCTGGTCTCCCTGCTATAGGAAGGATGTTGTGACCCTAGAATGTGTAAATATTTTCTGAACAAGGATGTTGCCAGGGTTGGAGGGTTTGAGCTATGGGGAGAGGCTGAATAGACGGGGGCTAATGTCCCTGGATGTTCTGAGCCTGACCTTAGAGGTCTATAAAATTGTGAGGGGCGTGGATAGGTTAAATAGACAAGGTCTTTTCACTGGCGTGAGGGAGTCTAAAACTAAAGGGCGTAAGTTTAAGATGATAAGGGGAAAAGATTTAAAAGGGAGCTAAGGGGCAAAGTTTTCACGCAGAGGATGGTGTGTGTACGGAATGAGCTGCCAGAGGAAGTGGTGGAGGCTGGTACAACGACACATTTAAAAGGCATCTGAATGGGTATATGAATAGGAAGGGTTTAGAGGGATATTGACCAAATGCTGGCAAATGGGGCTAGATTTATTTAAGATATCTGATTGGCATGGATGAGTTGGGCGGGTGAGTCTTTTTCTGTGCTGTACATCTCTATGACTCTAATAGTCAATAGAGTGATGAATGGTAACAAGATCACTGAAGACTCCCCAATCACGTTTCTGTATCCCCCCCCAGCAGTCGGTGCCATGGAATTTTTTGTGCCCACCTGAGACAGCAGGCGTGGCCTTGGTTTTATGTCTCATCCAGAAGTTAGTGCAGAACGCCCTGCGCTGCACTGGAGCGACTGGCTAATTGTTGTGTGCCCAAGTCATTGCAGAGGAATTTGAACTCTATCTTTTATTCAATTGCAAAACTTCTGCCAACTAGCAGTTTAAAATATGATAAATACTGAAAATGGCATGTTATCAAAACATATCTGCTGCAGCAGATCTCAATCAGTTATGTGTTAGACATGTGTAGCTGCTGAGATTGGAAAAATTTGATACCCAGTGAAATAATCGAACTTTGCGTGTTGTGATGCACTGTCATTTTCACTATCAATTCTTGGGGCAGAGTGAAAGGCTTTCTCTCAAGTTTAAAACTTGCCCACGGGTTCTTTAACCTTAGTTCAGGATTTTCTAAAATCTAATTCTTTACCACCAGCACCCTTTTTATCACCCTTGCTTTCTCCACACAAAAATAGTTTAGAAATTTAACTTAGCTGTGGAATCTTGCTGTCACTAACTTTGAGAAGAGTTCTTGGGCGGCGGTGGGGGCGGCGAATTGTTTCCCTTGATTTCAAATTATCAATCATCACGGTAGATGTTATAATGATCAGGGTTTTTGGATCAGGAAGTAGTTCCACATTTATTCTATTTCCTGGGAGGAATGAGGGAGGTCTGGTGACTATATATTGCAACATTTGTTTATACATAACAGAAATATTAGGTCAAAATTCCTAACACAATTGTATACCCATTCTTTTTGAATCAGTTTACAGTTTTGCGAGAGTGTCAATCAGAAGAAAACCTCCTTGATGCAGTTACACTGTTGCTTTTTGGGACAATTGAATCCTTCCCCCGTGGTGAACTGAATAGAGTATTAATACCTACTATCTATTATTATCTGAAGCTTTCTTTCTGACATGTCCCAACAAATGAGCAAAATGCATATCACCTCTAAAAGCAGTTGGTTGTGGACCTGAACTTCTTGTGTTCACGTTGCCTGTTACTCATGAATGCCATAAGTTTGAAAGTATCTTAGATGCATAGAACCTGATGTGTATTCTGCACAAAACGTAGAAGTAGATGTTTAACCTTTTAAAATCTACTGAGTGTTCAGAGACCAGTGGCTCAACTTTTACCTCGGTTGTACCTTTCCACACTAGCCCCAAAATCCTTTAGTTCATATAGTAGAAAACTTCAGCGCAAGGATAATTCTTTATAGTTGGTCGAGTGCAATTAGCAACCTGTTTAATGTCATGATTAAATCATTCCTTTTAATTTTTGCAAATTTTAAATTATAATCCATTTCTTTCTGGACATCCCAGGTCCAACACAATAACTCACAGCATAATTTATAATGATTTTTCAAGACATCTCAGCAGGAGTTCCTTGGTAGGTATTTTCTAATCAACCTATTCAGAGATGCTATTACACAGCTCTCAAATGGATGACAAAAACATAAATTGCTGGAAAAGCTCAGCAGGTCTGGCAGCATTCGAGAAGAGAAGTCAGCATTAATGTTTCATGCCTGGTGACCCTTCCTTAGAGCAGGTGAGATTGAACCAGATCCACCCAGCTCAGATGGGGTAACTACCACTGTGCGACAAAAGACACTAGTTCCTCAGGGTAGGTGTTTTCAAATTGACATGTTCAGAGATGTTATTACATGCCTCAAACAAAGGGTCTTGAACCGGTGCCTCCTGGTCCAGAGGTAGGGACATTACCACCGTGCCACAAGAGCTTGGTTCCTCAAGGAGATTGTAATTGTAATTTTAGGTTTATTTTCACTTAACCTGTTTTTCTAATCAACCTCTTCAGAAATGCTATTTTATATATATCTCTTGAACAGGTGAGATTTAACTAGATCCTCCCAACTCAGATGGGGATCTTACCACTGTGCGATAAGACTGCTTAGTTCCTCAGTGCTGTGTCCTAGGCCCGGTCTTTTTCAGTTGCATCATTAATGACCTCTTCTCCCAACCCCCCCCCCCCATAATAAGGTCAGAAGTGGGATTATGCCATCATCTGTTTGCCATTTGCTTAGATACTAAAGTAGTCTGTCCAAATGCATCAAGACCTGTGAAGTATTCAGTCTTCGGCTGACAAGTGGTAAATAATGTTCATGTTACACAAGTGCCAGACAATAGCCATATGCAACAAGACAATCTAACCATTGCCCCTCGGCATTCAATGGCATCACCATTGCTGAATCCCCACTATCAAAACCACTACTGTGGCTACAATACCATGTTAGAAACTTAAAAACCCTGTAGAGAGTAACTCACCACCTGACTCCCCAAAACACATCCGCAAGGCACAAGTCAGGAGTATGGTGGAATACTCCCAATATGCCTGGACAAGTGCATCAACACTTGAAGCTTGACACCAGTCCACTTGATTGACACCACACCCACCAACATTGACACTTCCCATCACTGATGCTCAGTAGTAGCAATGAATACCATCTACAAGACGCACTACAGAAATTCACCAGGGCTCCTTAAACAGCAGTTTCCAAACCATCACCACTACTGTCTGAAGGGCAAGTGATACATCAAAATGCCATCACCTGCAAGTTCCCCTCCAAGCCATCCTTCATCCTCGCATATTGCCATTAAATTCCTGGAACTCTTGCTCTAGTTTGCCCAACTCTTGCTCTCTCTTCCCCCACTTGCCCCCTCACCTCCACCCCCAGTGTCACCAAGAACAAGACTTTGTTTCCGTCCCTACATCAAATAGACAGCAGTAGTTCATGACAGGCAGCTCATCACCGTCTTGAGTTGGACAATAAATATTGGCCTAGCTGAGGATACCCTCATCCCATGAATGAATTTTTTTTAAAAAATCTCTAAAACATATATTATTGGAAGTTTTATCCAAACTTCAGACTCTCCTGCTTCCTCCTACAGTTTTCTCATAATGCCACCCTCAGTTAAAAGTTTAAAAACTCAAATTGGAAATCAAGGTTCTAAGGCACAACATCCATGATTACTTTGTGTAAATAGTCTTGGCCCATGTGTAATTCTGGAAGACTGATATTGACTGGTTACGTGACTCTAGTGTCACAATAGATCCTGCCTTTCCTTATTAAGGTATGAAGGAAATTTATTCTCGAGAGTGCTGTGCCAGGAAGCAATGATGTCAGGTTTCTGGCATTTAAGCTGCAAAAAAAGCAAATGAAGAAAGATAATGCTATTCTTTCTGAAAAGGCAGAAACCAGTTAGCCCTTGACAATAATATAGGAAGTTGAAATTGGTGAATTTGAGCAGACTGTTCACATGGGAATTGCTTTCAAACTCTGAGAGGCATCACTTTAAAAATGGGAATGAATAGCTAATTCAGACTGCAGTTTTTAAACAAAGAATAACATACATTTAGATTATCGTTGAAACGTTTAACAAGAGTTCAAAAGACAGTCAGCTCTCTGAAGAAAGAGGTTGGGGGTTATATGAATGCGTGTATCAGCTTTTTGTATCAATGAATAGAACTATTGCCTCTGTGTCAGATAATCACAATGGCAAACTTAGTGCAAGCATCAAGGTATTAAACCTTTCCTGTAAATACAACTGTCAATGAGTCAGGTAATATTTGCTACTTCAGCTCACATAATGAATTATAAATGTTGGGGTCTCCTCCTTGAACAGACATGCCCAAACAGCATTCCTTTGTGGAATTTCCTGCCATGCATTGTTGAAACTTCATCTCAAAACCTGGACTGTGAATCTCGTTTCCTGGTTTGTAGTGTAGTAAAGAGGAGCAGACTTGACCAGTTACAAATACAAAAGACCACTATTGGATATCCGTGACCTCTTTCGACCATGTGACTGAAATTGGTTTTTAATTTCACCTTTTCCAAGACCACCACCTTGATAGGAATTGAAGTTCTGAAAAAGAGTTGTACCAGATTCAAAACATTGCCCTCTCCACAGATGTTGCCAGACTGACTGAGTTTCTCTAGCATTTTCTGTTCTGGAGATGGTTTCTTCCTCCACTGTGCACTTAAAGGTATATGGACTGTCAACCTCTCTTTTGGCTTTAGTAGAAGCCCAGTGCATTCTTAAATTTGACTCTTTGAGTGAGTAACTGGCATCGTGGAAGATCTCTTGTGAGTATGGAACCATCTTTAAGCCTGTGAAAGCCTGCTACTGATGATTTTTAAATTGACCACACTTCAACAGGGGTTTAGAGATACAGCTACCTTTCCAACATTAAACTGTACTGATTATAAACTGAGTGGGAGGGAATTGGTGGTTTCTGTTTATCACTCCTGCCTGTCCACAATATCTTCAAGCCCGACTCCAGAGGCTGACATTCCTGTCTTTGAGTTAATCATCCAATATGACTCTTTGATTGGATTTGAAATGTTAACTCTGATCCTCCGATCCACCGATGCTGCCAGACATGCTAAATTTCTCCAGTTCTAATTTTATCCCAGCGATATCTAGATTCTCCAGTGTTTGATTTTTTTTTTCTATTGCAATTTGCAAGACCCAAGTTGCATGCAAATTGGCTGCTGTTTTGTCTTCCACAGTGATTTGTATTTCAAAAATACTTCTTAAATTGCTTGTAATGCCCTAAGGATGGGAAAGACACGAACAAATGGGAGCTCTTGATTTTTTCCTTCACGTTTTTCTTCTTTAATGTCTAACTCCCTCTCACTCCATATTTTCTCCCTTCTCGTTCTTGCTACCACCCCCCCCCCCCGCCACGTCCCCCCATCCATGCCCACTCTTGAGTTCCTTTTTGTGAACAAGACCCCAATTTTGTGTCCTCGATCCTATTTATCATTTGACACAACATGGTAAACCATTCTCTCTTCAGGTGATGTCCATCTTAAAATCAGCTACCATCAGCCCCCTCCCCCCTCAAAAAAGAGCAACTCATGACTCCACATTCAAAGGATCATCATCCTCCACCCTCTCCACCAGAATGCCAGCAAATTACTGCCCCATTTCTAATTTCCTTTTCCTCTCCAAGGTTCTTGAACGAATTGATACCTCCCAGATTCATTCCCATTTTTCTCAGAGCTCCATGCTGGAAACCCTTCAATCAGGCTCCCCCTCAAGTCACAGTTCCAAAATAGCTCTTAGCAAAGTCTCAAATAACATTCTGTGTAACTTGACAAAGGTAAATAATCCGTCCTGTCCTTTCTTAACTTGTCTGTAGGCTTTGACAAGGTTGACCACGTCAAGCTGCGGCTATGACTCCCCAGTTGGCTGGAGCTGCCCTCACCTGGCTCCATTGTTGTTAATCTAATGGTAGTAAGGGACTGCTTGCAATGGTTTTCCTTCATGCTCCTCAACAATTACTCGTGGTGTCCCCCAAGAATCTATCTTTGGCTGCCTTATGTCTAATTGGCATGCTGCCCCTGGCAGCCACCATCTAAAAGTACAGCTTTGTCTTCCGTGAACGCATTAATTTTAGTGTAGAAGTGACTACACTGTGAGCAGTGAATGCAGTAGACTAGATGGAAATAAAAACAAGTAAAATGCTACTTCACCAGGAAGATGTGTGTGGGTCCTTTGTTGTGAGAAGGGTGGATTTAAAACAACATATCCTATGCAATTGCAGGTGCCATGGGATGCTAAGAAGTGTTAGGAGTAGAATGTTGGACAGGACAGATGAGATGTATTTGGTGGTGGCATCCTGCTGGAGGGGGTGGAGGATGATCCTTTGAACATAGAGACTGTCATTTGCAAATTGGATGCAAGGGGAGCTCTACCATAATTCTGGGAGGGAGGGGTAAGGTGAGGGCAAAAGTTCCGGAAATGGGTCAGATATTGTTGAATGCCCTGTCAACCACAGATGATTGAGGAAAAAGGGAGACATGTTGGAGCTACTCCTGTGGAACAGATCATTGGAACAGATGGAGAAACCATCTCTAATTTCTTCTTAATTCTACCTTGACTTCAGTTCACTAATTAGATGAGCAGGTTGTGTTTTCATGAACATTCAAGTTCCGACAATTTCTATAATGAAAGAAATGTTTTGTTTGGGCTATGTGCTAATGCACAATGATTAATCTAGCCATCTCTGGAATTTAACAATTGATTTCACACTTAGAAATTCAGAGGAAGTATTTAAAGTGTCCCTCAATGAATTGAATGTTAGCAAGAAAAACTAGTAAAACATGAGGTTTTGTAATAGGTGAGTGGTGGACACGATGTAAAACTAATACGTGCTCACTGTTGAGCTCAGTATGAAATATAAAATGGTGTGTGAAGTCTTAAGGAATTTTTGTGAAATATAAAGCAAAATAATACACTTTTTATTTGTACTTGTGTTCTTCACAAATATGGTGTTACTTATTGTTGGAAAGATTTTGTTAAAGGGACATTTTGCATATACACAGCCTCTCCATGTTACAGGGCTAATTGATAAGCCTGTGGAAAAGAAAGATGTAAAGAGCAGAGCAATTCAGTAAGAAGTCTGTTTCGGGCCACTTGAAAGCATATCGCGTTGAATGAAGTGCCAAGAGTGTCACTCTTCTAAAATGACATTAGAGGTGAATCTGGTTGTATCATAATACTTCCTGTGCTTTGGTAGAGTTGGAATAAAGAAATCTAGCTCAAGTTCAGTAATGCCATATCATAGGCTTGTAAAGCTGATATATAGTTTCTTGTAAATAGCGAAATGCATCAGAAACCCCACTCCAAACAATGTAAATCTGAGGGTTGTTTGGTAGACTATCCTGTTTTGAGAAATAAATGAGCCAACTGTAGAAATTCATGGTATTAAATTTGAAGTTACTTGCTGATAAGCTTGTAGTAATGACATATTAATCATTAATCCTGCAGTGTAAAGACAGTACACATGAAGGCAAAGACAGTCATGACAATTTGTCTTTGTGGGTACATAATAACTGGAGAACATATATTGTAGGTGTAGTAATCAATTCTTTATTGCATTAACATCCTCAGATCTTTGTCTCCTTCAACACAGCAGGTTAATTGAGTTTCTTCTTGGTGTATTTTCAAAAGTTATTAAGAAATTTGGTTAATTTGGCCATCAACTACTAATTGCTAACTGGTTTTTGCATTTTGTTTTTATCTCTGCATGTTGTTCATTCTTAAATAGCCAAATGGCAGCTATTTTGTTAGAATAAAGGTAGAAGGTAAAGTTGCCATTGTCCTAAGAGACAATAGGGCTGTACTGTCATTAGTGACAGATGACTGGTGGTGGTTTAACCCAAGCATCACCAGGCCTCAGGCGAGATTATTACCTTTACCTTTATTCAAATAACCTTCTTTCAAAAGCTTCAAGGCCAGTTTATAACCAAAAACACTGCACCAAAATTTTACCCAGACTACATTTCGCACCTTTCTCCGTGTGATTCTAAGATTACCCACTGAGCCGAACTCAGGAACACGTGAATGTTGTCCACTGTTTATACCAGGTATATCTAGTGTGGATTGAATCATTTAGCTGCATTTGGGAGAAAATCCCTGAACGGAGCAGAGTAAGCTCAGCAAACTGAATCCAATTTGGCTGTTCCAGATTAACTGGAATGAAAAGGTCTTTTTAACAAGATTTTCACTCCAAAGGACAGCAGTGAAGGGATGTTGTTCCTTTTATATTAGACTTACTTTCAATTGACTCCTCCCATGCTTGTAAGTAATCATTCTACAGATTTGGCGAGTATTTTGATTGCTGGGATTTAGTTCCTTCTGGCTTCATTTTGTGGATTTGCCAACTGTTCCATGTGCTGTGTAAAATGGCTACTGTCCCAAAACCTTTTATTTACAAAGATGATGTTAGAGGTCTTGTTATTATGTCAAACTGCAGTATACAGAGGTATTTCTCAAAACCTCTCCCCAATGTAATAATGCATGTACTTTCTAATTCACCCTTGTACGTGATCTCTAAAGAAAATCTTCACATAAAGAAAAACCACTTAGTCTGCCCTGCTTTCATCTGTCCTTACGCACACAATGTACACAATCTTTGAAGTGTTAATGTTGTCTAATGGTACCTCTGAATTGTTTAATGGCTGTTCCTCCTGTGTCTGCTAAGTCCTGAGGTGATGCCTCTCCAGGAAATGTCACTGCTGCTGTGGTAGTTGTTGTAGCTGACCTGTTGCATTTGTTGAGGATTCATTCACTTTTTTGACTGATGGTCATTCACTTCTTTGTCCCATTAGCAAAATCAAATCTTCCTCATCAGCGGTTTGCTGTGAAGGAGCAACTTCTCTGGTTGCAATTATGTCTGTAATTGTGACAATATATCTGGTTGTTCACTTTACACTGTATCATCAAGGTGATAACTGCTCTACAGGGGTTCCAACTTGCCAACTGGGCTGACTTTTGGTGAGTGTCTTGAATGTTCATGTTCTGACTAGCTGTCCAACTCTCTACTCGGACAATAATTTAGCAGTTTTATCAAAGATTTTGATATTTGGCTCCCTGGCATTTCATTTTAATCTTTTCAAACATTCCTGTTACTGCTGCTGGCATCAGTAGCCGTTGAGCTGGTGGAAGAGTAACCTGGATAAGGTGTGAAATGTGTTGCTGAACAGGAGTACTTTCCACGCCTTCAGTAGGTGTTTCTCTCCACATTGAGATTGCTTTGCATGGATCTATTCTGGGTCAACTGTTTTTGATGGTTTTTGTTTTTGATTTTTGCCATTATTACTACTGCCTTTAAATTTGACTGGAAATTGATTAGAGATGATGTGTAGTACTGACTTTCCCGATCATTCATGAAGTGCTTGGATTATTTGCTCGTGAATGGAAAGCTGTTGTCACTTCCCAAAATGTAGGGAATGACTTGAAGACTGGTGTGCTTTCAGGTGTTCTGTGATCTCGGTAGTGGTTCTTGGCCTCTGTTGGTTCAATTCCCTGTGTAGTTTGGTAACGAGATAATCGATTTCTGAGAATAAAGACTCTACTTTAAGCTTCATACATAGTCTGTCTGTAATGTCATGAGTGGCTCTTTAGCTTACTTTTGTTTGATGTTTGTTCCAAGCATTGCAATGGCTAATGTGGCCCTTAATCTCATTGCTGATTGGCCAGTACAGCACTTATTTTCACTGCTTTCAGGCTAGATTGCTCAGACTTATAGCTCTTTGGTAGCTTGCGTGAATGTATTTCATCCCTTTTCTCATTTCTTTTGGGATAATGATTCTAATTCCTTGTACAAAAATGCTGTCTTGAGCAATTTCTTAATTTCAGTGTGCCCAATATTCAGCTCACAACGAGGATGACTCTGTTAGTTTCAACCAATTCCTTTCACCACTATTACCTGTAATACTTGGAGAATTACATCTCCTTGTGTAGTTTGCTTATCTGAGCAAGTTGCTAAGCTGAGATTCTTTGCTTGGTTGATGACTTCCAGAATGTCATGTGTTGTTGCATCTCATTGAATCTGGAAAATTTCACCCTCTACTTGCATCATCAACTTCCTTCAAAGGGAGTTTAGTTCTTGACAGCATGTTGGCAATGTACAGCTGTTTCTCTTGCTTATACTTCACTTCCAAATGGTATATCTGCAAATAAAGTCCTTTGCAGGCTCTTTGAAGCAGACAAAAGTGGTTTGAGACGGGTGCTTTAAAGTGGCTTGCGCTCAAACTTTACGCAGACGGAGTGCCAAACCTATAACCTTGTACTAAATAGCAAGCTCTTGTCAATTATGAGGATCAGTATAAAAACAAGGCTGTTTTATTTTTTTAGCTTGAATGTAAGCCAGTGTAGATTGACAATTGATTGATAAATTAATAAATCTCATCATTCATTTAGTCTCTAGCAAAATCCCAGAATTGTTTATGATGCAGGAGCCCATTCATCCCATCATGTCAACACTGACTCTCTGAGCATTTTGACTTGGTGCCAAGCTCCTGCCTTTTCCCCATAACACTGTGCATTGTTTCTATTTAAAGTAATTATCTAATGCCTTAACTGCACCTACCTCCACCATACTTCCTGGCCGTGCATTTCAACCTCATGTGGAGCTGGAGGAACACAGCAGGTCAGGCAGCATCAGAGGAGTAGGAAAGTTGACATTTTGAGTCTGGACCCTTCAGAACTGAAGAAGTTCTGTACACTCCTATTGGAAGAACAAATTTTTTTAAAATGTGAGCTGTTGAGCTTGAGGAAGGCCTGGTTGGACTATGTTGATTGCTATGCACCTTTTTACAGTGGAGCTATGCATGCAATCCACCAATTGCAGGGGTTGTTCGGAAGCAGTAGTCTTGATAAAAGCACAAGCTTATTCTTTTCATATCTTATCAAACTGTTGATCTGTTCACCTTCCTCTTGGGCTTATTTGGACTGTAGTTGTGCTGTAATGACTTTAAATATCAGCACTTGGGCCTTTGTTTAGTTGTTACTCTAGCTGTTGTATATTCTGAAACTGGTCATGTTGTCCATTTCTCCCAGTGAGTAATTTATCATTTATGAGATAATAACAGAAGAATCTTTGCAAGCTTCCGTTGTTTCCCATTCTAGCAGGTAAGAACATAAGCACTAGGAGCAGGAGTAGGCAATTCAGCCCCTCACGCCTACTCTGCCATTCACTAGATCATAGTTAAATTTCATCACAGACGCAACTGTGCTTTCCTGTCTACTGTTCATAAGCCTTCAACCTGTTACTTATTAAAATCTGTCTATCTCTTTGAATTTATCCAATGTCCCAGTATCTGCCCCACGCTAAGTGAATTTCACAGATCCATGATCCTTTGAGAGAAGTAATTTCTCATTTCTACTTTAAACGTGCTACCCTTTATCTTAAAACTGACCTCTTGTTCTAGATTTCCCCAAAAGGAAGCATTCTTTCTATACCAGCTTTGTCAATCCCCTTTCGTCCTTTATGTACCTCAATTAGACCTCCCTTCACGCTTATGAGCGCAAAAGTATAGGCCTAAATTGCTCAGTATCTCTCCATACGACAAGCCAGTCTCTGGAATCAACCTAGTGAATCTCCTCTGAACTGTATCCAAGGCAACTTGTTATGAACCAGACCAAGCACCTTTCAGCACTATCAAGGAGACAGCCTAGACCCTAACTTATTGATCTTATTGAAAGGCAAATGTAAAGTATTGTATTCCAGATGTAGTTTGATTGGTTACATTACTCTGCTTTAAGCAAAACACACTTTATTCTTACACTACAGTTAAAATACAAACAAAAAGGAGAATTTGTATAACTTTTATTGTTAAATTTTCAATAGTTTTAGATTATTTAACTACTAAACAGCAACTGCTCCAATATAGTAGCATCCCATAAACACACCCTTGGCAAAGGCAAATTCAGTAAAATAGATTGTCTCACATGCAGTGTCTCTAAAGTCCAGGGAGAAAGAGCACCAAGATAAAATTCTGGCAGAGAGAGAGAACTCCAGCTTTTTGCTGTGACCAAGAGACCTGTAGCAGCTTCCATAGCAACTTCAAAGCCTGAGCAACTACTGAAAGCTAAACTACAACCCTGGGTCTGTGGGACCCTGACTCCACTCACTCATGTTTACATGTTTAACTTTAAAACAAACAGGGGCCTCACAAGGTGTTTGGCTTGGACCAGACAGCTCGGTACCTAGGCTCGTAAGCCTCCCTTCAAAAACAAGCGACAAAATACATCTCTTAAAGCTACAGTATCATCTCAAATGATCTCCCTCCTCCCAAAACTGCCATTGCCATCTGCCACTTCTCATGAACTGTCCAATATTTAGTCTTCCTGCCCAATCTAAATCTGTCCTCATGGTTATGTAATTACCTTTGTTTAACTCCAGAACACTAGTGTGGGGCATCAGATTTTCTCACCCTCAAACTGAATTTGAAATTCTAGTGTGCGCTGATCATTCTTGCCTAGAAGAACCTTTTCTCCACGCGATTTTTATTTACTTGCATTTCATTATCCAATATTAAATCCAGAATAACGTGTTCCATGTTTGGTTCCCCAAGAAACAATCTGTAATGCATTTCAATACTTTTTGAGGCTACTTTTTGCCAATTTGATTAATCCAGTCAATATACATATCACAATCACCCATGATCATTGTACTTTTCCTAGTATTTCCTGGTTTATACTGTGGCCCACTGTGGAACTGTTGTTTGGTGACCTATGGATTATTCCCACCAGGGACTTCTTTCCCTTGCTATTTCTTATTTCTACAAGACTAATTCTATTTCATGAACTTCAGTGCCAAATCATTTCTCACTATGGCACTGATCTGTCCTTTACTCGCAAAGTTGTCCCACCTCCGTTTTCCTTCCTGCCTATCTTTTTGAAACCGTACTCTTGGGTAGTCAATTCACCAACCTAGTCTCCCCGTAAATACATCTCCGTAATCACCACCAAATGATACCCGTATATCTCTATTTGCACCCTTAACTGTCTGTCTATTTGTTTGAGTGGGGGCTGGAATCAAAGAAGGTTGGGTTTAAATCAGACATTAATTGAATTAGCTTACTTAACATTGTGCAGCTAAAGCTAACTGATAATTCTTTTGTTTAAGCTATAACCTAGTATCAAGTATTCACAAAGTCTGGAAATGTTGAAGAAAAAGTTTTGGCTAAAACCATTAGAGTCAATTTTAAGAGTCTTTGTTTTAATTTCACTTCTGTGAATACAGAAATAGGAAGGCTGATTTGACTTGGCAGTTGTCATAACAACCCCATTTATGTAATGGTTCATTGGGATTGTTCGGATATTTGTTTTGTTTTACTATTACTAATATGAAGCTTTGTAAGATTGTTGCTGGGATATTGCCTGGGTTAACAATCTCTTTTATTCAGTGCACTCAGCCATTTCTTGATTGGAGGTGAAGTGAATTGAACTGGCTGAGAAGACTTGCTTTTATGGAGCTGACGCAGAGATAGTGTACCTACTTGATACCTCTGGCTGCAGATTGTTGAAAATCCTATACCCTTGTTCTTTTGCACTTGCAGAGTTCTGCTATAATTGCATTTTTATAATTCTGTCATTAATTAACTGTCTACCACCGTTCATGACTGCATGTGGCAGGACTGTAGAGTGATGGTTATCAGATCATTTAGCTCTGTCTAGAGTGTGCTTCTCCTGTTTAGCATGTATCATCTGCATTGTGGCTTCACCTGGTTGGTACCTGAATTTGAAGTGCTGAATGTATTTGTTGAATGTGATGTACTGTTCAACACTCATTCAAGCCAGTTGGTCTCCTGACTTAAAAGCAAAATTCTGCTCATGCTAGTAATCTGAGATGAAGATCAATTCTGGAAAAAAGCCCAGCAGGTGTGGAAGCATCTGTGGAGAGAGAAGTCTGATATAGCTGTTGTTTGGAACTCTATCAGATTCATGCCGTTAACTCTTTCTTTCTCCACAGTTCCTGCTCAACCTGCTGAGCTTTTCCAGTATTATGGTTTATTATTGGTCTGTTGACGTCTTCCAACTGATCCATTTGGCATGATAGGGAGGCTGTCATCTGTGTGAAAACCTGACTTTGTTCCATGTTAACTTTATGGTGGACTCTCCTGTCATGGATAAATGCAAATACAAAGAGGTAGGTGGGTGAGGGTGAGGTCTGGTAAATTTTCCTCACCTGTTGAGACTCTTTATGCCTAGCGAATAGATCCCTCAGGACCTAACCAGCTCAGTCAGTAGTTGCTGCAAAGCTACTCTTGGTGAACGTTGAAGATGACCCACTAGATCATAATTTTATGACCTTACTACCCTTATTGTTTCTTTCAATTAATATTCCATCTGAGCAAGTACTGATTTACAACTGAAGGAAGGTCTTAATGATAATCAGCATAATTATCTGTTTATTTTGATTGACAGACTTCATTATAGTCTGAAGTCGTCAGTGATGACTAGCAAGGCTACTCCCTCCTGATTGCATACTACTGCTGCCACTCTGGTGGCTCTGCCAATGGCTTAAAACATGCCCACATAATTAGGTGTAGATTAGGTGCGTTATAGGGGGATGGGTACAGGTGGGATGCTCTGTGGGTCAGAGTAGACTTGTTGGGCCGACGGGCCTGTTTCCGCACTGTAGGGATTCTATGATTCTGTGATTCTGATGATATGATGGAGGAGTCTGGGACATTAGCTGGAAGCTATGGTTCTGTGAAAATGATCATGTCAGAAGGTTTCTTGCTTAATTGTGGAACAACTCTCCTAACGTTTTTGGCACAAGTTCCCAGATGTGAGGAGGCACTGGTCTGGAACTTGAATGCGGGGAAGTCTGTCTGTATTTATACTTATTGCTTTTCAGAGTGGTTTGATACAAAAGAGTGGCTTGTTGGGACCTTTCAGAGGGCAGTTGAGTCCAATTCATTAGTACCTGTAAACACACACAGGCCCAGATTGGTTAAAGACATCAAATTTTCTTTCTAAAAGGTATTAGTGAACCAGATTTGTTTATACAATAAGTTTTATGGTCGTCATTGCTGATTTTTTGTTTTAAATTTAGATTTTTATTATCTGATTTAAAATTCCCAAATACTATGAGTGAAACTTAATCTCAAATCTGCAGATCATAAAGTCCGGGCCTTTAGTCTACTAATCACTCTGCTATCCCACTGCAACACACTTAATGAACTCAATCCCAAGTAAATTGAGTCTTTTCTGATATCACAAACGTTTTTAGAATATTCCTCCGAGTGCCTGTATTTAAAAGAAAATCAGTGCATTTGAGAGCTACTTCAAACCAGTGCAATCTGGGCATGACCAACTGTATGACATTATTGTAGAATATCATGCATTTTGGGATAATGCACATATATGACTCTCCAACCCTTTTGCGCTGGTTCACCCGATTCCATGTGGATTATGGATTTCACTGGCATGAATGTCCAGGATAGAGTTGCTGCTCGACTTTTACTTGAGTGGTATTGTCTCCTGTTCCTTTGCTGTGCTAGATGTTTTTGACGTTCTGTGCTTCGATGAGGTTGAGTATTTCTGTTTACTAGTTCTGGTGGGGAGATAAAATATTTTAAAATGTTAATTCGTGGCACCGAGTGCCATTTTCTTGACAGCAGGCAATCCTCCTTCCTGGTCCATGTTAGAAAGTACCCACTTGTTCACGAGAAGTGCTTGTTGTTTATTTGATGCATCCTTAAAAATCTTCAACCGACATTATATATTAATGGTTTAAAGGTTATTAGTAAATGCAAGACAAGACGAATTTGCCTCTTTAGTAAATGCAACATTCGAAATAGATGCAACTCGGGAGGGGAGGAAAATAACAAGTTTTGAGTCTGCTTGAGATCTTGAGAGATTTTTGACAGTTTTTAAACTAGGCATGTGACTGTTAAAACTCGAATCATGAAGAATACTCTCAGCCAACAGATAAGTAAGATTTTCAAGTTTAGCCTAAGGTTGAAACTTGCCCACTGAAACTATAGATGTATGTCCCTCTGCCTGAGGTGACACTATCATCACTGCTAAGTTGATACCTGAAGAAATGGATTATGCTAGAACATAGAACAATACAGCGCAGAACAGGCCCTTCGGCCCTCGATGTTGCGCCGCCCTGTGAACTAATCTAAGCCCATCCCCCTACACTATCCCATCATCATCCATATGCTTATCCAAGGACTGTTTAAATGCCCCTAATGTGGCTGAGTTAACTACATTGGCAGGCAGGGCATTCCACGCCCTTACCACTCTCTGAGTAAAGAACCTGCCTCTGACATCTGTCTTAAATCTATCACCCCTCAATTTGCAGGTATGCCCCCTCGTACTAGCCGACGTCATCATCCCAGGAAAAAGACTCTCACTGTCCACCCTATCTAATCCTCTGATCATTTTGGAGGTCTCTATTAAATCCCCTCTTAGCCTTCTTCTCTCCAATGAGAACAGACCCAAGTCCCTCAGTCTTTCCTCATAAGACCTTCGCTCCCAGACCAGGCAACATCCTGGTAAATCTCCTCTGCACCTTTTCCAATGCTTCCACATCCTTCCTGTAATGGGGCGACCAGAACTGTACGCAATATTCCAAGTGAGGCCGCACTAGCGTTTTGTACAGTTGCAGCATGACATCACGGCTCCAGAACTCAATCCCTCTACCAATGAAACCCAACACACCGTATGCCTTCTTAACAGCACTATCAACCTGGGTGGCAACTTTCAGGGTTCTATGTACCTGGACACCAAGATCCCCCTCTGCACATCCGCACTACCAAGAATCTTTCCATTGACCCAGTATTCTGCCTTCCTATTATTCTTCCCAGAGTGCATCACCTCACATTTATCTGCATTGAACTCCATTTGCCACCTTTCAGCCCAATTCTGCAGTTTATCCAAGTCTCCCTGCAACCTGCAACCTGCAACATTCTTCCACACTGTCCACCACTCCACCGACTTTAGTGTCATCTGCAAACTTACTAACCCATCCACCTATGTCTGCGTCCAAGTCATTTATAAATATGACAAACAGCAGTGGTCCCAAAACACATCGTCGTGGCACACCACTAGTAACCGGACTCCAGGCTGAATATTTTCCATCAACCACCACTCTTTGGCTTCTTTCAGAAAGCCAGTTTCTAATCCAAACTGCTAAATCCCCCTCAATCCCATGCCTCCGCATTTTCTCCAATAGCCTACCATGTGGAACCTTATCAAAGGCTTTACTGAAGTCCATGGACACCACGTCAACTGCCCTACCCTCATCCACATGCTTGGTCACCTTCTCAAAAAACTCAATGAGGTTTGTGAGACACGACCTGCCCTTGATGAATCCATGTTGACTATCTCCAATCAAATTGTTGCTTGCTAGATGATTATAAATCCTATCTGTTATAATCCTTTCCAAAACTTTTCCTACAACAGATGCAAGGCTCACTGGTCTATAATTACCTGGGTCATCTCTACTGCCCTTCTTGAACAAGGGCACAACATTTGCAATCCTCCAGTCCTCTGGTACTAAACCTGTAGACAATGACGACTCAAAGATCAAGGCCAAAGGCTCCGCCATCTCCTCCCTAGCTTCCCAGAGAATCCTCGGAAAAATCCTATCCGGCCCGAGGGATTTATCTACCTTCACGCCTTCTAGGATTGCTAACACCTCCTCCTTACTAACCTCAATCCTTTCAAGTCAAATAGCCCGTATCTCAGCCTTCTCCTCTACAATATTCTCCTTTTTCCTGAGTGAAAACAGATGAGAAATATTTGTTTAGCACCTCTCCGATCTCCACAGGGTCCACACACAACTTCCCACTTCTGTCTTTGACTGGCCCTATTCTTACCCTAGTCATCCTTTTATCCCCCACATACCTATAGAAAGCTTTAGGGTTCTCCTTAATTCTACCTGCTAATGACTGCTCATGTCCCCTCCTTGCTCTTCTTAACTGTCTCTCTTTAAATCCTTCCTAGCTAATCTGTAACTCTCCATCGCCTCATCTGAACCATCTCGTCTCGATGTCACATAAGCCTCCCTCTTCCGCTTAACAAGAGATACAATTTCTTTTGTAAACCAAGGTTCCCTTACCTTATCACTTCTTCCTCCCTGCCTGACAGGGACATACCTATCAAGGACACGCAATATGTGTTCCTTAAACCAGCTCCACATTTCGATTGTCCCCGTCCCCTGCATTTTGCTACCCCATTCTATCCCTCCTAAGTCTTGCCTAATTGCATTATAATTGCCTTTCCCCCATCTATAACTCTTGCCCAGTGGCATGTTCCTATCCCTTTCTGTTGCTAAACTAAACGTAACCGAATTATGGTCACTCTCTCCAAAGTGCTCACCTACCACCAAATCAAACACCTGGCCTGGTTCATTACCAAGTACCAGATCCAGTGTGGCCTCCCCTCTTGTCGGCCCTTCGACATACTGTTTCAGGAAACCCTCCTGCACACATTGGACAAAAACTGATCCATCCGACGAACTAGAGTTATAGCATTTCCAGTCAATGTTGGGGAAGTTAAAGTCTCCCATAATGACCACCTTGTTCCTTTCACTCCTGCCCAGAATCGTTTTGCCGATCCTCTCCTCCACATCCCTGGAACTTTGCGGAGGCCTATAAAAAAAAACTCCTAGCAGTGTGACCTCTCCTCTCCTGTTTCTGACCTCAGCCCATACCACCTCAGTAGACGAGTCCTCGTCAAAAGTCCTTTCAGCCACCGTTATACTGTCCTTGACTAACAAAGCTACACCTCCCCCTCTCTTACCACCTTCCCTGATCTTTATGAAAGATCTCAACCCTGGAACCTGCAACATCCATTCCTGACCCTGCTCTATCCACGTCTCCGAAATGGCCACAACATCGAAGTCCCAGGTACCTATCCATGCTGCAAGCTCAACTACCTTATTCCAGATACTCCTGGTGTTGAAGTAGACACACTTCAAACCAGCATGCTGTCTGCCAGCACACTCCTGTGATGGTGAAATCCTGTCCATGTCCTCCCTTCTCTCATCCTCCTGTGTACTGGAACTACACCACAGGTTCCCATGCCCCTGCTGAGCTAGTTTAAATCCACCCGAATAGCACTAGCAAATTTCCCACCCAGGATATTAGTACCCCTCTGGTTCAAGTGAAGACCGTCCTGTTTGTAGAGGTCCCACCTTCCCCAGAATGAGCCCCAGTTATCCATATACCTGAAACCCTCCCTCCTGCACCATCCCTGCAGCCACGTGTTCAGCTGATACCTCTCCCTGTTCTTTGCCTCGCTATCACGTGGCACGGGTAACAAACCAGAGATAACAACTCTGTTTGTTCTCGCTCTCAGCTGCCACCCTAGCTCCCTGAAATCCTGCCTTACATCCCTATCCCTCTTTCTACCTATGTCATTGGTACCTATGTGGACCACGACTTGGGGCTGGTCACCCTCTCCCTTCAGGGCCCTAAAGACGCGATCCGAGACATCACGGACCCTGGCACCTGGGAGGCAACACACCAACCGTGAGTCTCTCTCGTTCCCACAGAATCTCCTATCTGTCCCCCTAACTATGGAGTCCCCAATGACTAATGCTCTCCTCCTCTTCCCCCTTCCCTTCTGAGCAACTGGGACAGACTCTGCACCAGAGACCTGTACCCCATGGCTTACCCCTGGTAAGTCGTCCCCCTCAACAGAATCCAAAACGGTATACCTGTTACCGCAGGGGATCCCCGCCCTGTCTGCCTGTTCCCTTTCCGTCCCCTGACTGTAACCCATCTACTTTTTCCCTGTACCTGAGGTGTGACCACCTCCCTGTAACTCCTCTCAATCACCCCCTCAGCCTCCCGAATGATCCGAAGTTCATCCAGCTCCATCTCCAGTTCCCTAACGCGGTTTCCAAGGAGCTGGAGTTGGGTGCACTTCTCACAGATGAAGTCAGCAGGGACACTAGTGGTGACCCTTACCTCCCACATCCTACAGGAGGAGCATGCAACTGCCCTTACATCCATTGCCATTGTTCTGAATTGTGAAGAACAGACTATTGGAAAAGAAAACACTAGTAACTTACCAAATCGGCGCTCAGACCCTTTTTGGTTAGAGGAGGAGGATGGGTGGGAGACACTACTTTAGTAGTGTTTCGGGTAAGGCAACCGCCCAAATATATTACCTCACTTACTCAACCGTCCCGTGTCTGCTCCTGCTCGACGTGCACTCCGCGTCACGAGGTAAGTTTTTAAAAGGAGAAGCTCACCTTCCCAGGCTGCCCTCGCGCCTCCTTCCGGACTCCCGCCGCTGAAACGACTGAAAGGCCGCAGTCACGCGAGGTAAGACCTTTATACTCCTGAAGCTCACCTTCCCAGGCTGCCCTCGCGCTACCTTCCGGACTCCCGCCGCTGAAACGACTGAAAAGTGTTTACTTGGTGTCTACCTGCCATGAGCCGTTTTGGTTCTAATACCAGTAGTGTCTCTGGTTGACTTTAAGCATGTAAGACACTTCATCTCACTCGTCTGGATTGTTTTAAATGGAGTAAATTGGGAAGTACCTTTGCATGAACGAACTGCTTAAATTTGACAAGACTTCTGGAAAAGATCGCACTGATCTTTTAACTACCATGTTTCCTCAGTTATTTCTTGAATTAATCTGTCACCAATTAAAATCACAGCATCACTGAAATGCAGCGTTAGCCATGACTAATAATCTTCTACAAGCTCTGGTTTCTGATGAACTAGCAGGAGGGAATTATATATCTGTAAACTGTCCAGTTTTCAGTAATATTTTTGTTTATACCGATTTTAATTTTCAAACAATTAATGTTTTTGTTGAGGGCATGATAAAAGGGAATAATTTAAGGGCATAAACAGGGTAGATAGGGAGAAACGTCCTCTCTTTTGTAGAGGGTTCAGTAGCTAGGGAGCACCGTTTTAAGGGGCAGGAGATTTGAGGGGGAGAAAAGTTCTCACCCAGAGAGAGATGTGACTGTTAAAACTCGAATCATGAAGAATACTGAGATAAAAGGTACTGCAGATGCTGGAGAATCCGAGATAACAAGCGTGGGGCTGGACGGGCCCTTCATCATGAAGAATACTGACAGCCAACACACAGAACACCCTGATCTGGAGCTCACTGCCTAAGAGGATGGTAGGGGCAGGAAGCAACAAGACATTTATGTAGTATTTAGATGAACACATGAAGCAGCCATTAAAAAAAAAATGGGCCAAGTAGTGGAAAATAGGATTAGAATAGACAAATGCTAAATGGCCAGCGTGGACACGATGGGCTAAAGACCTGTAAATTTTCTGTGACTCTAATTTCTTTGTTAATTCTGTCATCAATTTTTAACTTAAAGCAGAGTACTACAGATGCTAGAAAATAAAAATTAAAGCAGAAAATCTTTTGTAATATGCAAGTCACACGCTTGTCCAGATACAAAGTTGAAGTTTCAGGTCAACTATTTGTCAGATTGTCACACCCCTACTAAATGCAAATTGGTTGCCATGTTTCCTTGCTTAGTAACAACTGTAGTTCTGTTAATAGATAACAGTGTGGAGCTGGAGGAGCACAGCAGGCCAGGCAGTGTTAGAGGAGCAGGGAAGTTGACGTTTTGGGTCAGGGCCCCAAGGAGCTTTCCTGCTCCTCTGCTGCCTGGCCTGCTGTGCTGCTCCTGCTCCAGCTCCACACTGCTATGTCTGACTCCAGCATCTGCAGCTCTTACTATCTCCATAATTCTGTTAATGCATGGATTTATAAAAAGGTTTTCACATCCTTTATAAACAAAATTTTTTATTCTGTCATGACACAATATCAGGAGTGGCTGGAAAGGCTCAGCAGATATGGCAGTGTCCGGAGAGAAATGAGTGTTAATGTTTTGGGTCGAGTGACCCTTCCTCAGAACTGAGGAGTCAACCCAAGGAAAGCGACGGGCCTGAATGGTGTCCCTAGCCAAGTGCTCAGATCCTGTGTGGATCAATTGTCTGAGGTATTCACCAACATCTTCAATCTCTGCCTCCAACAAGCCAAAGTCCCCACCTGCTCCAAGACGACCACCATCATCCCCATACTTAAGAAAGCACATGCAATGCGCCTTAATGACCTCCGCAGTGGCTCTGACCTCAGTAATCCACGAAGTGCTTTGAGAGGCTGGTCATGGCCCACGTCAACTCCAGTCTCCCAGACTGGCGCAATCCCTTACAATTTGTCTACTGACATAACAGGTCCACAGCAGATGCCATATCCCTAGCCCTGCACTCATCCTTGGAACAAGGACACCTACATCAGACTCCTGCTCATTGACTACAGCTCCACCTTCAACACAATTATCCCCTCCAGACTGATCTCAAACTCCATGACCCTGGCCTGGGCTCCGCCCTCTGCAACTGGATCCTCAGCTTTCTGACCCACAGACCGCAATCAGTGAGGACCGGTAACTGCACCTCCTCCACAATAACACTCAACACTGGAGCCTCCCAAGGATGTGTCCCCAGCCCCCTACTGTACTCCCTGTACATCCACTACTGTGTTCCAAATTCCAAGCGAACACCATCTACAAGTTCGCTCACGACGCTGATACTAACAACTAGACGGATATCTAACAACAAGAAGTCAAAATACAGAAGGAAAATAGAGGGATTGATGTCATGGTGCAATGAGAACAACCTCTCAATGTCAGCAAAACTAAAGAACCGATCATTTCCTCAAAGAAAGGAGGAGAACACGCCCCCATTGACATCAACAGAACTGAGGTTGGGAGGGTGAAGAGGGTCAAGTTCCTCAGAGTGATAATAACTGGCAACCTGTCCTGGACTTCCCATGTAAATGCCTCTTCTTCCTTAAGTGGCTCAAGAAATTTGGCATATCAGTTAGGACCCTCACTGAATTCTACAGATGCACGATTGAAAGCATACTGTCCAGGTGCATAACGGCTTGGTATGGCAACTGCTCTGTCCAGGACCGTAAGCAGCTACAGAAGTAGTGTGCGCAGCCTACACCTTCTCGGAAGCCAGCCAACCATCCATGGACTCCATTTACGTGATAATGACCTCCTACAACCTCTTCATTCAGACAGAAGAAACAGAAGCTTGAACACACGTGCCAGCATGTTCAGAAACAGCTTCTTCCCGCCCATTATTCGATCAATGAATGAAATCGCTCGCCTCAAATAACGCTGATCTTGCTAAAATTGACCTGGCCTAGTGCACGTCCTCTGCAGTGTAACCTGTTGAAGAAACTTTGGGTCTGGCAGCAGTCTGGAGAGAGAAACTGAGTTGACGTTTCAAGTCCAATGATTCTCCTTTGGAACTTAAAATTGTCTAAGTCTTTTTGGTCCGTACATCCTTGCTTACCATGATCTGCCTGTACTGCTTGGAAATAAAGCTTTTCACTGTACTTCGGTACATGTGACAATAAATCAATCAATCAATCAACCTGAAACATTAATTGTGATTTCTGTCCACAGATGCTGCCAGACTTGCTGAGCTTTTCCAGCAACTTCTATTTTTTTTTCTCTGACCTACAGCATCTGCAGTTCTTTCAGTTCTTACTACATAAGGAGTGCCAGGCTGAAGTTGGAAAACCTATTTTGTTTAAAAATTCCTAACTAAATCACTGAAATCCAAAGACTTTTAAATCTAGGTGTTGCAAAAGATGGGAGATGCTTCATTTCAACTCTTGTTGGCACGGTACAATACGTTCTCACATGTTTAAACAGAAGTAGAAATCATGCCAGTTCAAACATAAAGTCCTAGAAGTAGTGTTAGGAATGAGGTGGCTTGCAAAAGAACCATCCAGCTTTCAAAAGTAGCTGCGTTCAAGATAAAATGCTTCCTTTTAGTAAGAGACTTTAAGTGATATTTAGTAAGTCCTGAAACTAGAAAAATACCTGGCGTCTTCACCAAAAGAAAGCCGTTAAATATTTAAAGGGGTGATGCCCCCATATTTGGGGGTTTCTGTGCAGTTTGACTCCAGGATATTACATGTGCTGCAATATTACCTTTACTTCACAGTAGTTTCTTTCCCTCTAAGAACAGTCCGTTTAAAAGTCCAGGAAATTGTAGGACAAAATAAGTTGTCATGTTGCATTGTCAGATGTTAAGATCCACAATGATAGCCCTTTCTTTAGAGAAGCACATTTTGGGCTCCCAAATCTTTAAACTATGATTTTAAAGTGCTGAAGAAACTCTGATCTGGCAGCAGTCTGGAGACAGAAACTGAGTTGACGTTTCAAGTCCAATGATTCTTCGTTGGAACTTAAAATTGGAACTTAAAATTTGGAAGCCAATTCATTGGTGTTTGCAACAGCACTTAGACAGCAGAAATTTCTGATGTCATATCCTCCCAGATAGCATTCCACATAGAGACACATTGGAGACATTGTCAAGTGGATCATTTTACTAATGTGCATTGTCTCAAACATTTCATTGTTTATGGTTTGTGAGGAGAATGGCAAAAGATTTTTCAGTCGTTCTGATGAACGTTCAGCCTCTAGAACCATTAACTGTGCTCTCTGATAGATAACTGCCTGATTTTCAGTATTTAAGAAGTGTAGACTTGAAAGATGTTTTGTGCTTTTTTTTAGTCTCTTCTAGAGTATGATAAATGGCCAGCGGAGGGCAATTAATGTGAAATATTTCTGTACAGTGAGTATAGACAGCAAGGCCCTTATGTGTGGTGTACCCATTATTTGCACAAGTGATTATCTTGTCATGCACGCAAGCAAGGAACTGGGGTATTGAACCCCAATGAAGATTAAATGTCAGTGTGTAGTGCCTGGTTCTATTTAGTGTCCCAAGAGAGATCCTGCAATATAAACAGGATACCACTCTTCTTGCCAAATAAATCCTGAGTAAGGTCTAATGTTTATTAGAGACTATGCAGACTTTTGCCATTATGATATTAAAATTAGTTCCTTATTAGAGCAGCAAAGCATAATCATTTCTTTGTCGCTGCAGGTGATGAATATGAGGTGTGTGCAATTTGTCTAGATGAATATGATGAAGGTGACAAGCTTCGCATCCTGCCCTGTTCACACGGTAAGCAAATACTTCTCAATTCTGTAATGAGCAATCTTAAAACACTCCGGCTGATGTTATATTAGCTTCTCCCTGGTCGACTTTGTGGCAGGTCCCTCACTTGTCCACATCAAATAAATTAACACATTTCCTTCACCTCTTCCCCACCACACACACACACACACACACACACACACACACACACACACACACACACTACCAACTGTTTCCTATTATCATCATTGAACAGTACAGTGTAGGAACAGGCTATTTGGCTCACCATGTCTGTGCTGACCGTGATGCCATTCTAAACCAATCCCATCTGCCTGCACATGGTCTGTATCCCTCTATTCCCTGCCTGTTCATGTAAATTCCTCTTAAAATTTGTCTCTTCACATGGCAGCATGTTCCAGGCACCCACCATCCTGTAAAAACCTTCCTTGCACATCTCCCTTAAACTTGTCTCCTCTACTTTAAATTTATGCCCACGGGTATTTCACATTTCCACCCTGTCCAAAAGACTCTGACTGACCATCCATCCTATCTATGCCTCTCATAATTTTATATACTTAAATCAGATTGTCCCTCAGCCTCTGACACTTCTAGCAAAAACATTACAAGTTTGACCATCATCTCTTTATGGTTAATACACTGCAATCCAGGCAACATCCTGGTAGACCTTTTTGTTTTTTTTTTGCACCATCTCCAAAGCCTCCACATCCTCCCTATAGTTTTGCAACCAGAGCTGCACATAATACTCCAAACAAGGGGACCACAGGATCCCCGTGTGTATCAATTATCCTAAGGATCTTGCCATTAACTGCGTACTTTCTTGCATTTGATCTCCTGAAATGCGTCACCTCACACTTATGCAGATTAAATTTCATCTGCCACTTTCCTACCTATCTACAATTCCACCAATTTTCCTGTTCATCTGCAAACTAATCAGACCGTCTGCATTTTCATCGAAATCATTTATATATATTTCAAACAGCAGAAGACCCAGCACTGACCTTTGTGGAGCAGCACTGGTCATAAACATCCAGTCAGAATAACACCTCTTCACAGCTATCCTCTGTCTCCCATGATCAAGCCAATTTGCTGACTTACCATGCGTCTTCTGGACCAGCATACCATCAAGGACTTTGTCACATGCTTTAGTAGAGTCCATATAGACAACATCTGCCACCCTAGCTTCATCAATCATCTTAATTACTTCCTCAAAAACTCAATCAAGTTTGTGGGACAAGATCCCCCCCCCACCCCCAAAGCCATGCTGACTATGACTCTAAGGAACTTATTAGGCATAGAGATTTACAGCATGGAAACAGACCCCTCGGTCCAACCTGTCCATGCCGACCTGATATCCTAAATAAATCCAGTCCCATTTGGCCCATATCCATCTAAACCCTTTCTATTCATATACCCATCAGATGCCTTTTATATTTTGTAACTGTTCACCACTTCCTCCAGCAGTTCATTTCATACACGTATTGCACTCTGTGTGAAAGCTTTGCCCTTTAGGTCCCTTTTAAATCTTTGCCCTCTTACCTTAAGCCTATGCCCTCCTAGTTTTAGACACCCCACCCTGAACAAAAGACCTTGCCTATTTACTGTATCCATGTCCCTCATGATTTTATAAACCTCCTGTAAGGTCACCCCTCAGTCTCTGACCCTCCAGGGGCATTAATCCCAGTTTATTCAGCCTCTCCCTATAGCTCAAACCCTCCAACCCTGGCAACATGCTTGTAAATCTTTCTGAACTCTTTCAAGTTACACAACATCTTTCCTATAGCAGGCAGATCAGAATTGCACAGTGTTCCAAAAGTGGCCTAACTCGACGTCTTGTACAACCGCAACATAACCTCCCAACTCCTATACTCAATGCACTGACTAATAAAGGGAAGCGTACCAGCACCACCTTCACTATCCAGTCTACCTGCAACTCCACTTTGCAGGAACTGTGAACCTACACTGCAAGGTCTCTTTGTTCAGCAGCACTTCCCCGGACCTAACCATTAAGTGTATAAGTCCTGCCCTGATTTGCCTTTCTAAAATGCAGCACATCTCATTTATCCAAATTAAACTCCATCTGCCTCTCCTCAGCCCATTGGCCCACTTGATTAGGATCCCATTGTATTGTGAGAAAACGTTCCTCCCTGTCCACTGTTGGTGTCATCTGCAAACTTACTAACCATATCTCCTATGTTCGCATCCAGATCATTTATATAAATAACAAAAAGCAGTGGACCCAGCACCGATCCTTGTGGCACACCGCTGTTCACCAGGCCTTCAGTCTGAAAAGTAACCCTCCACCACCACCCTCTGTCTTCTATCTTCAAGCTAGTTCTATATCCAGATGGCTAGTTCTGTGTTCCACGTGACTTAACCTTGCTAACCACCGGAACCTTGTCAAATACCAAATACATGATTTCCCATGCACAAAGCCATGTTGACTATCCCTAATTAGTCCTTGCCTTTCCAAATACATGTAAATCCTGTTCCTCAGGATTTCCTCCCACAACTTGCCCACCACAGATGTCAGGCTCACCAGTCTAAAGTTCCCTAGGTTTTCCTTACCACCTTTCTTAAATTGTGGCACAATGTTAGCCAACCTCCAGTCTTTTGGCACCTCACCTGTGGCCATCGATGTTACAAATCTCATTGAGGGGCCCAGCAATCACTTCCCTAGCTTTCCAGAGTTGTAGGGTACACCTGATCAGGTTCCAGGGATTTATCTACCTTTATGCATTTTAAGCCATCCAGCATTACCACCTCTGTAAAATGACATTTTTCAAGATGTCGCTATTTATTTCCCCACATTTTATATCTTCCATATCCTTCTCCACAGTAAACACTGATGCAAAATACTTGTTTAGTATCTTTCCCCCATCTCCTGTGGATCCACACACAGGTGGCCTTGCTGATCTTTAAGGGATCCTATTCTTTCCCTAGTTACCCTTTTGTCCTTTAATGTATTTGTAGAATCCCTTTGGATTCTCCTTAACCCTATTTTCCCCAAGTTATCTCATCCCCTTTATTCCCCCCTTGATTTCCTTCTTCAGTATATACCTAGAACATAGAACATAGAACAGCACAGTACAGGCCCTTCGGCCCACGATGCTGTGCCAAACTTTTACCCAATACCTACTGCCTTTATACTCTTATAGGGATTCACCAATCTCTGCTGTTTATATCTGACACATGCTTCCTTCTTTCTCTTGACCAAAGCCTCAATTTCTCTAGTCATCCACCATTCCCTACACCTACCAGCCTTGCCCTTCATTCTAACAGCAACATACTATCTCTGGACTCTCGTTACCTCATTTTTTTGAAAGCTTCCCATTTTCCAGCTGTCCCTTTTACCTGCAAATGCCTGCTACCACACACCACCCCCCCCCCCCCCCCAACCACACCAATCAACATTTGAAAGTTCTTGCCTAATATCATCAAAATTGGGCCTCCTCCAATTTGGAACTTAACTTTTAGATCTGGTCTGTCCTGTGCCATCACTATTTTAAAACTAATAGAATTATGGTCACTGGCCCCAAAGGGCTCCACTACTGACACCTCAGTCACCTGCCCTGCATTTATTTCTCAAGAGTAGGTCAGGTTTTGCGCCTTGTCAAGTAGGTACATACACTTACTTCCAAAATGTGAGTAAATCCTATCCCTAAGAATCTTCTCAAATAATTTCCCTACCACTGATCAGCAGCCCATAATTTCCTGGAATATCCTTGTTGTTTTCCTAAACAAAAATTACAGCATTGGCTACTCTCCAATCCTCTGGGACAGCCCCTGTGGTTACAGAAGATACCAAGATCTCTGTCGAGGCCCCAGCAATCTTCTCCCTTGCTGCCTCCATTATCCTGGGATAGATTCCATCATGCCCTAGCGACTTACCTACTTTTGATTTTTTGTAGACTTCCAATACCACCATTGCCTTTACAATCCTCATGTCCCAGAATATCAACATACCCCTCCATAATCTTACCATCATCTTGTCCTTCTCCTTGGTGAATACTGGTGTAAAGTAATCATTAAAGACCTCACCCACTTCGTCTGGCTCCAAGGATAAATTCTCTCCTGTGTTCCTGAGTGGATTTATCCTTTGCCTAGTTCTCTTGCTTTTAATGTGTGTTAAAAGCCTTGGGATTCTCCTTAATCCTACTTGCCAAGGACATTTCCCCTTTTAGCCACCTTAATTCCTTGTAGGTTCTTTCCTGCTTCCTTTATATTCCAGAAGGGCTTTCTCTGATCTCAGTTTCCTAAACCTCTCATAAGCTTGCTTTATCTTTTTAACTAAACTTCCAATACCCCTTGTCATCCAAGGTCTCCAAACCTTGCCATCCTTATCTTTCATCCTCTCAGGAACATGCTGGTCCTAAACTCTGATCAACAGGCTATTAAGATTCCCACATGTCAGATATGAATTTACCCTCCAGCAGCTGCTCCCAATCTAATTTCTCCAGTTCCAGTCTAATACTGTTATAGTTGGCCTTACCCAGTCTAGCACTTTCACCTGAGGACTGTTCACAAAATGTTCCTCCACTGAAACTTTGATAACCTAACCAGGCTCATTCCCTAAAAAAGTCTAATACAGCCCCTATCCAAGTTGAACAGTCTTTATATTGTTTCAAGATGCACCTACCAAACTCTGCTCCAACTAAGCCCCTGGTACTAAGGTAGTCACAAGTCAGTGTTGAAGAAGTTAGAATCACCCACTGTAACAGCCCTTTTTTTAAAAAAATCATTTCCTGATGTGGTGATCTCCTGGCTATTGGGAGGTCTATAGTGTATGACCCCATCAGTGATTGTATCTTTCTGAATCTTAAATTCTACCCATATGGCCTTGCTGTATGAGTCCTCCAAAATGTCGTCCTTTGGTATAGCTATGACATTTTCCTTAATCAGTGATGCAACTCCCCCACCCTTTCTACATCTCTAACTCATCTAAAATATCTAAGCCTTGGAACATTGAGCTGCCAGTCCTGCCCTTTGCGCAACCAAGTTTCTGTAACGGCTATATTGTGGTTCCATGTGCTAATTCCAAGCTAGAAGGTTTATCTGCTTTGCCTGTTGCACTTCAGACTGCCGGTCCCACTGTGTTCATTAACCTACTCATCTGTTATATAGTCCCAAAGTTGAGACATTGATAAAAACCAAAAGAACTCAGAACAGTTCTGAGGAAGGGTCATCAGACCTGAAACGTTAACTCTTTTCTCCTTTTGAGACTTTGATACCTGGTCAGACCCAAATCTCAAGCATACTGAATATAAACTTTCTAATGTTTTGTATGATCGGGTTTAGAACATTCTTACACATTTGTAGCTCGAAAGGTCCATCGTGCCCTGGGAACTTGTCTACCTTGATGTTTTTTTTATAGACTTCCAATGCCCATTAATCTGTCAGCTGATCTAATGGTATTGAAGGATAAATGTGAATAGTATGTTTTATTTTTGCAGTGCTGGCAAATGTTAAGGGCATATTTCCTAATAACTCTTTTTGTTCCCCTAATTTTATATGCCCAGCATACCACTGTAAATGTGTAGACCCGTGGCTAACGAGAACAAAAAAGACCTGCCCTGTCTGCAAACAGAAGGTGGTGGCATCTCAGGGAGAATCAGATTCTGAAACTGATGATGTAGATAGCAGCCATGAAGAAAATGATGATGCCTCTGAAAACACACCTCTGCTGAGATCTTCACTTGCCTCCACCAGTGCGCATTCCTTTGGTACCATGTCAGAATCTCGATCTCGCCAAGAAGCAGTGGAATCATCAGAATATGAAGAGGAGGAGGAAGAGGGAGAAAGCAGCGATGCTGAGGAAGGAGTCAATGAAGAAACAGTAGTTCAGATGCAGCAGGAAAACCCTGAAGCTGTTGTCGGAGAGAGAGGAACCAGAGAGTCTGCCGCATTAGTTTGATTTAGTCTTTTTTTTCTGAAAAAATGAAATCTGCACATCCTCAAAACAATGTGTCAAAATTAAAAGTTCAGGAAATTTTTCCATTTGCTGTTCCACATTTTATCCATTGCAACTTTACAACATATATGCAACTTCTGTAGGGATTTAAAATCTCTCACAGCTCTTTGCTCATTTCTGCTGCTAGAATGAAGTGCAGCAGTCATCCATAGATTTTTGGTAACCCGTGCAGCACTGAGGTTTCTCCAAAATTGTTACTGTCCTATTTGGCACTGCTGTCAACTTGTAAAACTGTTACATTGACCACCCAGCCATGGTAGTTGGGTTCAACTTCTTATTCAGATACTAAGCAAATGACTTTTAGAAAAAGAAATAACTTGAATATAAAATGGCTGAATGACACTGTTTCTTTGTAGAATGTTTAATCATGTTTTTTATCAATATATATTCTACATCAGAAACAAAGAATCCTACTAATTGTTTCAAATGTAAGTATATCTTGTTTTATTCACCAAAATCAAATTTATTGAAGTTAAAGTTCTCAAGTCATTTTGGATTTGATTTTTAATTGGGGATATTCTGTATCTAATTTCAGTTGTTATAAATCAATAATAAAATTACCCAAAGAATTAAGTTGAATTTACATTTTAAAGGCTAGTTTTTCTTTTACTCTGCATTGTGTGAACACTTTAAAGTTGAACGTTATAATTTTAGTGGTAATTTGAATGGCATTTATCAAGTAGTGCAAAATATTTAGTTAGAATTCCAAAGTGTGATTTTTTTTTTTTTTTTTTTAATTTGAGCTGCTTGAACAAACTATCGTCATTCTGTTAGATCACCTCTACAGTTGTATGTATTCACTATGTCCCGTTGTGGTGCATAAACAAATTCTTAAATGAAGATGATCCTTCTAAACATAACTATAATAGAATTAACTTCCAAACTGTTGCATGCAATTGTGGTGATGCTGATTGGATATGACATCATTTTCCAATAAACTTGTATGAAGTTGTTCTCAGCTAGTTGCTAACATATGTATGACAAGGGAATGTATATCAAAGTTGATATTGGAAACCCTTATAATGGAAGATTTCTTTTATCTCCTGCATCTTATTTCTGTCCCTTGAAAGGGGGACAATCTATGTTCTTTTAGGGACAATTAATTGTCTGTTGGAAAAACCTAATGTGACAATTCAACTGATGGAAGTCAAGATTGGATATGATGTACATTATGGGCCATATTAAGTTTCCAAATGCAATTTTTTTTAAATAGAGACAGTTTATGTTCTTGGGTGACTTTTTTGTCCATTTAGGCCAACTAAATTTTAAATGTACAGACATCTATTATTGCACAGTACTGTTAGGTTTCTTGCATTAGATTTCAAAAAGTTTGATCCTGAGTCTTTCAATAATCACTTTGCCAACGCCCCTCAATTTTTTTTGAATGTGTTGGATATGCTTCTGAATGTTAACTGAATGATTGAGTGTCTTGTTCTACATAAAAATAAAGTGTTGTCATATCCCACTCACTGCCAAAATCAGTCCTTTTACCTAATTATTGATTTGTTCTCTGAGCTGGCATTCTAACTTCCAACTCCATTGAAATTCTGTAAACTTGCCAACATTATCTTGTAAAGTTGATCAGTGCATGTCTGGGGATTGTGTACTTGGATCAGATATGTTTATCTATTATCCTTTTGTTTTGAATATTGAGCTTTGAGTCTTGGTACTGTAGGAAGATAAGACAATAGGAAGGAGGGGGAGCATATTGAGATTTAGTAGAAACTAAGTTTTTATACAAGGTTTAGTGATAAATCAAATTGGTTGACTGTTTCAAACTAATCTCAAACAGCTGTGTGCCTCAAACCTAAAACTGATCAAACTCTGAGGAAATGTAATAGTTGTTAGCTTTCTCCGTGACATTAATGTAGATTGAGATATAAAAACACTTAATTCTTGGAGTTATTTACCAGTTTATATTTGACTTGTTAACATTGCCTGTTTAACTAATGAGACTTCATACGAGTGTGTCTATAAATTTACCTGGTTTTGTCTAAGAAGTTTTAGAATTCCGACGTTATGGAATTATTGGCATGACTGTATTCAACAAATGTCCCTTTGCTTCTGAATGTGTCCTATTGAAATTGTTGGCTAACCTTTTTATGTGGTGTTTATAAACACAGGATGACTTCATTGTGACATTGCTGCAAACTGATGAACGCTATTGAAAATAATGCTGGGGTGCATAAAGATGATCCCTTTCATAAACTGCTGCAGTGCTGTCACAAATGTTACTGGCCATAAAAAAATGAAGAATTTTGTTTTCTGTTGAAAGACACTACTTTGCTGTTCTACCACATGGCTTGTTTTGTCTCCCAGACTGAGTGCAGGGAATGTTTCGTTTGTGGGCAGTCCAATTTTCATGTGGCCAAAATCAAAAGAGCTTTAACTGCGGTACAGGTTTTTTCATTCATTGTAATTAAATGTACCCAAGTACGGGAGTCTTGCACTGATCAGCTTTAGAAGGTTGAAGTGCACTTGTCACTGTACTTTGAAATGTTACTTTATCACTTAATATTGATGCACAGAGATCTAATAGGTTGTATAGCTTAGTTTGTAATAATGTTTGTAAATTTATTCCATTCAACTAATTTTGTATTCTTTTAATTTTTAAGTGTGTACTTTTTAAAACTTAAAACTGACATGACCCATTTAGAAATATGTCCAATTTAAAAAAAGCTTTGTTATTCCATTCTTCCACCTGGTATCCATTTTCATTTTTGGAAACGTTACACTAGGTTTACTTACCTGAAGACAATTGCATCAAATTTGAGACATACGCCCATAAGTATAAATAGATTGTGTAGACTTTACAAAACATTAATACTGAAGTGTTCTGAATTATTACTGCATTTATAAAGACTTAAAAGTGTAAATAGAAAACAGCACTCCAATGCTATAATAAAAATGTATCCAATTCTTCTATACCTGTTCTTTTCAAATAAAGCCATGTAAATTGAAAAATCAGGCAGAGTTGATGGATCATTTCATGGATTAAAGGACTCCTGTTTTTCGTGCAATGGTAAATTTGATTTAAGGTCATGTCTATTGAAATAATGTTGGCTGTACCCTAATAGCTGAACACTTGTTAATTACTATAATGCTGATTTTTGTTTTAAAGCAAATGCAATCTGAGAAAGTCTCAGGATGTGGCCAGTTTGAATAGAGCCTATTGACAAAATAGAGCCTGCTCTGAGGATTATGTTAAAGATGCTACTGAATTAGAGGAATAGAAATTCGTGATCTTTAGTTATCTGGACTACCTCAGGCCAATATACTTGGCCTCAGTAATTCAGGATGTGTATGGTAAGATTAGCCAGGCTTATTTTCAATTTGCTACATAATAACTTTTTTGCTGAAAAACTCACTAGTCTGGTGTCTCCCAGCCCTTTTGCACCAAATCCACTCATTGCAGACACAACTATTATGGGTGGTGGGGCAATCCTTTCTGCCTTCTACATGTGGTTCTATGTCTACATTGGTATATCTTCTGGGTTAGGGAGAACAATGCAAATTAGTATATCCACAATGACCTAAGCTATGGCATTAATTATCAATCTAGAACCTATCCTCCACATCTTGTTCAAAGTTACTTATTAAAACCACTATGGTACCACAAAAGCCCCCAACCGTTGCACATCTAACCTCACCTTCAAATTACTTATCCTTCATATGCTCATCTAGCTTCCCCCTTAATCAGTCTTGTTCCACTTCAATCATGTTTCAGTGCTGATGCCCAAATTATCACCACTTGGGTGCAAAAGATTCTAAATTACCTCAGAGATAAAAGGTACTGCAGATGCTGGAGAATCCGAGATAACAAGCATGGGGCTGGATGAAGACAGCAGGTCAAGCAGCATCACAGGAGCAGGAAAACTTGACGTTTCGGGCCTAAACCCTTCATCAGAAATGGGGGAGGGGAAGAGGGTTCTGAAATAAATAGGGAGAGAGGGGGAGGTGGATAGAGGAGAGGATAGGTGGAGAGGAGGCAGACAAGTCGAAGAGGCGGGGATGGAGCCAGTAAAGGTGAGTGTAGGTAGGGGGGTAGGGAGGAGATAGGTCAGTCCAGGGAGGACGGACAGGTCAAGGGGGCGGGATGATGATAGGA
>JAHRHZ010000017.1:43470565-43491120 GCA_024137785.1 Ginglymostoma cirratum | reverse complement strand
AAAAAAAAAATTCATTCACGGGGTGAGGGACATTAAATGCTGCCTACCCCTAATTGCCCAGTGGGCAGTTAAGGGTCAACCCCATTGCTGTGGGTCTGGAGTCACATGTAGGCCAGACCAGGTAAAGTTGGCAGTTTCCTTTTAGGGAAGGACATGAGTGAAGAAGATAGGTTTTTCCAGCAATTAACAAGAGTGTCATGGTCATGGTTAGATTCTTAATTCCAGACATTTATTGAATTCAAATTCCACCATCTGCCCTGGTGGGATTTGAATCTGGGGCCCCAGAATGTTACCTGGGTCTCTGGATTAACAGTCCAGTGATAATACCATTAGGCCACTGCCTCCCCTGTGCTGCAGCTATACAGATCCTCACTTAGGAGTACTGCAAGCAGGTCTGGGCACCACATCTTATTAAAAGGATGTATTGACATTGGAGGGGCTACAATACAATAATAATGGAAAGTATGTAAATTCTTGAGAATTTACAAGGTTAAGGGCAAGTTGAGGCTTCAATACAGTCACAGGGAAAGATAAGGTAGATAAACTATTTCCACTGGTTGGGGAACCTCTAGAACTAGAGGGCATAAGTCAATGAATTGGGGCTAGACTATCAGGAGATATGTTAGAAACTCCTACACCCAGGGTAGATATTTTGAGTATTTCTACAAAGTAGATGCGAGATCAGTTATCAAAAAGTACTAACAATTTTAAATCAGATTAAACTCAAGGGATTATGGGCCAAAGGCAGCTATATAGAGTTAGGCCACAGATTAGCCATTTCACTGCAAAGTGAAACAGGCTTGAATGGCATTCTCATATGCTTTTATCACATCACCCCTGCTCCCTAAGTTGCTGTTAAAAAAATCCAGCTTGTCACCCTTTCCTTATGTATACCCATGCATTTCTGATAGAGGGATTTCTCCAAGAATGCTTTTTACAAAGTGACAAAAGAGAACAATACTTTCATACACATTTTAATTTTCTAACCACCTAATAGTTAGGCGGTTATTTAAAAAAAAACCTATCTTATTACTACAACTTCATTTTCATACAGATCTGTAAATTGTGATTTCAACATTTAAACAATGTGGTTAAGTTGGTCCAAAGGGTAATTACCATTTCTTTAATGGAGGGTTTTGAAAGAACAAAATGCAGAGGCAAAGTTGGAGGTGATGTGCAACTAGATCTAATTAAAAAGTCAGTCGATCAATTCCGAGGCCCAGAAACCATATAGATAGAAATGCACATGAATTGAGATTTTAAACAGATTTTGTTTATAAACAATAGTGGTACAGTAAGACTAATGCATTTATTTTCACATTTATTCATATTCTTTGATTCATAATCAGACACCCTCCCCCACCATACAAAAACATACAGCCAACATTTGGTTGGAATAGATTTATTTCATCTGTCTGTAAACAAGGTGGTTTAACAGTTATGGCATTTCGTAAATGCATATTAAATCAGATGAGTTAGACTGTATCCCAGATGTAACAAAAGTGCAGGGAAAGAAAATGGACAAGTCAGCAACAAGAATTTTTAAATCTGTACATATTTCACAAGGCCTGAACATTGAGTATATGCTAGAATAACGCCCCTAAGGAAGTGCCGTTCAACTGAAAGCCTTGCAGCGGCAGTTAAAATCCATCTCACAACAGCAACAGATCAAATCTCTATGCAGTATGGCACAGGATACACAAACATTTGCAAAATAATTTCACAAGACAGCCAAGTGTGATTATTCCAACCAATACCATCTCCCGTTTTATTCATGTGAATACAGAAGGTTTATAATTTTGTTTGAACGGAACATAAGTTAGTACTGTGCTCAAAAACAAACATTTCCACAGATTTCAAAAACTATGAGCACAAGGCAATTCTTCCACAGTTTCCTTCTGCAGCATGGGCTCACCAGGTCTAATGCATCAATTCCCTTGATTTGAACGATTTTAAAATGAACAGTTTTTAAATTTTTCGTGTAGGAAACTGCCACCCACAGATACTAACAAAAGCACTGACCATCAACCAACATTCATGTAAAAATTTGAATATATTCACCCAAATTGCTAATGCAGTATTGAGGAGTGGCAGCAGTCCTTTACAATGGCATCACACTGTCCTCATTTAAAAAAAAAACCCAAGCTGCAACTTAATTGGTCCTATGAAGCACTCAAAACTGGACACACTCCAGATGGTTGTGTTTGGGATATCTACTGTTCAAAATGGCAACCTTTGTTAAAAAGTTAACTTACATTAAAAAGGAGCTGGCAAAACAATATTTTTAAGTGCCTGAGCTACTGCAAAGATGGAATGTCCCTGGAGATTAAACTGATCAAAGTCAGGATTGTGACATGTCCATGGGGAGGAAAAGAAAAAAAACCCATTTACACACACCTGGAGCAGTTCGGCAATTACACCCATGAAGTCAGAATGCACAAGGTCTAATACTACAGTTAGGCATTCATGTTGAGAGTGCATCCACAAAACTGATGCAAAGTTATCCATTATGACTCATTTACAAGTAATGAAGCTGAAGTAAAATCCAGATGTTTTAACAATGAGAATGGGTAATGGATGTACAGGAAAGCATAAAACCAATATTATAGCAAGCAGATAATGGATGCAGTTACCCTCCCAACATGCTCAAATGAAATAGGAAGACTAGATGAGCTCTGCAACTTTGCAGAAGTGCTGACTCAGCAACACTTAATTTGAAATTGTACTACCAGCACCTTCTTTAATTTTAAAAAAAGCACTTCAATGGGGAAGTGGAAGGAGAGAGAATAATCAGTACCTGGTTTGGTGACTCTGGATGTCAATTAATTCTCTAAATGCTAAAACAAAGCAATGCCCAGGCTTAGCAAGTCAGCCCTATTTTTTTGCAACAATATCAGAAGTAATAACATGCACATCACCATTTAGTTATTGTGCTAATGGTGTCAAAACATGGGATTTACTTTCCATTACACCTACAATGTTATTACAATTAAGTAGTAAAGGGGCAAAGGGAATAAATGTGATCAGAAGTGGATAAACTAAAAAAAGTTCTACCAACTACACCCTGGTAGCACTGCCAATTCAAGTGGGTAGTGAGGATGAATGAGTTGCTAGGTGGATGGGAAGAGGCTACTTAGTATCCAGAATTCCTCAGGTATATAACCATGGTAAATGTTTTCTTGTTGAGTACCCCTCCATGGACACTTTCCTTTCCCATGACAACCAATGCTGGAGCACACAAGGGAGAAAAAAAAATGAAAAATTTAAACTTTCCCCACCAATACAGGGATATGAAGGAGACATGGGTTCATATCCCCACAACCCTGCACTGCTATTAAGCTTTCTGTAACTTCAATGTGAAAGAGTAGGTGACTGCTAAAGGAAACTTTAATAGCAATTTTTTTAAACTACTGAACAGGAATCCTGGCTAACTAGAATCCAGATTCTCTCAAGTATTTTGCCATCAAGAATGCCTTTTTATTGAGGAGTCCTCCGTGGATCCCTTCTTTTCCCATTACAAAGACCAAGACTGAAAGAAAAAAGGAAAACATCTTAAATTACACAGTCATGACAAAATATACAGTTACATAGCTTTATGGTGACAAGCAATGCCTTACATAAACCTTTACTGCAGTAAGGTTTTACTCAAGTGGTTTTAAAACAAAATCTCAACTAGACCCAGATCCTTCAGCACAATCCCCCCCACATTAAAATCTTAATATTCAATGCAATTATGTTGCAAATTTAGTGATACTGCTCAAATCATGCAATAAAAATGCTTAACATGCAAATATCAATACCTTAAACCGCCATACAAGATTTTTTTAAAAATATAACCAAAATCTCAGTGAAGGAAAATGTGTATAAACTAGCTGATGTATAATTCAGCGTCATTAGATCCTAGTTATGTACTAGAAATGCAGTTTTACAAAAAGTTGTCAGCTAGCATACAGCAAGACAATAGCCATGCAAAAGCAATTTCCAAAGTATTAGCCCTGATCACTTGGCCTTAACTGAAACCTAGATTGCTCATTAAAAAGGTTTTAATTTAAGTTGGTGACCAAGAGGACAAATCACTCCATGAACACAATGCAAGCTGCTCTGAAGTAATGAATAAAAACATTAGGTAGATACTATAGCCCCGTCAATCCATATAAAATGACATGTTGTGTGAGGGCAGAGAAAAATTGTTTGTGAAAGGAAAAGGTATAGAAAGAAACACAAGAAATTCCAGAATAAATACCTCTACAAACATGCTTTCTCATAAAAAGAATATTCATTTCTTGACCAAATAGCAGCAAAAAGAGCAACAAGCAGTTAAGTCAGAGTTAGAAAAGTGTGGCAATCTTTCAGAGGCTACAAACATTCCTGATTTATTAGATTCAAGTGCTGAAAATGTGTCCATCATATCCATATAAAGCCATACCAGTTGAATATTTCAAAAACTCTGCTTTTTGTAAGTACTTCTGCATTCTTGGACCAAAAGGTTTTTTGGTTTGAGTATTCAAACATGTTATAGGGTTTTTGGGTTATTTATCCAGACCGATCAAGAGGGTCCAACATAAACAGCTTCAAACCTTACTGCTTATCTCTATAGACTCAAGGATGGAAAACCCTCCAAACCTATTAACATTATTTCAGGTAACTAGCCTAGCTGAGAGTAATCCAAGTTGATTTAATTTTTGGATTTGAAGACTTAATAGAAGTTCCTTGTGTGACTCAAGAAATGTTGCAGCTTTATTACAGATAACTGTTTAGATAGTTTAGCAACCAGCATAGCAGGAAAAGAGCAAGGCTGGTGATAATGTTTGTTATGGGCACATTTCTCTTGGTATCAGCATAGATCTTAGTTACATCCAGTCTACACATGGAATGGGGGCTTCATTTATTGATAGAGTCAGCAAATACCTACATTGATGGATTACTTTTAGCAGCTTGGACTAAAAATCTGTAGACAGACCAAAATACCACAGATGAATATTAAACTATAGAAATGAGGATAAATAGTTACATACTTAAAAAATTCAGTCAAAATATGAATCAAAGGTGGCTACAGTACACATTAGCAGCTTTTACACTGCAGCAAAAAAAATTCTAAATTATGGCAAGGGGTTAGGATAAATCACAGGTCAAGAGTATGATAAAACTCAAAAGGCAACAGTCGCTAGGGGTTTAAAGAAAAGGGAGAAATGTAGTTCCAAGGAGCCCTTATAGTTGGGCGACATTTTGCAATTCACTAGGCAGGAAATTGCTTGCTATCAATTAGTGGCTTTACACAGTAGGAGTAAATAGGAACATAACCAAGGTGGCAGCTCAAATACCGGTTGGTCAAGCATGTCCACTGTTGGAACATAGAAATAAGAGCAGGCCTTTCAATGACCACTTCCTGCCCTCAATAACTTGTTTCACCATTAGATCATAATGGAGCTATTAACTCCATCTACTAGGTTAGATACAACCCCAAATATCCTTGTCTAACAAAAACTGAAATATTCATGATTCCAAGCTTAGCAATTTTTGGTGCAGGTTGGAGAAAGGAGAAATGAAGAATTTGCTGACATCAGCACGAACAGTCTAGCCCTAATTTTACTGCTGTGTTCCTTTGTACTAAATACCTCCAGAGGAAATTGCCTTGGCCTCAAATTCTTTAATCATTGAAAATTATGGAGTGATATTATTGTGCTTAAAGAAACACAAGCTATCAACTTAACCTTTATAGTACTGATATCATTTTGACAAATCTGTAGTACACCCAACCCATCCTTTGAAGTGCAGTACCCACAATGATATGTAGTACTTTCAACTTTATGTTAACTGTAGAACTATTTGAGGGGGGATAAAGTATTATGTATCTTTGGGCAAGATGAAACTTCAAATGTACATTAAAACATTCAGTTCATCTTTCCATTCATTACCTGTTAAAGGGTTTTAAAAAAATTTGTTCAGCTCCAATCCTAAAAAACTTCAAAAGACCACATGCTAATTGGATGGCAACTCCCAATGACTCACCTACAGCGTACATGCAGATGTTAGTCATTGAAGTCATCCAACTCCCCTTTTTAAAAATGGCAGCATCTGTGGAGAGAGAAGCAGAGTTAAGAGTCTTGAACGACTTCAGTTCTGAAAAGTCATACCAGACTCCAAACGTTAACTCCGTTCTCTCTCCGTGGATCATGCCAGACTAGCCAAATTGGTCCAGCATTGGTTCTTTCAAATTTCCAGCATCTGCACCTTTTTTGAACACTTGCAGGAAAAAAAAAGCCAGGGTTTCCCAAAGCAGAGGTTGCAAGCTGAGATTCCAGCCCGAAGGTCAGAGGCAATAATGGCTGCAACACAGCTTCAATCAAGCAAATGGATGCTACATAGCTATAAATCTTGCATCCTTGTCCAATTTTGACAATGGTGTAAATAATAACCTAGGGAGGCCTGTTTTAACGTCAGGAGCCAATGATTTTACATGCTTTTAGAATAATGATCTCCCACAGCTCCTACAGTTCTCACGGGTGGGGGGGGGGGGGGGGTGGGAGGGGGAGGGAGGGGGAGGTGGGGCGCACAATTTTCCAGCAACCTCCCTGGCCAAGCTATTCCACGACAATGGCAACTACTCAATGCCAAAAACAGCACGTGCATATCCTGTACACAAAAAAAAAGGACAAATCCAACCTGGTAAATACTGTACTAAATCAGTCTTCTCTCAAATGATGGAAGAGGTCAGACAGTGCTATTAAGCAGCACCCACAAAAAGGAATACAGTTCTCAGAATTCACATTGTGAATCCTGTCAGCGTAGCTTAGCTCCTGGCCAAGTCAGAAACTTGATGGAATGAGTGCAGTTCTAATAATATTCAAGAAACTCAATACCATTTGTGACAAAGCAAATTGCTGGACTAGCATCACATCCACAAACATTCACTCCCTTCACCACTGATGGTAACACTACTATCACAATCTACATGAAGTTCTGCAGTAAGTCAGAGGCTCCTTTGACAGCACCTTCCAAACCCAAAACCTCCATCACCTAGGACAAGGGCAGCACGTGAATGGGAAGGCCCACCATCTGCAGTTTCCCTTCCACATTACATACCACACACACAGTCACTTGGGACCACATTTCTTCACTGTTACTGGTTCATAAGAGCTGCTAGACTGTTCCAGCATTGTGGTATGGGGCATTCAAAGATTGTAGCTACTCAAAGCACCTCACCAGGTGTTTCTTCAGAGGGATTAGTGATAGGCAATAAATGCTACCCTAAATTGTGAAATCTAACTATGCACATATCCATCTATTGTCTCACGCAAGTTGTCACAACAAAAGCACCTCAGTCGTCTTAACTGTAATACTGGCTCAACATTTCCTCAAACAAAAAACACAACCTCCATTCTACAACTCCACCTTCAAACTACTTCCAATAAATATATCCAACCTGAAGTAGTACAGCATCCAGAGCTGGTCCTTTAAGTGTGGTCTAGCACCCTACAAAGTTGTGCCAAGGCTTCCCCATTCTCATATTCACTTATAATAAAGGCCAGTCTAACTGTCTTAATCACTTACTGTACTTGCATGCCAACTGAAATTCAGATACAAAAAAGGTGGCATCAGCTCTCTTCACTTCAGTACTGTACAAGTTTACTAAACCAGGAAGTGCATTAACTTATTTGTCCAGTTTTGTTTACAGCAAAAGGGCAAAATTGCTATACATAGCTTACCACAAGTCACTGCATTTTTTTTAAAAGCCAAAGTGAAGCTCTGCATGCTTGAACCCAAGATCACAGGCTTTAAAAATTAGTTGTAATTTTTTTTGGTGGGGGGACAGAAGAGGAGTGAAAAAGGGAATAGAATGACCAGACTGGTCTTAATTTTGAGAAGACCAACGAAAAAAGGCTGTATAAATTTTGGCTTGTGTACTTTGTTCTTTGATTCAGAGCGCAAAGTTTTCCTTTTTTGCTCCTTGGCAAAAAAGACAAACCTGCCTTCAGCAAATTGGATAGTTCAATTTGATGGAAATCATGTGTTAATATTTTGCATACATGTGCAACATTTGTCAAAACAAACAAATTGTTTGGTAAAATCTTGCTATCCTGGATTTGTGTAGTACCTTAAACAAAAATAAAACATCCTTCTAGTTTTAATATTCTAAACTAAGTATTCATCAAGGCCAAACTAAAATTATGTAAACTGTATAAATAAGAGCAGAATTAGGCCATTTGACCCATCTAATCTGCTCTGCTATTCAAATCACAACTAATGTGTTTCTCCATCCCATTCTCCTGCCATCTGTGACCTTAATACCCTTACTAATCAAGGAACGCATCTGTTTTGAGACACACAATAACAATGTCACAGAAGGCTGTGGACGCCAAGTCCCACAGATTCACCACTTTCTAGTTTGAAATATCTACAGCTTTCCATATATAGAAAATGAAATTTCAAGCTGGAAGCTCCCATTATTAATAGGCTGGTGTGAACTTTAAACTTATTAGTTTTACCTTATAACAAAATACCAATGTCAGAAATGTTGCCTGACAACTTACAAACAGCCAGAAAGTTCCAACTAGATAGAGATGCTACAGAGGGAAAACAGACTAAATGCTTGGTAGAGGATTAAAAGAATTTGACGCTGGAAATCAGACCTCTGGACAGGTTGCTGAGGAAAATGTAGAATCTTATTTAGTTGTGTCTGCCGTTTTAGGTGTGCGCTGCATGTTTTACCACTGAATTCACACTTATCTTGTTAATTCCTAGAGTTATAGAAGACAGTATATATACTGTTTTGTTGAATCTTGTACACTAGAAAACCCTTTTAAAAAGCCACAGAATCTTGCGACTTAATTCCTTTAGTAAATACTGTCAGAATGCTGCAATTTTCTCCAAGGGCATTGTGGGTCTACCTACAACATGTAGACTAGGTGCTCCCTGAGCAGCTGCACTGGATAAATGTTGGCCAGCCAGCGACACCCACATCCCAAAAAGGGTTTTGAAAAACCCTAAACAAAGTATTACTGATACTTAACACCTTTAGCTAACATTTAATTCAAACTAAAAAGCTAAAGTCCTCTAGATAAGTGACCCACCACAACGTCCCCAACCCTCTCCAATATTGAGATGGCAGGAGTCAGGAATACAAACAAAAATACTCATTAGCCTGGGCAAGGCCAACTACAAATTGGACATAACACATCTGACTAGTACACTCAAGCTACCAGAGTATCTACTCCCAGCATCTCATGCCCGTAGGACACTGAAAGAAATATGTAAGTATTTTTTTGCAAAGCATCTGAATTCAAGAGCTCCACTAAGGACAAACAACAAAAAATCAAAACAGTCACTCAAAGTCACAGATCTGAAATGGTTAAGTAACTCCATCTGTCAGTCAAAATTCTTGATCACCCCATTCAGCAGGGTACAGTAATGTCACCGGAAAAACTGCAACTGTGCACAAAGCATTCTACTAGTGATAGGAATAAATGCTAATCAATACTCACATCAAGTACAGCAGACTAATTACATTCAAGATATGCATACAAAATCATTATCCACACCAAATCAGGAGACAAGTATTTATATTTTTTAAAAAATGCAGTCAGTCACTTTTCATGACAGCTTATCCTGTTCATAAGAAATAGCTCTGCCTTCAACCCTATCCCCACTGAAGCGATGGCCCAACTTCCTTTTCTGGTCCCCATATTGACTGTTATTAACCGTTTTGTTCAGACACTGCTCCTCTGTAAGAAGGTGTCATTGTTTTCTTCCCCCACTCTACTCAAAAGTCCAACCCTTAACTCCAATGTCCTGCAAATCACTGCCCATTTCCAACTTTCCTTTCCAAGTCCTTTAATGTGTTCTTGCCTTCCAAGTTAATGGGCATCATTCCCAGAACTCCATGTGAGAATCTTCCCAAACTTTTATTTCTGTCACACGACCAAAACATCAAGTGACAGCCTAAAGAACTGCAAACAAACTGTCCCTTCATCCTTTTAGTCTTTTCTGCATCCTGCAACACAGCTGATCACACTACCCTTCCACCAGCCATCATCATGGCGCTGCTGGGAAATGTTACCTGGCCTCATGGTTATCATAAAAGTTCTAGTGCTTCCACAGCTACCTCCTAATCCTCAGCTCCATGCTGTTATCTGAAACAACAGTGATACTTCTGACACTGCAGCAACCAGTTCTAACTTGAAGGCTTCCACAATTGCCAACCTAATTGACATCCAGTCTGGAAGAAGGAAAGTTTCCACCAATTACATACTGAAGCCTGCATATCTGGCTCCTCCTCCAAACTCCATTTCCTAGCTACAGACTCCAACCATCTCCACTGCAATAATCAGACTGAACCCATCTATTCATAATCACACTGCTACATTTTATCCAGATAAGAGCTGCTGACCGCATTCATGCTGTCAATTACCATCTCCACATCAACTTTACTCAGGCAAAAGTGGACAAAAAGGGGAACCTGCACATGTGATGTTCTTGGATTTCATAAAGTCATTTATTTAATAGAGTGTCTCAAAGGGTTAGCACTAGAGCTTGAAGTAGGTGGTAACATTAACTATCCAACAGAAGCAGGGAGTAGGGAAAAAATTGGGTTTTCTTCCCAGGTTGGAAAACTAACTTGTGGGGTGTTGTACAGAATCTGGTGTTGGTGCCTTGACAACTCAAGCAAATTTAATGGGCCAAATGTCCTAATTTCTGCTCCTGTCTTGTGGCAGCTAAAATGTCTACCATGTAGAAAAAAGTAAAAAGTTGCAAATGCTGGAAATCAGAAGCAGCCACAAATTGCTGAAAAACCTTTCTCCGGAGATGTTTTTCCAATTTGTTTTCCAAGTACAAAAATATGAGGACAAAGTTTACAGAAGGAAAACAAATACATTAGAAAAGTGGGCAAAGGTTTCACAGATTGAATTTAAATATGTGGGAGTCTAGAAAAGCAGTATACTTTTTAAAATTGAGACACTCCACAAGTCCATGGTATCAAGGGATCTGGTATCCTGACACATGAATTACAAACAGTTATCATGCACATATAGCAAGTGAATAAAGCAGCAAATTAAACTTTGACCTATGTTACAAGGCATTCAGAAAGTTGTAGTAAGTAAAAGTCTTACTGCAGTTGTACACAGCTTCAATGAGACCACATCTGGAGTGCTGTGTATAGTTTCAAACTCATTTGCAAAGAATATAAAATTACATTAGTTCAAAGAATGTTCACTTGACTCATTCCAGGAATGGCAAGGTCTATCTTATGAAAGAGGTTAAATGAGTTGGGTTTATACCTGCACTGAACTTCACAACAGCATTTAATCTTACTGAATCATAAGATTCAGTGGAAACTTTTTAGGGTAGATGAGACAGGTGTTATTTCTTCTTGAAGAAAGAAGCCAAGCATTAGGAGGGGCAGAAAGGAAAGTGTAGTTGAGAACAATGATTTCAACCACGATCTCATCAAATGGCACAGCAAACTCTATTCTACTGCTGCTAAGTCCCCTATTTCGAATCTTTTCCTCTATAACCCATGCTTGCTGAGTGACGGACATTCCCAGTCCAGCAGTGCCTTTAAAATTCCTATCCTAGGTTTCGAATCTATGGCCTCAGTCTCCCTTTCCCTAACATCTTCAGTCCCATAACCCATGACAGTACAGCACTTACCCAATTTGCTTCAAGTCACCCCACTAGTAACAGGAAGAGACCAGGAAGAGCAAGTGTGGACCTCTGAAAAATGAGGCTGAATTGGTAGTAAGGGAGAACGAAGTAGCAACTGAGGAACTGAATGAGCACTCTGCATTAGCATTCAGTGGAAGAAGCCAGCTGCATACTAGAACTTCAAGAGTCTAAGGTGACAGTACAGTCACCATCATGGAGGTGATGGCACTAAGGAAGCTGAAAAGGTCTGAAGGTGGATAAATCAACCGGACTGGATGAATTACACACCCCATGGCTCTGAAGGTAACTGAGGCACTGGTGTTGATCTTTCATGAATCACTGGCATCAGGGAGGGTCCCAAAGGATTGAGAAAACAGCCAATGGTAATGCTCCGGGGAGGGGGGGGGGGGGGGGAAAAGAAGGGGGGGGGTCGGGGAGAAGAGAGGCAGAAGACAGGAAACTACAGGCTGGCTAACCGGCCTTGGTCATTGCAGTGGACTTTTAAAATTTTACCAATGGACAAGAGATTGCAGAGAACTTGGAAGTGCAAGGTAAAATAGGGTTGGGTCAACAAGGTTTTGTCAAGGGGAGGTCATGCCTGACAAATCTGTTAGAATTCTTTGAGCAGTAACAAGTTGAAACAGGGCTAGTGGATGTACACATGTGGAGTTCCAGAGGCCACTAAATAAAGTAACAGTCCATGATGTTAGGAGCAAGGTATGGTATGGCATGGTATGGCATGGCATGGCATGGCATGGCATGGATACAGGATTGGCTGACTGGCAGAAGGGAGTGGAAGGCAAATGAAAAATCACTTTCATTTTGAGGGGGCTAGAATACAAAGAGCAGAAATGTATTGTTGAGACTGTATAATGCTGTAGTCAGGACACTGAGGTTTCAGCAATTTTGGGCTCCATATCTATCGACGTGCTGACTTTGGAGGGGGTCCAGAAATGGCTTACAAGAATGATCCTAGGAGTGAGGGGCTTGTCATATGACGAGCAGTTGAGGACTCTAGTCTGTAGAAGGATTTTGGTAGGGGAACAGCAAAGATCTCACTGAAACTTACAGAATACAGAGAGGCTTTAATAGCTTGGACATGGAGAAAATGACATTTCCATGACCAGGACAGACTAGGACTAAAAAGCACAGCCTCACAGTGAAGCAGCAATCCTTTAGAACTGAGGAAGAATCTATTCAGCCACTGGGTGATGAATCTTCAGAGCTTATTGCCACAGAAGGCAGTGGCAGCCAAGTCTCAAGAGTATTTCAGACAGAAGATAGGTTCTTAAAGTGAGGAAACAGGAGAATGGAGTCGAGAAACATATCAGCCACAATCAAATAATGGAAAAACTTGATGGGCTGAATGGGCTAAATCTCCTCATATATCCTTGTAAGCTATTAAAAATTTCCACCCTAAACCAAGATGCTACCCCAAAATTGGCTCATTAAAAAAAGTATTTTTCCAAACAATTTCATCTTCAGTGGCTTGGTATAACTTATGAAGTGAAAAATCCTATTAAAACAAAATGTTTTGTTAGACATCTAACTTTAAATGCCAGTTAAATTATATTGAGGGATAGAGACAGGATTTCTTCACGTACAAGTGTAACGATCGAGAAATACCTGATGCACCCTGTACCCTGACTCAAAGTATGCTCCACTTTCAATAGCAAGCGAATAAACTTCACACATGTAGGTGCAAAACTGAGGAAGATGGGGAATAAATATAAATAAATAGGGAATCCTGCAAGGTTAGGAAAGGTAATAGGTCACAGACTGGATGGGTTACATTCTAAGACATAACAGGAATAGAGAGATAGAGGATGCACTAGTAACAATCTTTCAAGAATTCTTAAATTCTGGGGAAGTTCCATAGGACTGGAAATTGAACAAGGTAGCAACTTTATTCAAAAAGAAAGTGGAGACGAAAAACAAGAACAGGCAACGAACTGCAGGCCAGTCAGCTTTAATTTTCCCATGGGGCAAAGTTTATAATAAAAACATGCAAAAGCACAGCAAGTAAAAACAGATCTAGAAATCTAATCAAATGGAGTCAACACAGCTGTATGAAGGGGGAAATCATAGATCAGAATCCCCACAGTGTGGAGACAGGCCTTTCGGCCCAACAAATCCACCCCAACCCTCAGAGCATCCCACCCAGAACAATCCACCACAGCCCACCTAACTTACACATCCTTGAAGAATATGGGCAATTTAGCACGGCCAATCCACCTAGCCTGCACATCTCTGGGCTGTGGGAGGAAACCCACGCAGAGTTGCCTGGGGTTGAAACTGAACCTGGGTCCCTGGTGCTATGACGCAGCAGTGCTAACCACTAAGCCACCGTGCCAGCCTAACAAATTGAGGTAACAAGCAGAACAGGAAAAAGTGGACTAATAGATAAGATACCTGGATTTCCAAAACGCATCTCAAAAAAAAGGTGCCAAATATGCAAGAGTTATTAAATAATGAGAGAGACCAAGGTATTGGAACTAGGATATTAGCATGGAGAGAAGATAAACTATCCCAAATGTCTTTTAGTTGCCATTTTCAGGATGGTAATCTACTGCCACCATAATTATTCACAATATATATCAGGAGACTTGGAGGAGAGAAGTGAATGTGCCATCAAGTTTGCAGATGACAAAAATAGGACTGGCAAGTATGAAAATAAGTCTAGGGGCAGATCAAGTGAGTGGTTGAAAAACTTGGGAGATGGATTTGGGGGTCCTTGCCATTTAATCACAGTACATCATTCCGTCAATAATTCCAATAAATTGGCCAAACAATTTTCCTGTCATAAAACCACATGGGCTCCAATCATGTTCTTCCAGCCCTAAGTGCCCAATTATAATAAACTTATCAATTCTGACACGTTCCTCATGATGTGCCAGTTTTAAAAATCAGTCTTGTGCAATCCTCACATCTATTGAAGCCAGTCTGGACCATATAAATTCGAACTGGCACAAAACAACAGCACTTCACAGGAGGCTCCACAGCACTGAGAATGACATCTCGTAAGGGGACGAAGTGTCTGCTGTCAAACCTCACAGCTCTGCTAACACACCAACATTACCACCTTTTCTGGTTAATTTGACAAAAAAAACTCCAAAAAGCACTTCAAACGAAACATGTGCTTCAGCAGACTGGAACAGATTGTCTGCCCTTTAGGAAAGGATGGAAGTGCTATAAGTAGACATCAGTATTAAAAACTATGTCATAAAGGTTTGGGAAATCTGACTGCATTTTACTAAGGAGGAAACTATGCAGCCAACATATATTGCATCAGAATTCAAAAAGTCAATAGAAATTCAAGATAACAAAGCTCTAGGATAAATGTCAATGAATAAAACCATTTTAATTAGCAAACAGGCTAATGTGCACTTGAACAATATGCCATTAAACATTAGTTTTCTCACAAGAAACAGGCTTTGCTGGCTAGGTAGCACTTACTGCCTGAGGTGGTGGTTGTGGCAAGTTGCCACCTTCAGCCACAGCCTGTGTATTTGAGATACCCACAGTGTAATTAGGAAGTTAGAGGGAGCTCATAACCTTGACAAATTTGGAAAGTGCTGGAGGAGCCTTGGCGAGTTGCTCTGCTGCATTTTAACAGATCGCACACACTGCTACCATGTATAATTGGTGGTGAAGTCAGAAGGTTCAACATGGATGGGATATTAAATTGAGCAAGCTGCTTTCTCCAAAAAGCCAGCATATTTACTAAAAAGTATTAAATAATGTTAGGTGGACAACCAAAGCTTTTAGGAGCAAATAAAAATCAGCAATGCAAGTTCAATTAAAAACATTATTCCCAATGTTGCGAAGCAGAGGGAGGGAAGCAAAGAAATCGTGATTTAATTTTTTTCATTACAAACTCAATTTAACTCAAGACAGACTGTTGTTAGAAACCAGAAGTGAAATTTTTGAAACTGTTCAGGGGAAAAGCGTACTTCAAGGTTTAAAGTGTTTAAAAAACTGACAGGTCTGTTCAGGTAAGATGGTGGCAAAGCATGTCACAAGTTAATGCAATACAGACTTTACTGTTTTACTAGTTATCTGGAATATCCTTTGAATTTACTACTACGCATTTAAGGACATCTAACGTGGTTGCTCAAATTGGAATACCATTTAAAAAGCAAAAACACCTACCCAAGTATAACGTGGAACTCTGGTACAATTACTAATCTCAAACTAGGGCAATACCAGAATCAATTATTGAGCAACATTTTGCACTTTTTCCAAAGGAGAAAAAAAGAACCATACAACAAGGATTTTTTTGGTAATCTGCATACATGGATGGACAAACAAGATCAAGACAAGGTACCACTTGGATGAACTGCATCATGGGAGAAGGGACAAGAAAAAAGGTCTTGAAGAAACTGGGCTTTTGCCCGTTAATGCAGTTTTCATTAAGCCAATGTCTTGCTCGTTTAGAGCAAGTACACCAATACGATTATTTATTGCACACAAAATGCAAACTAGCCAATTTGTTAACACAACTTTGATTACTTGCCCAAGTAGAAAAACTGCAAGAATACATTTAAAAATTTAATCTTCAAATAGATTTAGCAAGTTACAATATTTCACTTTTGCTACACGAACTAATTGCAGTAGCATATTAAGTTTTAATGGACAGGGTAACAAAAGCCTGAAGCATGCCTCTTGTTTAAAATTTAACTCCTCTCGGGTTTTCAGCACTCAATAGCTGCAGATTTAAAGAAGTTCCTTCTGTGGGCTGTGCATCAAAATTTGTTTGGAATTTCACAAATTGATTCCAAACAGAAAAGAAAGCATATAAACTCAATGTTTGAAAAATTCAAGTTCTATGTTTATTGCTAACTCCACATCCTTCAATGGTTTTAAAGACTGAGTTTTAGTTTCACCTTAACTCAGCCCAAAATTCTTTAATTGTAAACAAAAAAAGTCAAACAGAATTTCAAACTTGTTAAGTTATTTCAGCAGGTGCATATACTATAATGTGCGGGATCTTAATTACTTACTTTTGCCAGCTCTGGCAACAGAAACATTGTACGTTGCTTCTCCAGTTTGGCTCTTAGTCCTCAAGTCCATTGTGAATTCACCCTCAGTAAACAGCTGATCTCTGATAACAGAGCACTTCTTTCCACCCAAGACTAAGCCATGGGTGAAGAAGCTTTGGCGATCCTTTCCAACTAGCACATCTATTTCTGTAGGCTATCAAAAGAAGATTTCAAGAAAAAAAAAAAAAAAATTGAGTAAACTTGGTGCAAAGGCACAACACTTTGTTGCCAAGATTGGTTTGAATCAAGCAAACAGACCGTTATAGACAGCTGTAATTTAAAGTGGCTTAGTATTAGTTCTAATCAAGACCAAAGTAACAGCTTCCCAGTTATTGAAGGCAATACTTCACATGAATGTAACCAGTGAATGTTATAGGTAAATTAATCCTCTATTCTGGAACCATAATTTATAAAGAGTACTATATTTAAGTTGGAGCTACAGTCAGGACTGATAAGCAAGCAAATTTGCACATTTTTACTGAAAAGGCTTAGCATGTTGTAATACTTAAGACATTAAAATTTGCTGAGTTAGCCAGACTTAAAACACAAGAACTCAAACACATACAAGGCTTTGAGAATAGCACGAGCCAAAATTTATAAACAGGATACAAAAAGAACAGATGTGAAATCTGTAAAATCCTACTACACAGGAGTGGTTAGGTTCTGGGATGCACTGCCAGAGTTTGGTGGCAGATTCAATTGTGCCTTTCAAGAATTTGGTGATTAAAAAAACCTTCACAGGACCTTTTATTTTGGTGTTGGGGGCACAGGAAGTAAAAAGGAGTAGGACTCGTTTGTAACAAGACAGTCCTTAGATTTCCACTATCATTGAATTGTTATTCTTCGTGGAATTCTGATCAGCATGCTGATGCAAAACAGGCAGGAAAAAAAAACTTGAGGTGCAGGAAGAGAGAAAACAATTACAAGTTCCTCATTTATCAACAGCTCGGCTAGCTGCTGAAAAAATAACTTTCCTGACAACTGGCGTTGGAATTGTACAGTGTTCATTGTTACAAAGTAGTTGATAAAGTGGTTACACAGCATATTCACCAACCCATTCTACCTATGTCATTTCAAAAAGCATCTCAACTAATCCCACTCCTCTGCCTTTTCCCTCAGAAGTCTGCAAAATTGTTTTCATAATCAAGTTCTCTTTGGTAAGCAGAAACATATCTGCTCAACTCTGGTGATGCATTGCAGAACCTAAGCATCCCTTTGTGGCAGGTTTTAAGAGAACAGATGCAAAATTAGTTTGTCAATTACTTTAAATTTATATATGTCATATCCTTAACACATTTCTACATCCAGACATCACATCACAAATTTTGATTTGCGCACTTTTAAAATCTACATTTAGTCTTCTTTTCTCCATAGAGAAGAGACACTGGAGACTATAGCAATCTGTGCTTAGTCAAATTCATTCATCTCTCGTATCAATACACTTAAAGCCCTTCTGCACCATCTCCCACGTCCTCATTCTTTAGCACTTGCAATTGGACAATATTCTATTCAAGCCCAAACCAGTTTGTAAAAACAGTTCACCATAATGCTCTTATTTATGAACCAAAGAACAGGAGACTGTATGCCTCACTGATCACTTTCTAACCCAGCTCTACATTTAATAACTTGAGTGCATACACAGTTAAATTAGGTAGCCCAGTTGGCCAGATACCTAAATGTAGTAGTGAAGCCAGAGATGTTATTCCTGTTCTGGCCGAGATACGTCTGGAACCTACTTCTACACCCTACCCAAGAATGCACGCTAATGGTAAACCACCACACGGCAAAAACAGCTATGAAAATAGCCAAGAATGAGCAGTATCAGATAATGATCCAAAAAAAAAAAAAAAAACACTTTCAAGAAAAGCAAACACCGCCATAAATTAAGTAGTGCAAGAATGGCACGCTGGAAGTGTGACAGGCCCAGATGATCCAAATATCAATCGATCAAAACTAATGCTATAGTGTTGGTTATGCACTCAGTTGATGGCGGACAGGGATGATCACGCATTGTGCCACCGAACTCTACAGAGGAGCTTTCTGCATATATTGCTGCTGCACACCACACAGTGGTATTCCATCCTGGCCTTCAATAGAAGTCTTCAATGGATCCTCCCCTTTTCTTTTAGGAATGTTAGAAGGTGCTGTGTGCAGCAGTCCCACACAACAGTAGCCTAAGTAGGTAACTGTCTCTGAAGAGAAAGCAGCCCAATGAAGGAGGACTGTGGCAACTTTACTTTTTGTCCGTATAACCTTTGAACAACTGCACTGTGTTTGTAATTTTCCAGCCTTCTAGCACCTCCTCAGAGTCCAAGGAACACAAAAGCTTATGGTCAGTGCCCCAGCAATTTCCATTCATCCTTCAAAATGCCCAGATACATCTCATTTTTTCTTGTCAACTTTTAAGTACCAATCTATAACAGTTCAAGTTTGGAACTCTTCTGGTGTCAGTTTCCTCACTCGTCACCGTGGCCCGGGTAGTATCTCCCTCTTTTGATAAAGAGGGAAGCAAAGTACAGTAAATCCTCTGTATCCATGAAATCACAAACAGCAAATTTATCTACCCATGCCAAAAAATAAACAACAGGATGGCGTTTCCATGACTTTTAACCATCTTTTAATCAACACGTGAGCTTCATCATTTGTGGGGGTTTTCAGGAACCTTTGCAGATATGGAGAAAATTGTAATTAACACATCAGCCAGATCCCCTGCAGGGGTGGGGGGAGGGGGGGTGGTCCTTTTTTTAAATCCTTAACTTGCCCCCAAATCAAGGGTTTCCGACATGAACCAGGAACTTACAGACCAGTGAGTCTCATCCCTGTAGTAGGGAAGCTACTGGAGAAAATTCTGAAGGAGCGAATTAATACCCATTGTTTGGATTTTTTTGAAAACACGATCAGGACTGTGGCTGAAAGAAGTTCAGTTGATATAGCATTTGACAAGGTCCCACGTGGGAGACTGATTCAAATGGTTTAACCATTTGAAGAAATGAAGGAATTGAAGAAAATTTGGATAGATGAATCAGAAACTGGCTTATCTATAGGACACAAAAGGGTAGTGGTAGAAGGCTGTTCAAGTGACTGGAGGCCAGTGTCCCCATGGTGTACCGAGGATCAGTACTGGGACGTTTGTTACGTGTATATGATTTAGATGAATTGGGGTGGGGGTGGAGTGGAGTGTCAAGCAAATTTGCAGATGACAGCAAGATTGGCAGAGTGGTTAATAGCCAGTTGTAGGTTACAGGAATATATAGATGGGCAGACAGTATTTAACCCTGTTAAGAGCCAGGTATTGCACTTTAAAGAAACAGGGTGAAGGAATATGTAAAATGAATTGCAGGACACTGGGTAGCTTAGAGGATCAAAGGGATATTGGGGTAATTATTCACAGTACCCTGAAGTCAGGGAAGTGAAGTGAATAGAATAGTTAAGGTGGCATATGGGACATTTGCCTTCATCAGTTGTAGCACTGGGAGTAAAAAAAAACGAAGGAGGCAATGTTGGAATTGTACAGAGTTGGTTAGGCCACAGCTGGAAGCGTGCAGTTCTGGTCTTCTCATTACAGGAAGGCTGTGTCACAGCATTAGAGGGAGTACAGAGGACAGGCACCAGAATGTTGCATGGATGGGGAGATGAGATACAGGGATGGATGAGGAGGTCTGGATGTGCACATGGGCATGCCTTGATGTCTGAATATGATTGACGTGTTCAAACGGATAGGGCGAGTAGAAAGCAGCTGTTCGCTTTGGTTGAGGGGTTAATCTCAGGAGGGATAACAAGCTGAGGAGCTGGATGAACACAGCAGGCCAAGCAGCGTCAGAGGAGCAGGAAAGCTGACGTTTCGGGCCTAGACCCTTCTTCGGAAATGAA
>JAHRHZ010000017.1:43435366-43470165 GCA_024137785.1 Ginglymostoma cirratum | reverse complement strand
CTGTGTTCATCCAGCCCCATGCTTGTTATCTCGGATTCTCCAGCATCTGCAGTACCTTTTACCTCTGAGCTCATTGTTCAGTTAGTTTTACTTACCGCTCACTGCAGTCAGTCAATCCCACCCAGTTCTTTTCTTGCCCAACTGAAGCTCACTTTCCAATTGATTTTTCTCACTCTGGATTGTCACACATCATTCTCTATCACCCAGAACCTAACAAAATGATCAGCATCTACTTAAAAAAGTTCCTGTGCTGACACGTGATCCATCTCATTTTCAAGACCTAGACCCAAGCGTTCTTGTTAGGCTAGACATGATTGCAAGCTTTCCTACATGCAAGCTAGGAAACACTTGCCCCTCAAGGCACACCCCGCGCCCCCCAAAAGTATCCCATCTATATTTGGGCATTATTAATAAGTCTGCTACTAACTACTCAATGTTGCATCTGATTTCCCTATTAGTGGTCTATAGGTTATGTAACAAGAAACCAAGACTGTAGTTACATTAACTCCAGCCAAATTGATTCTGTCCATGGATTCTCAAATCCTATCATCCAGCAATGCAGCTGTCTCCTTAACCAATACTTCCTACCCTACCTCCTTTCCCTAAAAGGCACTGTAACCCAACAACATTCCACACTTTAGTACTGCCCTTCATTAAGCTAGGTCTCTGATCACAAAATTCCACAAGGGAACCTTACACCTATAACTTCCAAATTACTACATACTGTGCATTCATATGCCACAATACTAAACTTCATTCATTTTTCTCCTTTATGACTGCACCTATTAGCTTCCTATTTACTTTGAAAGTGCCGTTCAAGTATTCATATACTATTGATATTATGCTCATCTATTCTCTTGGTTCCTACACCCTTGCCTAGTTTAGTTTGGCGGCCCTTCAAAAGCACCAGCAACATCCCATAAAGGAACTCCATCTCATCTGTATTTCTGCATTCACTTCTATATAGCACAGGGAGAATCCACAGATTACTACAACTAAAGTCTTAGTTGCTAATTTTCTACCAAGCTCAAGTTCTGATTGCAAGACCACATTCCCCCTACATACTCAAGTCATAGATACGAACATTGACCATGACCTCCCAATGAGGAAAATGTCCAGTACGTGCTTGGTGACACCCTTGATCCTGGTACCAGGAAGGTAACATAACTAAGGAAATGCATTGATTGTCACAGTCACTGCCTGTTTCCCCCTAATGACTCCCTTAATATTCCTTCCTCTTTCCTCTACTTGTACAGTAGAGCTATTTACAGTACCACATGTGGCTGACTCCACTCAAGGAACTAGTGCCCTCATTAGCTTCCAAAATGGAAAACCAGTTTCAGAGGGTGGGAGGCCAGGGGACTCCACCACTTGTGATTTTCATGCAACAAAAACAGCTCAGGACAAAACATCATTTGATAACGAGCAAAGACCTGTGTGCACTCTGCGTGAAGACCTCTCCCTAGATAACACTTAGAACTATTTTAAAAACGCACTCGGATTCTTGTCACACCTCACTGGAAATCAAGCCCTGCTATTTCCAGAACAGTCACAAAAGTTAAAATGACTAACTAGCACACATATTTCCCCAATAGTGGTGGTATTCCTACCTGAGCCAGGAGGCCCGAGTTCAAGTCCCACCTGCTCCAGGTGGTGTGTAACATCAGAATACATTGATTAAAGTAAATGGAACCCAAAAAAAAAATCTACACCCAGGCCAGGTTTTTGTGCCTAAAGAACCAAAAATACTGTTTATTACAAGTAAACCGAAAGCTGCAGATACACCAATTATAAACCAGTGTAGAAATCTACCAATTTAAAAAACTAATCCCCCTACAATACAAAAAGGTGGTTACAGATGAAGGGAAAACTAGTAGTAATTCAGCGGTTCTTGTTCTCGTGGGTTAGGGAGAGGATTCTTAAACTGATCAGAACATTGCCTCTCAAGTCATCCTTCTCTAGATACTTCCACTGATTTGTGACAGGTTGATTCACCTATACGAATAGTCAAACTTTTAAAAAAGATCACAGCTTACACCAACCAAAGTGATAAACTGGGGTTTCTGGAGGCGGAATTGCTTTTACTGCAGGGAGCAGGGCACACCCAAGTTAGTAGTGGTCCAAAGGCTTCTCCATCTTGTTCACAGCACCAAACTATTCAGGTCCCCAAGCTGTTGGCATCTTTGTCATCAATAACCAATTACTAATCCACAGCCCAACTGCTCGCTTCATCTGCACATCAGCTCCAGTTTGTCTGCAATCACACTAACTACTGCTTGAACAAGCAATTTTGTCAAAGCCTCCCCAAAGATTGAACTGGCTGGTCTCTTGTTGCTGTGTTTAGACTTGCATACTTTGAGCAAGGTGTAAACATCTGCAATCCTCTAGCACACCCCTGTATCTAAGAGATTGGATGATGATCAAGCTATACACAACTGCTGATCTCACTTCCCTTAGTATCCCCAACACAACTGAACCAGCCCTAAATGAAGAGTCATGTTTAAGCAGACAGCCTTTTCAATAGATATAGTACGAATTGCCGATGCTGGAGAACCTGGGATAAAACGTTGTGGAGCTGGATGAACACAGCAGGCGGAGCAGCATCAGAGGAGCTGAAAAGCTGACATTTCAGGTTGAGACCCTTCAGAAAACGATTTTCAGAAGAAGGGTCTTGACCCGAAATGTCAGCTTTCCTGCTCCTCTGATGCTGCTCGGCCTGCTGTGTTCATCCTGCTCCACAGCCTTTTTAAATACTAGCTCCAACTTTTAGCCTCTCAATAAACCACTTAAATGAATATTTGCATTTTTTTAACCATTGAAGACAGCAAACATTTTATTAACTGGCACCATTAGGACCAGGAGTGCACCAGTTAATCAAGAGGGCCACGCAATGTAAAAACACACAATAAGTAATAAAGATATAGTGCAGTGGGTATGCGCACACACACACACACACACACACAAATAGCATAAATCACAAGTAATAATGCACTTAGCCTTGAATAAAAACATGGCAGAGAGCCTTTTCGCTCACACTGTCAAGTGACTATTGATATTGCAGAGATTACGATAATACAGTAAGCTTCCAGTCTTTCAGGTATACAATACTTGCTGCTAGAGTGCCAGTTAAAATAAAGTTTGCTATACCTCAATTATTGAGCTCCAAGTACAAACAGGGAAGAGTAGGCCACTCAGCCCCTCTATACCTGCTCTTCTCATCAAGACATTCACAGTTCACACACACACACACACACACATTCCTAAACACCCCCAATAATTTTCCTCCCCTTGGGAAAGAATCTACCTACTTGTGCCTTCAATTTTTAAAGAGATTCTACAACCACTGCCTTTTCTGCGTTGCCCAAATGGACAATTTTACAATTTCCCCACTTGGTATTCCACTGGTAGAATCGTTGCTGACTCACAACCCATTGTCTATTCCTTATGTCCTCTTCACAGCTCACTTTCCTACCTTTGTGAATTCAACAAATTTAATCACGATACCTTTGATTCCTTCATAAAACAGAAGCCGCAAGCAGTCACTTGGTCCTTTCTGCCATTCACAGTGATCATGGCTGATCACCCACCCCGTTCCCACATTCTCCCCATACACTTCGATCCCTTTAACTCCTCCTCAATGTCTTGTCCTTAACTGATTTCTATGGCAGAGAATTCCACAGGCTCACCACTTTCTGGGTGAAGAAATTTCTCATCTCAGTCCTAAACACTGTACCCTATATCCTTAAGTGGTGTGACCCCAATTCCAAATTGCCTCAGTCTTCAAGACATCCTTCCTGCATTTACCCGGTTTAGTCTTGTTAGACTTTTATAGGTTTCATTAGATTCCCCCTCATTCTAAAAGGGTGAATGCAGTCCTAGCCAATCCAGTCTCTTCATACATAGGTCCTGCCTTCCTAGCAATCAGTCTGGCAAACCTTTGTTGCACTCCCTGAGCAAGTTTATTCTTGGTTATACAAGATGTTCAAAACTACATATATTCCAGATCAGGTCTCTCCAAGATTAAGTACAGTTGTGGCAAGACATCCTTGCTCCTGCACTCAAAATCCTTCCCTTGAAGGCCAACATACCATATGCTGTCACAATCTGCTGCACCTACACGTTTACTTTCAGTGACTGCCCAAATCATTTACATAAATTATAAACAGTTGAGCTACTAGCACCGACTTACAGTACATTTCTTATGACATCCAGCTCACCTTAAAACTCTTCTTACTCTGCTTGCTGTTACCAGCCAGCCTCTTATCCATAAGAACGTTACTTCCAAAACCATGAGGTTTTTTGTCATGTGCAATAACCTTTGACAAACATCTCCTGGAAATTTAAATACAATACATCCAGTGTTTCCCTTTATCCACAGCACAAGTTACTTCTTAGAAGAACTGATTTCCCTGATCAACTTGAACTTATCCAAGTGCCTTGCTAGGACATCTACAATAGCTTAAGATGTGTCACAGGAAAGAGGTTAACTGGCCTAAAGCATCCTGTTTGGTCTCCCTCCTTTTGGAAAACAGGGAAAGACCTCCTCCATTCACTGGAAGGAACTATCCCCACGACTAATGACACTTAGAAAATTAAAACTATGCAACTATTTCACTAGCTACTTCTTTTAAAGACCCCAGAATGAAATCCATCAGAACTTAGAACAGAATTGTCAAATTCCTAACTGTTGAGTCAATACTATCTCCCTGGTAACTACTTTGAGTTCCTTCCTCTTCACTAGAGGAGATACAGAGCATCTCAAATTGCTGTAGATCAGGAACTGGAGACTAACACTCTTCAATTTGTCTATCTCTATTCTCCATTATAACTCACCATGCATTTTCCATACGACCAGCATTTTAACTTTAAATATCTGAAGAAGCTTTTTAAGGAGATAGTAAGAACTGCAGGTGCTGGAGTCAGAGATAACAGTGCGAAGCTGGAGGAACACGGCAGGCCAGGTACAGGAGCAGGAAAGTTGATGTTTTGGGTCAGGACCCTTCTTCAGAAGGATAGTCCGGACCCAAAACATCAACTTTCCTGCTCCTCTGATGCTGCCTGGCCTATGCTCCTCCTGCTCCACACTTATCTACGAAGAAAGTTTTCCTCACTTTATATTTTCAGAGAACTTTTCTGTACTCACTGTTTTATTTAATATTCTGTCCAACCGTCTGACCTGCCACTTATCTTTGCACAAGTGTCTCGAGTATGATACACTGACTTTAGTTAACCTTAGGTAGCAGATCCATCCTTATTCTTATAAGAATTCTTATTTGCTGGAATGTATCTGCACTTTCTGGAATACTTCTTAAAATGCTCATCATTGCACCTCTAGTGACCTAACCCTTAAAATAAATTGCCAGCTCACTTTCACTAGTTATGCTTTTATGCCCTCAAATGCCTCAGTGCCAGGGATCTGGGTTTGATTCCAGGCTTGGGGAGTTGTCTGTGCAATGTCCACACACATTCTCAAGTCTGCATGGATTTCCTCCCACAGTCCAAAAGATGCGCAGGCTAGGTGGGTTAGCCATAGGAAATATACAGTTAAGAGATTTTTCGGGGAGGGGTGGCAGTGCATCAGTGCGGACTCAATGGGTCAAATGGCTTGCTTCCACACTTTGGGATTCTACGAAGATAGTCATCTTAGACCCTCACTTCCTCTATTAATCTGTTTTGTATTATGTACCATATTATAGTCAGTCATTCTCCCAGGGATGCTTTCACTATATGGTCAGTAATTAATCTTACCATGTTGGTCAAAACCAGGTTTATATAGCTTGCTGGCAGATTGGTTCCATAACACACTAGTCGAAGAAATTTGTACTAAAACCCTGACCCCAATTGGATTTGTCCAATTTTATGCAGGTTATAATCATGATAATTACTGTACCTTCTGACAAGCTCCCATTATTTCTTCCTTCACACCTTACCATGTCAGAGTCACACAGCATGAAAACACATCCTTCAGTCCAACTCTTCCATGCCAGCCAAGTTTCCAAAACTTGGTACCACTTGCCTGCTTTTGGTCCACATTCCTCTAAACCGTGCCTATTCACGTACCTATCCAAATGTCTTAAATATCGTAAGCGAACCCACGTCTACCACTGCCTCCCGAAGTTCATTCCGCACACAAACCACTATTTTTTTAAAAATGTATAACAAGGACACAGGGGCAGTTTCTCCTCTCCCCTTAAAGAAATGCCCTTTAGTCTTGAAATCCCCACCGTAAGGGAAAGACACCTGCCATTCATCTTCTGTACATCCATGCTAGGGAAAAAAAATCCTTAAGAGGTCACCCTTCAACCCCCTATGCTCCAGTGAAAAAGGACTGCAGCCCACACGCACACTTTTTATTATTAAATTGGAAAGGGTTCAGAAGAGAGTAGGAATTAGTGGGTCATTTTCAAGTTGACAGGCATTAATTAACAGGGTGCCACAGGGATTAGTGCTGGGACCCCAGCTATGCATTGATGATTTGGACGAGGAAACAAAGTGTAATATCTCCCAGTCCGCAGATGATACCAAGTACGGTGGGAGGGTGAACGGTGACAAGGATGCAGAGTCCTTCAGCATGATCTGGACAAGTCGGGCGAGTGGACAAATCAATGGCAGATGCAGTACAATTTGGATAAATCACTTCAGAAGCAAAAACAAGGCAGCAGATTACTACCTGAATGGCTACGAATTGGAGGGGCGAGTGCGCTGCTGGACCTGGGTGTCCTTGCGCACTAGTCGCTGAAGGTAAGCATGCAGGTGCAGCAGGCAGTAAAGATGATGTAATGAAGGCCAACATCCCATGAGGAGAGGTTTTGAGTACAGGATCAGGGATGTGTTGTTGCAGTTATGTAGGGCCTCGGCAAAGCGATAGGGTATCGAAGCTGCACCTAGAATACTGCGCACAGTTTTGGTCTCCTTTTGAGGAAGGACGCTCTAGCTCTCAAGACAGTGCAACAAGGGTTTACCAGGCTGATTCCAGGGATGGCTGGACTGACATACGATGAGAGATTAACCAGGTTAGGATAGAGTTCGCTGGGGTTCAGACGAATAGGGGCAGGGGAGTTCAGATTTAAATTCTGACAGGACTAGACAAGGTAAATGCCAGGGAGGATGCTCCCAATAGTGGGTGTGTCCAGAACCAGGGTCACTGTCTGATGATTCAGGATAGACTATTTAGTACAAAGATGAGGAGACATTTCTTCACCCAAAGAGTGGCAAGCCTGTGGAATTCATTACCACAGGTAGCAGTTGAACGCATCCAATGTTTTGGCATCAAGAGGCAGCTAGGTATAGCACCTGAGGCAAAATGGAGAGAAAGCAGGATCAGGCTATTGAGTTGGATGATTAATGATCATGACGAATGGAGGAGCAGGCTCGAAGGGCTGAATGGCGTCCCCCTGCTCCCATGTTTTTACAGCAGGGCGACCAATACTCCCGAAGAAGTTTTACCAACATACAGTAAAACTTCAACATGACATCCCGATTCCTAAACCCAATGCTCTGAGCAATGAAGGCATGCATGCTAAATGCCTTAAGCACTGTCTACCTGTGATGCAACCGCCAAAGAATTATGTATCCGAGCCCCTGGGTCTCTGTACAACCCAGGGGTCTACATTAACTGCCCTACCCTCATGTCTTATCAAAATGGAATGACTCACATTTATACAAATTAAACTCCAATTGCCACTCCTCAACCCATTAGCCCAACTGATCAAGATCTCCTCAATCTTAGATAACCTTCTTCACTGCCCACAATACCACCAATTTTGGCATCATCCACAATCACGCTGCCTAAATTCTCATCTAAATTATTTATGTAAAGATGACAAACTAAAAAAAAAGTGCATCCAGCACCGATCCCTGTAGAACACCGCTGGTCACAAGCTTCCAGTCTGAAAGTGTGGGGTTACTGCTGCACGAGTTACCAAATGCATAAATCCTTGTTTCAGTCCCTGATCTGTCCTACTTTGTAGGAAACTTTCACTGTTTGCATACTTAAAAACTTTAGGTTTCCCTTTTAGGTTGGCGACCAGCATCTATCCTTTCAGCTCTTCCTCTTAATTTCTGCATCCAGCTGGCTCTCAGGTGTACTAAGAAGCTGACATCATACATAAAACATTCTTATATCAACTTGATCTTCTGCATATCAGAAGAGTTCTGGCCTACTTTGCCCATTTACCCACCAGCTATATACTTATCTGTATTTTACTTTACCTTCATCTTGGCCTCACTACCTCACATTCTTACTTTAGACCACTTAATCATTGAAGCAATTCCCTTCTCCTGACTACAGTTTCAAACTTGTACAGAAATGACCCATCGCTGAACTAATTTCTACTATTAGATAGAGACTAGCCAATTTAAAAAATATAGGTAGAATGTATTTTTAAATTGTAAAGTGTTGTACAGGGAAGAGAACAATGTATTTTGCAAACATTTCAGTTAAGAACGTCAAGTAACATTCACAGTACAGCATTTCAGCCTGTTTGTCCAAGGAAAAGACGTGAAGAAACCCAGCTAACATTAAGTGAACCAAAGTCATGATTTTCAGAAAGGTAACCACAACTTCAAGCCAATATTCTCTATACTAATTGAGGCTGGAATAGAGAAAAAAAAAATCTTGTTTTCACTATATATTTGCACCTCTAGTCCTCCAGCAATTCTTTCACACTAGTTGGTGGCTTTTAGGGACCATATAATGGAATGGTACCTCAAGTCTTGTAGCTCTGAATAGATTTTGTCCTTAGCTCAAACATCCTCTCCCATTAGCAGTAACAACTAGCACTCAAACATCTATTACAGAAGAAAAAAATAAATCAATGCTGCCATACCACCTTCTCTTTCATTCTTGAACAGCTTGCAACCAGGAATACTAAGGAGTTAGTCGTGCCCCTCTTAAACAGGTCTGTAGTGTCATCCTAACACGATACTCTGCATGACTACCTACATATGTAGCTCACCAACTTTAAAATCACCACAGTAGCTTCTAAAGTCCAATTCCACATTTGTGCCACAGAACCTGGACAAGAAAAAAGTGTCACCCAAAATTCACAGCAATGGTGGGACTCGTTTTTGGGACACTTTCTGTGAAGGCCTGTTTACAAGTCCAAGAAAGATCCAGCAGCTAAAGGGCTTGTTTGCTAGGGCCCAATGGTAGAACAGACCGAGGCAAGGGAGTTTTTCGGATTATCTCAAACGGCTATTCTGGCAGATGAAGACTATAGCAAATGAACCCGCACCACCCCCCGCAATAATCCAAATCATCTCTACGTCCTTGTAACTGAAGTATCACTTCATTCTGTAAAGGTACAAATGGAAGCTGGTACGCAAAATAAGAAACCCTCATGCAAGAAATGTTCAAGATACTTTAACAAGTATGTCTTGAGACTTGCCGTGACAAACAGCAAATGGCGATGTTTTGGATTGCATTGCCTGGAAGTGTCCAGTCATGTAACTATAACCTCTGCCAAATTAGGATCTCTGTCCAGGACTTGAGATGCCTTTGGCGGCTATAACTAACGCAACAGCTCTCTTTAGGATGAGGCCTTACAGAGGAGTGCGCTAAAAAGCCATGCTCTAAAGAATATGCCTCACTTCCCAATTCAAGAGCCATGTGTAAAGGGTCACATCTACAGTAAGGGAACTCGAGACCAGTGCAGCTTGGTACTTGAAAAACATCGGAACACCCAGAAGTGAACATACATGAGCATTTCACAACACATTTGAGAACTCCAACATTACAACATATGCATTGTTGAGTGAGCACCAGAAAGCTCTAGACAGACAACTCAAGGAATACCAAGGCAGCTATGCTTTGTTCTGGAAGGAAAAAAATGCAGAGTTCAGTGTGTTAAATTTTGCTCGTCACCCAGCTCAAAGTTATTGTGGAGAGAACAGGCATTTCATAATTCTTTGCGCAAAACTGCCAAGAAGCTAATGTTACCACAATCAGTGCATATGCCCCAACTCTAGACAAACTAGCTTTCTATGCCAAAATTGACCCAACTGCAGGAATCTTCAATTGAGACTTTTTTTTTCAGTGATTTCAAGTTTGGACGAGATTCTAATCTGCAGAGTGGAACCACAAGCAGGGAATGAAATCAAAGTCAACTGTATTCTTAAATATAAAAAAGGACACAGGATCATAAATACTGTTCCAAACAATAAAGTACAAATTGGCATAGCAACTACACAAATACAAGTACATAACAAATTGAGATTCAAGCAAGAATGAAATAGGGATGTCCCAAGCAGGTGACTACTAGATTACAGACTTGGTCAAGCAACTATTAACCTAGCTCCCAAATAATAGACGTGCCTGCAAGATCAGGACACTGCTTGATCCCATTAAGGAAATAGATTCCAATAATGCCTTAAGGAGAAACTTTCAAACTTCAAACCAAAAAGTATTCAGAGCTGGTGATGTCCTGACATCCAATATCAACAGCTGCAAAGAAACTAATTACTTCAGGAAACAGGATTGATTTGATGAAAAAGCAAATCAGGAGTTCAGCAAACTGCTTGCAATCAAGACTTTTCTGCCTAGCAAAAGACAAGGACAATGACAACAGAAACAGGTAGGAAAGGCAAAATGTTCTTTCAGCATCAGAGGATACTTGCAGCCTCTTCACTGACAAAAATAAACTTAGGGCACAAGTATTCAACAGCATGTTCCTCTTCGGCCCAAGGGTAGTGCAGATGTTTGAAAGAAACTAAAGTCATCAACACCAATTTGAGGGATCACTTTGGAGGACCCTTTTAAATCAAGAGTTCACTTTGTAAGTGCTCTCAATTCCATTGCACAACACCCAGTTATAGGCAGGTTTAGAACTCCAACATCCATCAAGGTGACAAAAGCCAGTAGACAAATGAAAAAAGCAGCAGGCAGTGATGGAACCCCTAATAAATCTTTAAGGATAGAGGACAGAACTAACTCGATTGCTCCATGCTCACATCTTACTGTTTTGGGATAAGACTTCAAGAATACTGACTCAATGCTCAAGAAAGGGACAAATCCAAGTCCAGAAATCAGGATGCATCTCCATGCTCTTCACAAGCAAACATTCTTGCAATCCTAACTTATTACACTTGAAGAGCTACTCTGAATCTGTGGTATAGGCAATCAAGAAACACAGCCAACATGAGCTTGGCAAATGTCATGAATGCATTTTTTGGACTTGACCAAAAGTAGGTTTTTGCCTTGTGGTAGAAAGTCTAAGAATTTGAAGTATGGTGTCCTCCAAAATTCATCATCCTTCATCTGCTCCATGGCAACTCATGACAGACCTGGGGTTAAACAAGGCTTCTAACAAGATTGTGGCATGCCTCTTCATGTTGCTACTTCATGCTTTAACTAGAAATAAAGTACTCGTTGGAATGCAGCTTATTTGTCAAATGGATAGCAACTATCTATTTTCAAGACTTCAACTTCAGGTGATTGAGCTCCAATACACTTAATTCCAGATAATTATCATATTTACTGAGGCATATCAGAAGATCGGTCTTAATGCTGAAGATGTCCCAAGTGCTCAATCTGCATGCTACAAGTGTCTCATAGAATCAGATGTACAGCATGGAAACAGAGCCTTTGCTCCAACTCGTCCATGCTGACTAGACATCCTAAATTAATCTAGTCCAATTTACAAGCATTTGGCCCAAATCCCCCTAAGCCCCTTATATTCATATATCCACACAAATCCTTTTAAATATGTTGTAATTGCACCAGCCTCCACCACTTCCTCCATCAGTTCAATCCATACATGCACCACCTTCTGCATGAAAAAGTTACCCCTTGGGTCCCTTCTAAATCTTTCCCCTCTCACCTTAAACCTCTACCCTCTAGTTGATTAGGATTCATGGAGTGTCTGGAAAACCTGTAGTTTGAAGTTTTCTTCTACAGAAGGCTGACACTGAAATCCAGCGTCACAGCCAAAGATTGCATTCACAGATGTGGCCTGGGGAAGACATCAAAAGAACATGACATCAAAATGGAAACCAATCTCACGGTCTAGTATGAGACTGAAGTCAGTCACATACTATGAGTGCAGCAACATGGAATACATAGAAGGCATCTCAATCCATACATGCCATCCACAAGCTCTTTGGAACATCATACATATGAAGTGTGACAATTGTAGCAATATCCATGTCTTATGCTTGAGGAAACAATGATCATTCACCATTAGCTGCACTGGGTTGGTCACATTATGGTGAAAGAAGCATATTATATTTTGTGAAGAGATTTTAATAGGCAAGTGGAAGTGGGTCAGTTGTGTAAACATTTAAAAAATGGTCACTGGTTCAGGAAGTGCTTCAACTCAAAGCACATGAATGCAGTCAAGCACCGGGGAGAAATCTGAAGTACAAGCAGCACAGTGGCTCAGTCTTTAGCACTGCTGCTTCACAGCGCCAGGGACCCAGGTTTGATTCCACCCTCAGGTGACCATCTGTCGAGAGTCTGCACATTCTCCCGTGTCTGTGTGGTGGAGTTTCCTCCCCCAGTCCAAAGATGCGCAGACTAGGTGGACTGACGTGCTAATTTGCCCACTGTGTTCAGGGATGTGTAGATCAGGTGCGTTATGGGGAATGATCTGGGTGGGATGCTCCGAGGGTTGGTGTGGAGTCGTTGGGCCAAAGGGCCTGTTACCATACTGGAGGGATTCTATGAAAAGCGACTGAGGCATCCTAGTTCAGGATTCTCTTTAGGGCAGCTTTCAGGTTCAGTTGGCAGTCAGGAAGGCAAATGCAATGTCTGCATTCAATTCAAGAGGGCTAGAATAAAACAGCAGGAAATATACTGTTGAGGCTGTATAAGTCTCAGGTCGGACCACAATTGGAATACTGTGAGGAGTTGTGTATGCTGGCCTTGGAGGGGGTTTAAGAGGAAGCTTACAAGAATAATCCCAGGATGAAGGACCTTTCACGTGAGAAGCAGTTGAGAATGCTGGGTTTGATTGAATAGAGTTTGGAAGATGGGGGAAGCTCACTGAACTTCAGAATATGGAGAGACCTGGATAGAGTGAATGAGGAGATGATTTTCCAATCAGGAGAGAGATTTGGACCCAAGTGCACAACTTCAGACTGAAGGGATGACCCTGAGGATGAAGAAATTCCTCCTCATCTCAGTTCTATAGCGTGGTAAATCTGTGGAATGCACTATTGCAGGCCAAGTCATTGAGCGTCTGTCAGACAGATGGGTTCCTGATTTTTTTCTAAAATTATTTTTTGGGATGTGTGCATCACTGGCTGGCCAGCCAGCATTTATTGCTTGTCCCTTGAGGTAATGAGCTGCCTTCTTGAACTGCTGCAGTCCATGTGGGTCATCCTACAGGACAATACCCTCAGGAGGAAATTCCGGGATTGTTACCCAACAACCCCGAAGGAACAGCAATATATTTCCGAGTCAGTAAGTGACTTGGAGGGGAATGCGGTGATGTTATCTGCTGACGTTGTCCTTCTGGATGGAAGTGTTTGTGGGTTTGAAAGGTGCTGTCTAAGGATCTTTGGTGAATTTCTGTAATGCATCTTGTAGATTGTACGCACTACTGCTACCTCAGCACTGGTGGTGAAAAGAGAGAATGCGGTGCCAACCAAGCTGTTTTCTTTGTCCTGTATGACGTCAAGCTGTGCTGTTGCAGCCGCATCCATCTCGGCAAGTGGGGAGTATTACATCCCTCTTGAAGAGGACAGAGTGTGATGCTGATTGACTGACATGGGGAAGATTTGCATCAGTGCACTCACTGCTTCAAGAGGGTGGTGTGGAGTGGGTACAGCTCAGCTACTGCAGGAACAGCAAATCATATTCAGCCTGGGAACCCTGCAGCCCAATGGCATCAATGTGGATTTCACAAGCTTCAAAATCTCCCCTCCCCCAACCACATCCCAAAACCAGCCCAGCTCATCTCTACCTCCCTAACCTGTTTTCCCTCTCACCCCAAGCCACACCCCCATCTCCTTTCTACTAACATCATCCCGCCCCCTTGACCTGTCCGTCCTCCCTACCCCCCCACCTACACTCACCTTTACTGGCTCCATCCCCGCCTCTTCGACTTGTCTGCCTCCTCTCCACCTATCCTCTCCTCTATCCATCCTCTATCCGCCTCCCCCTCTCTCCCTATTTATTTCAGAACCCTCTTCCCCTCCCCCATTTCTGAAGAAGGGTTTAGGCCCGAAACGTCAAGTTTTCCTGCTCCTATGATGCTGCTTGACCTGCTGTGTTCATCCAGCCCCACGCTTGTTATCTCAACAATTCGTACTGGTTGGCCTGCTCATACTGTATAAGCAGGTGTGACTGCAACTACTTGCAATGCTGAAGACCCCTGCAGGACCTCTTTCAAAACAAAAAAAGGCTGTGGCTTGGACAGGTCTTTTTTGTTATCTGGTTCAAATTGAAGAAAGCTCGTTTGAGAACAAGTTAAATTGGAGGAAAACCTACTAAGAACATAGCTGCTCAATTGGTTTCTCCTATTTCTAAATAGAAAAACTTTCGCATTTAGGGCAGATTAAAGGAAGTGACTGAAGGAACATCTAGACTATTTCCTGAGCAAGCCTTCAGAGACAATAACGCATTAGAATTAGGTTCTATTGTCCGGTCTACTCAAGTACGGGAATACAGGAGTACAGTGGTAACTTGATCACATGCCAGAATGGAGACTCCAAAACATTCTACACAATCTTTTTGCCTTTCTCCTCAAAGCCAATCTTTGCAGAGAAATGGTCTCTTTTTCCAGAGGAGACTATTTGCATGTATGATATGGGGATCATGAGAGATAAGCATTTTTACTTGTAAAATAGAATATACAGAAACTGGTTACTCCATCTTCATTAAAAGTGGTTTTAAAACAAATACTGGTTTAAGAAACCAGGTTGATAGATCGTTAAAATCTGATTAATGTGATATTTAATTGGTCATGGCATTTCGAATGTATTTTTCTTTAATGTTGTAACTTGAGTAGGACTGAAGCAACCGTATACAACTGGGGCTGCAGTGATATCAAGGAGAGAGTTTGGAAAGCGTTGTTATAGTGATCTGGCATATTATAACTTCAAATTAAAGAGACTTTTAACATTTATTCTAGCAATGAGATTAAGAGTTTGTGGAAGATGGTTACTCAAAGATGGGTTGTCAAAAGGTTAATAAAGTTTGATCTATTAAGAATCAGTCACTTCTCTGCCAAGCTTTGAACTGTACTAGTTTTGCACCCAGTCTGCTTCACGCATGATAACAGAAGTAGTAGTTACATCTGATGTTTGGCTACAAAAATCAACTTCCTCTGCACAGTTTATTAGAATGCTGCCCAGAACCAGAGATAGTCAGAACTGCAGATTCTAGAACCAGAGATAACAGTATGGAGCTGGAGGAACACAGCAGGCCAGGCAGCAGAGGAGCAGGAGTAGGCCATCTGGCCCCTCGAGCCTGCCCCGCCATTTAATAAGATCATGGCTGATCTTTTGGAGACTCAGCTCCACTTACCCACCCACTCACCATTACCCTCAATTCCTTCACTTTTCAAAAATTTATCTAGCCTTGCCTTAAAAACAGCGAGGTAGCTTGAACCACTTCACTGGGCAGGGAATTCCACAGATTCACAACCCTTCGGGTGAAGAAGTTCCTCCCGACCTCAGTTCTACATCTGCTTCCCTTTATTTTGAGGCAATGCCCTCTAGTCCTAGTTTCACCTGCTAGCAGAAACAACCTCCCTACCTCCACCTTATCCGTTCCCTTCATAATCTTATATGTTTCTATAAGATCTCCCCCCATTCTTCTGAATTCCAATGAGTATGATCCCAGTCTACTCAGTCTCTCCTCATAATCCAACCCTCAACTCTGGAATCAACCGAGTGAACCTCATCTGCACCCCCACCAGTGCTAGTATATCTCTTAAGGAGACCAAAACTACACACAGTACTCCCAGGTATGGCCTCACTAGGACCCTATACAGCTGCAGCACAGCCTCTGTTTAAAAACTCCATCCCTCGAGCAATGGCAGACACAATTCCATTTACCTGCTGCACCTGCAATCCTACTTTTAGTGATTCATGCACAAGGGCACCCAAGTCCCTCTGCACAGCAGCATGCTGCAATTTTTTAACCATTTAAAACATAGTCCATTTTGCTGTTATTCCTACCAAAATGGATGACCTCACACTTATCAACATTGTACTCCATCTGCCAGACCTTTGCCCACTCTCAGATTATCTACATCCCTGTGCAGACTTTATGTCTTCTGCACACTTTGCTCTACCACTCACCCTTGTCATCTGCAAATTTTGACACACCACATTTAGTCCCCAACTCCAAATCATGTAAATTGTAAACAACTGAGGTCCCAACACTGATCCCTGAGGCACACCACTAGCCACTGACCGCCAACTAGAAAAACACCCATTTACCCCTACTCTTTGCTTTAATCCTCTTCAGAGAAAGTGGCTTTTTTTTCCCCCCTGAAGAGGGGTCCCAACCCGAAACGTCAACTTTCCTGCTCCATTCCTCCAGCTCCACACTGTTACCTCTGTCCAGAACCAAATTTGGTGAGAATGAAGAACTGCACTATTTTATAATTCAATGGGATACAGCTGCATAATAGCTCACCTTGTTAAATCCTAGCACTTTAGCTACCTTTTGAAACAAGGCTAGGTCTTCATAAAAAGATAACTGGATAAAATTTAAACAGACAACACAAATTAATCTTTCAGAATTGCACGGGCTTCATGACACATTCAAGCGGCCAAATTAAAGTAACATCTGCAAAGATTTTGGGACAGACTTTGGGGTTAGGGTTCTTGAGGCACAATGATAGTATTACCTCCTACCTGTGAGCCAGGAGGTAACAGATCAAGTCTACCTGCTCCAAAGGCACATAACAGGTTGGTTGAGAAAATATCAAGTTGAACAAAAGATGGGAGAAATCATTAGATTCAAATCCATATAGGTGAAACACATTTGACTGGCTCTATACGCAACAAGCTTCAAATATTATGCACTGTTTTTAATAGCATGTGCCTTCAAGTGTATTAAGTAGTTAGATTCTCAAGGCAGTACATGTTGGGGATGCAAACCATAGAGTCAGATGAATTTTCTTCCATTTGGCCACAGGAAAGTTTGGTTTTGTTAAAAACCATCTAGGAAGTATTTGCAACATTAAGAGTGAAACCTTCTATTTCACCTTGAAATGTACACAAGACATAGGGGCAGAAATTAGGCTATTCAGCCCACCAGGTCTGCTCCACCATTCAATCATGGCTGATAAGTTCCTCTACCCCATTTCTCTTGCTTTCTCCCCATAACCCTTGATAATCAAGAACCTATCAGAGTTTTAAATGTACTCAATGACCTGGCCTCCACAGCCTTCTGTGGCAGTGAATTCCATAGATTCAACATTCTCTGGCTGAAGTTTCTCCTTATCTCTGTTCTAAAAAGGTCTTCACTTCACTCGAAGCTTGTGCCCTCGGGTCCTAGTCTCTGCTACCAATGGAAACATCTTCCCAATATCCACTTTGTCCAGGCCATTCAGTATTCTGAAAGTTTCAGTTAGATTCCCTCCTCATCCTTCTAAACTCCAATGAGTATAGTCCCAGAGTCCTCAAACGTTCCTCATATGTTAAGCTTTCCACTCCCGGGGCCATTCTTGCGAACCTTCTCTTGAACCCGCTCCAGGGCCACTACATCCTTCCTGAGATATGGGGCCCAAAACTGCCTGCAATACTCCAAAACGTGGCCTGACCTGAGCCTCACTAGTACATCCCTGCTTTTATATTCAAGTCCTCTCAAAATAAAACGCTAACACTGCATTTGCCTTCCTGATCACTGACTCAACCTCCAAGTTTACCTTGAGAGAAGCCTGGACTAGAACTCCCAAGTCTCTCTGCACTTCAGACTTCTGAATTTTCTCCCCATTTACAAAATAGTCCGTGCTTTTATTCTTCCTACCAAAGTGCACGACCTCACACTTTCCCACACTGTACTCCATCTGCCACTTCTTTGCCCACTCTGCTAACCTGTCCAAGTCCTTCTGCAGCCTCGTCACCTCCTCAATACTACCTGGCCCTCCACCTTTGTATCGTCTGCAAACTTAGCCTGAATGTCCACAGTTCCTTCATCTAGATCATTAATTTACTAAGTGAAAAGTTGTGGTCCCAGCACTGACCCTCGCAGAACTCCACTTGTCACCAAGTGCCATCCTGAGAAAGACCCATTTATCCCTACACAGGCTGTATTAAGTTTAACTGTAGACTTACTGGTCAATGCCTAAACAATGACGGAGTCTTCATGGCAAAAACTGGTGTTAAAACTTTAAAAATCCATTAGAGTCAGAAGTAAGCTGAAGAGCAAATAGGTGGTCAGACCCAAAGTTCAAAGTTAAAAACTGTCAGTGGGACTGAGCAGAAAGAAGTGCTTCATCCACTTACTGAGACTAAAAACTGTTTTTGTTCTTCAGCACATGATCACATCTTAAGACCAGCATTTGTCACCCATTCTCAACTGCCCTCAAACTAAACAACTTGCTCAACCAGAAGGCAGTTAAGAATCTACACAGAGGATCTGGAGTCACATCCCCCTCAAAAAGGAGAAGGAGTGACCTCAATATAGAAATGAGGGATTTTCTTTAAAAAGAAATCCAGGACTGAGCTCAGAATTACAAACATATTTATAGAACATGAATTAGAATTTCAAAAACCAAGTTTAAAGCATCCAATCAGAACCAAGCTGTCAAAAACCAAAACACCTTCCAATCAATGCTATCAAATATTGTTACAAACAAAGCTTCATGTTGATTAACATTCAAGAGCAAAAAAACCATCCCTCAACTCTTTTAGTACTTTTTAAAAAGGTGGAAAAAAAAAATGTTGTCTGATGTTGGATAAAACTTGCACTCTAATGCACAAGTGAACAGTTCGCAACTTTTATGCATTGATTAAAAGCAATAATCTGATTGCCACAAATTCACATAACAAAAGCAGCTTTAGAACCCAGAACAGTACAGCACAGTACAGGCCCTTCAGCCCACGATGTTGCACTGAACTTTTACCCTAAACCTAAGGTCTATCTAACCTCCACCACCACCTTATACTATCATCCATATGCCTATCTAATAGCTGCTTAAATGCCCCTAATGAGGCCAACTCCACTACCCTCTCCAGCAACGCATTCCACGCCCCTACCATTCTGAGTAAAGAACCTACCTCTGACATCTCCCCGATAGCTATCTCCTTTCACTTTAAAGGTATGTGCCCTTGTAAAAGCTACCTCCATCCTAGGAAAAAGTCTCTGGCTGTCTACTCTATCTATACCTCTGATCATTTTGTACACTGCTCTCAAGTCACCTCTCATCCTTTGTCGTTCTAAAAAAAAAAAAGCTCTAGCTCTCTCAATCTTTCCTCATAAGACCTTCCCTCCATTCCAGGCAACATCCTGGTTAATCTCCTCTGCACCTTTTCTAACGCTTCCACATCTTTCCTGTAAGGAATTAGAATCCCTACAGTGTGGAAACAGGCCCTTTGGCCCAACAAGTCCACATCGACCCTTGGAGCATCCCACCCAGACCGATCCCCCTATAACCCACACACCCCTGAACACTATGGGCAATTTAGCATGGCCAATCCACCTAGCCTGCACATCTTTGGACTGTGGGAGGCAACCGGAGCACCCGGAGGAAACCCATGCAGACACGGGGAGAATGTGCAAACTCCACACAGACAGTCACCGGAGGTTGGAATCGAACCTGGGTCCCTGGTGCTGAGAGGCTGCACTGCTAACCACTGAGCCACCATGCCGCCCTAATGACGTGACCAGAACTGGACACAATAATCCAGATGCGGCCGAACCAGGCTTTTGTATAGCTGGAGCATAACTTCACGGCTCGAACTCAATCCCTCTATTAAATGAAAGCTAACACACCATATGCCTTAACAACTCTATCTACCTGGGTGGCAGCTCTCAGGGAACTGTGAACACGAACTCCAAGATCCCTCTGCTCCTCCACATTGCCAAGAATATTTCAGTTAACCCTGTATTCTGCTTTCAAGTTTGTCCTTCCAAAATGAATCACCTCGCACTTTTCAGGGTTAAACTCCATCTGCCACTTCCCAGCCCAGCTCTGCATTCTATCAATGCCCCTTTGTAACCTAGAACAGCCCACCACGCTGTCCACAACCTGATCGTCTGCCAACTTGCTAATCCACCCTTCTATTCCTTCATCCAAATCATTTACAAAAGCTTTGGAGCTCATCATGTTATGATTAGGCAGACAGATATTCCCAAAGCTTTTTGTTCCTAGGATCCCCCTTCACAAGGTTCAGATCAAGTGCGTGACTTAAACTCAGGCAAGTTAAGCCACCAACTGTTCTTAGTGCAACATTTGTGCATCTTCAGTAGTGCAGTAAAGAACAACTGACAGTTACATAGCATTGAAAGTGAAGTGAAATTTGAAAAAAAAAAAGCAGCTTGAGCACAATTCTTAAAACAGGAGGAGGACCACACAGCTCATTGAGTTTGCTGTCATACAATATTATTATGGCTGACCTTAGGCTTCAACACCTCTTTCCCATTACCCTCTTCAAGACATCAAAACATTGTCCATCCCAGCTTTACAAAAGTATCCAAAAATAAAGTGCACACAACCACGTGAGGTACAAAATTCCAAAGATTCACAAAACTTGAATCAAATCATTTCTCACCTCAGCTTTGGTAATAGTACCTTCAGAATAAATGCCAAACAAGCCAAAATTCAGAACCAGGAAGCACAGTGCAGAAGCTTCGTCCAATTCCTCCCTTCAAGCTGCTCATTAACTTCTACAACATAAAAACACTACCTTTTGTGAACTTATCTTCAGATAAACATAGCAGCATTAAATTATTGAAAGATTTTCTGGTTCATACAGCCAGACTTAACTACATAATGTGAACAGTCAACATAATTCATTTCTCCTTTGTGTTGAGCTAGAAAAACTAATTTACAGTTTTTTACCTTTACTACCATTAACAATGATTAGTTAGCAGGGTGCTCGTTCCAACTAACAAGTTGACATATGCCATTTGCCAAGTACACAAACTTGGGAAACTAGCCTGGTTGTAACAAGAAAACAATTTTCTCTTAAAACAGCCTTGGAAAAACAATGAAACTAGCCAATGATTCAAAATCTAGTTCTTCAGAAATCTTCAAAAAAGTTAAGGACTAGGCAATTCGTGATAAGCAGCTTTATCCACAACTCATTTCCTGTAGAACAAGCATCTGCAGGATCTACACACCTAGGATAATGGTACATATCCTAATTTTTCAGGTATTTCTAGAAAGTTACATTTCAACAGGTGGTTGAAAACCCTGTTTAACTAATACAGTTAGAATTAATGTTTTGGCACTAAGTGTAGAGTTTCCTTGTTAAAAGAAACTCCAATATTTCACTTTCAACATGCAAAACCAGAAGCAGAAGTTCTCTCAAGCACTCATGAACGAGTTACATGCTGTAATGCAGCTCAACACTTACAGGTTTGCAACCTAATTGCTATTTTACACCTTGGAAGTTGAATCCTTGTAGGGACCACTTTGTTGTTACAGCATTTTCTTCAGTTAAAGAAAACATGTCTGGAGGTCAACCAGTCAGATTTTCAAAGTAAGCTATAACTGAATGCCAGTAAGTCAGACGGACAAATGACAAATGACAGCAAAACACAAGTGCTGATGTCCCCAGATCGTGTAGCCACTTAAGCATCAAAAAGTCAAAAAACTCAGCACTACTTGTACCCATGTGAAACAGGTATTTAGTTTAAGAACTTATAACTGCAAAGTACAAAGTTAAAGCTTAATCGAAAATACTGCCAGAAAACACAGCAGGAAGCAACATGGACTCCAGCAAAAAGAACTGATGGTAAAGGGAGGTAACAGCAGCATTAAAACAAAAACATTACAGCTGATATATAGTTATAATGCTACTACTGAACTTAGACAGGAAAGGGTTCTAGCCATGCTCCATTTGAACACATGAAGAAAACAGTCCCTTATTACTGTAGGAGGTAACGTAACAAAGGAATGGGAGAAACGTGTAAAAAAAAGCATTAAAAAAGGGAAATACCAGAAGGACTGAATTCCTCAGGGGTGGATATTCACTACAGCCATATGAATTGTACTCTAGTTTGCTGCACCCTAGGGAGCAAAAAGACAAGGAGCAGAAGTAAGCCATTCAGCTCACCAAGCCTGCCGCGCCATGCAATGGGATCACGGCTGATCTGAAACCTCAATTCCACTTTCTTGCTCCCCTCAAATCCATAAAACAAAATTCCCTTACTGATTAGAAGTATATTTCAGCCTTGAATACTTTTATATTCCATGCCCTCTGAAATAAGGGCCAACAGTCCATTTGGCCTTTCTATTGCCCAGTGAACTGCAGGCTAGTTTTTTGTGACAATGGCTGCACCACGGATCATGTTTCAATCCTCACTAGACATGGGAGAGGTTTCAAATGACTGAAGGTTTGCAACATGTCCAAAAAAGTGAAAGACCAAATAACTGTACACTGGTCAGTCTGGCCTCAGCAGTAGGCAAATCACCAAAAGCGAGGCAGAATTAATTGTTACTTGGAGAAGCATGGATTAAATTCAGGGATCGTCAGCATGGTTGTGTTAGGGGAAGGTTGTGTCTTGCTAACTTAATTGAGAAGTAACAATGATGTTTATAGGTAGTTGTCTATGTGGGAATTTTAAAAGGTTTAGGCAACATATAGGATATTAAGAAAATATAAATTCCACGCACTACAGGGGAATGTGGACAGCTGGATCCAAAAATAGTTCAGTAACAAGATAATGGCTGACTAGGTGTTTCTGAAATGGGAAGCAGTTTCTAGTGGTGTTCTGCAAGGCTCAAAGCTGGGAGCTTTGCAGTTTGAGGTATATTAATTCAGATTTAAATGTCATCTGCAAATTTCCCAAGCATGCTGCACACAAAAACAGTTTGGGTAATTGACAGCAAAGAGGATAGCTGTTCAGTGCAGAAAGATACCAGTGGTTTGAATGGACAAAAGTGCTAAATTGAATTTAATCTAAAGAGCAGCAAGACAAAGAAATGCACAATAAAAATGGGAGGCTGTCGACAGGGACAGAGAAATGGAGAGTCTGAGTTACACAACATGGCATCAGACCCTTCAGTCCAACTCGTTTACACAAACTAGATAGCATAAACTGATCTAGTCCCATTTGCTAGTATTTGGTCCATATGCCTCTGAACTCTTCCTATTCATGTACCCATCCAGAAGCCTTTTAAATGTTGTAATTGCACCCACCTCCACTACCACCACCTTGTTCCATCCAAACACCATCCTTTGAAAAAGTTACCCTTCTGGTCCCTTTTAAATCTTTCCCCTCTCATCTTAAACATATGCTCTCCCAAAGCTGGGAAAGAGACTTGGCTATTGATCCTATCCATGCCCCTCATGATTGTGCAAACCTCTACAAAAGGTCACCCCTCAGCCTCCACTGCTCCAGGGGAGAGAAAAAGAGACCCAGCCTATTCAGCCTCTCCCTATAGCTCAAACCCAGCAACATCCTGTAAATCTTTTCTGCACCCTTTCAAGTTTAACATCTTTCCTATAGCAGGGACACCACAAATGCACACTATTCTAAAAGCAGCCTCACCCATGTCCTGTACAGCCACACATGACATCTTAACTCCTGAATTTGATGCACTGACCGATGAAGGCAAGTGTACCAAACTTCACCTTTCTCACCAAGTAAAAGCCAAAAGAACTGTAGAACGTTCTGAGGAAGGGTTACCGAACCTGAAACATTAACTGATTTTTCTTCAGATGGTACCATACCTACTGAGCTTTTCCAGCAACTACCTTTCTGCCTTCTTCACCGCCCTGTCTACCTGCAACTCCACTTTCAAGGAACTACACACCTACATCCATTTATTTATTCAGATATCTTAAGAATGCATGCCGCAGGTACTTTTGGTGGAAAATCATAACAAAGGTGGTGAGTGGGATGATTTCCTCATTGAGCAAGGTGCTGAATACAATGCTGTAACTATACAAGATAGTGGTTGGGCCACAGCTGGATGTTGTGTACAGTTCTGATCCCATTACTCTACAGCAATTTTGTCCTACCTGTAGGAGATCTGAGAATGTTGCAAGGACTTAAATCGCAGCTAGAAGGTAAAACTGAATAGTCTGGGGTCATTTTCCTCAGAGGAGGCTGAGGAATGGCTTAATTGGGATGTACAATGACTGCCTTAAGGCAATATCCCTATCTGAACCAGGAGGACTGGTAAACAACACCTCTGGAACAGGTTGATTAGAGAAAAATATCTTTTAAGTCAGGGGCTTGAATAGAATAGACAGGAAAGACCAGTTTCCCACCACAGATGTCAATAACCAGGAAGTGCAGACTTAAGGCAAGTCAGGGAAAGAGGAAAAAAAGTCACCCGGGGTGCCAGTTTCTGGAATTTGTTGCCCATTGTGATGATTGAGGAAACTAAGTCATTTAGAAAAGGGACTTTGATCTGCACCTGAAGTATTGCAACTGACAAGACTACGGGACTAACTGCTAGTACAATCAGAATGAGAAACTACTTTATTCAATAGCAGACACTGAATGGTCTCCGCTATAACTCTCCTATGGTCTATGTACTATGTGTCAGAGACATATCGACAATTCTGAAGGTGAGTGTCATGACACCACCCAAAAGGATATAATAAATCTCACTGTTAAAAGGAGCAATATTGGATCATACCAAACAAGTTAGAACAGCTGACCATGTTTTTTAAGGAAACTTGCTATTTACCAATTACCTGGCATATTTTTCCTTCCACTAGAAGTCATTATGTCTCTAAAACAGCTCATTGGAATGGGCCACGGTCACCAAATAATATTTTAAAATGCAAGTTCACTTATGCTTTTAAAAATTTAGTTACTTACACACGTGATCTTGAGCTATGTAGACCTAGCATCCAAATTTATCAAGTACACCTGGTTTTACTGTTTATCCAACTGTTGGAACACAAGGATGGCCTAAAACAAAAACTTACCATGTGTTTCTAAGAGAGCCTGTCTTCTAGTTGCATACGAAAACCTCAGCTCAAATCTACTCAAGTCAGATAGATAACCATCTGGCATATTCAGCTGCACAAATGCCCTGTCAACCCAATAACAGATTAAGCACTTTCCTAGATTTCATTCTGTTATGGATGCAAGTATCACTAGCACTGCCCATCCTCACGTGAAGGATAAACTGCTTAACCACCGCAATCCACTTGGTTCATACATGTACACAAGGAAGGTGGTGGCCTAGCGGTATTATACTGGACTGTTAATCCAGAACTACGGCTGATGTCTGGGGACCCAGGTTTGAAACCCAGCACAGCAAATGGTGGCATTTGAATTGAATAAAAAAATCTGATAGTTGCAAAAACCCATCTGGTTCACTAATGCCCTTGAGGGAAAGTGCTACCCTTACCTGGTCTGGCCTATATGTCAGAAGTCACACGACACCAGGTTACAGTCCAACTGGTTTATTTTAAAAAAGTCACCAGCTCCTAAAGCACTGCTTCTTCATCAGTTCTTCCGACTTTGTCCACCCTAGTCCAACACCAGCATCTCCAGACCTACAGTAGTGTAGTCAACTTTTCATTGCCCTCTGGACAATTAGGGATGGGTAACAAATGCTGACGTAGCCCACAACACCCCAGCAGTTTCTCTGCCCTCATCCCAAGGATAAGAACACTCCAGTGCTACAAGGGAAGATTTTCAATTCCCTGACTGCATTCTGCACTCTGGTAGGGCCAGCGTTACCTCTGGAATTCAACTCTTTTCCCTCAAGGTTGTAATAATGCATGAAGCAGAAACATCCTGAAGACTGTAGGTGGGCTTTGGTAAGCAGATTGCTGCTGTACATGTGCCAGTTGGTATCAATGTCGATGATCAAAAATACACTTGTCTAGCTCCAAGTTCACAACATATCTGGGCAAGTTTCCAATTTAACAGGTAGAAACTCTAATTGTAACTGTATTTGAACTGCCTGAACAAAGGGTTCAGCTAGTTCTGGAGCATAGATCTTCAGTATTAGAGCCAATATTTATTATATCAAATGCATTCAGCTGTTTCTTTGCAACACAACAGTCAAATTTGGCTGAAGATTGGCATCTGTGATAGCGGGGCCACAGAAAGAGGCAGAGATGACTCAGACGTGACAGTTTTGACTGGTGGTTGCAAGTCTTGCCTTATGCACTCACCCCATTTGAGGACCAGGACAGTTAACTAAACTATTCGTACACAACCACCCCCACAGTTAGAATATGGCAGCACTGCAGAGTTTCTTCCTGATTCAAAAGGTTGAGGAAACCCAGGCTGTTTATCACATCTTTGACAATGGCAACAGTATGTACGTTGCCAGATCAGTTTCTCACCAACATATTTCTGATGCTACTATAAGACCATAAGACATAGGAGTGGAAGTAAGACCATTCGGCCCATCGAGTCCACTCCGCCATTTAATCATGGCTGATGGGCATTTCAACTCCACTTACCCGCACTCTCCCCGTAGCCCTTGATTCCTTGCAATATCAAGAATTTATCAATCTCTGCCTTGAAGACATTTAACGTCCCGGCCTCCACTGCACTCCGTGGCACGGAATTCCACAGGCCCACCACTCTCTGGCTGAAGAAATGTCTCCTCATTTCCGTTCTAAATTGACCCCCTCTAATTCTAAGGCTGTGCCCACGGGTCCTAGTCTCCCCACCTAACGGAAACAACTTCCCAGCGTCCAACTTTTCTAAGCCCTGCATTATCTTGCAAGTTTCTATTAGATCTCCCCTCAACCTTCTAAACTCTAATGAATACAATCCCAGGATCCTCAGCCGTTCATCATACGTTAGGCCTACCATTCCAGGGATCATCCGTGTGAATCTCCGCTGGACACACTCCTGTGCCAGTACGTCCTTCCTGAGGTGTGGGGCCCAAAATTGGACACAGTATTCTAAATGGGGTCTAACTAGAGCTTTATAAAGTCTCAGAAGCACATCACTGCTTTTATATTCCAACCCTCTTGAGATAAATGACAACATTACATTCGCTTTCTTAATCACAGACTCAACCTGCAAGTTAACTTTTAGAGAATCCTGGACTAGCACTCCCAGATCCCTTTGCACTTCGGCTTTATGAATTTTCTCACCGTTCAGAAAATAGTCCATGCCTGTATTCTTTTTTCCAAAGTGCAAGACCTCGCATTTGCTCACGTTGAATTTCAGCAGCCATTTCCTGGACCACTCTCCTAAACTGTCTAAATCATTCTGCAGCCTCCCCACCACCTGCCTGTCCACCTAACTTCGTATCATCGGCAAACTTCACCAGAACGTCCCCAGTCCCTTCATCTTGATCATTAATATATAAAGTGAACAGCTGCAGCCCCAACACTGAACCCTGCGGGACACCACTTGTCACCGGTTGCCATTCCGAAAAAGAGCCTTTTCTCCCAACTCTCTGCCTTCTGTCAGACAGCCAATCCTCAATCCATGCCAGTAACTCACCTCGAACACCATGGGCTCTCACCTTACTCAGCAGCCTCCCGTGAGGCACCTTATCAAAGGCCTTTTGGAAGTCTACATAGATAACATCCACTGGGTTTCCCTGGTCTAACCTACTTGTTACCTCTTCAAAGAATTCTAACAGGTTTGTCAGGCACAACCTCCCCTTACTAAATCCATGCTGACTTGTTCTAATCCGACCCTGCACTTCCAAGAATTTAGAAATCTCATCCTTAACGATGGATTCTAGAATTTTACCAACAACCGAGGTTAGGCTGATCAGCCTATAATTTTCCATCTTATGTCTTGATCCTTTCTTAAACAAGGAGGTTATAACAGCAATTTTCCAATCATCTGGGACTTCCCCTGACTCCAGCAACTTTTCAAAGATCACAACCAACACTTCCACTATTTCCTCAGCCACCTCCCTCAGAACTCTAGGACATAGCCCATCGGGGCCAGGAGATTTACCAATTTTTAGGCCTTTTAGCTTTTCTAGCACTCTCTCTTTTGTAATGCCTACCATACTCAACTCTGCCCCCTGACTCTCCTTAATTGTTGGGATATTACTCATGTCTTGCACTGTGAAGACTGACGCAAAATACTTAAGTTCTTCAGCTATTTCCTTATCTCCCATCACTAGCCTTCCAGCATCAATTTGGAGCAGCCCAATATCTACTTTTGCCTCTCGTTTGTTTTTTATGTATTGAAAGAGACTTTTCCTGTCATTTCTAATATTACTGGCTAGCCTACCTTCATATTTGATCCTCTCCTTCCTTATTTCTCTCTTTGTTATCCTCTGTTTGTTCTTGTACCCTTTCCAATCTTCTGATTTCCCAGTGCTCTTGGCCACTATATAGGCTGTCTCTTTCTTTTGATACATTTCCTGACTTCCTTCGTCAGCCATAATCTTTCTTTTCTTTGGGACGAACCTCTCTATTGTGTCCTCAATTACACCCAGAAACTCCTGCCATTGTTGCTCTACCGTCTTCCCCGCTAGACTCTGCTTCCAGTTGTCAGTTCCTCTCTCATGGCCCTGTAATTACCTTTATTTAACTGTAACACCATTACATCTGATTTTGCCTTCTCTCTTTCAAACCGCAGACTGAACTCTACCATATTATGATTGCTGCCTCCTAAGTGTTCCCTTACTTTAAGATCTTTTATAAAGTCTGGCTCATTACATAGCACTAAGTCCAGAATAGCCTGCTCCCTTGTGGGCTCCATCACAAGCTGTTCCAAAAAGCCATCCTGTAAGCAAGTATCTCAGATACTCTCGGTATCCTCTCTATAATCCACCAACGTCGTTGTTGGGTGTTGTCAACTACTGCTCCATTGAAGCTGGTTGAGCTGCCAGATCTGTTCTGAATGAAAAAGAGAGGCCTTCACAATCCTTTGCACACGTAGTCACCCATACAAATACTATTATGATAGATGGAATTGCAACAGGCAGACCAGCAAGGAGGTCAAACAGGTTTTGCCTCAACCACCTAGAAGAGGACAAAGGGATGGTAGGAGAATCTGAGATAACAAGGTGTAGAGCTGGATAAACACAGCAGGCCAAGCAGCATTACAGGAGCAGGAAAACTGCCGTTTCGGGTCTGGACCCAGAGGACGAACTTTCTGTTGGGTTAATTTTCAAAAATAAATCGGTGCACATCTGCCCATGGCTATTAAGTCTCCCTAACCAGATTTCATTGTGTCTGTGCTACCCTCAGCCTTCTACCAAGTGCTTTTCAACATTGCAGAATACCAATTCATCAGTTGAAGGAGGGTAGTAGAAATCAGCAGGCTTCCTTACATCAGACAAAGTGACTATAGTTTCTTTCTCTCTCCATCCTTTCCACAGCCAAAAGGCTATGTTTACCTCATTGTGATCCACGGAGACCCAGAAGATCAAAACCAATGCATCATCATCTCTGCAGCTGCCTCAAACAGCTGTAGAATGCATGCCATCAGGTAATGAAGATTTTGTCCCATTTTATTAAATTAGCTCCCTCTCATTGAGCATTACTAGATCCAAAACAGCCAATTACCTAATTTGATCACTGAGACACTAATATGGTGTCTGTGCATGCATTCAATGAACTTCCCCAAAACGCTAACTGCAAGTTTAATTTTATACACTAGGCAATCCAAAGCTTGATCACTATATTACTCTTGCTTTTGGTTACTTAATTATATATTCCTCCACCACACAACTGATGATGCAGCAGAGTAGGGCTTCTGAGCCCAGGGCTCATCTGCTCTTAATTTCTTCCCTCCCCCTCCCTTTACTTACTTCCTGGTGAAGACCTTGGTCAGAGCAACAGCATCAGAGGTGGCAAGTGGGCCCAGCGAAGCAGACTCATGGTAGCAGAGGAGTTTGGGTTCCTAGTGGCTTCTGCATTGTCAAGACAGTTTGACTGGTGACTCATGGTTGCTGCAGTGACATCAGTGAGGTGGGCCCAAAGCAGACTCCTAGCTGGTCGTGTTTGGGCTGGTTCAACACCCAGCATCAGTAGCATCTGCATTGGTGAGGTGCAGCAAAGACTCAGTGGCAAGTGTGTTGGAGGAGGCAAGGTGGCACCAAAGAGTGGCAACTTTCCTTCCAGAGGTGGCAGAATGACAAAGGGGACTTCTGCCTGGCCACAAGGCCCATGGCGGAGGACATAACAAGGACTGTAAAGTTGGACACTCCATTCCTGCATTTTTATGCCTTTATATTCTATGTTTCGGTTTGAGTTTTAAGATGGCGCAAGTGATGACACTAATCAATACTTGTGTATTTTGTAACAAGATACACATCATAATAAACACATCATAATAAACCAAAAATAAGTGTGTTTCTGCCCTTTGTTTCTTAAATGCAACCAGATTCTGTACAGTGGATTTCCCAAGCCAATATTATTTCTTTTGACCTCAATTTGCATTTTACTTTCCAGGGTTCTCCACCTCTTCTGAAAGTCTAATATTCAGGGATATTCTGTTCCTAATTTGGTCACTACAACCACTCAATGCTCACTCAAATCAAGCCATTTCCTTTACTGCTATTAATGCATCTACATTACCAGAAACATGTATAGATGATACCTTTAACTTTATCCTTTTTTTGACATTACAGTATTATTTAATGCCTTATACTTTTGAGTTTTCTCACCCTTCTTGAACCACATGCTTTAAAATTTTTACCCAAACTGTTCCTCCCTTGACTTGTAAGGACAGAAGTAGTGACTGAAAGCTGGATCTAAGGGGCATGTTCTAAGCAGGATATTTAAAAAGGGTGACAGAACTAGAAAGCCAAAGCAGTTGGATCCTAAGAAGTTGAAGGCATCAGTGATGAAGCAAATGAAAAGCAGGTGTGCACAATAGGTCAAACAAGCCGAGGGATGACTGGCAAGTGAGATGAGGAAGTAAACTTTGAAGAAATTAATGCAAGACTTGATTCGATTCACTATTGTCACACATAGCTAGATACAGTGAAAAACTTGCTTTTGCATGCAGTACAGACAGATACCATACGAAGTGCATTATGGTAAGAGCAGACAGGGGGGCAGGGGCCAGCCATAAATACGTTGCAAATACCACGCAAAAGAGTGACAGAAGTGAAGGAAGAGAAAAACAGGTGGACAAATTTAGGATGGTCAAAAAGAATGCGGGGGAAGAGGATCAAAATCAAATATGTAGGTTCACGGCAAGAGCAACTAAACTGCTGCTCTCAATCTTGTTGGCAATGCAGTCCCTGATGGTAAAGGTGAAAAGGTAGAGGACACAGGAGGTAGCTTTAAAAATGAAACAGATCATCATGGAGAAAGGATGCAATGAAGTTCTTTGCAAGTTAGAATACTTAATTTTGGTAGAGCTCAGCCAGATTTGGCAACAAATGGTGAAGCCAGTCTGTGCACTTCGGACTCAATTAGACTAAAAGCAAGCGCAGACAAGGGGAATAACCTGGAAGAGAAACAATTTTATTTTAGGCATTAAAAGACAGCAAACTGCAGTGTTGAACCGATTGGCAGCTGAGGGACTATCATAAATGAAAAGATGTAGATTCAAACATTTGTTTGAAAGAAGAACAGGAGGAAGTGGTGTTAAAAGGGAAATCAATGATGCAAAGAAAGCAACATACTGAAAACATAATACATACGAAGCATCATGATTAAGGGGATGAATCGTGTATGAGAATGTAAGGGCATTTAACAGGGGAAAGGAAGGAGAGTGTGTTATTATTAACAAAATTCCAGTATACAATTTTACAGTTAACTAGCATTAGGCTAAACAACTGCTCAATTGCTAACTACCAGTGCAGCTAAGTGTACAAATTCTTAAGCTACTTAAGAATACTAGAAATTAACTTCATGATCTCAAAATCATACTTCCATTTTCTATCTCCCAAAAATCAAAACTATGGAACTAAACTAGCCATATTATAGCACAAAACTAGTTTCTTAGCCATCTAGTCCAAACAGAACTTTTCTTTACCCCCCAAGTCATCAGATGGCTTCAACCTCGGCTGAGCAAATATTAAATAATTTCCAAGACAGCCTGATAATGGTTAACCATATGGCCTTACACCGAATAAATGAACCTTTTCAGTGCCAAATGTATATACTCCTGCAACCTATAGCCACCCTCAAGAACAAATAAAACCCAAGTCGCTAAATAGAGAATAAGATGCCCTTTCAACTCAACAGGGGCAGAACCATGAAGGTTACATTAAATCACCTTATCCAATACTGAACTTTGAGCAGTGTTGCCAGCTGCAGAAGTAGAGATAAACTAACTGAATTATTAAAAGGAAGAATGCATGGCATGTACACCACTAACGATGTATTTATGGTAAACACAAGCCAAGTAATCAGTAACTTGGATGCAAAAAAGCTACATATGCAATCCCAAAAAGTACTAACGTGTTAACAGAATAATCATGGATATAAGCTTACAGCTGTTCAATCCAGCAGCCATCATGACACCATCTCATGACACTCCAAGATCCTGAGCATAAGCAGAGAAGTTACTGCTTAAACAAATTCAAAGAGATTTGCCCTGACATTGGGGTTTATTAAGTTCAAAGTCACAAGCTAACCTACAAAATTAATTCCAATTCTGATACAACCAGTTGCTGCAATTAAAATCAAACTTATTCACAAATAACTAATTCTGCACATATGTTGAGGTAGCTAGCCACCTTTAAACATCAAAACCCCTGGATCTGAGTGCAAATTAGAATACTTATCATAAGCCTAATTGAGAAGACAAGTAATTCTTCTGTGGCTGAAAACTTAGAGCAAACAAACAGCATAAAGTGACACACACCCTTGGGAGCTTATCTGGAGTGATACTTGAACATAGTCCAAATCCAGAAGTTTTTCATATTGCATTGAGTAATTTGCTTCTAAATAACCTCACATTAGCTTATCAGACATATACCGGCAAAGTCAAGGGCAGTAGCATACTTGGCTGAACTAAGGGAAACTCAACAGCCCAAAAACATTCCAAATGCTCCTCCTGCAAGTACAAAATGTTTAGTCAATTTACACTTAAATCACTCCAAATACGGTGAAGACTAAGGAATCCTTACGCTGCTCATAGCTGGACAGGTCTCAATGAGCCTGATTATTACAGGTTCAAAAAGGTCCTTTGAAGCAAATCTTTCCAAATATTAAAATAATGAGTTGGGCCAGTTGAAATTCCTATGTATTTTGACAAAAATAAATTAAGTTTAAAAACATCTGCCCATTTCAGCATATAACTTTTTTTTAAGGGGGGAAAAAGTAGTTTATGTCCACTCTGACATGGAAAACTGCGCCCTCCCACCACAGCTGAGCTGAACTGCACAGTCATGCCATACAGGCCTGAAGGGGGATGGGGGAGGGGAGAAAAATCAGAACAAGATGCTCACACACAAAAAAACCACAACAGGAAGAAAAAACTAATTTGGCATTACGAGATGCAGAAACCCATGAACCACAAACACCAGAAAGCACAATTCCTAGACAGTTTCACTAACAGTAATTTCTTGCCCACAAGTAAAGATGGGAACTCAGCAAAAAGAAAAGATCAGACTCAAATGGGCCTCATTTTTACGTACTTCAATTTGATTTTAAAAGCAATGCAAATGAGTCCTAGGGTGTTAAGAAGTTATAGACAAGATTACTTTCAACAAATGATTTCACAACACGCAGCCTCTGCCAAAACCCCCACCATAGGAGTACAATTTCATAAATTCACCATGAAGCACATTTGAATGTGAATGAAGAAAGCCATGGTTCATCTTTATTTTCTCCTTTTTAAAGGAAAACCTTTACCTTTGCCTGATCTTTCTGCAGTATTAAGTCCGCATGGAAAAAAGAGAATTAAAATATTTCCCTTTAAAAAAGGCAGTGATTCATAATCTGTAGACAGAGAGAAGCACTGCTCCTCATTTCATAATGAAAACCCTGAATTTGAACGATTAGGAAAGATAAATTTGAAACTGGCAATCTCCATCATTATGCACAGAGGACGACGAGGCTGGCCACACAGCAAGTTTTCTAGAATTTTCTACCAGAATCAGCAATCTGCTTTTACACTGGAAAAAAAAATCATCAAGACCAAATAGAAAATTAAAAATAAAAACGATTTCAAACATGCACTTTTCATTTAAAATCGGAAGGATTATTTTAAAGATATATTAGATGCAAAAACAAAAAGGAAGCATATAATTAAAAACCATTTCCCAAACGAGATTAGTTAACCCTCTGGTAAGGCAGCCAACTGTCTCAAAAGTACATTGAGAGGTTTATAATTAGAGGTAGAAGGGCAATTTTAAACAATATCTTCCCCTTCACCCACCCCCATGCAAACACCCTTCCCCAAGCCTTCCCTCAGTCTTTGAGGAGACAGTTCAGTGTTCTCTCGTCCCTACACCCCACCCCTCTCTACCAGTGATCACTGCATTAAAACTGTGTTAGGGCTGGGGTGGGGGGGGGAAGAAACAAGGGACACACACACACACACAAGGCAGATGGGGGGGGGTTTGGGAAAAAAAAGAGGGGGGAAACAAGGGGGAAAATGGAAAAAAAACAGAAGGGGGAAACACAAGGGGGATGGGGGGGGGAACTAACAGAAAATCAGGTAGAAAAAAAAAGGGAGGGGGGGTAAAGAAAAAGAAGGAAGGGAGTGGGGGGAAAGAAGAGGGAGACGGCGCCATTTTACAACCGCACACACCGGCGCGATTAACGGTCAGGGCCTGGGCAAGGAGTGGCTTCCTTTAAAACAGAATTAATAATAAAAACCACCCCCCTTTTCGAATGTTTGGGGTGGGGGGGGG
>JAHRHZ010000017.1:43374368-43435266 GCA_024137785.1 Ginglymostoma cirratum | reverse complement strand
GGTTTTATTCCCCGATTAGGGGACAAAACGTTTCGTTTAGCGTTCGCGTCCCCCCCCCCCCCCAACCAAACAACCAACCACCACCAAACCCTACCTAATTTTCAATGTTAATAATTTACACCATTTCTTTCAAACCTTAAACCGCGCCCCCCATCCTTTTCCTTACCGTTACAACCGAGAAGGTGCCTCCGGGAGTCGCTGCCCAGACGTACTTGGCGTCCGTGTAGCCGACGACGGCCGAGTCCTGGCAGTTTCCATCGGCCATCAGGTTTTCCACATAACAGTGCCAGCCGGACATGGTCTAAATACAGTATCTCCCTCGCTCAACAAAAACAAAAATGAGATAATAAGGAACAAAAAAAAGGGGGAAATAAGAAGAGGGTGGAGGAAAAGGTAACCAGCCCAAAAAAAATTAAAGAGAGAGAGAACTCCCAGCTCACGGACGGTGTGTGTAGAGAAAGGGGAGGGGGAAATTAAAAAAAAAACGGCTCTCTTCAAGAAAGAGGGGGAACTTCGAAAGAAAAATAAAGGAAGAGAAGTCGATTTTTTTCGTTTTCCCCTCACGCTCCCTTCTCTGGTTCCGTCAAAAATCTATGCAACTTTTTTTTTCCTCTCCCGTTTTTTTCCCCCTCCCTCTCTCCTTCCTTTCTTTCTTTCTTCTCCCTTCGCTCACTCTCTCTCTGGGCTGAGTCGCAAGCTGAGCCGTTCGTTATAATGAGACGGGGCGGGAGCGAGGAAATCAGGACGCGGAGCGCGCTCCACTCCCCCATCCACTGCCGCGCGTGCGTCCTGATTTCCTCGCTCCCGCCGACACCCCCCCACCTCCCAACCAAAGTCCGTCCTCGGCGCGTGCCCCGCGCCACGCCGGGCCGGGCCGGGACCGTGCGCGCGCGGCGGCCGGCTCAGCCGCCCTGTTATCCTCGCCCTGTCCCAGGGAGGATAGGAGCCATGGCTGTGGGCCGAATGGTTACAAAGGGAGACACACACAGAGAACAAGTAATCCTCCAGATTAACTCCATTCAAAAAGACAGAAGAGATTGGCTACGCTAGACTTTGACAACATGAGGACATCATTGAGAATGTAATGATGATTGAAGATTTTGCCGATTGTCAGGAAAAACCCAACTGGTTCACTGTTCATTTTTTTTCTGAAGAAGGGTCCAGACCCGAAACGTCGGCCTTCCTGCTCCTCTGATGCTGCTTGGCCTGCTGTGTTCATCCAGCTCTACACCTTGTTATCTCAGATTCTCCAGCATCAGCAGTTCCTACTATCTCTGATTGACTAATATCCTTTAGGGAAGGAAGTTGCCGTCTTTACCTGGTCTGGCTTACATGTGACTTCAGACCCACAACAGTATGGTTGACTGTTAAGAATGGGTAATAAATGCTGCCTCGCCAGTGACACCCTCATTGCATGAATGAATAAAGGAGTAAAGGACTCATGTCAATTGCCAACAGATATTTTCAATCGTCTCGTTCGGGGTTCTGAAGAAGGGTCACTGGAATCGAAACGCTAACTCTGCTTTCTTTCTGTATCTAGGCTGCCAGACCTGCTGAGTTTCTGCAGCAATTTCTGTTTTTGTTTCAGATCTTCAGCCTTCCCCATTTGTTCAGAGGGGACCTGACAGAGCTAGGTAAGACTGTGAGGTTATTAGGTGAACCAAAAGTTGCTGTTTCCCTTAGTCAAAGTGTCACTAACAAGGGGCAATCACTTTAAAGTGAAAAGCAGGAAGTTCTGAGGGAATTTGAGGAAAATTGTTTTCACCAAGAGGTTGGTGGGGGTCTGGAATGAATTGCCTGGAGGGGTAGTTGAGGCAGTAATCTCACAACTTTTAATAAGTGCTTGAAGAACAGTTAAATTGTCATCACATTCAAAGCTATGGGTCTAGACTGGGAAAGTGTTTATTCACTTGTGGGATGTTGACATTCCTGGCTGGCCAGCATTTGTTGCCCATATCTGGTTACCCTTGAGAAGGTGGTGGTGAGCTGCCTTCTTGAACTGCTGCAGTCTGCATGCCCACAAAGCCCTGAGGGAAGAAATTCCAGGATTTAGACCCACTGAAGGAACAGCAATATATATCCAAGTCAGGATGATGAGTGGTCTGGAGAGGAACTTGCAAGTGGTGCTGTTCCAATGTATCAGCTATACTTTTCCTTCTGGATAGAATTGGTCGTGGCTTTGGAAGGTGCAGTCTGAGGATCTCTGGCAATTTCAACTTGTAGTTGTACATACTGCATCTTGTAGTTGTACATACTGCTGCTCCTGAGCGTCAGTGGTGGAAGGTATGGATGCGTGAGGATGTGGTGCCAATCAAGTGGGCTGCATTGTCCTGGTTGGTGTCAAGCTTCTTGAGGAACAAAATCAGAAATTGCTGGAAAAGCTCAGCAGGTCTGGCAGCATCTGTGAAGAAAAAAATCAGAGTTAACGTTTCGGGACCAGTGACCCTTCCTTAGTTCTCTAAGTTTTTTCTTCACGGATGCTGCCAGACCTGCTGAGCTTTTCCAGCAACTTCTGTTGCCAGATCTGCTGAGTTTTTCCGGTATCCGCAGTTCTTTCAGTTTTTGTCAAGCTTCTTGAGTGTTGTTGGACCTGACCCATCCAGGTAAGTGGGGAGTATTCCATCACACTCCTTACTTGCATTTTGTAGATGGTACACAGGCTCTGGGCAATCAGGAGGTGAGTTACTCACCACAGTATTCCGAGCCTCTGACTAGCTCCTGTAGCCACTGTATTTATATGACAAGTCCAGTTGAGTTTCTGGCCAATGGTAACCCCAGGATGTTGATGGTGGGGGATTCAGTGATGGTAGCACCATTGAATGTCAAGTGCCAGTTGTTAGATTGGCTCTTATTGGAGGTCATTGCCTGGGCCTGGCATTTGTGAGGTATAAATGTTAGTTGCCACTTGACACTCCAAGCCTGGATGTTGTCCAAACCTTATTGCAATTGAACATCGACTGCTTCAGTATCTGAAGAGTCGTGAATGTGATCAGTGAACATCCCCACTTCTGACTTTACAATGGAGGAAAAGCAGTGTACTTTTGGTGGTATAGACTCAATGAGCTGAATGGCCTTTTCTGTACTGTATGATTCTGTGTAATGACACACATCTGGCATGGTAGGACTTGAATTCGGTCTCCTGGTTCAGAGATAGGGACACTACCACTGAACCACAAGAGCCCCCTGTCAATCGGAACTTCATTTTAGATTGAATTAGAAACAGGACTCAGACTCTCAAGCCTGCTCTGCCATTCAGTAGAATTTTGGTTGATCTGAATACTGCATATTCTTGCCTTCCTGCTACCCCATCACCCCTTTTATCACCTTGCTCATCAAGAATCTATATGCCTTACCTTAAAAATATGCAAAAACTGACTTCCAAGGAAGAGAGTTCCAAAGATTTGGGATTGGCTGAGGGAAAATTTCTCCATACCGCTGACATAAATGGGCAACCACTTATTTTTAATAAGTGACCCCCCCCACCACTTTGTTCAAGAGTCTCCCACAAGAGGAAAATCCTTTCCACATGCACCCTGTCAAGACTTCCCCAAGATCTAATGTGTTTCAAGTGGAATGAAGGACCAATTGATGTCAATCTTACCAATACATCTCATTGATACTAAATTCTCAATAATAGCAGGCTAACAAGAAATTATTTCTGCTCCCAGTGCCCCCACCCCATCATCATAAGACTATAAGAAATAGCAACGGGAATAGGCCATTCAGTCCCTCGAACTTGCTTCACCATTCAATAGAATCATGGCTGATTTGACATTCCTCAGCTCTACTTTCCTGCCTTCCCCTCCCCCCCCATAACCTTTGATTCCTCTACTGATCAAGAATCTATCACAGCCTTAAATTTACAAGAATTCTGCCCCCACAGGTTTCTGTGGTAAGGATTTCCAAAGACATGCAATGGTCCTCACCTCAGTCTTAAATTGGTGCCCATTTGTCCCAAAACTGCCCCCTCTCATCCTGGACTCTCATGAGGGGAACCTCCTCTCAGCACTTACCCTGCCAACCACTAATGAGTCTTATGCATCTCAATGAGATACCTCATTCTTCTAAACTCCACTGAGTACTGTCCCAACCTGTTTAGCCTTTGCTCAACAGGCAATCCCTCCATTTCATTCTGAAGAGGTGTCACTGGATCCGAAATGTTATCTCTGATTTCTCTCCATTGATGCTGCGACCCGCTGAGTTTTTCCAGCAATTTCTGTTTTAGTATCATCCTAGTGAACCTTCTCTGAACTGCTTCCAAGGAAATGATGTAATTTCAGAAATTATGGGACCAAAACTGCTGACAGTACTTCAGATGTGGTCTCACTGGCATCTTGTAAAGTTACAGTAAGCCTTCCTTACTCTTATACTCCAAACCTGTTGAAATATGGGCTAATATTCCATTAGCCTTCCTGATTACCTGCTGCACTTGTGTGCTTGATTTCTGTGTTACATGCACAAGTACCCTGAACTATGGAATCTAGAACTGTGGCTCCCATTCTCCAAATAAGGTGTCAGTCAGCAAAGGACTAAGACGAGAAGCAATTTCCTTTGAATCTTTGGGAATCTCTCAGCTGTGGAGTTGAGGTAAAAGTCAGCCATGATCTTATTGAATGACAGAACAGGCTCAAAGGGCTGAATGGCCTACTCTTGCTCTTTTTTTTCTTACGTTCTTATTTTGCAGTAATCTTGAGCAACTGGCTTATTGTCATAACAGATCACATTAAAGAACATAGAAATGGTATCTAATCTTTTATCTTCTGCAGGCTTTTTATTATATCTACAGAGGGGGATTGGGAGTGGGAACTAGCTAGCTCCATTAGCTAGGTCACTCAAATACAGACCAGATTGATCACAAGAGCACAGGATTCGATCAATGTTCTGGCTAAGGTAAACTTAAGGTCTGCGTCATCACGTAATCTACAATTAAAAACCACAGGATTTTGTTGTAGCTAAGTGACTTTGCCTTCAGGCAAAGTGGAGGAGAATTCACTTGTATATATTACATCTGAAACCCAGTGATAGCAATTGCAAACATAAATGAATTGGTTAGAAACATTTGTAGAGGCAAGCTCTTTCGAGTCCATTTATTATAGGAAACTATTCTAGATATTGACACATCAGAAATACCCAACTAAAAATATGTTCATATTGTTGATAATATAATTAGCTCTATATATGTATATATATGATATATACGTATTTATACACTTACAAACAAGGAACAAGAGTGCTGTGTTCATCCAGCCCCACACCTTGTTATCTCGGATTCTCCAGCATCTGCAGTACCTTTTATCTCAGGAACAAGAGTAGGCCACTTGGCCCTTTGAGCCTCTTCCACAACTCAATAAAATCATGGCTGAGATAACAAGCATGGTGATGCTGCTTGACCTGCTGTGTTCATCCAGCCCCATGCTTGTTATCTCGCATTCTCCAGCATCTGCAGTACCTTTTATCTCTGATACAAAATCATGGCTGATCTGACTTTAACCTCAACTCTACATTCCTGCATACACCTGATAGTCTTTCATTTATCTTCATTACTTCAGTTAGTTGTCAATCTTGACACATATAATAACTTTAGCATTTATTATGATCATCTATTATTAATATAATTTTGTAACTTTTTAACCTATTATCATAAGGAGAATGTAGCTAGCCGTGGAATATGACATGACAAGGCTTATTGGGCTGTGATTTAATACAATGAGTAGGCTGACTTCACAATTCATGAACAACAGAGTGACGCCACCTGTGAGTTATGTTCAATGCCAGTACCACGTGCCTGTTCATCACTTAATTCAGGTTGTGCAATATTTTAATAAAGCTCCTCAAATCGAAATCCTTACTGAAAAAGTTGTTATTTCTATAAAAATTAAACTGATGCAACATTTTCAGTGACATCTTATGATGTTATCTCAGTGGAATATGAACATATTTTATTTGAGGGCACATCTGCACCAATACAAATCTGTGCTGTTCACAACATATTGGAAATCAGCAAAATTTCAATAAGTATATAACCATAACATAAAAATAATTTGAAACTGTTCTGTGACAATTACATGCTGCGATAAGTTTTTGTTGTGCCTATATGCTGTAATTACACATTTCTGGCAATTACAGAATATGTAGTTATATTTTCTGTACTTAAATATTTTGCAAATTGCCCATTAAGATAATTCATTCAAGCACGTGTAGTATATGAATCGTTATAATCTGACGATGTTGTGTGCTGCACTAACATTAAAAAAAAGTGCAATTCAGAAAAACATGTTCAAACCAATTGCCACTGCAAGGGTCTCATTACAAACCCATTATGCACTTGTGGAGGGACACAAACAATGCTGCACATGAACAAAGAGTGTTCTCTCTACAGATAGACAAAGTGGTGGACTAATCACCTTAACGTCAGCAAATGAGGAGACTATCTCTCAGCTCCGGGAATTTGCATTCACTAAGTAATAAGTAAAATATTTTTGATTGAACAAGAATTTCACAGTTTGGAGTACACGGTTTAGATGACACCAACATTGATGATGTTGTGGACAGTGAAGCATCTCAGAGTACAACAGGACCTTGCTCAGATGGGCCAATAGGCCTTGGAGTGGCAGATCGAGTTTAATTTCGATAAATCTGAGGTGTTGCATTTTGGTAAGGCAAACCAGGGCATGACACATACAATTAAAGGCAGGGCCCTGGGGAATTTTTTCAAACAGAAGGACCTAGCTTCAGGTATGTAGTCCCTTGAAAGTGGCATCACAGGTAGGGTGGCGAAGAAGACATTTGGCACCTTTGCTTTCATTGGTCAGAGCATTGAGTTTAGGAGTTGGGACAACACTTTTCAATTGTACAGGATATTGATGAGGCCAATTTTAGAATACTGCATTCAATTCTGGTCTCCCTCCTAGAGGAAAAATGTTGTTAAACTCAAAAGCATTCAGAAAAGATTTACAAAGAAGTTGCTGGGATTGATGGGTTTGAGCTATAGGGAGAGGCCGAATAGGCTGCTTTTTTTCTCTGGATCATCAGAGGCTGAAGGGTGAGCTTATAGAGGTTTATAACATCATGATGGGTGTGGACTGGGTGAATAGCCAGGGTCTTTTTCCCAGGGTAGGGGAGTCCAAAACTGGAGGCCATAGGTTTAAGGTGAGAGAAGAAAGATTTAAAGGGACCTGAGGGGGCAACATTTTCTTGCAGAGGGTGGTGTGGGTATGGAATGAACTACCAGAGGAGATGGTCGAGATGAATACAATTACAACATTTAAAAGGCAGCTGAATGGGTACATGAATAGGAAAGGTTCAGAGGGATATGGGCCAAATGCTGTGAAATGAGTCATACAGTCATACAGCACGGAAACAGACCCTACAGTCCAGCCAGACCCTTCAGTCCACACACACCATGTTCACAAACTAAACTAGTCCCAGCTCCCTGCGCTTGGCTCATATCCCTCCAAACCTTTCCTATTCATGAACTTATCCAAATGTCTTTTAAACACTGACATTTCATTCTACACATGAACCACCCTCTGGGGAAAAGACCCTTGTCATTCACCTTATTTATGCACCTCATGATTTTGTTAACCTCAATAAAGTCACCTTCAACCTTTTATGCTCCAGTGAAAAAAGTTCCAATCTTTCCAGTCTATTTTTATATCTCAAACCCTCCATTCCCAGCAACGTCCTGGTAAATCTTTTCTGAACCCTCTCCAATTTAATAATATCATTCCTATAACAGGGCAAACAGAACTGCACACAGCACCAGAAGAGATCTCACCTACATCCTGTACAATCTCAACATGGCATCCCAACTCCAATGGTTAATGGTCTGGGCAATGAAGGCACCTTTTTAACCACCCTGTCTACATGTGACACAACTTTCAAAATGTGGAACCATGTCAAAATCTTTACTAAAGTCCAAGTAAACAACATCTACTGCTCTACCCTCATCAATCTTTTTGGTTACTTCATTGAAAAACTCAATCAAGTTTGTGAGACACAATTTTTCTCACACAAAACCATGCTGACTATCCCTAAACAATCCTTGCCTCTCCAAATCTTGTAAATCCTATCTTTCAGAATCACCTCCAACAAATTATCCACCACCAATTTCAGACTCACAGGTCTATAATTTCCAGGATTCTCCTTACAGCCTTTCTTAAACAATGAAACAACATTAGCTAGTGTCCAATCCTCTGGTACTTCACCCACGTTTATAGATGATACAAATATTTCTGTTCCAGGCCCTGCAATTTCCTCCCTAACTTCCCACAATGTCCTGGGATGCGCTTGATCAGGTCCTCGAGATTTATCTACCTTCATGATTTCTAAGACCTCCAGCACTTCCTCTTCTGTAATGTGAACTGTTTTCAAAACATCTATATTTATTTCCCTAAGTTCTTTAGCTTCCATTTCTTTCTCCACAGTAAAAAAAATGACCCAAACTCATTTAAAATCTCTCCCATCTCCCAAGATTCAACACAAAGACAATCTCATTGATCTTTAAAGGGTCCTATTCTCTCTCTCTCTAGTTGCTCTCTTGCTGTCAGTGTATTTGTAGAATCTTTCTGTATTATCTTTAACTTATCTGCCGAGGTTATCTCATATCCCCTCTTTGCCTTCCTGATTTCCTTAGTCATAAAGTCATAGAGATATACAGCATGAAAATAGACCCTTCAGTCCAACTCATCCATGCCAACCAGATATCCTCAATTAATCTATGCCCATTTGGCAGCTTTTGGCCCATATCCCTCTAAACCCTTCTTAGTCATATACCCATTCACCTGCCTTTTAAATATTGGAATTGTACCAGCCTCCATTACTTCGTCTGGCAGTTCATTCCATATACGCACCATCCTCTGTGTGAAAATGTTGCCCCTTAGGTCCCTTTTAAGTCTTTCCACTCTCATCTTAAACCTATGCCCTAAGGGTGCCTGAAACTCTTTATTCTCTTCCAGAGGTTTGGTTGATCCCAGTTATCTTTAATATAAGATTCTTTTTTATTGTTGACTAGAACCACAATATGCTTATTCATCCATTGTTCCCTAATTCTACCAGCTTTACTTTTCACTCTAACAGGAACATACTGCCTCTGAACTCTCATTATCACACTTTTGAAGGCCTCCTAATTGTCAGTCGTCCCTTTACCTGTGAACAGACTAATCAACTTTTGAAAGTTGTTGTTTCAAACCCTTAAAATTTGCCATACTCCAATTAAGAACTTTAAATTTTATGGAATATATTCTTTACCTTAACTGTGTTAAAACTAATCGTATTATGATCACTAGTCCCAAAGTGTTCCCCTGCCAACACTTTAGTCACTTGCCCTACCTTATTTCTGAAGAGCAGTTCAAGTTTTGCTCCTTCTCTGGTGGGAATGTTTACATATTGTTAAAGAAAAGTTTTTTGAACATATTTAACAAATTCTTCACCATCCAAACCTTTAATACTATGACAGTTCCAGTCAATGTTTGGAAAATTGAGATCCCCTATTGTTACAACTTTACTATTCCTGAATATATTTGAGATTTCTCTACATATTTTTGTCTCAGTTTTCATCTGACTATTGGGGGGGGGGGTGCCTATAGTACATTCCCATTAAGTAATCATCACTTTTTTATTCCTAATTACAACACATATTTTCATGATCCCTCTAGTTAAAGCAGTAATGTTTTCCTTAACCAAAAATGCCACATCCCTCCCCTCTTGCCTTTCTTTCTATCCTTCCTACAGCATATAAAACACAGAACATTGAGCTGCCAGTCCTACCCTTCCATCAGCCAAGTTTCTGTAATAGTTAAGACATCCCTGTCCCATGTTCCCATACATGTCCTAAGACCCCTTGCATTGAAATAAATGCAGTTTCATTCTTCAGAGTTGCTTTGTTCACTGACTGGCTCTTGTCTGTCATTTCTAAATAACATTCTCTTTTCTGATTCAGAAATGGGACGAGGTGAGTTCAGGATATCGGGTTAGTACGGACGAGTCAGATCAATGGGTCTGTTTCCGTGCTGTGTAACTCTACTGTTATGTTATTAACATACTTTGAATATTGTCACATTATATATTTCTTATATTTAGTAAACATTCTAAATCATGAATTTTTATCTATTGCTCAGTTGGTAGCACTCTCATCTCTATTTTAAAAATAACTAGAATCAAAGCCCACTCCATGGGTACAAAAGTCAAAGCTAACACTCCAATACAGTTTTGAGGGAGAGCTGTAGTGTCAGATGTGCTGTCTTTTGGATATGATGTTAAACTAAGGTCTCATAAATCTGCATGGTTGTGTGTAAAATAATCCCATGGCACTATATCAAAGAAGTAAGAAATTCACAGTATTCTGGCAAATGTTTATCCCTCAAAGAACAGAATATCTGAACATTACTATAATGACAGTTCTGGGAGCAAAGTATAACATTGGCTGCCATGTTTGCGTAACACTTCAAAAGTATTTCATGGGCTGTAAAACGCTTTGAGACAGCCAGTGGTTTTGAAAAATGCTACATAAATGCAAAGGTTTTATTCGTTATCCATTTGTATGCAGTTTAGCTCACAACATTTATACAGATCTCAATAACAAAAAGTGTTGGGGAAAATCAAGAGGTCCATCAGCATCAGTGAAAAGACAGCTAACATTTTGATTCAAATATCATTATTTAAATACACCTCAACAATATGCACTTATTCAAAAATATTCATAGAAATCTGAGCACATTTGTGTGCGGTATAAATTTATACTTTCATATTAAACTGTTTATACAGAGCATGTTAATATCTTTGAATACTAATGCAAGTGTCGTTGACTGCAACATTCTGTGGTGACCAGTTTAAGATTGTAACTGAGGTGTTTGAACAGTGCCTTGTAAATGTACCCCAGCAGAACGGAAATGAGTTTTTTTTCTCAGAACCCTCCAATAGATACATTTTATAGAACTGTAGCTTAAAACTTTGAATGGAGCAGTCGAGGTATTACTCGTCACATAGGAAACAAGCAGGATCCCCACCCAAAGAAGTACATCACTGAGATAACAAAATCGTCTATTCTACAGCCTGGAGCCGGCCTTCTGCAGAGATTCAGCGGAACGTGATTTGCAAAGGTTGGGGAACTCGTTTGTAGAGGCGGAAGGATTTCTCTTTTGTTTCCCACCCTGGCGGCGGATGACGTCAGTGTGCTGAGTCACGCGGGCGCGCTCCCGCAACCTGGGAAATGGTTACATGCAAAACGAGGGGCGATGGGGGGGGCGGCAAAGGAAGGTTTAATGGAGATTTCTTTTAAATGCTGCAATTAATAATATATGCAAGGGGCACACGTCCTCTTGATAAGCGGATGCACTCCAGATCTTTGCAACAAATGTAAGGGATGCTCTTAATAAATGTTAAGGAAAAAGAACATGTCTTTGCCGTGAAATGAGACTGCATTATCTTCATTTTAAAAATGCACCACATTTTCGTTGCTGAATGCATGTTAAAGGCAGATTGCTGTCTTATATTGCATTGTCTTATATTGCAACAGTTATAGTGCAGGGGGCTGCAACAGACTTTTTATTGCCTCCTCTCAAACACTTCGTGCAACCGGGCATGAATCATCAGACGGTCCACGTGTTCGAAACAATGCATTGGATTATCCGGCTGGAATTTAACCAGCTGATTGCAAAAAAAGAGACATGCCTAACACTTCAATGCGGCGTTGCACAGTAATGCAACATCCTCTTCAATCTCCTAACCTTAGTTTTGTTTAAAAAATTGATTCAAGGAGGAAGATAAATAATGTATTGAATGAGAGCAGTCTGGTTTGATCTCCCCATCTTTACAACCTGCTTCTCCCAGCCCATAAACTGACTACAACGTTACAGCGAAGGCTTTCGAAAAGGAAGAGAGCGAGTAGGGGGAATGGAGGAGAAGGAAGGTTTTTCTTAAACGAAATGGAAAGTGTGCAGCAGCAATAGCATATCATTACTTGTATAACCATCGAATAATTTAGGAAAGTTCATTACACTATAGTTTGAGTGCTAAATCTGATTCTGAGTGTGAACTAATAGCGAAGATCAGCTCAAGGCAATAATCAAAAATTAAACCCCATAACCCAAGAGTTTTAGCTCAGTTCAATAGTGTATTGACCATTTGGGTTTATATGGAAGGGGGCCAAAATTATTTTACACAATGCGTTTACTCCAGAGTGCAGCAACTCTATGTATGTGTGCAGACTTGCGTAAGCATGTGGTAGTTTATTTTAGAAAACATAAGGGTTTAGAAAACAACATTTATTGTTTAATCTATTTACCATATAAAAAAAACTGAATGATGGTTTGTCATTCCAATAATCTGAATTTGTGTTGTAATGGACGGAATACTGCAGGACAAAGAAACCTGGTTTTCTGGGATAATTTGTGAATCAAAAACTCTGACAATATAATACTGGAACACAAGCATTTCGTCCTCGTTCAGTGGAAACAATGAGGTCTATACACAAGGCAAAAAATCTCAGCGCTGACTGGTCACTATGATTTTTACATGCAAAGGATAACTTCCATCATTTCAGGCAGTGAGAAGTGCTGATTGGCGTCAAATCAGTTTGAGGTAAATGCTCTCCCATAGATAAGTCTATTTCTTTTCCTTCTGTTGATGCGTTTAACCAAATTACATATTTTCATATTTTATTATCAAACATTATATCTTATAAGAATAAGCAAAATACCCAATCATCATGTGTTTACAAAGCTTGCAATACAGTGTCCAATGTTCGATGCATTTCTGCAATGGGCCATAATTTGCTGGATAATACGGAGTCTGTGAAGAAGTGCTCTGACAACCCATTTAAGTAGGGCTTGTAGTGGGGCACACTTGAGAATACGGGAAGCTGTCTACATGCATACACACGGCCCCTGATCTTTGTAGACAGAAGACATGCACACATTGTACCTGTTCACACTCAAAATAGTTGACAGACATTCTGGTTTGTTTCTCAGGGTGACCTCCTGACCATCAGAATCAACTTTCCTGTTTAAACTTGAAACAAAAGTAGGCTGTTAATTGTCAATCATCATTCTCTCATGGTATTCTCACCATGCAGTGCCTCGATCAATCAGAGCCCGCTTGCTAAACAATCAGCGCTCTCCAGTCATGCAGTATGAATGCTGGTCTTCACCCTGAATTGGCATACTTGTGAAATGCTGTCATTATTGCAAGATGCCAAGCTTTAACAAATGTCTTTTTTTTAAGCAAATACTGCTTTGCCTAAGGCACGGTGACCCTCAGGTTAAACGGCCACCAGTCGTCTCTGCCTAATGAGAGAGCAGCCCTACGCCTGATAAGGCTTTACCCTTTACCTTACTGAATACTGATACTCTTATTGTAGTTAGGAAGGTTTGAGGCATTCAAAAAAGAATTCAATGGTTATTTGGAAATGGACAATGTACAGAGTTACGGGAAGAAGGTAAGAACATTACACTAAGTGAGATGCTCGTTCATTGAGCTTGTGCACATGTGATGGGCTGAATGGCATCCTCTGCCTGTAACAATTCTGGAATCTTGGCTTGAAAATATATCAACTATATTTTGCTTGCCTTTTTGACTTAACTCCTTATGCTGTTTTGCTAGGTAGCTTTGTTTGCTTTGCCTACAGATGGTGTGCATGCCATTCTTGGTTTCATAAAATCATATGCCACAGAAGCATGTGACCCAATGAATGTAAGCCAGTATTTATACTCCACACTAACCTCCTTCCACCTACTTCAGCCAACGCTATCTACATACGCTTTGTCAAGATTGTGACCCATGACAGTGCTGCTCCAGGGAAAGTGGAACAGATTAGGGAAAACCCATTCCCAAAACGAAAGGAAAGGAACATGCTCCTCGGCAAACATCACTGACGGAGACCACCAGAAGTGTAACAGTGAGGTGAAAACGTTGCCAATTGTGTGTTGAAAGGATCAAAACCAAGTTTCAATTCTCAACCAGTTCAATTTGGATGATGTTAAGTTAAATAAGAGTGAGTTGTACTGTGTTCATTTCTGGTTTCCCTGCTATAGAAAAGATGTTGTTAAACTTGAAAAGGTGCAGAACAGACTTACAAGGATTTTGCTGGGGTTAGAGGGTTTTAGCTATAGGGAGAAACTGAATAGGCTGGGGCTATTTTCTTTGGAATGTCACAGTTTGAGGAGTGACCTTATAGAGGTTTGTAAAATCATGAGGAGCATGGATAGGATGAATAGCCAAGGTATTTTTCCCAGGGTAGGGGAGTTCCAAAACTAGAGGGCATAGGTTTAAGGTGAGAGGGGAAAGATACAGAAGGAACGTAAGGGGCAACTTTTTCATGCAGAGGATGGTGCATGTATAGAATGAGCTGCCACAGGAAGTGATGGAGGCTGGTACAATCACAACATTTGAAAGGCATCTTGTTGGGTACATCAATAGGAAGGAGTTAAAGGGATATGGGCCAAATGCTGGCAAATGGGACTAGACTGATTTAGGATATCTGGTTAGCATTGGTGAGTTGGACCGAAAGGTTTGTTTCCATGCTGTACAGCTCTATGATTCTATGAGATGCAGGGTGCAAGTCCATCCTGCAGGAGGCAAACCTTAGATTACTATCCACCAATGTTCTAGCAATTCAATTCCTAAGCATGCCTGAATCCAGTATATGGATTGTGGAAGTGGACAGTGAAGGATTACAACTCAGAGAGACAACATTGCTCAAGGAGCAAGTCTGGCTACCAACACCAAAGTAACTGTTGAAAGCTTAGGTTGAAGAGAATAAATGCAGAAAGTGTGTGTGAGTTATTGTCCCAGTTTTGTCTTGTTTTTTTCACATTGCCCTTCTGATGGAACACTGACCGCAATGGAAAGGGATAAATTTTATTTGTGTCTGTTTCTTATGGTGGGGAAATGTCCTGACAGTGTAATTTATGGACTATCAATTTTCATCTTCCATCACCTGATTGTAAAACTTGTGATCTTCATGGAGTAAAATGGTTTAATAAAGAAAACAAGACATAGACCTAAATGGCTGCTGTGAACAACTGACCACTGATTGGTTTCCTGGACTTGTTTCAATGTGAAATAATGAAATTGTCTGAATTGAAATTACCATTTTATCCAGAGGCATTACAACGTGTTAACTAGTCAGACATCAGGAAACCCACATCCCCTGTTTTTATTTACACTTATATGATAGGTTGCACATGTTAGACATGAAAGGTTGCCTGCAACTGTCCGGCTTGGAAAGACACTAAAGCCAGACTCAGGAATGCAAAATGCACTGTACTTTAGTCACTGCTTGTCAGAACAGAAGACAGAGAGAGATAGAAAATAAATTGGTAACAGCAAGAAGTCGAACTCTTATTCCTGCTTCCTTCTTTTCACCTTGAAAGCCAGTATTAGTCATAAAATAAATGAGAAACTCTGTTCACTAAGAACTCAAGGATTCCACAAATTTTGCTGCTGCTGAGGGTGCAAGACATTATGTAAATAACCATTATCTCAGGTTCAACTATAATAATACAAAAAGTTTTAAAACTGCATATTCTTTATTTGCCTATTGTACTGGACACTCCGAATTTTAAACTTTATTTCTGACCTTGTGTGTGTGGGTATGTTTGATGTGTTTTATTAATTTTGTGGAGTAGTAAGCAATAAATGTCCTCTTTCTTTTGCTCAAGAATAACTTACAAATGATGGCTTAATTTTTCCAGGAACTATATTTTAATTGTGGTGTAATACAATTGCATGCAAAAATGAATTTAAACATTTTGGTGTGTCTAACTGAGGGGATTAAAAAGAGAGGAGCCAATTCAACCTCCATGATGTCATTGTAACACCTTCTATTCAACAACTGTGACACCACAGATGTTATCTGACCTATTGAGTTCTTCATATACTTTCTGTTTATATCCCTCAAGTATTTTTCCTTTATTCTTTATGAGGTGGGGGCATCGCTTCTTGCATATCCATCCATCTTAGGCTATTTCAGAGGCCTGTTAAGAGTCAACCACATTACAGTGAGATATCAGTCATATAGAACATAAGAGCAGCAGTAGGCCATTTGGCACGACTTGATAAAATCATGGCTGATCTAGTTGCGTTCTCATGTCCAGTTTCCTGTCTCCTCCATTGACCATCAAAAATCTATCCAACCCTGCTTTGAATAAATTCAATAGCCCATCCTTCACTGCTTTCTGGGGAACAATGAGAAAACATTTTCATAAAACAAAGAACTGCAGGTGCTGGAAATCTGAAACAAAACTAGAAATTGCTGGAGAAATTCAGCAGGTCTGGCAGCATCTGTGGGGAGAAGGCAGAGTCAATGTTTCAGGTCCAGTGACCGTTCTTCAGAACATAAAAACATCTTCGTCTCTGTTTTAAAAGGGAGACAGCGTATTCTTAAAACGTGTCCCCAGTTTTAGTCTCCCCCAGAAGTGGAAACATATCATCTGCATCCACCATGTAAAATCCCCTCAGGATCTTATATTTCAATAAAAGCACCTCCCATTCTTCGATACTCCAATGAATAAAGGCCCTACTTGTGCAATTTCTCTTCATAAGAAAAGCCCTTCATTCCAGGAATGAGTTGATGATGCAATTTTACTGTGTTCCAGATATGGCCTGACCAATGTGTTAACATAAGAATATAAGAAATAGGACCTTCTGGCCCATCGTACCTGCTCCGCCATTGCTGATCCTTTTTTGGACTCAGCTCCATTTCCCCAACTGCTCACCATAACCTTTAATTCCTCTACTGTTCAAAAATGTATCTATCTTTGCCTTAAAAACAGCTGCTGCAAAATTTCAAATTCAAAATTCTCACCCGTTGAATTTCCAGAGGGTCTTTGTCTGTGTGGCTTCATCCCTAAAGTAAAAGAAATAGAGATCTTACATTTATATACCTAGTGACCATACCTTAAGGATGTCAAAGCAAATAATTGATTTATTTTGAAGTGCAATCTGTAATATAAAAGTTGTGCCAAGTCGCATTGATCCAGTACACTGATCTTCTCTGCCCCCCAGTTAACCAACGCCACAAACTATCCATTGTTTTCAAATCCTTCCATGGCCTCATCCCTCCCTCTTGGGTCCTACAGCCCATCATGATCTCTGTGTGCCTCCAAATCTGGTCTCATGTGCATTCCTAGTTACTATTGACCTATCACTAGCATTCAGGCCTTCAGATGCCTGGAACTCAAGACTGGAATCACCCTCCTGAAGGCTAAGTTAGATAGTTTCTGAAATGTTTTGGTTTATTTTATTTATTCGCTGCCCCACAAACTTGTGACAATGCAAGTGATGGTAATGTAGTTGATCTCAGCAATGTGGCCATTGACTAAATGATAAACAGATGGTACCTCAGTTGAATGTCTAGCATTTTTGACAATGTAGTAATCTCTTCCACAATAGCTGGGTCAATTTGAATCACTTGCTCAAATAACCATAGGTCTCCCCTTGCCCAAGAAACTTTTTGAAAATTCTCAGAAGTCTTCTCATAATTCAGCAAAATGTAAGGGTAAGTGGAAAATGGAGATTTTTGACCGAAATGTCAACTTATTTACAAAACCATTGGCATTGTAGCTTCTGAGCCACTTTGATACTTTTGATTAAAATAATTATTGTTTCAACGTACATTACGTTGTCATTCTTCAATGGTTTATCACGTATCTTGTGTCAGATATTATTCGTGTTATGGTGCCAAGAGTTGTCTATCTGCTACTGACTCTAGTTACCCATGTATTTCGTTGAAACTAATCTACAAAATTGTAAAAGTAATCTAAGTTTTTAATAGTAGATGTTGTATAATACAACCATTCCTGCCTGTCAAACATTTGCATTAGGGAGGTGGTTTTATAGTGGTAATATCATCCAGAACCCCAGGCTGATGTTCTGAGGAAATGGTGAAATTCCTGGGAAATAGTGAAATTTGAATTTGGTTTTTAAAAAAAAGCTAGCCTAATGGCAACCAAGTAACCACTGTCGATTGTTATAAATCTTGTCTGGTTAACTAATGTCCTTTAGGAGAGGAAATCTCCCATCCTTAACTGATTTGGTCTACATATGGTGCCAGAGCCATAGCAATGTGGTTGATTTTTAACTGCCCTCTGGCAATCGTAGATAGATAAAAAATGCTAGCCTAGCCAGTAATGTCCATGCACAAATAATTTTTTTATACAACTTTATTTTTTCCCAACTTAAGACATGATGCAATGTGTATCATAACATAAATCTTTATATGATTCTTCCAATGGCTACTCCAGAATATCAAGATTTATGCTTTTTATAACAATCTTTTGCATTTCTGTAACTGGGCCAGAATAGTAACAGTTATTGAGTTTTTGGATACACTCAGCAAGGGTGTCTGATGACAAAGGACAGTGAGTGAGTTGGTGAACTGTGCATTTTGCCGACTGGTAGCATCAATGTTGCATTGCTCAGTGAACTCGTTCACTGTGGAACAGTGCACTGTGTGTCTGCTGTTTCATCACTGGGCTTTCTGCCCTGAAGGGAAATCATTAAAGCAGCAACATGTTCAACCCTTTACATGAAATGACAGAATCATTTTAACTTGTCCACTGACAAGATGCATCCTTTGATGTGGTAGGATCTTAATCTTTTCAGATCCAGTGCTGACAATTATAATCAAAATACCATGAAATATTACTTTAATTTGCTTTCAGATGCATGCTTAAGCCTGTTATTTAACGTTTCTTTAACTGCATATAGCCTAGAGTTGTGTCAGTGATCGCATGAACAAAATATTAAAACATTTGTGCCTCAGTGGCAAAATAACGGGGAAGAACACTTCACCCATTACAGCAATGGTGTCAGATATGTCCAACAAATTAATTCAAAAGAGGCAATTTATTTTTACAAATCGCTATTCAAGTTGTGTTGATTTAATTTGTTAGGTCAGAAATCACACAAAACCAGGTTATAGTCCAGCAGGTTTATTTGAAAACACAAGTTTTCATAGCGTAGCCCCTTCATCAGGTGACATGAGAAAGAAGCACACAGAACACAGAATTTATAAGTAAAAGATCAAAGGGTCGCACAACTGGTGAGGATGTATTAAACAAGCCTAAAATGCTGGTGAATCTTTAATCAGTTAGAAGGTTTTAATTAATTAATATGAATATGTAAATCCCTGAATTTCTTTCAAGTCACTGCCTTGAGAAAACTAAAGGTTTCATCAGAGTAAAGAAGAGGTGACATTTTCAGTCAGACAATGGATGTTAGGTGTGAGGCCTTGTTTAGAATCTGTTTGTGTTTTGGTTCGGTTTGTTAGTTTCCACAATTGCAGCACTTTTATCAGTGTATCATCATCATCAGGATCTCACCATAGATTACATTTGGATCCTTTTGGTTTCAGAACTATCCCACCACAACATATCATCATTCTTGGTTTCCACTGAATTGGCACTTCTGTACACTCTGATAACAGTTTGTGATTTGATAATGAAATTGACTAGCTCGTAGCTGGCCTCTAGTTATAGAGTCATACAGTATCAAAACAGACCCTTTAGTCCAACTCATCCCAAACTAAAGTAGTCTCATTTGCCTACATTTAGCCCATTTCCCTCTCAACCTTTCCTATTCACATACCTGTCCAAATGTCTTTTAAATGTTGTAACTTGTACCTGCATCGACCACTTCCTCTGGAAGTTCATTTCACATATGGACCACCCTCTGTGTGAAAAAGTTGCCCTCAGGTCCCTTTTAAATTTTTCTTCCCTCGCATTAAAGTATGCCCTCTAGTTTTGAACTCTCCAACCCCAGGCAAAAAACAGAGATAACGCAGTGTGGAGTTGGAGGAACACAGCAGGCCAGGCAGCATCGGAGGAACACTGAAAGTTGACTTTTCGGGTCAGGACCCTTCTTCAGAAAATGGAGAAGGGTCCCAACCTGAAAAGTCAATTTTCCTGCTCCTCTGATGCTGCCTGGCCTGCTGTGTTCCTCCAGCTCCACACCACGTTATCTCTGACTCCAGCATTGGCAGTTCTTACTATCTCCCAGAGAAAAAATACCTGCTTTTCACCTTGTCAAAGCCCCTCGTGATTTTATAAACCTTTATAAGATCACACTCTCAACATCCTATGCTGCGCTGCAAAAAGCTCCAGTTTATCCAGCCTCTTTTTATAACTCAAACCCTCTAGTCCCAGTAACATCCTGCTGAATCTTTTCTGTACCCTCTCCAATTTAATAATATCCTTCCTATAGAAGGGCGATCAGTACTATATGTCGTACTCAAAAAGTTGTGATAAGATCCTTGGGGAAATATTCTGCCAACAACTCTTCTGGTAATACTCATCTACAAGGCTTATTAGCATTAATTGGCAAAGAATTAACCACTTGCCCGTCTTCAGCAGAAGAGGCATAATAGTAAGATAACAGATTATATTAGTTTAAGGCTGGTAACTACATTAGCATTAGGTAAGAGACATTGTTATCTCCTAAGAGAAAGTAACTAGATATGTGTTACATTGTTACAGATTTCACAGCTGACTAACTGAACGACTAACTTAACTAACTTAGAACTGAATAGCTCCTCCCAGAGATAGTAATTTATTTATCAGTTTGTAGCGATATTTCAATGTTTTTGTGTTAACCCTTTCGGGCTAACTGCCTTACAACATAAAAAACCATTCAAGCATCAAGGGGACAGCATACATATTTCCACCCTTTGTGAAGGTTATTTTTTTCCATCCACCATCTATTGATTCTGTTCGACGTGAGCATAACCCTTGAATGGCTTATTGAGGCACTCAACCAAAGTTTGAACTACAGACATGAGACACCATGGCGTAACTGACTTTTGAGTTATTTCTTTGTAAGCACCTCTTGATCTCATCAGTTATGTGAGATCCAAACATGCCCTGTGCTAATTAGCTACATTCATTGTGTAAACCACTGGGACACCTATTCTACACATTACTGATCCATAACTTCACTCCATCCTTATCCATCTAACCATTGCCATGGATGTGCTAAGGGAATTTGATTTTCAGAAAGAGCTAACATTGAGAAATTACCATAGGCTCTAAAAGTTTCCATTGGCCATGTAAACTGATGCTTTCATGAATTGTGTCTTCCCATGTCTTGTGATTTTCACTCAAACTATTTTGAACCCTTCCACTGATTGCTGGAATTGGACGTGGGGGATACCAAAGGGGAAGGCTATGCAATTAATGAGGTAAGTTTGGTCTGACATGGTTTTTCCCTTTTTCATTCACAGGCTGAGGGCATTGGTGGCTAGGCAGCATTTATTGCCCATCCCTAATTGCCTAGAGGGCAGTTAAGAGTCAACCACATTGCTGTGGGCCTGGAGTCACATGTAAGCTAGACTAGGTAAAGATGGCAGATTTCCTTCCCTAAAGGGCAGTAGTGAACCAGATGGGTTTTCCCCAATAATCGGCAATGGATTCATGGTCACCATTAGATTCTTAATTCCAGATATTTTATTGAATTGAAATTCCACCATCTGCTATGTTGGGATTTGAACCCAGGTCCCCAGAACATTAGCTGGGTCTCTGGATTAACAGTCCAGCGATAATACCACTAGGCCATCGCCCCTTCCTATGGTGGAGAAATGGTGAGAAAACTTGCTAGACCTCATGGTGAAAAGGTCTCTGAAAATCTCAACACAACTTGCACTTAGCCGAACAAAGTGAGATCAGTACCTTTTGTTCTTTTATCTTTAATTATACTGCTCACTGCAATGGCAACTTTTCAAAATGTGCTTTGCATGACCAGTTTCTTATATCTGATAAGCAATAGTAAACGTACCACAGTCCTAGTACACTGGTCTCTCATTAGAGAGATGACTTGTGGTGGTTTAACCTGAGGATCACCATGCCTCCGGTGTGAGGGAAGGTTGAGAAGGACAGTCCTTTATTGTAACGTCAGCCACTGTAGGAATTAAACCCGTGCTGTTGGTATAACAACCAGCTATCCAGCCAACTGAACTAACCAATTCAAGCAAGTAGCTTATGCATTCTTATAATTTTACCAGCATGCTGTGGCAATTGACATCAGGAATGAAAACAGCTCCTGGACCTGTAGGTTTAGACACCAAGACAACCACAGTACTTTTATTTATTGAGGATGGTGATTTGACTCTCTGACCTTTGGCCCCAGCCAGAGGGCCAGCAGCCTTGCCAGTATCACTAGTAGAGTAGGCAATGCTAGGGTTGCAAGAGGAAGGAGAGTCACCTCATTATTGAGGCACCCTAGTAGATACAAGGGAAAGTTTTGTTACCTGGCAAGGCCAGGCAGGCAAATTCCAGCATTGAGAGGTGGCAAGGTAAGGGGTTGGATACTAGATGTGAAAAATCTCAGTGTGGTTTTTAAAGAGTGCCTATAGGCCATTTAGCTACCATCATTGCATGTTTCCAGTGGATGCATGGCTAAACTGCTGCCTTCTCCACCTTTGATATGGCTTTCCTCCCCACCCTGTCCACTACCATTATGTTATGTAGTTGGGAGCGCTGGCCCTTTAAGGGACCTAGTCAGGTGTTCCAGAGGGGCGCAGCTTGGGTCCAGTCTAGAGTCTGGTATATGGAGCATCATTAATAAAGTGTTCCTGTTCAGATTTACTACTTGTTTACCTGGTATATAATTCCTGCTTCCAGAAGGAAGGACCAACATGACACATTATACCACTCATCCTATCTCACAGCCCAGCTCCGGAGTTCTGTGTAAAATTCAGCTCATGTATTCCACTACATTAAGGCACAACATCAGTCTCACAGAGAATGAACATATTTCCTCCCGGGGTACCTGCTGCTGCCTCCACCAGGCTAACAGCTTCACTGAACACCAGAATGGTCTGAATACCAACAATCCTCAATTGTCAGAGAACACATGAATGCAGTCAGAAGAAGGACCAGAAGATCAATTGTTTCAGAAATAGCACCTAATCAGCATTCCCAAAGTAAAGCAAGATTATTATTTCTCCATGCAACAGATTAAAGTCAGCCCGAGAAACACACTTAATCCATCAGAATGCTCCTCAGTGGAATATATTGATTGGGGTATGGTTTGGAGATGCACTTGCTAATCACATGTTCCTGACATTGTACTTTTGTGAAATTCTCATTCAATCAGAGCCAGAGGCCTGTACAGAGTAGAGGAAGCTGTTGAGCCTATTACTTCTGTGAAAGCTCTTTGCTGCAGCAATTCCAAGCTGACTTCAGTGTTCTACTTCTCCCCATTACACTATGCTATGTTCTTTTTCAAATCGTTAGCTGGTCACCCTTTAGAGTATATAACGGAAATGAAATTTCTACAATGGATGGAGAAACAACTTGGTAGATTGCCAAGCTGCTGAAGGCAAGATCTTTTCCTAAATCATCCACAACTCAGGATGTTTCTACTTCCCCAATCTTATTAAGTACACAGGCTTCTGGGGCTGTTTTCTCACCGAAGATATGCTACTTCACTTTTCTTTATCACTGAACTGCATTCGCCAGCCAGTCCAGTAACTTGCCTGTATCCTCCTCTAACCTGTTCCATTCTTTCTCATAGTTTACCTTGCCCTTCTTGCTCCCAAGAGATTAGACTTTGGATCTCACAAGTACAGTTGAGGCAAATAGGTCAGAAAAAAACAACGAGCAAAATTAAGAGATGATGAAGCAGATTGAAACAAAACACGGACAAAGACCATATGACATGAGACTGCGCTGTACATTCAATGTAATTCCTAGTAATTTACTATCATAAGAAGTTTCAATTGCATTTTTCCTAGTCTAAATCCAAATCATAGAACATAGAACAGATGTTGTGCCAAACTTTTACCCTAAACCTAACCCCTACCCCTACCTATACTATCATCCATATGCCTATCTAATAGCCGCTTAAATGCCCCTAATGAGGTTGACTCCACTACCCTCTCTGGCAATGCATTCCACACCCCTATCACTCTCTGTACCTACCTCTGACATCTCCCCTATATCTACCTCCACTCACTTTAAAACTATGCCCCCTCGTAATAGCTACCTCCACTCTAGGAAAAGGTCTCTGGCTGTCCACTCAATTCATGCGTCTGATCATTTTGTACACCTCTATCAAATAATTTTCATAAATACAAAGAAAATAGCTTCAACATGCTGTCAATTCCAAACACAATCCTTATTTGTTGTTTTGTGTTCATTAGTCAGCCCTGTCGCTGTGCTGGGTTGGTTAGCTCAGTTGGCTAGACAGCCTGTTTATGGTGTAGAGTGATACCAACAGCATGGGTTCAATTCCTAGACCAGCTGATGTTACATGAAGAGCTTGACCTCTCCTCTCCCCTCCCCTGAGGTATGATGATCCTCAGATTAAATCAATTTTTCTCTAATGAGAGAGAACACTATGGCCCCCTTTACTTCTATATTCCCTTTAACACATTACACTTTAATTCTCAAAACAAGTCACCCACGTGGGACCTGATCAAACATCTTCTGAAAATTCACGTATTCAAAATATGTCAAGGATATTACCCTTTACAATGAATATTGAATATTGCACTGAATATTGCTGTCTAGTCCATTATTTGCAGCACGTTGTGATCCAGAGTGGAGTTGTTGAAAAGGTGGTAGAAGCAGATTTTCAAAATGGAACTCCGATAAATACTTGAAAATGAAAATCTCTTTATTCCTTTTTTGGCGACGGTCTAGTGAGCTGGCGCAATTGGTTGTCTGTCTCTAACTGGCACATCCACAGAGGGTTCAATAGTCTTCAGAGAATAACCCTTGTTCCCTAGGATCCACTTTAGGATCTGAAAGGAAGATTGGAAGTGGACTACTGGAAAACGAAGGAGTCCTGATAAATAACCCAAAACCTGAATCAGATTCTCATTGCCAGGGACAATTTTCTTTTTGGACAAGTGCTATCACACAATTGTCCTTGACAACCATGTTCCTAGTTCTTCTGCCCTCATGATGGCAGGGGGTTGACAAGCCTTTTCATCGCCTGATAACCGAGTGCCCACTGTCCCTGTTATCTGTACAGTATCAAAGGTATCTCCTTACAAAATTCTCAACTCCTGCCTTTGTCCCTTAGGAGGCTGCAATGACTGGTTTCCCCATACCCTCCTGTCTTCGGCAGATCTACAACAGATACTTCCTCAAACCCACGCATTTCTTTCAATATTCCACCTTCCACTTCAAACCAAGCTTTTCATGAACTTTTAAAAGACTTAATTTGATCTCAATAAGAGGAGAGCTCAATCCCTGCCCTTTGCCCACCCTGGCTAACATCACCAGTGTCTGGAATGACACCCTGAAACTGAAACATTAGTTCATGCTAATATGTTCAGCTCCAGTCCTACCACCACTGCTTCTATTACTGCCCTTGGGGAAGCTTGAAACCTCATGTTTCTGTCAAGCTGACAACTCAACTGCTTTCTGTGGTTTACCTCAGGAAGGATGTTATTGCCATAAAGGGAGTGCAACAAAGGTTCACCAATCTTGTTCCCAGGCTGGTGGGACTGTCCAATGAAGAGAGATTGGGTAAACTGGGCCTGAATTCTCTGAAGTTTTGAAGAATGAGAGGGGAAGCTTGTTGAAATTTACAAAATACTCAAAGGGGTGGACAGAGTAGATCAGGTAAAATGTTTCCCCTGGCTTGGGAGTCTAGAACTAGAGGGCACAGTTCAAAAATAAGGGGGATGCCATTTATCTGAGTGGAGGAATGATTTTATTCAGAGGGATGTGAAGGCTTAGTCTTCTAGTATGTTTAAGTTGGAGATATTTAGATTTCTAATTCTTCGTGTACATGGTTTTGGGGATGGGATAGGTAAAATACATTGAGGTGTTCCATTAGCCTTCATCATTTTGAATGGTGGGCTAAGTTTGTTGGGCTGAATGACCTACTCCTCTTCCTTTGTTTCTATGTTCCTATCATTGCTGTTTCTGGTTTCCTGGATTTACTTCTAATATTTTACACTTTGATTGGGATAAACATTGTGATCTCAAAACGGAGACAGGTGACACTCACATTTCAGGCACCATGTGACTTTGCACCCCTGATTCATTCATAAAACTCCAGGCTGTTTTATTACTGTGTTATCCTTTCTGCTCCTGTTTCATATCCACCCTAAGGTACATATCTTCATGTCCATCTGAGCTTATTATTTAAAACTGCTTTACTCTTTACTGAACAATTCCAACATATATGAGTGTCTTCCTATATGCTAAGAATCGCTCTTTACAATGAACCATTTTATCTTATTGTTTCTGATTTAATAATCAACCTTGAACTTAATTACAGGGTTTTACTCACTCTATATAAATAATCTGATCCCCCATGATTTAATTATCACCTTGTAATCACTTGAAGAGAACTGTCTGAACCCTTAATTCAATTACTGTTCCCAGACCCTTATAAATTATCTAAAGGCCTTGCTCAGATTATAGCCTAGTAATCACTTCAAGATAGCAATTTTATTTTAACTTCGTAACATAATACAGAACAACAAAACCGACAACCTCTATCATTTACCATGGCAAGGGGAGCAGATGCACAACCCCGCAAGGGTTCCCTCCAGTCCACACACAATGTCACTGTTCTTTCACTGTCGCTGCGTCAAAATGTTGGAACTCCCAACAGTAGTGAAGCTAACCACAGCAACTCAAGAAGACAGTTTGCCACCACTTTCTCTAGGCAATTTGGGATGAGCAATGAATATTGACTCAGCCAGAAATGCCCACATCCTGTGAATAATAAAAATTAATAACATGTAATGCCCATTTTGCTCTGTCTGTGAATGTTCCTTTTATTTATATGGTATAGCACTTACCACATGTAACTAGTTTTAAAATAGAGCATTTGCCTTTGTGCAAACAGATAAATAAAAATGACCAACACCGCAGATGCTGGAATTCAGAAATGAAACAGGAAATACTGCAGGTCTGGCAGTATCTATAAAGAGAAAGACAGAGTGAGCATTTTGAATCTGGTATAAGTCCACTTCATTGTGAACAGTAAAATTGGACTCAATGTTAACTCTGATTCTGTCTCCACAGATGCTGCCAGACCTGCTGAGTTTCACCAGCATTTTCTTTGTTTTTAATTAAAGTGTCACTCAGTGTGCCTTATCTGACTAACAGTTAGCTACTTGTCTGCATCAGCAATGTTACAATACAGCTGTTTTACGTTATAGGATACCACTGTTCAGAGCAACAATACTACATGCTATAGGAGGCCCCCAATTTATGCACATTCAACCTCCAAACACAATCCCATAACAAGTGTGTAATTTAAAGACTCAATGTTTCCGGTGTTGTATAATCCCTACAGTGTGGGGGCAGGCCATTCAGCCCATCAAATCCACACCACCCCTCCAAAGAACATCCCACCCAGACTTAACTCCTACCCTATCTCTGCATTTCCCATGGCCAATCCACCTGACTGCTCAACTTTGGACTGTAGGAGGAAACCCACACAGGCGCAGAGATAATGTGCAAACCCCACAAGGCCCAGGGCTGGAATTGAACTTGGGTCCCCAGCTCTGTGAAACAGCAGTGCTAAATACCAAGCCACTATGCAGTAGCTGCTTTACTTTGTTTCTGCGTTGTGTTCTGACTTGCTCACAAGCGACTTGCAAATGGACTCAGGAATGGAACCCGTTTGCAACGTCCGTGCTATGTTGGATGGTAAATTAGGCCATGTTCTGCCTTTTGTGATCAAAATTGGCAGAAAGCTATCAATTTGTTGGAGCTGTAACCTATGCCCTAGGGAAACTTGAAATACATCCAACTCATTATATTGATGGACACTTGGACAGCCGTGGCAGCTTCCGAAAACAGACATTAGATTCCATACTACAGTAATGAGTGTTTGTCACCTGTTTAGGCACCTCTCCTAAATTGGTCAGTGTATCGGGCATTCTCCTGCATCTGTGATCAAACCAGGGGATAATAAAGGTGAGTTCTTTCACCTTCATGTTCAGTTCAGTTTTACAGCATTACTGCCTTACTCTTTACTAAACTCATAGGCCTGAATCTTACTTTTTTTTTGTCTAAGTGCGAATTATGCTGAGATTTTTGGAGTGGTTTTTACTACGGGTCCTTACAGATTTTCTCAATGTATCTTAACAAACGCACCTCATTATCTACTTACCATGCCCCTAACGTGTCTGTCATGTCCAATTCCTGCCCCATCTCACCATGTGCTAGCTATTCCAAGCACAACTCCTCATTCAATGAATATCCACTGAAAGACCAGCATTAGGGCAGAGCATCTGATTCATCATGATCTTGTTAAATGGCAGAGCAGACTCAACGGGCTGAATGGCCCTCTACTTTCCCCACGTCTTATAGTTTCATGGACTTATACTCGTGCCATCCTTAAAAGGCCACTGTGCAGTCTAATAAATCTGAAATCCCAAAGCTGCCCTTCTCAGTCAAAGATGTTTCCGGGTGTCCAGGAAGGGGAAGATATTACCTCAATTCTCCAGAAGGAACCTGGAGGTCCTGGTCAAGGGGGTGCTCCAAAGGAGAGCAATTCTCTTTCTGGAAGACCATCAGAAGCAACCATGCCACCAGACCCTGATAGCCTCGTCTGAGGTCACCACCTGGTTCAGTACTGTCTCCATAGAGGGGTGTAGCAGACGTGAATGTTGTAAGAATGCCATTGACCTTCTCCACTTCACCAGGGTAAATACCAAAATCTTCTCTCTGCTACGTCACACATCCTTTATTTCTGCTCTTGCACCGACCTCCCACCAAGGTTCATGCTCTGCTGCTCTCACTTTTGCCCAGCCATTCGCACCCACTCCCTGCTTCACACATTTCAATTTGTTCCAGCTTTATAATGAATTCTCACTTACATTCCTTAGCACACCATGCACATTTGTATCTTATTGGCTGGCAGAACAAACTCAAATGGACAAATGGTCTAGTCCTGCTGTTTTTCACTTCTGTTTTTAAGCTCTTTCGTAACTAGAATTTACTGAATGACTGAGCGCTCACCATTCCACCATTGGGATTGAGAATTCCGAAGTCATCAGGTGCTAAAACTACCCACCAAATCCAGAACAAAAGTGATAGATGATAGGAAGGAGTGATCAATCAGCATTGTGGTGACCCTATGGAATGTGAGAAAAGCTGAAAAGAAAAGAATAAGAGGAGAGTTATTTCTAACCGGGAGCTCCGTGGTTTCTTTGGTTAGTCTTGGATAAGTGTGGCACGGTGGCTCAATGCTTAGCACTGTTGTCTCACAGCTCCAGGGACTCAGGTTTGATTCCATCCTCGGGCGACTGTCTGTGGTGGAGTTTGCACATTCTTCCCGTGTCTACGTGGGTTTCCTCCACTTTCCCTCCACAGTCCAAAGGTGTGCAGGTTAGGTGGATTGGCCATGCTTAAATTGCCTTTAGTGTCCAGGGGTGTGTAAGTTAGGTGGGTTAGCCATGGGAAATGCAGGTGTAGGGGAATGAGTCTGGGTGGGATGCTCTTCGGAGGGGTGGTGTGACTTGTTGGGCCAAATGGCCTGTTTCCACACTGAATGGATTCCATGATAATCATTGCTGCTATAAAGTGTTCTATTATCTAGATTGATGGCAGCAGGTTTCAGTACACTGCCTGAGCCTTGGGGATGCACCTAAGATTCATTAGTGCATTCCAATATATCACTGTGAAAGTCAACCTTTGCGATAATACGAGTTATTTTCACTTAGAAGTTGTGTATGTAAGTATATTAGCGTGCATATGCATATCTGTATTGGAAGTGTGATTACAGACAATTCGGCTTAGTGTTTCAAACCTACAGCATCAGTAACTGAAACAGCCATTCCTCCTTTCTTGAATCCCACACTCCCCCATTTTTTACTTATTGCTTATATAAGCTCCTGCCAGTTACACTATGATTGAGAGTCCAGACAACACTGATCTGATGACAAGTTCTGCCAACAGCTAATGGGTGCAAATTAGTGGCAAGAATTGAATCAGTTGCAGATCAGACATCTTCCCAATGTCTCTTTCTTATACTCATGGCGAAAAAAGCAAGTCCTTCACGGTCCAGTTAACACTGTTGTATATGCTATGTATTGAATAACAGAACCAGAGAACATTTAAGTGCACAAGGAGGCCATTTGGCCCATTGCATCAGCACCAGCCCTTCAAATAAGGAACTCACCTACAGTCATTGCCCTGCCTTCGTCCCATAGCCCTTCACTTGCTTCCCATTCAGATAAGCATCTAACTCCCTTTTGAAAGTTTCAATTGAACCCACCTCCACCAATCTCTTAGTTCAGATCATTCCAGAACTTAACCACTAACGACAAAGTTTCCCTCATATCACTTCTGGGTCTTTTACTAATTACTTTATATCTCATTCTTGTTGCCGTCATTAATGTTAACAGTGTCTCCCAATCCACTCTGTCCAGGCTTCTGAATACCTCCATCATGTCTCCTCTCAGTCTTGTCTCTGAAGTGCATGGTCCTAATGTCCCCAAACTATGCTCGTAACTGAAGTTCCTCATTACTGGAACCAGTCTCATGGATCATTTTTGCACTGTCTCTGTCTTCGCATCCTTCCTAAAGTGCAGCTCAGATCTGAATGCAATTCTTCAGCTGAGGCTGAACTAGTGTGATTAATATAAGTTCAAACTATGCTCCTGCACTCTATGCTCCTATTAATAAAGCCCAGGATGTTATACACTCCATTAACTACTTTCTCAACCTGTCTTGCTGCTTTTGATAACATATGTACAGATATAGGCAGGCCCATCTGCTCTTGCACCCGCCCTCCCTAACTTTTGATTCATCCCCCTTATTAAAAATACTATCTCCCATAATCTCTTCCTTACCAATTTTAAAACCTTACAGTCAATAATTCAGCTATTTTTTTCTGCCACTGCATGTACATCAGAGGTCTGTGCGCAGCAGTAGCTTGCAGAAGCAAAGCGATTCATCAGTGCAACTATTAGTATGTACACAGCTTGTGAGGAACCCCCCCTCCCATTGCTTACCGTGTGTGAATTACTTCCTCTTTTCCTATGGCATGGATAGCATTTGTAAAGACAAATACAAAATATTAATTTGACACATTAGCTACGCCTTCTGCCTCCATTCATAAGTGCACTTTTTTAGTCCATGATTGGCTACACGCTTCTGTTTATCACACTTATACTATTAATATGCCTATAGAAAACTTTGAAATTCCCATTATATTAGCTGCCAGTCTCTTCTCATGTACTCTCTTTGTATGTCTTATTTGCTTCTACATTTCATCTCTGAGTGTTCTATGTTTAGCTTAGTTCTCAATAACATTCACTACTTAATGCCTGCCATAAACACATTTTCTTTTCTTCTTTCTCTCAATTTCTATCTCTTTTTGCCATCCAGGGAGGTCAGAATTTACCTGCCTGACCATTGCCTTTTGAAAGAATATACCATGACTATGTCTGAATTATCTTTTCTTTGGACTTCACTCATTTTTCCAATACCAATTTTCCAGCCAATCTTTGACTCCAATTGATTCAGAATCATTCTTACACCATTGAAGCCAATGTTTCTTGCTCTGAACTAATCTTCATCCCTTTCTAAATCAGGTTCACCTTGTTGGTACGATGATTGCTGTTCCATAAATGTCCTCCTATTGACGTTTGATAGTGAAGGGTATGACTGTTGATTCCTGATGACATCAATGGCTTGGTTGAATGGGGGCCAAAGTGGCAATTGGAATTCAATTTGGAGAAATGTGAAGAACTGCATTTGGGGAGGGCAAACAAAACAAGAGAAAAGACAAGAAGTGGGAAAATATTGAGAGAGGTGGAGGAAGTTAGAGACCTTGGGGAATATGTCAGGTGGCAAGACAGGTAGACATGGTGATGAAGACAGCATGTGGAATGCTTTCCATTTTTCGAAAAGGTATAGAATACAAGAAGAGGGCTGTTATACTGAAAGAGTATAGCATGCAGGCCAGGTCACAGTTATATACAATGCTGGTCATCACATTTCAGGAGGGACATAATTGGTCTGGAGAGAGCACAGAGGAGATTTGCAAAATTGTTGCCAGGTCTTAGAAATTGCAGCTATGAGGAAAGATTCAATAGTCTAATGTTATTTTCCTTAGAGGCAAAGGGCTGAATTAATTGAGGTGTTAGAAATAATAAGAAACCTTTGAGATCCCCTTTCTATTAGCTGCCAGTCTCTTCTCATGCTCTCTCTTTGTATGTCCTTTTTGCTTCTACATTTCTTCTCTGAGTGTTCTATATTTAGCCTAGTTCTCAATAACAGGAAGGACCTGTTTCCCCGAGTAATTTGGTCAATTACCAGGAGACACAGATTGAAGATTATTGGCAGAAGGGTTAGAAGGTTAGAGAGAGGTGATGAGGGAAGATTTTCTCGCCCCAAAGGGTAGTGCATGTCTGGAATTAATCACTTAGTTTGATAACTGAGACAGAAGCCCTCAATTTGTGTAAAAGGGATCTAGATCTGTACCTGAAGTGCTGTGACCTGCAAGGCTACGTACTAGATTTTGGAAGGTGAAATTAGAATAGACAGATAGTTTTCTTCAGCCAGCACAGATACGATGGGCTGAATGGCCTCTTTCTAAGCCATAACATTTCTGTGATTGTATGATCTACTTGATTCCCCTCCTTTCAACGAAACAAATCTAGCAGTGCCTCCTTTCTTGTTGAACTGGACGCTTACTGCTGAAGAAGATTTTCCTGAACGTTGTCAAGGAATTCTTGTCCTTTGCAGCTTTCTGCATGTCTACTATCCCAGTCTATATTTGGTTAAATTTGTTTCTCTACTTCCTTCTCACTAGTTAGTCACCTGTAGACGACACCGGGCAATGTAATTGCACCCTTTTTTGTTCCTTAGCTCTAGTTATTCTGTCCTTGACCCCTCTGGGACATATACTTTCTCCAGCATTGCAATACTCTTCCTAATCAATAATATCATCCCTCCTCCTTCTCTTCCCTTCTGATCTTTCCTGAATACTGTTTTAAACCAGGAGTGTTTCACATCTAGTCATGCCCTTGTTTGAACCATGCCTCTAACAATAACGCAGCAACGTCATGATTCAACATGGCAATCTGTGCCTTATCTTTATTTGCCACACCCTGTGCATTCACAACCGTCTATAATAGCCCAATTTAGTTGCCATTACTTGTTCCTTGACCATGACCCCGCCTATCAATTTGTTATTCCCAACTGTGATGCTGATCATCCCTCCCAGCTTTTTACGCAGCTTAGTATTTCTGTCGGATGTTTTCTCCTGGTCCCCACACTCCAGCCGAGTTAGTTTGACCCCCACCTACCCCGGTAGTACTAGCCAAGCCTCCTTGCAGGAGTTCAGTCATGAATTGCCTGTGAACTTAATGAAGAAATGCCTTGGCAGATACACAGTTCAGTGGCAAAACCCCCCTCCCACCACCCACCAACACGTAGGGTATTGCAGAATGTCATTTTGCGATCAACTAACTGGTCTCTTTATACATGCCTGGTTTGAACATACTGTTGACCCTGGCAGTAAAATAGCAATAGTGAAACAGTAAATAAATTATCATAGATCATAGAATCCCTGCAGTGTGGACACAGGCCCTTTGGCCCAACAAGTCCACACCAACCCTCAGAGCATCCCACTCAAACCCATCCCCCTATAACCCACCCAATCTACACATCCCTGAACACTACAGACAATTTAGCATGGCCAATCCACCTAGCCTGCACATCTTTGGACTGTGGGAGGAAACTGGAGCACCCAGAGGACACCCACGCAAAAACGGGGAGAACATGCAAACTCCACACAGACAGTTGCCCAAGGGTGGAATCAAACCTGGGTTCCTGGCGCAGTGAGGCAGCAGTGCTAACCACTGAGCCACCGTGCTGCCCAAATTATGCATCGTGGGTCCTTGTCCTATACTAGGCCTGGCATTTGGAGCTTCCCAAAGAATAGATAGAGGCAAAGGAAATGACACATGTGTCAAACCCTTTGAGGGCTGCAGCTAAAAGGTCACTTGGGACAGGTTTTGACAGCCTAATACAGAGAGAGACTGATATGTACATAAACAGCAGTTGCTGGAAAAGCTCAGCAGGTCTGGCAGCATCTGTGAAAAAACTGTTCTGAGGAAGGGTCACCGGACCCGAAACGTTAACTCTGTCACCAAGTCACTGTTTATTCACACATGGAAAGTCCTTGATACTGCTCCAGCTTCCTCAGGGCCAACTTTCAGAGTGAACATAACCTCTGACACTCCTGTTTGTATCAGTCAGCCAGGGCTTTTTGATTGGACCAGGTTCACCACCCCTATCAGGGAACTCATACTCTAGGACACCTTGCAGATCTTGAAGCTGTTTTACTACTTTTCCACTAGTGGTGTTGCTTGTTGGTTTACAACAGGCCCAGTATTGTATAAATAATCCCGGCCTACAGAAAGATTGAATAAGTTCACCACAAGCTTTTATTAGAATGAAATTACTCACACCACACATAGCTTCAATCCTTTCTGAAGAAGGCTCCAGACCTGAAACATCAGCTTTCCTGCTTCTCTGATGCTGCCTGGCCTGCTGCGTTCATCCAACTCCACATTTTGTTATATATAGCTTCAATGATTTGTTCATCTACTTAAAATTTTAATTTGCCCATCATTTCATCTTGTACATTGTTCATAGTATATTAAATCTACAGCGCAGAAACATTACCATTAACCAGAAACTGAACTGGATCAGCTACATTAATACTGTGGCTGTAAGAGCAGGTCAAAGGTTAGAAATTATGAAGTGAGTAACTTACTTTCTGACTCCCCAGTGGCTTGCCTCCATCAACAAGGTACGTTTGGAGTTTGATGTTATGTATTTTATTACCCTAGATGGGATCAGCTCTAACAATACTCCAGAATCTCTATGACTATGATGATCCAGGATAAAGAAGCTTGATTGACACCTCTTCTGATGCTTAAACATTCACTCCCTCCATCGACACATAGGATTGAATCTTACTTTATTTGGCCAAGCGGCAGTTGTGTGATTTTTGTAGAGGGCTTTTTGCTGTGAGGCCTAGTAGCTTTTCTCGATGTATGCTAACAAACTCACCTCATACCCTAACCCTGTGATGTCCATCTCACCCTATTCCAGTTCCACCTTGTTCCCAGAACAATTCACTACTGCCAGAATTGTTGAGAATTGAGGCTGGCGCCATCTTTATAAGGTGGCCACTTGTGCACCCAGGCAAGTACCATCAGTCCAGAGCTGCCCTGCATGATTCCTGACATTTGCATTAGACACAAGGACAAGGGGAATTTGACACTCCATTTTGCTGGTAAGGATCTGGAGGCCCTATTAGGGAGGATAGTACTATTCTATTAGAGAGGGTATTATTGGTCTATTATTAGAGTATAGAGGGTATTATTAGAGAGGGTACTTCCTCTTTCCCCAGGATCAGCGGAGGAGGCCACGATACCAGAGCATGCCTACCTGGTCTGAGGTTCCCACCTGGGTCAGCGCAACCTCAGCCAATTGGAGGAATGCCCAGCACTGTAGGAAGAAGATCAGTGACCTTCTCTACTCTGCCAGTGTAAGTGCTACCACCTTCTCTCCAATACTGCACACTCACTCTGTCTCTGCTACTGCACTGAACTCTCAACAAGACACATGCTCTACCATTCAAATTATTGCCTGCACTCGCTGTCACCCACCCCAACACCTGATACTGCTAATCTTACATGCCCCCTGTATTGCCAACTCACTCACTGGGGACACCTCCTGATCTGTACCAACATTAATAGCTGTGGCATCCTCTACCATCTCCTGTAATACCTGCCTCTCTCTCATTCCAGGAGGAAAGCAGCTCACAGTGGTGCATAAAGAGACAAGATGGGTGGTGGGCAGTCTGCCATTTGACTCCTCACCTCCTATGTGGAGAGCATCCTGACGCTGACTGCCCTATGTGCCTCACTGACCACATTCAAGCCCCTGGACTGGCATCAAGGGTAGGCTTGACTTTCTGCACTAGGCCCTCCAAGTGAAGGCTATCTGCCTTGTCTTGACTAAGCACTGTGACACCATGACAAACTCCCTGGCTTTGTATTCACACTAAACGGCGAGGCACGACAGGATTCGGCCTCTCTGACTGATGGGGCAAAGCACAAAATGCCAAGGCAGGGATGCTGTGAGTGTTCAGGTAGCCTCAGAGTGAATAATGCTTAGACAGCAAGTGATCAGGCTGGAGGTGTATCTTGGTCCAGTCCATGTGCTGAAATGTGTATCCCTGAACACAGTGTCCTTGTAGCAGCATTATAATGGTTCATGTGTGGAATGAACTACCAGAGGAATTGGTGGATGCAGGTACAGTTCCAAAGTTTAAAAGACATTTTGATAAGTACATGGAAAGGAAAGGTTTGGAGGGATATGGACCAAGTGCAAGCAGGTGGTACTAGTTTAGTTTGGGAACATGGTGGGCATAGACTGGTTGGCCCAAAGGCTCTAGTTCCATGATATATGACTCTATGACTCTATAAAACATAAGCCTATGATCTGGTGTCTTAAATTGTTGAGGAAGATCTCCAGTTAACGTTTCTGTCATCTTAGCTTTGACCCAGCACTCTGTCTAACCTCTTGAAGGTACCAAAGTTTCTCAGATCGATCAATATGATACACCCTCAATCTGTAAGAAAAGAACTTTGGAATATTTTAGCAAGAGTTGAAAGTACAGAAGTATATTGTTATTGAAATTGCCAGTGATGGTTTTGATGTTAATGCTGGTGATGGCAGTTTGGGACAAAGTAACAATAATGATGGTTGTAACAGTGATAGTGATAGGGATATTACCTGATTACTGAATGATAGCTGTGTTGATGGTTATTTTGGTGGTGTGATGCTCGGTGATTGATGGCGAAAGGTGAAAGTATCAGTGATGACAGCAGCAATGCTAGTGGTGTTTACTTAGGGAGTGGTAACAGTAATTTCATGCCTATTAAACCTTTGAGTTTCATAAACACTATGAATAACAGATAGAATATTCTGATGGTTTTATTATTTTATTAGTGTTATTAAAAGGAGCATTGCCTTCTAGAAATGCATATATTTTTGATTTAGATAAAAAGTGTAACAATATTAATTATATCAAAACGTGGAAATATGCCACCTGCAGGTAATGCCACCCTGGCAGCAGTGGAACCTGGGTTTTCTAGTTTCTCTTCTTGCTAGGTAATGCATCGTTGTAGCATTAATATGAGCCCAACAAGACTCAACTGATGGCATGCACAGTAAAGTGAACTTTGCCTCAGCCAAATAGCAGTGTGTTATCCTGCGTAAATATGTATTTATCAATCCTTATCAGTCAAAGCTCCACAGGTTGGGAGCTGTTAGCAAGTTGAGCATTTATTGCTCATTTCTAATTGCCGTTAAGAAATTGTTGGTGATCCGCCTTCTTGAACCTCAGGGGTGTCTTTTTAGTGGAAGTGCCCTCACAATGTTCCAAGAATTTTATCTAGAGACACTGAATGATAGGTAATATATTTCCATGGTGAGTGATTCCGAGGGGAACCGGTGGGTAGTGGTGTTTCCATGTATCTGCTGCCCTTGTCCTTCTAGATGGTAAAAGCTTTAGAAGGTACTGTGGAGGATAATAAAATCTCTCTTGGAGTCAATTCTACTTACTGGAACAGATACAGTTGCCTGTCAATTTGAAAGTTGTAACTTAACTTGGGAGTGAGGTGGACATTTAGATCAGTTTTTTAAAAAATTCAGTCACGGGACGGTTTGTTCACTGCCTCGGCCAGCATTTACTGCCCATCCCAGAGGGTAGTTAAGAATCAACCACATTGCTGTGGGTCTGGAGTTACCAGACCAGGTAAAGATGGCAGTTTCCTTCCCTAAAGGACATTAGTGAAACAGGTGGATTTTTCCCAACAATTGATTTGTGTTTATTATTTTAATACTCTTAATTCCAGACTTTTATTGAATTCAAAATTCACCATCTGCCATGGGGATTCGAATCCAGGTCCCTAGGGCTCTACCTGGGTCCCTGGATTAACAGTCTAGCAATAATGCCCATAGACCATCTCCTCCCCCTTTCAGGAAGGGTCACAGGACCTGAAATGTTAACTTTGATTTTTCTTCACAGATGCTGCCAGACCTGCTGAACTTTTCCAGCAACTTCTCTTTTTGTTCCTCCCCCTCTGAAGGGTAGATGCTTTTGTCATGATTCCTGACCATTAAAGATTTATGACGCATCTATGAGAGAAATGTTGCGAAAGTTCAAAAGCTCCTATGTTCAAATCTCCTTTGCCAAGTGCAACATCGAGGTCCCACTTTCTTTACTCATGGGATGTGAACTGTAAATAGAAATTCTTCTGTTTGTACCATTGAGTAACACACTACCAATTAAAGCATTTTCCAGCAAATGAAATAGTTTTGAAGTGTAGTCACTTGTAATTTAGGAAAGTGGCACACCATTTTCAGACAGCATGCTCCCACAAACATGTGAATAAAAAAATCTGCCAGAGCAATATTCCCTCCGTATTGAGAATGAGCCATCAGCTTAGATTCTGAGCTGATTTGGAATCAACTTAAACCCACAATCTTCTGATTCAAGAGGCGAGACTGCTTATAGTCAGAGAGTCAAAGACCCTTCAGTCCAACTCGTCCATGCTGACCAGATATCCTAAATTAATCTAGTCCCATTTGGCAGCATTTGGCCTATATCCCTCTAAACCCTTCCAATTCGTAAACCCATCCAGATGCCTTTTAAATGTTGTAATTGTACCACCCTCCATCATCTCCTCTGTAGCTCATTCCATACACGCACCACCCTCTGCATGAAAAAGTTGCCCTTTAGGTCCCTTTTAAATCTTTCCCCTCTCACCTTAAACCTATGCCGTCTAGTTTGGACTCCCCCACCCCAGGGAAAAGACCTTGGCTATTCATCCTATTTATGCCCCTCACAATTTTAAAAATCTCAATGAGGTCAGCCCTCAGCCTCTGACACTCCAGGGAAAAAAGCCCCAGCCTAATCAGTCCCTCAATAGTTTAAATCCTCTAACCCCGGCAACACCCTTGTAAATCTTTTCTGAACCTGTTCAAATTTAGCAAAATCTTTCCTATAGCACAGAGACTAGAATTTAATGCAGTTTTCCAAAAGCAACCCAACTAAAGTCCTCTACAGCCATAACATGGCATCCCAACTCCTATGCTCAATGCACTGACCAAGTGTATGAAGTGCCTTTTTCACTATCCTGTGTAACTGCGTCTCCACTTTCAAGGAACTATGAACCTGCACCCTAATGTCTCTTTGTTTGGCAACACTCCCCAGGACCTTACCATTAAGTGTATAAGTCCTGCCTTGATTTGCCTTTCCATAATGCAGCACCTCACATTTATCTAAATTCTCGTTGCAATGTCAATTGCACTCAGGTATAATTTAAGACTGATCCCAACTTGAGACTGATGGCTGAAATGTCCCAGCAGCATAATACTGCCTCTCTTACTCAACAGAAACAGAAGTTGCTGGAAAGGCTCAGCAGGTCCGGCAGCATCTGTGAAGAAAATGTCAGAGTTAACGTTTCGGGCCCAGCGACCCTTCCTCTGAACTAAAACTACCTTCTCTCAGTCTGTTTCATAACAGTAAATCATTATTGTTAGCATGAAGTAAATGCTTTTGATAGAATGAAAGCAGCCACATGAAAGTTTGCATCAGTCATCAATAACACCAAACCACATGATCCCAATATGACATTGCATGGCAGTGAATCATAAAAGTCAATAGACGAGGGCTTATCTTAACCAGGCATGACTCATGATTAAACAGTTAAAGGAGTATCCTATAACTTGGAAATTTCGGCCATTATCCAAACGACATAGGGAAGTTTTGGCTTTTGGTATTGCAAAGCTACTGTAAATTCTACGCCCAATTGGCCACGTTTTTAGCTCAACGTGAATGAAATTTCAAAGCAGAGCACTTTCCTTTTTCAACGATTGTGTGACATTTGCCCATCTTTGTGGAGAGGAATTCTCGTTTCCAGTCCCAATGTTTCTTATGTTCGTGTAACATCTACTGCGCAGAAGCTATGAAACAAAATGCACACCCGGGTTGTCTGGAACCCCACCCACTTTGATGAGTTTCACTGCACAAATGGCAGAGATGGGAACTGCATTTCATGGGAAGATTAAATGCTGGAGATTAAATGTTGGAGCTGTGTTGGTGATGAGTACAAACTCGTGGAGGCTTAACAAAAATCAGAATTGACCCCACCTTGGGTCTTGTGATTTTCTCACCTTCAAAAGGCCCACAGCAAAAGTGGGTTTCACCTCTCAAATCTTTGATGGAAAAATTAGATTTTTAGACTTATTAGACCGAATCATCTTACTGTCCTTTTGGTTAAGTCTCATTTTTGTCAAATTTCATGGAAAGTTTCTCTCCATGAGGTCTTACAGGTTTTCTAACCCTAACATCCCAAATCCATTTCATTAACTATCTTCCCTCATCCTTACGGTCGCCCCTCGCACCCAGTGTGAGCTCCATTTTATCATTTGCTGTATCTGAAAGAATTTACCATAGCCAGGATAACCCAATGTCTCTGATGCACTCACTATCTTTAAAAGACCATCCTGCACCTGAGAATGCACTGTCAGTCCGGACCTGTCCTACATTCTTTGTGATGTTTTCCCAGGAGGTGGCAGATAGGAGGAGGTTGGCATCCTGCTTTTTGGATGGGCACCTAAAGCTCCTGATCGATGTAGTGGCAGAGAAGAAGATGCCCCCTTATCACCCAGGACCAGCAGAGGAGGCCACACCATCAGATTGTGGCAGCCTGGCCCAAGGATCAATGTCTGGGTCATTGCAGCCTCAGCCGCCTGGAGGAATGTTCGGCAGTGAAGGAATAAAGTCAATGACCTTCCCCACTTTGCCAGGGCACGTGCCACCATTTGTCTCTCTGCTTCACACTCACCCTATCTCACCAACTGCCACCAAGTCTCATGCCCTACCCCTCTCACCATTTCAAGCAACTCACTCATTCTCATCCACCCCACCCCCACCCTCCAAACCCTGAAAGGTCTCTGTATTACCTTCTCACTTGCTCAGGACAGCTTGCCACCTATCCTCTACCAGACCAAGCACTGTGTTACCCACTGTCACACGCACCCTCCCTTTCTCTCAGGCCAGGAGAAATGCCCCATTGTGGGGCAAACAGAGCCCAGATGAATGATGGTCCTTCTTGCCATTGATTTCCTCACCCCCATGAGGAGAGAATCCTGACTGTGATTGGCCTGAGTGACTGATTGACTGTGCGTAAGGCCCTGCACTGAGATCGGAGGCAGCCTTTAACTTACTGTACCCAGACCCCTTGACTGAAGGCTGTCTTTCTTGACTTGACTGAGGGCTCCTGAGAGCTATGACGTGGGTGGCACAGTGAAACAGTGGTGAGCACTGCTGCCTCGCAGCATCAGGGATCCAGGTTCGATTCCACCCTTGGGTGACTGTCTCTGTGGAGTTTGCACATTCTCCCCGTGTCTGCGTTGGTTTCCTCCAGGTCCTCGTTTTGTTCCACAGACCAAAAATATGCAGGTTAGGTGGATCAGCTATGCCAAATTTCCCATAGTGTTCAGAGATGTGCAGGCTAGTTGGACTAGCTGTGGGAAATGTGGGGTTGGGTGGTGGGTGTGAGTGGGATACTCTAGAAGAGAATCGGTGCAGATTCAATGGGCTGAATAGCCTCTTTCTGCAATGTTGGGATTCTATGACATGCATCCCGTCTTTGTGTGTACACCAAACAATGAGACAGCAACTCTGTCAGCCTGGTTCTCTGAATGGAAGGGGGTGATGGCATGTGAAGGGTCGAAGCAACGCACAAAATGTCAAAGCAAGGCAGGGATGCTGTGAGAAACTGAGTCAGTGAGCACGAAGAGATTGAATGAGCAGCCCTGAGATGCAGCCTGGTCCAATCCTTGAGCTGGATCCCTGTCCCCAGGCACAGTGTCCTTGCAGCAGCATGCCACTGATAGCCACAAAGTGCAGCTTTAAAATTCAGAAATGTCCTATAAGTGGCTCAGACAGGAACCATGAGGGTCCTGAGAGACTGGCATGTCTTGGATGCCAATGGCCATGGATGGAGAAATGCCCAGCAGTGAAGGAAGAAGGTCAATGACTTTGCCAGGGATCATGCCCCGATCTTCTCTCTGGGGTGGGTGCGGTTGCAGCCCTGGGATTGTTTTTGGCTGACACTGAAGATGATAGTTTGAAGGAGTAAGAGGCGAGCTGGAGTCTCCAGGTACCTGCTCAAACTTCCATGTTTGGAATTCTCAGTGTCCCAGTTTGCTTGCAACGGTTGGTAGGATAGGAAGCTATGTATTATCGAAGTGAGGCATAAAGTTGATGAAATTAATGAAGGTTAGAGGAAACAAAAAGTCCGCTTCATAGGCATTATCCTGCCGATGCCCAGTCACAATCCCATCTTGACATTTGAAACTTAGTTGGAAAATGCAGCTTGTTGCTACTGATGTTGAGAAAGGCTTTACTGGTTTTCCCTTGGGATTATCTCACCATAGAGATCATTGTGGTGGCCTATGTAAGATTCCAAGCATTAATATTGATTTATTTGCAACATTACTGGTTTCTTTTGTTGTTTGAGTCAGATTTGTGAAGATTTCAGCTGAGCTCCAAACCTTCAAATGGTCTGATTGTTTTTCAACTTTTGAACTCACAATCTCCGTGATGGATCTGGGGTGGGGGGGTTGTCCTTGAATAATTTCAAGACAGAGGCAGAAAGATTCTCATGAGGTAGGAGAGGTAAGGGTTATCGGGGGTAGATGGCATGAGTAATTGGAAACAAACAGATTAGCCATGATCTCACTGAATGGCAGAGCATGCTTGGGGTTGGTGCGGGGGTGGGTGGGGTTCGGGGGTGGGAAGCTGAATGATTTACTTCTGTTTCTATTTGGTATGTTTGTTTTTCTATTCCAACTTCAGCAAACCATTTAAGTAATAAATCTATTTTAGATTTCTAAAAGAAAACAAACACATATTCTATCCGAGATAACAAGCATGGGGCTGGATGAACACAGCAGGTCAAGCAGCATCATAGGAGCAGGAAAACTCGACGTTTCGGGCCTAAACCCTTCATCAGAAAATCAGAAAAATTTTCTGATGAAGGGTTTAGGCCCGAAACGTCGAGTTTTCCTGCTCCTATGATGCTGCTTGACCTGCTGTGTTCATCCAGCCCCATGCTTGTTATCTCGGATTCTCCAGCATCTGCAGTACCTTTTATCTCTGACACATATTCTATCCAGTGACTTTGACACATTAAGTCACACATTTTAAGAATGTATAAAATAATGGGCCATTCGGTCCCTTCAGGCTGTTTTCTTTTATTCACTAGTGGGGCGTGAGCATCGCTGACTGGCCAGCATCGAATTGCCCGTCCCTGCCGTGATCAGCCGTGATCTTAATAAATGGCGGGGCAGGCTTGAGGGGCCAGATGGCCTACTCCTGCTCATAGTTCTCATGTTCTTATGTTCCTAATTGCCCTTGAAAAGGTGGTGGTGAACTTTCTCCTTGAACCACTGCATTCCATGTGCTGTAGATTGATCTTTGCTGTCCTTAGGAAGGGAATTCCAGGATTTTGACCCAGCAACTCTGAAGAAACAGCAATATATTTCCAAGTAAGGATGGTGAATGGCTTAGAGGCGAACTTGCAGGTGGTGGTGTTCCATGTATCTGTTACCCGTGTCCTTCTGGATGGTAGTGGTTTTGAGTTTGGCAAGTGCTGGCTAAGAATCCTCGTGAATTTCTGCAGTGCATCTTGTACATAGTACACACTGCTGTGACTGAGCGTCAGTGGTGGAGGGAATGGATGCTTGTGGATGTCGTGCCAATGAAGTGGGCTGCTTTGTCCTGGATAGTGTCAAACTACTTGAGTGTTGTTGGGGCTGCACCCATCCAGGCACGTGGGGAGTATTCCATCGTACTCCTGACTTGTGCCTTGTAAATAGTTGACAGGCTTTGGAGAGTCAGGAGGTGAGTTACTCACTACAACATTCCTAGCCTCTGGCCTGCTCTTGTAGACACTGTATTTACATACTAAGTGCAGTTGATTTTCTGGTCCATGATAATCCCTAGGATGTTGACACTGGGGGATTCAATGATGGTAATGCCAGAGTGATTAGATTGTCTCTTATTAGAGATGGTCATTGCCTGGCATTTGTGCAGTGTAAATGTTACTTGCCACTCATCAGCCCAAACTGGGATATTGTCCAGATCTTGTTGCATACTGCTTCAGTGTCTGAGGAGTCACCAATGGTGCTGAACATTCTGCAATCATTGGAGAACATCCCCACTTCTGTCCTTACGGTGGAGGGAAGGTCATTGATGAGGGAATTGAAGATGGTTGGGCCTAGGACGCAACCCTGAGGAGCTCCTGCAGAGATGTTCTGGAGCTGAGATGACTGACCTCCAACAACCACAACCATCTTCGAATGTGTCAGGTATGACTCCAACCAGTGGAGTTCTTTAACCCCGTTATTCTCATTGATTCCAGTTTTGCTAGGGCTCCTTGATGCCACACTCGGTCGAATGCAGCCTTGATATCAAGGCCTGTCACTCTCACCTCACCTCTGCAATTCAGCTGAGTTGTCCATGTTTGAACCAGGGCGGTAAATGAGGTCAGGAGCTGAGTGGCCCTGGCAGAACCCAAACTGAGCGTCACTGAGCAGGTTATTGCTGAGCAGGTGCTGCTTGATAGCACTGTTACTGACACCTTCCATCACTTTACTAATGATTGAGAATAGTCTAATGGGGCACGAATTGGCTGGGTTGGACTTGTTCTGCTTTTTGTGTACGGGACATACTTGAGCAATTTCCCACATTGTCAAGTAGATCCAGTGTGTAACTGTACTGGAACAGCTTGGCTAGGGGAGCAGCAGGTTCTGGAGCTCAAGTCTTCAGTACTATTGTCAGAATGTTGCCAGGGCCCATTGCCTTTTTTTCCAGTACTTCCAGCCATTTTTTAATAAAAATCATTTATGGGATGTGGATGTCGCTGGCCAGGCCAATATTTATTGCCCATCTCAAATTTTTCATCCGGCAGTTGAGAGTCTGTAGGTCTGAGAGTCTGTAGGTCTACATTGCTGTAGGTCTGAAGTCATATTTAGGCCAGACTGGGTAAGGAAGGCAGATTTCCTTCCCTAAAGAACAATAGTGATATCACATGGAGTGAATCGAATTGCGTAATCTGTATCTGTAATGCCGGGAATCATTGGAGGAAGCTGAGATGCATCATTTACTGGCACCTCTGGCTGCAGATTGCTGCGAAAGCTTCAGCCTTATCTTTTGCACTGATGTGCTGGGCTCTTCCATCATTGAGGATGGGGCTATTTGTGGAGCCGCCTCCTCCAGTGAATTGTTTAATTGTCCACACCATTCATGACTGGGTGTGGTAGGACTGCAGAGCTTAGGTCTGATCTGTTAGTTGTGGGATTGGCTTAGCTCTGTCTATCAATTGCTGATGCTGTTTGGCGTGCAAGTAGTCCTGTTCGGTAGCTTCACCGGGTTGATGCCTCATTTTCTGGTATGCCTGGTGCTGCTGCTGGCATGCTCTCCTACACACTCTGTTGAACCAGGGTTGATCCCCTGGTTGAGTGGGGAATATGCCGGGCCATGAGATTGCAAGAGTACAAGTCTCCAACTGTTTTTGAATGCCCACAGTGCCTCATGGATGCCCAATCTTGATTTGCTAGATCTGTTTGAAGTCTGTCCCATTTAGCACGGTGATAGTGCCACACAACATGATAGAGGCTGTTCTCAATGTGAAGGCAGGATTTCACCTCAACAAGGACTGTGCGGTGGTCGCACTTACCGATACCGTCATCTGCGCTCGGCAGATTGGTAAGGATGAAGTCAAGTATGAGGTCACAGTTCCTTCATTAATAAGATCATGCCTGACCTTCTACCTTAACTCCACCTATCTGCCCTTACTCCAAAATCACCTGAATATGCCCAGACAGCATAGTCTCAGAATTAAGGGCTGCCAATTTAAGACTGCGGTGATGAGAAATCTCTTTTCTCAGAGGGTTGAGTCTTTTGAACTCCTTGCCACAGAGAACTGTGGGCCAGAGTCCTTGCAATACTTAAGGCTGAGACAGATAGATTCTCAATCAGTTGTGGAATTCAGTCATTTTGGGAAAGGGCAGAAAAGTGGACATGAGAGTCGAATTAGCCATGATCCTATTGAATGGCAGAGCAGGCTGAAGTGGACCAATAGCCTACTCCTGTTCCTTTTTCTTATGGCTTTCTGGTCTTATTAAAGTCCAAAAATCTACTGATCACAATCTTGAAAATATGTGATGACTTTGCGTCTACATCTCTCTGGGGCACAGCAGCCGAAAAACTCTCAATCCTCCAACAGGAGAAAGTCTTCCTTATCTCAGTCCATGATCACTGATCCCTTTTACCCAAGGCTGTGATTCCATTTTCTAGACTGGCAGAGAAACAGCACCTAAGCATTTATCCCAAGTAACCCTCTAAGAATTTTATAGATTATGCTATTTGCTAATTAATAGTTGCTATGCAGAGTCAGAAAGAAAACTGATAAGGTTTGAGTAAATCCAGCCACCTTCGTTCCTTCTAGCAGAATTGAACTTAGCATAATGCATTCTCCAAAATAGAATTCATCACTTGACATTCCTCACCTTTAATTTTAAAGGGAGAAATATAGATTTAAATGTTTATTATTTTTCAGTGACTGTTTTAAACAAAAAATGCCAGTGGAATGTCAACATGCTGATTTTTTTCTTCTGAAATTTACCCTCACATGCTTCTTCACGTTAATTTCAGTGACACTCACTGCCAATGTTTGCACTAGGCCGTGTAGACGATCTGAATAAATGAAGTCACAATGCACTCTTGGCCCAGTTGTCATGTTGATTGCTGCAAATGCATGAAAAGCATGAGCTCAGTTTGACAAGTGAGGCTTGGGTGCAGACGCCCCTGCTGAGCCCAAGCACTACAGTCTTAAAGACACAATGTTGTGTTTTTTTGTACCCTCTCCCAGCAAGGAGATTTAGTCTCAGGTTTCAGGAGTGGAATTTGAACCCCTGACATTCTGAATCAAAGGGTTAGCACTGAGCTGTAGCTAACACAAAAAAAAATGGAAATGACAAAATTAGCTTTCGCCATGACATCCTTCAACACATGAGAAAGTATTGTAGCATCATGCAAAAGGCAGTTTTCCTTGTGCAACTAATATGATTGTGTAATTGGATTGCATAGCCTCACTGCATGGTTTTCTCAACAAGATCCAAGACATCGATGCTCATATCAAAAACGTTGACCAAGGTTAGGGTCATAGGGGCAGCATGGTGGCTCAGTGCTTAGCACTGCTGCCTCACAGCACCAGGAACCTGGGTTCGATTCCACCCTCGGGCAACTGTCTGTGTGGAGTCTGTATGTTCTCCCCAGGGTCTGATTGGGTTTCCTCTGGGTACTTCTGGTTTCCTCCCAGAGTCCAAAGATGTGCAGGCTAGATGGATTAGCAATGGGAAATGCAGGCTGATAGGGATGGTGTTGGTCTGGGTAGGATGCTCTTCAGACAGTCAGTGTGCATACAATGGGCCAAAATGCCTGCTTCCACACTGTCAGGGTTCTATTATTTCTCCTAACACCTTCAGCAGCTCAGGTCAAATTTTGTTCAAAAGCCATTCCTATTAAGAGAATTGGGATGTCTTGCTGTATGGCACTACATAAATGCAGGTGTCTCCAGTTGTTACTTCACTACGGAAACTAGTCTTCAGGCCAGGTCAAGGTTGAAATCAAACTGCTAAAATCAGACAAATGGTAGGCTTCATCAGAATTGCAATTGGGAACAAACAGCTGTCTTTCATTTTGAGACGATTAGACCAGGTAATTTACGCCTTACTATCTTAATACAGCTGCTGATAATGCATTCTTTTATGTACTTTGTTGTTGATGGAATACAAGTCCATTGAGAGAATCCTTTTTGCCAACAGCAACAATCACTTGTGTTCCTGTAAAGCCTTCAATGTCGGAAAATGTCCCGGGACACTTCACATAGACGTTATCAAACAAAGTCTCACACCAAACCAGCTGGAAAATAGGCAGGTTTTACCCAGGCTCTTGATTGACAAAGACAAGGTGAAGAGTGAGAAAGCTTTAGTGGTGAGTTTGTAAGGGGTAGTGGGACATGTGGGTGGAAGTGAGTTTGCATTCCACAGCTTAGTTGGCTTCCATAGTTCACCTCACAGCAGGATTTATAGGGTCCAGACCATACAATCTATGAGTAATGTTTCCGTGATCGACCTATTGTGCAAGAGTACAGATGTTTGATGTAAAGGGGTCCCAATAACTGGAATTTTGATATGTCAATGGCACAGGTTCAAATGGGTGTTTTGTCCACTTCCGGCACCACACTCTAGGGATTGGGAAGAGTGCAGAATAGACCTATGGGAATGGTTTGAGGGATGAGAGACTCCAGGTACATGGAGAGACTGAGGGTCTCTTTACAGAAAAGAAAGATGAGAGAAGATTGGGGAGGGAGGTGTTCAATAGCATGATGGGTCCAGACGAAGGAGATAGGGAGAAAGTGTTCCCATTGGTGGGAGGGTCAAGATTCAAAGGACATCAGTTTAAGGTGACTGGTGAAAAAGCCAAAGGCTATGTGAGGAAAACCATTTTTATGCAGTGAATGATTTGGAAATGCAATGCACTGTTTGGGATTGTGGAGGAAACAGATCTAATCATGAATTTCAAAAGGAAATTGAAGAGTTACTTTAAGAGGAAATATTCACAGGACTGTGGGGAAATGGCAAGGGCATGAGCCTAACTTAGTAGCTTGTCATAGAGTCATACAGCATGGAAACAGACCCTTTGGTCCAACCAGTCCATGCTGCCAGAGAACTGGCATAGGCGAGACAGGTTGAATGGTCTTCATTTGTGCTGTTCCATGATTTTATGTTTCTGTTATCTGTTTCCAGAGATTCAGGGGAAAAGCTGGCACTACAAAGGGTAGGTTCTCAACCCTCCATTGAGAATCAGTCATCTAATTTGGAAATAACAGGCAATGTGCAGCCCACATTTGAGGTGCAATAAGATGGCAGGGAATGGATGTAATAACATATTCCCCTAGCTAAATTGTCAATTTAATATAATTGAAGTAACAATGATAATTTTCATCTATTAAAAGATGTTTGTGGTGCACAAGTGTTCCCTCTGCCATCTTCAAATTGGTTACTGTAGCTAGAAGGTAATAGAATGCAAATGACTGTTTGCAATACAGACATTTATGAAAGCAAATGACTTTTATTAAACATTACAATGAGAGGCAGATGCTGTATCTAAAGCAGTCAGGATAATTCAGACTTTGAAAAACAATTTTACCAGCAGCAAATTGCATTTTAGTTACATACTAGAATTCATGACAGCTGCATTTCTGACTTATTCTCAAAGGACTGTATTGTAAAGTTGCAAAGACAGCATGTGACCTTGTTTCCCAGTTTGGATAGAACAGGGGCACGTCTGTTTCTGTATGTTTAATGCTTTGAGCAGTCAGAGACGGCCACAATTCTGATCCTGGGGGTAGCTGTATCTTGAGTCAAGGGATGTCACAGCGAGGTGAAAAACATAGAGCTGAATCCTCCCACTCTTTGGAAAACCATCAGGTTGTCAGAGTCACATGGAGGCTTTCTTTCTGGGAGGCCTAACAAGATTTCTTAGACTATTGTCCTGAACCCACATCAGTGACTACCTATCCCACCCGTACCGTCTTGTCCCACACTGGTCAGATTCTATCGCTCACTATCACTGGGGGATCTTGCCACTGCCAGGATACATTGGAATAAACCGTCATTTCTGGCACAGGTACCATCTTTAAAAGCTCATTGTGCACCTGGATAAAGCTGGCAGTTTGGACGGTTCATAACTGTTGCCCTGGATATGGCAGAGAAGAGGAAATCTCTGAGCCTGGGTTCAGGCCCCACCTGTCATAAAGTCATAGAGTGGTATAACATGGACATAGGCCCTTTGATCCAAATCGTCCATGCAGACCCAATACGCTAAACTGATCTAGTCCCATTTGCCAGCATTTGGCCCATATCCCTCTAACCCTTCCTATTCACACACCCATCCAGATGACTTTTAAATGTTGTAATTGTACCAGCCTCCACCACTTCCTCTGGGAGGTCATTCCACATATGCACCAGCCACTGTGTGAAAAAGTTACCCCTCGGGTCCCTTTTCAATCTTTCCTCTCTCACCTTAAACCTATGCCCTCTAGTTTTGGGCTCCTCAACACTTGGAAAAAAATCTCGGCTATTCATTCTTATCCAGGCCCCCTCATGGTTTTATAAACTTCTATAAGGTCACCCCTCAACTTCCAACGCTCCAGGCAAAAAAGCCCCAGCCTATTCAACTTTTCCCTATAGCTCAAACCGTCCAACCCTGGCAACATCCTTGTAAATCTTTTCCAGACCCTTTCATTTTTAATAATATCTTTCCTATAGCAGTGTGTTATAACATTTCTGAACAGCTTGTTTAAAAATACCTACCCCAAGGAACTCGTACAGAGATGTGGCGGGATCCAATTGTGAACAAGCAACTTTTGTTTCCTTTTAGTTGATTTGGAGTGCCCTAAAAACAAGGATTTTTCTTTTGTGGAGTATTTTTTGAATCTCTGATCTCCCAATCTAAGAAAGGATATACATGCCACGGAGGGAGTTCAACAAATATTCCCCAGAGTGATGCTTGAGATGGTGGGACCGTGATACAAAGAGACATCAAGGAGACTTGCTGTATATTCTCTGGAGTTTAGAGGAATGAGGGGCGATTTCATGGAAGCATGCAACATTCATGCATGGCTCGCATGGGTAAGTATAGGAATCATGTTACTCTTGGTTGTGGATGGCCTGGGACCTAGAATTAGGGTCTTAATTTCAGAAAGGCCGTGAAGGACTGAGATGAGGAGGAACTTCTTCCTCAGAGGACGGTGAATCTTTGGAATTGTCTACCCTGGAGAGCTATAGAGGTTCTGTCATCGAATTAAATTCAAGAAAGAGATCGATAGATTCGTAGAAATGAAAGAAATCGAGGGATACGGGGACAGTTCAGGAACATGGTATGGAGGTAGAAGATAGGCTTTAATCTCGCTGGAAGGTGGAACAAGCTTGATGGGCCTATCCTGTGCCTATTTCCTGTGGTTCTAGAGTCTCACTCCCTCCACCCCACCATTGGCTAATGTTCCTTCAGTCAGTTCAGTCCAGCCCCCTCTGGAAAATTGTAACCACCTCAACCCGTTTTCTATTGGGTGTGACTGGTTTGTGACTTGGGCACAAAGCTTCGCTGTGAGGAGTGTTAGTTACCGTTAACTGCAACATTGGTTGAGCAAAGATAAAGTGACACACTAGCCTAACCCTTGCACAAATTCACGTGTTAACAAAAATGTAATTTTGGAAAGGACGCCTCCTTATTTTTATCCATTTGTTTCTGAATGAATGAATTTTTGAATGTGTCCTCCTCTGAAGCACAGAGACAGCTGGTAGCTCCAGGAGCTAAAGTCAAGTTGCTAAAAATTAGAGGGAGCTCTCAGCACGTTTAAAGTTCAGTTCTGTGCACCTGTTAGCTAAGGTCAGGCTGACCTGTCAGCAGCAATAGAAATTGCAACCAACCTGAACTTAACTCATTTTGACAGAGGATTTGTTAAAAGTATTCATAATTTATTAGGCTTGATTTTGCGCACTAAATGCACACCAGGAGTTTCCTGGAAGCAAATGTATCATCTGATGCCCCGATATTGTCAAGAACAGTGAAGATCGTCAAGCCACCTAACTGTATCAATCTAACCTTCTCAGTAAATAATCTACTCAGAGAATAAAAACCGAAAGAACTGTGGGTGCTGTAAACAAGAGCAGAAACTGCTGGGAAAGCTCAGCAGGTCTGGCAGCATCAGTGGAGAGAAATCAGAGTTAATGTTTCGGATTGAATGACCCTTGCTCAGTTCTGATTAAGTCTGATTGCTCTCCACAGATGCTGTCTGACTTACTGGGCTTTTCCAGCAATCTGCACAGAGGGGTAGTAATGAAATTGTATCTCAGATTGCAGATTCTAAAGGCTTGATTTTAACCCAACTCTCCGATCCACGATCAACAAAACAACACCTTCCTCCTGGCACATTGCCTTCCAAGTGCAGGAGATACAACGTGTGTCCTGTTATATCCTCTCTTTTGACAGTCCAGGTCCCAAAAGACTCCATTCAGGTGAAACTGCAGTTTATTGCTGGTACTTCCAATTCTATTTTTTAAAATTCATTTGTGGAATGTGGGCATCGCTGGCTGGCCAGCATTTATTGCCCATCCCTGGTTGCCCTTGAGAAGGTGGTAGTGAGCTGCCTTCTTGAACCGCTGCAGTCCACCTGCTGTAAGTTGACCCACAATGTCCTTAGGGAGGGAATTCCAGGATTTTGACCTAGTGACAGTGAAGGAATGGCGATATGTTTCCAAGCCAGGATGTTTTGTGGCTTGACAGGGCTGTTTCTGATGTTGTCTGTTCTGGTGCCTAGGTTGATGCCAGGTGATCCATCTGGTTTCATTCCTTTGAGACTTTGTAGCAATTAATGCAATTGAATGGCTTGCTAGGCCATTTCAGAGGGCAACTGAGAGTCAACCGCATTGCTGTGGATCTGGAGTCACATGTAGGCCAGACCAGCTGAGGCAAGCAGACTTCCCTCCCTGAAGGACATTGGTGAACCAGATGGGTTTTCCCAACAACCAACAATGTACGTTCTTAATTCCAGATTTTGTTTTATTTAGCGAATTCAAATTCCAACTTCTAGTATGACAGGATTCGAACTTGGGTCCTCTTAACATTAGCTGAGTTTCTGGATTAATAGTCGAGCGATAATATTGTTAGACCATTGCCTCCCTATTATTTGGTGTACCACATTTGCTGATCGCAACACTGTCTCCTCTAAAATGAAGAGAGTGCACACAGATAGGCTGATTGCTCTTGTAATAATGACCTAGCCAACAGCGCCCACTTCACACGAATGAATAAAAGGAATACCTTTAGTTTTTCCACAGGTGCTACCAGTTGCCTGCCATTTTAGTGCTCTGCCCCACTCCCATTTTGACCTCCCTGTCCTAAGCCTTCTACACTGTTCCAATGAAGCTCAATGTAAGCTCGCAGAATAGCACCTCATCTTTCACTTAGACACATTACAGCTTCCCAGACTCAACACTGAGTTAAAAAATTTCAGACCTTACCCACTCATCCCGTTTTGTTCTGTCTTTTTTTCTCCATCGCTGAAGGTGGGAGGAGGTATTGATTTTATCTGTTCATCTGTTAGCCATTTAGCAATGGCACAGATTTTCTAATCTCTGGTCTTTGTGTTGGATATCCTGAGACTGGGGCCAATGTTACAAATCTACCCAAAAATCCTCAAACCTATTAATGTAGGAGATTATTGTAGAAACTGGGCCCTCTTTGGCAACCATCGGTGCACCGCATTTCGTAACTTAAATATCAATAGCATGCCACCAGCTTGACAGCTCCTGTGAAAGGGTAGGGATGCAGGGTGACAAGTGGCTGAGGACTTATGGTGTCCGGTGGAGGGGGTTAAGGTGCTAATTAGTCAGGGACCAGATTGGTGAGGTGGGTAAAGTTCCAGGTGGGTAGAATGCCAAGCAGGTAACGTGCCTGGTAGGTAAGTGAGCACTTAGAGTAGATTGTTTGGGGATGTCAGGTTGCGCTAAGGTATGTGGGTTATCTGGTCTAATAGATGAGGCCTGGTGCCAGTCCAGGAAGAGTTATCATGCCAGTGGGGCAGGGTGTATGGTCAAGTTGAGGTGAGGGGCAGGGGCTGTATGCCAATGTATCGAGGTGGGGTGTCAGGTCTAGTGGGGTCAAGTCACATTGGGTCAGTTGGGGATCAGTCGGGGAGGGAATCAGGTAGAGTTGGAGGGTTTGTAGATCCTGCTGGACTGGGATTGTTCTGTTCAGGGTGGTGCTGCCAGGGGTTGGGGTAAGTATAGTTGAGGGTGTCAGGTTGAGTTGAGGCCTCGGTTTAATAGTTACCCAGAAGTTTGAGTCAGGTTTTGATCCTCTAACCTTTCTTGGGTTACTATGTATCTTTGATGAATCAAAACCCTCTAAAACTTTCACGTTTAAGGGGCTTTTTCAGAGGAATCCAGATGCAGGTGAATTGCCAATTGCAAGTTTCCATTTTCCAGACAATTCTCAAAGTCAGCTGCATTGGGAATTCTACATAGTTCCGATGTGCAACTCCAGTCTATGTTGCTCCAATGGCTATGTGACCACTGGAATATCTGGCCCAATATAACTAAAACAAAACAGTGGACAGATTTCAATAAAACCTAGTCCATAAGAAGATCTGATTAGTTTCTGAGGCATATGCAGGTCTAGATTTGGATCTTAGAACATTTTAAATGATCTCTTGATGGATCACGTTGACATGCGTTTAGAATGTTGTAGCTTGTTTCAGCTCCAGTGGTGGAATTTGAAGCATTTACCGAAATATGATCAGAGTATTCCGAGCAGGTTGTTGGATGTGGATTAGCCTGAAGCTTCCTCAATGAGATGGAAAATTTTAGTGACAAAATATCTTTTTCAGTTTTGCAACTGAATCCTGCAAGCATGTCACCAAGATTTAATTCCAATGTGAATTAAATGATTTGTGGCTCAAGTGGTTAGTGCGAGGGACCCAGGTTTGAGTCCACCCTTGGGTGACTGTCTGTGTGGAGTTTGCACGTTCTCCCTGTGTCTGTGATAACACAGTATGGAGCTGGAGGAACACAGCAGCCCAGGCAGCATCAGAGGAGCAGGAAAGCTGAGGTTTCGGTTTGAGACCCTTCTTCAGAAAAGAAGGGTCCCGACCCAAAACATTAGCTTTCTCGGTCCTCTGATGCTGCCTGGCCTGCTGTGTTCCTCAGGCTCCACACTGTGTTACCTCAGACCCTTACTCTGCTGCCATCTTGGGACATCTTACCTATGTAAGGAAAATTTTTAGAAATTGTGGCCACCACTACTCATATCTCCACCAATCCAACAGCTTATTGGTGCATGTCAGCACAGCCTGGTGACTTGTCACACCAACTTGAGATATGATATGCTAATTATTTTTCACACTTATTCACTGGAATTGGGCATTATTGACTGGGTCTGCATTTATTGCCCATCCATAATGGCCATTCAGCTCTCTTCTTGAACCGCTGCGGTCTTCAGCTCACAAAAAGAGCAAGAACTTTGAATACTAAGTGTAACGCGTCTTCAGCCAGCACTTCCTTTCTTCACCTCTTGGATTCAAAGCAATCTGTGAAAGAGGCAAGAGTCAACTAAGGAAAAACTTTTTCGCACTGTGAGTGGTTAGGGTGGTTAGAATACACTGCCTGGAAGTATGGTGAGGGCAGGTTAAATTGAGGCATTCAAGGCATTGTTGGATGACTATTGGTATAGATATAGTGTGCAAGGTTACGGCGGGAAAAGCAGGAGGTTTGCACAGTGTAATGGTGCTCGTTTGAAGAGTTGGTGCAGACATGATGGGCCAAATGGCCTTCTTCCATACCATAGCAATCAGGTGATCATTTTGGGACATCCACAGTGCTGTTCAGAAGACAGTTCCAGAAAAGAATGGGTAATGGTTCCATAGATAAAAGGTACTGCAGATGCTGGAGATTCCGAGATAACAAGCATGGGGCTGGATGAACACAGCAGGTCAAGCAGCATCATAGGAGCAGGAAAACTTGACGTTTCGGGCCTAAACCCTTCATCAGAAATTTCTGATGAAGGGTTTAGGCCCGAAACGTCAAGTTTTCCTGCTCCTATGATGCTGCTTGACCTGCTGTGTTCATCCAGCCCCATGCTTGTTATCTGGTAATGGTTCCATGGCTGGATGGTTTGTGACTTGGAAGGATTTGCAGATGATAGAGTCCCATGTATCTGCCACCTTTGTCCTTCCAGGTGGTAGCGGTCTCAGGTTAGGAAAGTGCTGTGAAGGAACATTGTTTAGTTACTGCAGTGCGTAACTTTTAGAAAATGGACAAAAAATATGTTTGCTACAATTTCATCTTCAGCTACTGCACTACCTCCTTCGTCCCTGTGTGATCTTAACATCTCTTTAACTGTCCTTTGGGGCGGCATGATGGCTCAGTGGTTAGCACTGCTGCCTCACAGCACCAGAACCTGGGTTCAATTTCCCCTTGGGTGACTGTCCGTGTGGAGTTTGCATGTTCTCCCTGTGTGGGTTTCCTCCAGGTGCCCTGGTTTCCTCCCACAGTCCAAAGATGTGCAGGTTAGGTGGATTGGCCATGCTAAATTGCCTTTAGTGTTCAGGGATGTGTAGTTTAGGTGGGTTACAGGGGAATGGGTCTGGGTGGGATATTCTGAGGGTCGGTGTGGACTTTTTGGGCCAAAGGGCCTGTTTCCACACTGTAAGGATTCTATGATCTCTATGATTCACTTTCATGTTCCCTTATTAAAATCAGATACGATTTCCTTCCAAAATGTCATTAATCTCTTCCCAAGCATATTGCCGATTTCGCTAAGCAAAACAAAAGAAACTTTTGGAGTATTGCGTACAATTGGAAGTATGTTATTAAACTGGAAAGCGTGCAGGAAAGATTTAGAAGGATGTTACCAAGAATGGAGGGTTTGAGTTATAAGGAGAGACTGGATAGGCTGGGACCTTTATTCCCTGGAGTGTATGAGTCTAAGGCGTGCGCTTATAGAGGTTTATAACATCATGAGGGGTATGGATAGGATGAATAGTAAAGGTCTTTTCCCAGGGTAGGGGAGTCCAAAACTAGAGGGCAGTTTAAGATGAGAGGGGAAAGATTTAAAAGGGACCTAAGGGGCAACTTTTTCATGCAGAGAGTGATGCGTGTTTGGAACGAGCTGCCAGAAATAGTGGTAGATGTAGGTGCAATTACAACATTTTAAAAGACATTTGGACAAGTATGTGGATAGGAAAGTGGGTATGGACCAAATATAGGCAAATGGGAATAGTTCAGTTTAGGAAACCTGGTCAGCATGGATGAGTTGGGCTGAAGGGCCTGTTTCCATGCCATATGATTCAATAGCTCCACCTCCGGTTGCTGGGAATCAGAAACAAAAACAGAAATTGCTGGAGAAACACTGCAAGTCAGGCAGCATCTGCGGAGAGAGAAACAGAGTTAACGTCAGGGGGCATGGTGACCCTTCTTCATTGTGATGCTGCCAGGCCTGCTGGGTTTTCCAGCAATTTCTGTTTTTGTTACACATTTCTCTACATATTTATCTGTAAACGGTCTAGGGGGATATCTTGTTTGTTAAAGGTGCTGCATTAATGCAAGCTGTTTTCTGTTACTATTAATAAATCTGTTCCATAGTTTGTTGCTGTAACTGCTGACCAATGGATTGTTTATTCTTCCACTGTCTGAACACAGAAGTGCATGAAAAGGCTTGTGTAATGTTTAGTGAGCTAACAGTTACTTCTGATTAACCCTGCAGGTTAAGCTGCAATATCAGAATATAATATTCACACTTTGGTTTGTAAGGTGCTGAGAACTTCTTGCCCTTGATTCTAAGCACAAAAATAAAATCCGGTGAAAGTCCAAAAAATGCAACAGCACTGAAATGTGTATAAAGATGGTCAGGTACTAGATCAGGCATTCACTACAGAGATTGCACTCAAAGTATTCAAAGTGTCAGGCTACAGTAGTATTCTGTACATCTCTAATATCAGTACAATTCCCCAGTAAATAAGATTGTGTGCACCAAAGAATGAGCTGAATGTGTCAAGTTAATTCTACTGAGGCACATCCACCACAAGCAGGAAAGGAAGCAATTAGGCCTTTTCCTTTTAAATGTATGACTGTTATCTCACAGCCAGGCATAGCACTGTTGCTAAAACTCCCGCCTGTGAATCAGTAGTTGCGGATTCATAGTCCCCTTTGCAGAGAGTTGAGCTAATACCGCAGGGTTGTACTCCCGGGAGTGCTGTTTCATGGATGAGATGTTAAACTGAGGCCTTGTGTGCTCTCCTAGGACAACATAAAGGCATTATTTTTGAAGACGAGTGGGGAAGTTAACTTCAGTGTCCCAGTCAGTATCTATCCTTCAACAAACATCATTAAACCAGATTATCAGGCATTTGTCTCATTTTGTTTGTGTTGTGGGTGGGAGCTTGCTATGTGCTCATTGTCTGACACATTTCCTATATTGCAAGAATGTCTGCCTTTCTAAAGTACTTAATTAGCCGTAAGATAAGCACTTATATAAATATAAAAACCGAAAGAACTGCGGATGCTGTAAATCAGGAACAAAAGCAGAAGTTGCTGGAAAAGCTCAGCAGGTCTGGCAGCATCTGTGAAGAAAAAATCAGAGTTAATGTTTCGTGTCTGGTGACCCTTCCTCTGAAGGCTGACACAAATCTGTTATTTCTTTGAGTATGGGCTCCAAAGCACTGTGGCTCTGTGGGTCTGACATAAAGGCCTGAAACTTTTACTTAGTTGTAAAGGTCTTAGTCAAATTAACACTGTCCCCCACCCCCGGTATTTTGGAAGCCTCGTTCTGAGGAAGGGTCACCGGACCCGAAACGCTAGCTCTGATTTTCTTCCTTCACAGATGCTGCCCAACATGCTGAGCTTTTCTAGCAACTTCTGCTTTTGTTCCTGGTACCCACCACCTTCATCAGGGATGAAAGAGTGGGGATGAAAACCCCTGAGGTTTACGGATGCAGAAGAACACTTAGAAATGCAGTTGCATTCAATCGGAAGCAATTTCCATTCCTGAGATTTCCAAAACATCACTCATGGTGCTTATTGATTGGAGGAAAACATTTAAACCTGCTGGCATTCTTTTAGAAGGTCAAGTACCCTTCTGGAATGGTTTAAGTATTCCTCTAGGATTGTTAAGAGTACGGATGGATGTGCATAGAAGGTGTTTAATTTCAGTGGAAGTGTCAACTCATGTAAATCCTCTGTTCTTTAAATTTTGAGGCAAGGAAACAACGTACAGTTCAACAAGATCAATAATTTCAATTTCGGAAACAGAAATCGCTGGAAAGGCTCAGCAGGTCTGGCAGTATCTGTGGAGAGAAATTTTAACAGTCTGTGTTCAGTGACCCTCAGTACTGATGGTAGCTAGGAAATGATTGATTTTATGCAGAAGATAGCACGGGAGGAATGGGGGGAAGAAGTAAACGATAGGTGGGGATAGAGTCCAAAGAGAGAGAAGAACAGATAGATAGATAAAGGAGTGGATAACGATCAGCCTGAGAGAATGAATAGCTATTAGTGGGCAATTAGTGGCTAATGATGAATGGTGTGTAGTAGCAGACAATGTGATAACAAGGCTTGTGGTGTAAGCCCAGGTAAAGCCTTAAAATTGTTGAACTCAATATTGAGTCCAGAAGGCTGTAGAGTATTTCAGTAGATGTTTGTTGACATAAACCTGAGTGTTATGACTAGAATATTACCATTATAAATAATAGTGCTGCTTGACTATTTCTACAATCTATTATTCTCACACTGGGCGGAATGTGAGTTCACAGTTTGGTTCTTTTTTAAAATATAGAATCCCTACAGTGTGGAAACAGGCCATTCAGATCACCAAGTCCACACCAACTGTCTGAAGGGCATTCCCCCCACAGACTCGCACCCCCCCCCCAACCCTATATTTCCCACGACCAATCCACCTAACCTGCAGATCTTTGGAACAAAAACAGAAGTTGCTGGAAAAGCTCAGCAGTTCTGGCAGTGTCTGTGAAGAAAAAAAAACGGAGTTAATGTTTTGGGTCTGGTGACCCTTCCTCAGGATACATCTTTAGACTGTGGGAGGAAACCCATGCAGACACAGGGAGAATGTACAAACTCAACACAGACAGTTGACCAAGGCCAGAATTGAACCCAGGTCCCTAGCGCTGTAAGGCAGCAATGCTAACCATTGAGCCACCTGGTCAGCCCTATTCTCCTGGACAACTATATGTTCCTGCTCTGGTAGCAGTTCCAAACCCATGACCTAGCTTCTACCTAGATGGAAAAGGACAGCAGAATTTTTTTGTTTATTCATTTATGGGACATGGATGTCGCTGACTAGGCCAGCATTTATTACCCATTCCTAGTTACCATTGAGTAGAGTGGTGGTGAACTGCCTCCTTGACCCGCTGCAGTCTATGTGCTGTAGGAAGACCCACAATGCCCTTAGGGAGGGAATTCCAGGATTTTGACCCAGTGACAGTGAAGGAACAGCGATATATTTCCAAGTCAAGATAGTGAGTGCCTTGGAGGGAAGCTTGAGGGGGGGGGGGTGCTTCCCATGTATATGCTGCCCTTGTCCTTGTGGGTGGAAGTAGTCATGGGTTTGGAAGATGCAGGCTAAGGACCTTTGACAAATTTCCACTGTGTCTTGTAGATAATACACACTGCTGCTTCAGGGAACACCACCACCTCCACTTTTCCGTTCAAACCACACACCATTGTGACTGAGAAATGTACTTCTATTCAGTTGCTGTCACTGGATCAAAATCCTGAAACCCCTTCCCACACAGCGATGCGTGTGTCCCTACAACCCAAGGACTGCAGTAGTTCAAGAAGGCAGCTCACCACCACCTTTTAGAACATAGAACATAGAACATGGAACATAGAACATTACAGCGCAGTACAGGCCCTTCGGCCCTCGATGTTGCGCCGACCTGTGAAACCAATCTGAAGCCCATCTAACCTATGCTATTCCATTATTATCCATATGTTTATCCAATGACCATTTAAATGCCCTTAAAGTTGGCGAGTCTACTACTGTTGCAGGCAGGGCATTCCATGCCCTTACTACTCTCTGAGTAAAGAACCTACCTCTGACATCTGTCCTATATCTGTCACCCCTCAATTTAAAGCAATGACCCTTCGTGCTAGCCGTCACCATTCGAGGAAAATGGCTCTCACTGTCCACCCTATCTAATCCTCTGATCATCTTGTATGTCTCTATTAAGTCACCT
>JAHRHZ010000017.1:43316291-43368573 GCA_024137785.1 Ginglymostoma cirratum | reverse complement strand
GGAGGTGTGGGGGCAGGTGTAGCACTTCCTGCGGTTACAAGGAAAAGTGCCGGGTGTGGTGGGGCTGGAGGGGAGTGTGGCGCGGACAAGGGAGTCGCGGAGGGAGTGGTCCCTCCGGAAGGCAGATAAGGGTGGGGAGGGAAAGATGTCTTTGGTGGTGGGGTCTGACTGTAGATGGCGGAAGTGTCGGAGGATGATGCGTTGGATCCGGAGGTTGGTGGGGTGGTATGTCAATAATGTAGTTTAGAGAAGGAAACTGCCATCCTTACCTGGTCTGGGCTACATGTCACGCCAGACCCACAGGAATGTGGTTGACCCTTAACTGCCCTCTGGGTAATAAATGCAGCGGTACCCTCATCTATTAATGAATGATGAAAAACCAACCACCCTTGTAAGAGGGCATCCCAGCTCCATTCTCCCTCCCCAGTCCTGATGAAGGGTACGGACTCAAAACGTTGACTCTCCTGCTCCTCTGACACTGCCTGACCTGCTGTGTTCCTCCTGCCCCACAGTGTATTGACGCTGACTGCAGCATCTCCAGTTCTTGCCATCTCCTTGATACCCCAATGCTTAGATGAAGTGCGTACCTCAATATGTGTACCCAAAACGTGAGAATATATTTTAAAAAACGAGAGAGGTAGCAGTTTTGTTAATTCCAAATAAGGGAGAGCTGACCCCACAGTAGGTAAAGGCAGATCACCAAAAACACATCAGTCTTCATTAATACAGTAAAACAGTTGCTTCAGGGTCTGAGTCTGTGTAGGATGTTTTCCAGTACGCAGTCTTTTGTTCGGAATTTTCCCCCTTTTTGCCTCACTGCATTAATGTGTATTTGCATTACAAAAGAGCTGCCAATATTACATCACAATCACTCTCCCCTTTGAATGGCTTTAAAATGGATCCTGAAATTAAATATTAGTAGATTACCGCATGGTGTGGGCTGCCAGGCCAGATATTTGATTTAGGACCAGAAAGAAACAGCATGATCCTTGAAAATATGCCAAGTGTTGCAAAGCGCTGCACCACACAGCAATATTTCTCAGAAAGCATACTGGGAATTAAACCTGACCATGGCAAATGCCTCGCTTTTATGTCTGATATTTCACTGTTTGTCATTTAATGCTACAAACGCACCGGAACAATATCATAATCATGTTTTGAAAAAAAACGTTTTATTATTACGTGATACAATGGCAAGACTTTGTCCCAGTCCTGGATCCAGTATGTTGTATCAGTGCTATTAAGTACTTAATCATAGTCTCCATTTCCCCTCTAGCTTTACTGTTGAACAAGTACCATTTATAAGTAACATTAGTGGAGGGTTCAAAATATGTCTTCAAGGCTTTCAAAATTTCTCCAGTGTAGGTTCTCTGCTTCTCAGCAATGGAGCTGGTCAAACTCGCTCTCCGGCACTGATAACAGAGTGGTTGCACTTATTGGTCAGGTTTCAGATTTAACTCCGTAGCTATTTCTTTATTTTGCTACTGAGGCTGGAGAGGAAAAGAAACTCTGTCTCATACCACTTTTCATTTTCACAATGTCAGGACTGGTAAAATTCACCATCATTCTTACACATGCAGCAATTCAAAGTTGCAGACTAGTGTTCTAAATCTGAGGGTGGGGGAGTCCGAATCTAGAGGGCATAGATTTAAGGTGAGAGGGGAAAGATATAAAAGGGACATGAGGGGCAACTTTTTCACACAGAGGGTGGTGCATGTATGGAATTAGCTGCCAGTGGAAGTGGTGGAGGCTGGTACAATTACAACATTTAAAAGACACCTTGATGGGTACATCAATAGGAAAGTTTAGAGGGATATGGGCCAAATGCTGGCAAATAGGATTAGATTAATTTAGGATATCTAGTCGGCATGGATGAGTTAGACTGAAGGGTCTGTTTCTGTGCTGAACGTCTCTGTGACTTTATCTTCCTTGTTTTCTTTAGCAGTACCTGGCTCTCTTAACGTTCTCAAACCCCAGCAGATTCAGATTCACACTTCTACAATCATGGGCTGATTTTTCCTAAAAGTTGGCCGTGTCAATTTCGGGGAATTTAGTAAAGGGTATCTCTCTGTGATCACTAGCAAGTTCGTTCACACTGTTTCATGGAGCTTACCTCATTATGTACACACCACACCACCCAGTGGTTTCATTGAGCCTTAGGGGATACAAAAATGAAACTGGAAATGTTCTTTTCTCTATTCATTTATGGGATGTGGGCGTTGCTCGTTGGCCAGCATTTCTTGCCCATCCCTAGTTGCCCTTGAGAAGGTGGTGGTGAATTGCTTTCTTGAACCACTGCAGTCCTCCTGCTGTGGGTTGACATACAATGCCATTAGGGAGGGAATTCCAGGATTTTGACCCAGCGACAGTGAAGGAACAGCGACGTATTTCCCAAGTCAGGATGTTTGGTGGTTTGGAGGGGAACTTGGAGATGGTGGTGTTCCCATATGTCTGATGTCCTTGTCCTTCTAGATGGAGGTGGTCGTGGATTTGGAAAGGTGCTGTTTGAGGATCTTTGGTGAATTTCTGCAGTGCGTCTTGTAGATACACACTGCTGCTACTGAGCGTTGGTGGTGGAGGGAGTGGATGTTTGTGGATGTAGTGCCAATCAAGCTGGCTTCCCTGTCCTGGATGGTGTCAAGCTTTTTGAGTGTTGTTGGGGCTGCACTCATCCAGGTAAGTGGGGAGTATTCCATCACACTCCTGACTTGTGCCTTGTAGATGGCGGACAGTCTTTGAGGAGTCAAGAGGTGAGTTATTGATTCATGGAGTAGCAGATAGTGAAGGGGACTGTCGGAGAATGCAGCAGAATATAGATAGATTGGGGAGTTGGGCGGAGAAATGGCAGATGGAGTTCAATCCAGGCAAATGCGAGGTGATGCATTTTGGATGATCCAATTCAAGAATGAACTATACAGTAAATGGAAAAGCCCTGGGGAAGATTGATGCATAGAGAGATCTGGGTGTTCAGGTCCATTGTACCCTGAAGGTAGCAACGCAGGTCAATAGAGTGGTCAAGAAGGCCTAATGGCATGCTTTCCTTCATCGGATGGGGTATTGAGTACAAGAGTTGGCAAGTCATGTTAAGTTGTATAGGACTTTGGTTCGACCACATTTAGAGTACTGCGTACAGTTCTGGTCGGCACATTACCAAAAGGATGTGGATGCTTTGGAGAGGGTGCAGAGGAGGTTCACCAGGATGTTGCCTGGTATGGAGGGCTCTAGCTATGAAGAAAGGTTGAGTAGATTAGGATTATTTACATTAGAAAGACAGAGGTTGAGGGGGGACCTGATTGAGGTCTACAAAATCATGAGAGGTATAGACAGGGTGGATAGCAAGAAGCTTTTTCCCAGAGTGGGGGACTCATTTACTAGGGGTCACGATTTCAAGGTGAGAGGGGAAAAGTTTAAGGGAGATACGCATGAAAAGTTCTTTACGCAGAGGGTGATGGGTGCCTGGAACACGTTGCCAGTGGAGGTGGTAGAGGCAAGCACGATAGTATCATTTAAGATGTATCTAGACAGATACATGAATGGGCAGGCAGCAGAGGGATACAGATCCTTGGAAAATAGGTGACAGGTTTAGAATGAGGATCTGGATCGGCACAGGCTTGGAGGGCTGAAGGGCCGATTCCTGTGCTGTAATTTTCTTCGTTCTTTGTTCTTATTCACTGCAGGATTCCTAGCTTCTGGCCAGCTGTTGTACCCAATGTGTTAATGTGGTGAGTCTAGTTGAGTTTCTGGTCAATGGTAACCTCCAGGATGTTGATCATGGGGGATTTTGTGATAATAACACCATTGAATATCAAGGGATGGTGGTTAGATTGTCTCTTATTGGTGATGGTCATAGCCTGGCATTTGTGTGGTGAATGTCACTTGTCACTTGTCAGCCCAAGCCTGGATGTTGTCCAGATCTTGCTGCATTTGAATGCAGACTGCTTCAGTATCTGAGGAGTCAGGAATGGTGCTCAACATTGTCTAATCATCAGCAAGCATCCCCATTTCTGACCTTATGATGGAGGGAAGATCATTGATGAAGCAGCTGAAGATGGTTGGGCCTAGGACACTACCCTCACGAACTACTGCAGAGATGTCCTGGAGCTGCGATGACTGACCTCCAACAACCACGACCATCTTCCTATGTGTCAGGTATGAATCCAACCATCGGCAAGTTTGTCCCCTGATACCCATTGATTTCAGTTTTGCCAGGAGTCCTTGATGCCACACTGGGTCAAATGCAGCCTTGATATCAAGGACTGTCACTCTCCCCTCACCTCTGGAAGTCAGCTTTTTTGTCCATATTTAAACTAAGGCTGTAACGAGGTCAGCATCTGAGTGGCCCTGGCGGAACCCAAACTGGGTGTCACTGAGCAGGTTATTGCGGAGCAGCTGCTGCTTGATAGCACTGTTACTGACACCTTCCATCACTTTACTGATGATCGAGTGGAGACTGATGGGGCGATAATTGGCTGGGGTTGGATTTGTCCTGCTTTTTGTGTACAGGACATACTTGGGCAATTTTCCACATTGTCGGGTAGATACCAGTGTTGTAACTGTACTGAAACAGCTTGGCTAGGGGAGTGGCAAGTTCTGGAGCGCAAGTCTTCAGTGCTATTGCCGGAATGTTGTCAGGGCCGGTAGCCTTTGCAGTATTCAGTGTCTCCAACCGTTTCTTGATATCATGTGGAGTGAATTGAATTGGCTGAAGACTGATATCTGTAATGCTGGGGACCACTGGAGGAGGCCAAGGTGGATCATCCACTCGGCACTTCTGGCTGAAGATTGCTGCGAACGCTTCAGTCTAATCTTTTGCACTGATGTGCTGGGAAAGACAGCCCTTTTTGTAATGCCACAAGGTTGGTTTTGACTGATCCTTCTCCTCGGTTATTTATCCTACTGTTCACCCCCAGGTTCACTTTGATTGACCCCGCTCCTCAGGTATTTATCCTGCCGTTCTCCCCCAGTTCACTTTCCTTTGCTGTGTTGCTGCTGCTGTCGCTGCCTGTACTCATCTCCGTTAGGCCATTAGTGACCATTAGTCATGATACCAATGACCCTCTGTGGGAAGCATCAGAAACAGCTTTTAGTGACGTTGAAGTTATTAATGCAGTAGTTGCTATATACCCAAAGGACAGTTCACTACAGTCCTTGATACAGGAGCTCTTGGAGACCTCTGAAAAGAAAGGCCATGAACAGCCACTACATGGACCTTTAAGATAGTAGATCCTGTTCAGATGTATGCTACAGAAGCCACGTTGCACACATACCTAAGGGATAGTAAGTATGGTAGGATCAATTCTTCCCCTACCCTGACATGACCCAAGAAAGATGGAATTGTACATATCAGCATGTGAAATATTTACAGTTCACTGTGTGAGGGAAGCAGCTCTGTCTCCTTGTGCTGCCTATAAGACCTTGGAATGTGTTTGTGATACTTTATAGATTCCCTATCTGCTTCCAAGCGATGCTGGGATCAATTGCTAAAGGTAAAGTCACCATTGTCCCAGAACCATAGTGCTGCTGTCTCATTAGAAAGGAGTGGCTGGTGGTGGTTTAAGCTGAGGGTGGAAATGATCAGAGTCATGATAAGAATTGCTTTTGCCGAGGATTTTTAATCTGCATAGCAAGACACTGCATAAAGTACAGGTGTAGAATTTGTGATTATAGATTTCTTTAACCTAGAATCTGTAACTGCGTGATTAATGCATTTGTGCCTCACATCACACATATATGGAGCCCCTTCAAGTAGAGAAGACAAAATGACTTAATCGATTGGGTGGGGTCTCATCCTACACTTGAAATGTTGAAGTGAAAAATGTTTCTGGATGTCTTTGAGTACACTGCACTTGCTAGTCTATAAAAAAACCATAGTTGGACCAGTCTGAAGGCTGTTGGTATACAATCTTTTCCTTAACTCAATGTCTTCTGTTGCCACTCTGTCTCATAAAACATCTGCCACACTACTCTGGAATGTAACATATATAGCTAAAGCATACATCACGCAATCCCACTTGATATTCAAGTTGTGGATTGAAAACTCATCTGGTAATTTTTTAAACTGTGACAATTTCCAATTTCCAGTTTATACTCCAAAATGAAAATATGTGGTTCCTTATACACTTCTGCCTTTAAAGAGATGAAGCACCATTTTTAATTGTTTCATTACTCGGTAAACATGATATGTATACATATAAACTCAAGAAAGTGCACTAATTCACGCTCACCCATTCTTTATACAGAAATTATGTAATTTCCTACCATCTTCTCTCTTAAATTCTTAAATAATCTCAGCATAATCACATCTTGATTGTACGCCTGCCAATACATTATCTTCCCAGCAATGTGAACATTTTTATATCAAAAATTTGAAATAATAAGCTCCTTCTAAACAATGTTGCATTTTGAGATTTAATTTAGGACTATGATCAGTACACACTAGTGGTTCTTTGCAACAATGATGAACATACATACGCAAAATGTTTAGTAGCCAGTAATATTCTCAAAGTCTCTTTTTCTTCTGTACACTATGTTTTTCTGATACTGGCTTAATTTTTTAGAAAAGTACTCACTGGCTTCTCCACTCTCGATTCTTCATCAGTGATGAGACTACACCTAACTCTAAGTCACTGGCATCAATTGTCTTTTCAAAAGGTTTAGTATAGTCAAGGACAGCCAACACCAGTTTCATTTATTAGGATTGCCTTTACCTTTTCAAAAGCAGTTTGGCTGACCATATCACCTTTGCCAATTTTCATAATAAATTTTGTTAAATTTAACAGTTAGAATCATAACAGTGCGAAAGCAGGCCACTCAAGTCCACACTGACCCTGTGAAGAGCATCCCACCCAGACACAACACCCTACCATGTAAGAGATAGTAGGAACTGCCAGTGCTGGAGTCAGAGATAACACAGTGTGGAACTGGCAGAACACAGCAGGCCATGCAGCATCAGATGAGCAGGAAAGCTGAGGAAGGGTCCCGACCCGAAACATCAGCTTTCCTGCTCCGCTGATGCTGTCTGGTCTGCTGTGTTCCTCCAGCTCCACACTATGTTAACCCTACCATATTACCCTGCATTTCCCACGGTTAATTCACCTAGCCTACGCATCCCTGGACACTTTGGGACAATTTAGCATGGCCAATCCACTGTAACCTGTGCATCTTTGGACTATGGGAGGAAACCCACACAGGCACTGGGAGAATGTGCAGTCCCTACACAGTTGCCCAAGGGTGGATTCAATCTCAAGTCCCTGGTGCTGTGAGGCAGCAGTGCTAACCACTAAGCCACTGTACCATTACAGTTATTGAAGTTAGGCACAAATTTCTGATAAAAACCACACATCCCCAGAAATCATTAATTTCCAATTTAGCTTTAGTAATGGTACATTCGATCAGAATCTTCATTCTTGCCATTCATAACTACATTTTTCCTTGCCCTATGGTGTGACCTAGTTAGGATAACTTTGCTTTTGAGAATTCACTTTTGGCAAGAGATTTATTATTAAGTCACCTAACTGTAATTGCTTAAAAAAGGTCACCGAACTGTTTCACATGCTGTTCCCAGGAGTCATTTTATATTACACTTTCACTTGAAAGAAATAAAGTGTAGAATACACCCCGAACAATTCCCAATCAATAGAAGTCTAAGACAGTGGCAAAACATAGAAATGATGCCTTTTTTCCCAGTGCTTTCAGCAAAGAAGCCTTCCTATTTCATGGTCAGTACTCAATTATGTGCTTTTAAAGTTATTTAAATTTTGGAATGACACAGATGGAACTATGCGACACATTTTCATTGATTCTTCTTCTAGGCTGTGAGTAGCAAAGGTACATGAACCATGTGGTAATTCTTACATATCTACCACCCTACCACAATTAGTTGTGAGATAGCTCTGATGTATTCACATTTTCTTCTTATGACTCTTAGATAGGCATGTTTGCTGCTCTCTGCTGTGTGAGTTGACATCTTGAACCGCTGCAGTCTATGTGCTGTAGGAAGACCCACAATACCCTTGGGGATGGAATTCCAGGATTTTGACCCAGTGACGGTGAAGGAACAGCGATATATTTCCAAGTCAGGATGGTGAGTGGCTTGGAGAGGAACTTGCAGGTGTGGAGTTCCCACATATCTGCAGCCCTTGTCCTTCTGGATGGTAGTGGTCGTGGATTTGGAAAATGCTGTCCAAAAAGCCTTGGTGAATTTCTGCATTGTCCCTACATTCTTATTACCAGTTTTGTGGCTGACATACTGAAGCTGACAATAAAACCGAAACCACATTGAGGAACTCTGCACAAATAACCTGTGAAATTATTTTTCTTAAATACAATTTCCAGAAAAATAAAAATCACAGAAAGCAATAGTTTTGTAATGTGCTTCACTTCTAGCGTATTCATTATTTTGAGCTTAACTGTACCTGATGCTGGTGATTTGTGGAAAATCATTTTTTCCAATAAGCTGTATCAATAATGATGGTAGTGAGGCAAAATTGGAGACACAAATTACTGCGCAGTAGGACAGGGATAGGAGATGGGTTTGGAGTCATGACTCATTCCAGCACAGTGATTGCCTCACCTAAGTGTCTCCACGGGTGACGTAAAGCGTTTCACCTGAGGGGAGGATGGAAAAATGGAAAGGAGTGACCCACTTCTCCTCCAAACTCAGTGTGAATTACATCAACTAATAATGTTGTGGGATTGGTTATGTACTTTATATTCACACCGTATATTCACCTTGAGTTCCCCAACGTAACGTGCTATGGAGAATTTTGGAAGGGAATTCACTAATGAAAAGAAATTACTAGTTTATTATTTTATTAGTTGCCAATTAAGAGGTGGCCACTGGGACTCTGTCCTGGATGCTGTTTCCCAGGTTTATGACTTGGATTTTTCTACTTGTCGCTTTGGTGAGGTCTCTGCGGTCGGAACTAATTTTTTTTTTCCCCAATGTGTTTCACTTTTTTTCACTCATATGAGCTTTTACAGGCTGGCTCAGCAATACTATCACTGCTAAAGCTTTCTTAACAACTGGCTGCTGTTTTCACAGAGGCTCACAGGCTCTGTGTAATTTTAAGCCTTCCGAATGTTTAAAGCTATGCTCACATTTTTCCAGCTGGAATCTTATTTTCCTTTTTCTCATCAGATAACTGTGGCTTTTGTGGAGCTGAGGATTTCTTCCTGCTTGTTTGAACTGCTGGCCCAATCAAAGGACTACCGGACCCGCGAAGCTTCAGACAAGCCACTAACAGAGGGGCTTTTGCTGAGGCTGAAAGAGGGAGGAGAGGGCACCTCTTAAAAGGAAAGGAAGAAAATTTCATAATATAGTGAACATAAGATGTAGGACCATAGCTGATCCGATATTTCTCAAGTCCATCTTCCTGTCTTGTTCCCATAACCCTTGATTCCATTACTGATTAAAAATTGGGTCTATCTCAACCCTGGATATATGATCCAACATCTACAGCCCTTGTTGATAAAGAATTCCACAGTTTCTCTACAATATAAGAGAAGAAATTCCTCATCATCTGTCGTAAATGTGACAACTAATTCTGAGGTTATATCTTCTGTTCCTAGACTCTCTCACAAGGAGAATCAATATTTCCACAATTTTAAAAAATTACTCATTTGTGGGATGTGACCGCCGTTGGCTGGACAGAATTTATTGCTCATCCTCAGTTACCTCGAGAAGGTGGTGGTAAGCTACCTTGAACTGCTGCAGTCCACCTTCTATGGGTTCACACAAGATGCCCTTAGGGAGGGAATTCCAGAATTCTGACCCAGCAGCAGTGAAGGTCCAGCAATATATTTCCAAATCAGGATGATGAGTGGCTTGGAGGGGAACTTGAATGTGGTGGTGTCCCCATGTACCTGCTGGCCTTGTCCTTCTCGATGGAAGTGGTCGTGGGTTTGGAAGGTGCCATTTGAGGATCTTTGGTGAATTTCTAAAGTGCATCTTGTAGATGGTGCACACTGCTGCTACTGAGTGTCGGTGGTGGAAGGCATGGATGCTTGTGGATGTGGTGCCAATCAAGTGGGCTGCTTTGCCCTGGATGGTGTCAAGCTTCTTGCTGGAGCTGCACTAATCCAGGCAAATGGGGAGTATTCCATCTCACTCCTGATTTGCGTCTTGTAGTTGAGGATAGGCTTTGAGGAGTCTGGAGGTGAGTTACTCTCTGCAGTGTTCTTAGCCTCTGGCCTGAACTTGTAGCAGCTGTGTTTATGCAGTGAGTCCAGTTTAATTTCTGGTTAATGATAACCCCCAGGATTTGATAGTGGGGGAACTCAGTGATGGTAATGCCATTGAATGTCAAGGGATGGTGGTTAAATTGTCTCTTATTGATGATGGTCATAGCCTGGCATTTGTGTGGTGCGAATATTACATGCCACTTGTCAGACCAAGCCTGGATATTGTCCAGATCTTGTTGCATTTGGACTGCTTCAGTGTGTGAGGAGTCACGAATGGTGCTGAACATTGTGCAATCATCGGCAAACATTCCCACTTCTGACCTTATGATGGAGGGAAGGTCATTGATGAAGCAGATGATGGTTGGGCCTAGGACACTACCCTGAGGAACTCCTGCAGGGATGTCCTAGAGCTGAGATGACTGACCTTCAACAACCACGACCATCTTCCTGTGTGTCAGGTATGACTCTGACCACTGGAACATGGTCAGTATGGACTAGTTGGACCGAAGGGTCTGTTTCCATGCTGTACGACTCTATGACTGTATGAGGTCTCACAAAGATCTCTCACGCACCTCAGCTGTAACTAGCCGTTAAGTATTGTGAATAGAAGTAAGACAAATGCAGAGAATGCTGATGATACTGGAAATCTGAAGCAAGCACAGAAAGTTCTGTAGAAACTCAGCAGGTCTGGCAGCATCTGTGGAGAGAGAGAGAGAGAGACAGAATTAATGTTTAATTTTAGTTAAAGATATGACTCTTGCTTGGAACTTGTACTTTTGGACTCAAGATATTAATTCTATTTCTCTCTCCACATATGCTGCCTGGCCTGCTGAGTTTCTCCAACACTTTCTGTATTTGCTTCAGATTTTCAGCATCCACAGTATTTTGCTCTTATCTAATAGACTGATTCTGTTTAATAACACTAGCCTCTCTCTTTAGTGGAACACTTTGTGAGGTTGTCCTTCTGCACTTAGTACCTGTAATTCGGACTAATACTAATATTAACATGCCTACAAAAGGCATCTGAGGAGGTTCTGATGGGACCACAATAGTAGATACAATTCTAGCAGTGCAGGCATCTGGAAATATACCATTTATGACAATTCCGTGCTGCAGTTTTGAAACTGTAGGGACTTTCTGGATGGTTTTTCATCATCTGTAATTACTTTCGTTGCAAGCATGCAGTCAGGCAGAGTGCTCCATATGTGTCTGATCATGGTCTAGGCAAACACTGTCAAAATTTGACCATCAAAGAGAGTTGCATTTGAAGTTTGGCAAAGGCCATGATTTCAAATTCAGATGATGTTATTTGGTGTCTAGATTGAAACTAATTTAAATCAGTCTCAAATTGTCTCCAGTTTAAATTAACTTGTTACTGTGAAAGAGTTGTGTTTTCTTTTGAAAAGTATTTCTTCAGTGATAGAAATTAAAACTCTAACTCTGGGTTTTCTGAAACATTAATCAAAGCAGATGACTTACAATACAGCTTTGTGTATCATCTCCTCTCTCCTTCTCTGCAGCCATAAAGGATCGGAAACAAATTTAGCAGATCTAGCAATTCTAATCTCAACCAGAATAGTCTCTACCTGTTCATATAAATCAAAGTTGCAAGTACTTCAGATGTTTTAAACATCAGCGATGTTTAGTATAATTCACTGTAAAAACATATCAATTTTATCTCCCTGCATTTTGCTCGTTAAGCCTAGCTATTACAGCCAGGGCACTCAAAGGTAGGAGCAGCATCTTGAAATATCTCTGTCAAATTTTGTTCCGTCAGCTTTTAAGTTCTAAGGTTGTTAAGACCTTGAAGATTATTTTTGCATAAAAAGGTTTTACTTGATTTTAATCTTTGGAAATTTTAATCAAAGTGGAAAAAGGTACGCTTCTAGTATGGACACAATTAAGTATCTTGGTGGAAAGCCAATCAATTTTTTTTGTTTTAATTTGCGTGAGTGGGTGGAATTGGATGCTTAAATCTGGGTGGGTTAAACAGGCAAAAGTTTGGGTGTATCAGGGGATCACCTCAAACATATCGACCTCCCGATTTCACTGGGTTAGCATTCAGCCAACTCTGCACCCAGGAGGGTGCAGAGGTGCAAATGAAAGGAGTGCAAATGCAAATGCAACTGACAGCATTAGATTTCACTTCTTTTGCAAGTTTGACAATAATACATTGGAGTTAGAATTAGAATTTATTGTCACATGTACTCAAGTACAGTGAAAAGTGTACAATGTCACTATTCCCAGCACCATCTTATGTACAAAGGTACCTAGGTACAAAGCCATAGAATCCCTACAGTGTGGAAGCAGATCATTCAGCCCATCAAGTCCACACCACCCCTCCAAAGAAGAGCATTGCACTGAACCCCTTCCACATAACCCTGCATTTCCCATGGCTAAACCTCCTAGCCTGTACGTTATGGGTAAATTAGCATGGCCAATCCACCATCTTTGGACTGTGAGAGGAAGCTGGAGAACTTGGTGTAAACTCCACACAGACAGTCACCCAAGGCTGGACTCAGGTCCATGGTGCTGTGAGGTAGCAGCGCTAACCACTGACCCACCATGCCACCCCTTGTGCACTGGAAATATGAGTTCAACTCTCAGTAAAGCGGCTGATGGAATTTGAACTCAATTATAAATCTTTAATTAAAAGCTAATCTCAATAATGGTGATTATGAAACCATTGTCAATGACTGTTAAAAAAACCCATCTCGTTCACTAATAGCCTTGTTTCATCTGGCCTGCATGTTATTTCAGGACCACAGCAATTTGATTGACTGGGTCTCAGAATTAAGGGGCATCAAATTAAAAGCGAGATGAGGGTGAATTTCTTCTCTCAGAGGTGAGTCTTTGGAGCTCCTTGCCACTGAGCGCTGTGGGGGTAGAACCCTTGTGTGTACGTAAGGCTGAGATAGATAGATTCTTGATCTGTCAAGGAATCAATGGTCAGGAAAGATCAGGAAAGTGGAGATGCGTGTGGGATCAGCCATGATCCTATTGAATAATGGAGAGGTTTGGGATGGATGCTGAATGGGTTAGTCCTGTTCCTATTTCTTATGGTCTTAACCACTCTCTGAAACTATCTAAAAGGCCAAACTATTCAAGAGCAATTTGGGACAGGCAAGAAATGCTGGTTTTGCTTGCATTGCCCACATCCTATGAAGAAAAATTAAAACGGTTGGCATTGGGCACGTTCAACTTGTAGGCTGATGCCAAGATTGAGTAGTTAATAGTCTCTATTGACAGAAAACGAGAAAAAATGTTTCTCTTTCTCTGTCTCACCGACTGACTTAGATCTGAATGGGGCTGAGAGATTCATTACTGGGATACAAGCTACTGGGGCCAAGAAACACCATCATTCATAGTTTATACCCTTACTGCCATGGGGGCTATTCACCCAGATTGTGGTGCTCAAACTCTTAAGTCAGTTTTAAAGTCAAAATAATTTGCCTCTAAGATAAGAGCACTTATTTAATATACATATCTTATGTTCTCACAATCACTTAATGCGAGCAGGTGTTACATAAATTTTTTTTAATAGTTAATTGTAATAACATTAATAAACCCGCCATCAACTGCTACCAAATCTTTCAGGATGGTTAGTTGAACTAATCCAGTTCATTGAATGGTCTTTTCTTCATGATTTTCTTCATGTTTTTGAGTCACAACAGAATTATAACAGAGATAACCAGGTGTGGAGCTGGATGAACACAGCAAGCCAAGCAGCATCATAGGAGCAGGAAAGCTTGATGTTTCGGGCCTAGACCCTTCATCAGAAATGGGGGAGGGGAAGAGGGTTCTGAAATAAATAGGGAGAGAGGGGGAGGCGGATAGAGGATGGATAGAGGAGAGGATAGGTGGAGAGGAGACAGACAAGTCAAAGAGGCGGGGATGGAGCCAGTAAAGGTGAGTGTAGATGGAGGAGTAGGGAGGAGATAGGTCAGTCCAGGGAGGACGGACAGGTCAAGGGGGCGGGATGAGGTTAGTACATAGGAGATGGGGGTGGGGCTTGAGGTGGGAAGAGGGGATAGGTGAGAGGAAGAACAGGTTAGGGAGGCGGGGACGAACTGGGCTGGTTTTGGGGAGGGGAGATTTTGAAGCTTGTGAAATCCACATTGATACCATTGGGCTGCAGGGTTCCCAGGCTGAATATGATTTGCAGTTCCTGCAGCCTTTGGGTGACATCATTGTGGCATTGCAGGAGGCCCAGGATGGACATGTTGTCTGAGGAATGGGAGGGGGAGTTGAAATGGTTCGTGACTGGGAGGTGCAGTTGTTTGTTGTGAACTGAGCGCAGCTGTTCTGCAAAGCGGTCCCGAAGCCTCCGCTTGGTATCCCCGATGTAGAGGAGGCCACAACGGGTACAGCGGATGCAGTATACCACATTGGCAGATGTGCAGATGAACATCTGCTTGATGTGGAAAGTCTTCTTGGGGCCTGGGATTGGGGTGAGGGAGGAGGTGTGGGGGCAGGTGTAGCACTTCCTGCAGTTGCAGGGAAAAGTGTCGGGTGTGGTGGGGCTGGAGGGGAGTGTGGAGCGGACAAGGGACTCACGGAGGGAGTGGTCCCTCCGGAAAGCAGACAAGGGTGGGGAGGGAAAAATGTCTTTGGTGGTGGGGTCTGATTGCAGATGGCGGAAGTGTCGGAGGATGATGCGTTTGATCCGGAGGTTGGTGGGGTGATACGTGAGGACGAGGGGGATTCTTTTTTAGTTATTATTGCGGGGATGGGGTATGAGGAATGAGTTGCGGGAAGTGCAGGAGACACGGTCGAGGGCGTTCTCGACCACTGCGGGGGGGATGTTGCGGTCCTTGAAGAATGAGGACATTTGAGATGTGCGGGAGTGGAATGCCTCATCCTGGGAGCAGATGCGACGGAGGCGAAGGAATTGGGAATAGGGGATGGCATTTTTGCAGGAAGGTGGGTGGGAGGAGGTGTATTCCAGGGAGTGGTGGGAGTCAGTGGGCTTGAAATGGACATCGGTTTCTAGCTGGTTACCCGAGATGGAGACAGAGAGGTCCAGGAAGGAGAGAGAGAGAATTATAACAGACCTTGTTAATAGGCAAGTGCATTACTGAACCAAGACAATTAGATAAAGATCAGCTGTAATCTAACTGAATAAATAGCCTCACAAGACTAAACTAGAGCATGGGAGGTTGAGGAGTGACCTTATAGAGGTTTATAAAATCATGAAGGGCATAGGTAGGCTGGATAGCAGAGGTTTTTTCCATAGTGTGGGGAGTTCAAAACTAGGAGGCATATTTTTAAGGTGAGAGGAGGAAGATTTGAAAAGGAACTGAGGGGCAACTTTATCACACAAAGCATGGTTCGTATGTGGAACGAAATGACAGAGGAAGTGATAGATGCAGGTAAGTTACAACATTTAAAAGACATTTGGACAGGTACATGAATAGGAAATGTTCAGAGGGAAATGGGCCAAATGCAGGCAAATGGGACTAGTTTAGTTTGGGAAGCTTGTTCGGAATGGGCGAATTGGACAGAAGGCTCTGTTTCTGTGCTGCATAACTCTATGACTCTAAATATTCCTGCTAATGTTAAATGAAGCAAGCCTAGTTTCAAAGAATGAGAAAAAATGAAAATGTCATTAAAACTTTTATAGACAATTTGGGCCATGGAGGATACATGTTGTGGAAACATGGTCTTGCAATTTGTGGGGTGGGGTGCTTTGGGGTGAGGGGTGAGGAGTGGGGTAAGTGGGAATGTTAGTCATGAAATGTGTTGTGGAAAGATAAATCAAACAACGGGAGTACTATATTTTGGGAATAAATAGCACCATGGCATGCTCTGATGGATGATCATTCCCAGAAATAAGGTGATCCTTTGGGAAGGCAGGGACACCATTGTAATTTTCAACAAACACTCATGGTAACAAAAATAGAAATTGCTGCAAAAACTTGGCAGGTCTGGCAGTATCTGTAGAGAGAGGAAGCAAAGTTAACTTTTCAGGTCATCCGCGGTTCTTTCGTTTTGTTTTAAGTAACAATGGTAGCTGTGAACCTCACAGGAAAGACAAATCTTAATCATGGAGAACGTTAGTTAAAAGTTAAGAATCCTGACAAAGAGTTATGTCAGACTTGAAAAGTTAACTCTGTTTCTCTCTCCAGACCTGCTGAGTTTCTCCAGCATTTTCTGTTTTTTTCAGATTTCCAGCATCCACGGTATTTTGCTTTTATTAAAAGGTTGAAGCAAAACAAAAAGTTTCCATTCCTTTTATATTTGTCTGTGGGATAGGGGTATCACTGAGCAGGCCTACCCTAATTTTCCTTAAAAAGGTGGTGGTAAGCTGCCCCTTGAGCCACTACAGGATGTGCATCATCTCTAACCTCCTCTCTCAACTCCAATATAGCTGGCCCAATGTAATTTCTGGTCAAGGGCAGTTCCAAGGTTGTGGGGTAGTGGGAGTTTCAGTGATGATCTGGACATTGAATGTCAAGGGGGAGTAATTAGACTCTCTCTTAGCCAAGGTGCTCATTGTCTTGCACATTGATTCATAAAACATGGAAACAGACCCTCCAGAGTTGACCAAGTTTCTCAATATAATCTAGTCCCAATTGCCTGTGCTTGGCTTATATCCCTCCAAATGTTTCCTATTAATGTACCTATTCAAATGTCTTTTAGATATTGGAACTGTATCTGCATCTATTACTTCCTCTGGCAGTTCAGTCCATACCCTTGAGGAATGAATTTTACTTGCCATTTAGTCCAAGCCTAGACATTAGAACATAGAACACAGAACGTTACAGCGCAGTACAGGCCCTTCGGCCCTCGATGTTGCGCCGACCTGTGAAACCAATCTGAAGCCCATCTAACCGACACTATTCCATTATCATCCATATGTTTATCCAACGACCATTTAAATGCCCTTCAAGTTGGCGAGTCTACAACTGCTGCAGGCAAGGCATTCTATGCCCTTACTACTCTCTGAGTAAAGAACCTACCTCTGACATCTGTCCTATATCTGTCACCCCTCAATTTAAAGCTATGTCCCTTTGTGCTAGCCGTCACCATCCGAGGAAAAAGGCTCTCACAGTCCGCCCTATCTAATCCTCTGATCATCTTGTATGTCTCTATTAAGTCACCTCTTAACCTTCTTCTCTCTAACGAAAACAGCCTCAAGTCCCTCAGCCTTTCCTCATAAGACCTTCCCTCCATACCAGGCAACATCCTGGTAGATCTCCTCTGCACCCTTTCTAATGCTTCCAACTCCTTCCTATAATGCGGTGATCAGAACTGCACACAATACTCCAAGTGCGGCCACACCAGAGTTTTGTACAGCTGCAACATGACCTCACGGCTCCGAAACTCAATCCCTCTACCAATAAAACCCAACACACCGTACGCCTTCTTAACAACCCTGTCAACTTGGGTGGCAACTTTCAGGGATCTATGCACATGGACACAGAGATCTCTCTGCTCATCCACGCCACCAAGAGTCTTACCATTAGTCCAGTACTCTGTATTCCTGTTACTCCTTCCAAAGTGAATCACCTCACCCTTTTCCGCATTAAACTCCATTTGCCACCTCTCAGCCCAGCTCTGCAGCTTATCTATGTCCCTCTGTAACCTGCAACATCCTTCCTCACTATCCACAACTCCACCGACTTTAGTGTCATCCGCAAATTTACTAACCCATCCTTCTATGCCCTCATCCAGGTCATTTATAAAAATGACAAACAGCAGTGGCCCCAAAACAGATCCTTGCGGTACACCACTAGTAACTGAACTCCAGGATGAACATTTCCCATCAACCACCACCCTCTGTCTTCTTCCAGCTAGCCAATTTCTGATCCAAACCGCTAAATCACCCTCAATCCCATGCCTCCGAACATTGTCCAGGTCTTGCTAATTTTAGGTGCTTCAGTTTCTGAGTAGTTATGAATAGTGCTGACCTTCTGATGGTGGGAAGCTGATTGATGAGGCAGCTGAGAATGGTTGGGCCTAGAACACCAACCTCAGGAACTCCTGCAGAGATGTCCCGGAACTGAGATGATTGGCTTGTAAAAACAATAACATTTTCCTCTGTCCTCGGTGTGACACCTACCAATGGAGAGTAATCTCACCCCACCCCCGGTACTCATTGACTACAATGTTGCTAGCGCTTCTTGACACTGCTCATCAAATGCTGCCTTATGCCAAGGGTGATCCCTTTCACTTCTGGAATTCAACTGTTTCCCCAGTGCCTAGACCAAGATTGTAATGAAGTCAGGAGCTTGGTGGTCCTGGTGAAACCAAATATTAAATATGGCCATATTATGCCAAATTGTCTCACACAAGAGGATGCTTGGGCTGACAAGTGGCAAGTGACATTCATGCCACACAAATACCAGGCAATGACCATCACCAATAACAGACCACTGCTCCTTGATATTCAATGGTGTTACCATCACTGAATTCCCCACTATCAACATATTGGGGGTTACCATGGACCAGAAACTCAACTGGACTCACCACATTAACACAGTGGCTACAAGAGCAGACCAGAAGCTAGGAATACTGTTGGGAGTAACTCACCTCCTGACACCTCAAAGCCTGTCCGCCATCTACAAGGCACAAGTCAGGAATGTGATGGAATACTCCCCAGTTGTCTGGATGAGTGCAGACTCAACACATTCAAGAAGCTTGACACCATCCAGGACAAAGCAGCCCGCTTGATTGGCACCACATCCATAAGCATCCACTCCCTCCACCACTGACACCTAGTAGCAGCAGTGTGTACTATCTACAAGATGCACTGCAAAAATTCACCAAAGATCCTCAAACAGCACCTTCCAAACCCATAACGACTTCCATCTAGAAGGACAAGGGCATCAGACTTATGGGAACACCACCATCTTCAAGTTCCCCTCCAAGCCACTCACCATCCTGACTTGGAAACATATCGTCGTTCCTTCACAGGAAAGACAAATCTTAATCATGGAGAACGTTAGTTAAAAGTTAAGAATCCTGACAAAGAGTTATGTCAGACTTGAAAAGTTAACACTGTTTCTCTCTCCATAGATGCTACTAGACTTGTTGAGTTTCTCCAGCATTTTCTGTTTCTTTCAAATTTCCAGCATCCGTGGTATTTTGCTTTTATTAAAAGGTTGAAGCAAAACAAAAAGTTTCCATTCCTTTTATATTTGTCTGTGGGATAGGGGTATCACTGAGCAGGCCTACCCTAATTTCCCTTAAAAAGGTGGTGGTGAGCTGCCCCTTGAGCCACTACAGGATGCGCATCATCTCTAGTCTCCTCTTTCAACTCCAATATGGCTGGCCCAATGTAATTTCTGGTCAAGGGCAGCTCCAAGGTTGTGGGTCACTGGGTCAAAACCCTGGAATTCTCTCCCTAATATCTTTGTGGGTCAACCCACATCAGGAGGACTGCAGCGATTCAAGAAGGCAGCTCACCCCCGCCTTCTCAAGGTCAACTAGGGATGGGCAAAAAAAAAATGCTGGCCCAGCCAGGAATGCCAAATCCCACAAATGATGAGAAAAAAAAATGCAGAACCATAGTTGGTAAAGTATTGAACTAGCCTTGATCTAATTGAATGACGAACTAGCATGATATATAACAAACTCCAGTTCCAATTTTGCCATTTCTATTTATGTTTCTATTACTGAGTTAAATGAAGTGAATTAAATGAAGACTAATTTTACTAACAACTATTTGTGACTCATGTATTCCTTCCTAACAAAAGTGGGTCTACTGCTTGGTACAGAAAATGAGGACAAAGTGATTTTGTTGCTAGTTTGCACTAATATCAGAGTCATTTTTCACTTGCAGTATTGGAAACAAGATATCCATGAAAATTGAAGTATTGGCTTTAGATCATGTACTGTGATGCTACCCAGATGCAACCTCTGTATGAGAATCTGCTGACAGCTTTTATTGGATAAAACCAAATTCATCCTTAATCAGCACCTGTGTCCCATACAGAACACTTACTTAAATCAATATGTCAACGAAAATCCAAAGTTAGCTCTCTAAAGGTTAGAAAGCATTACAGTCAAAATGCTGTTTTGTTTATAATGCGTAAGTTTAATTATCGAACAAATGGCACTCAATTAAGTTGAGTTGATCGTCTAATAAAATTCAGGTAAAATAAAGCGCAAGAACTCACCCATATTACTAATTTAAAAAATTAAGAACTGCTGCCCACCAGGGGCAATGTACCCTGAATACAACTTTTTTAAAAAGCAAACCACCATCAAATCATACATCTGTCTCTCTTTATACATATTTGTTCCTAATCAATCTGTTCAGAGATGTTATTACACACCCTGAACCCACACTCTCTGTCTCCTAGGTATAGACACTATCATTGTATCACAAAAGCTCCTTGTTTCTTCCTTATATCTACCCAGTCGATTAATTAGTCAGCCAACCCCCAATCATCTGCTTAACTAAAGCTAAATCAATACGTTGTTCCCAACATCTCAGTTGAATTAAGTATCTCATTACAAAAGTGGCAAAATGGTCACAAAACACTGGAGATCCAAAAAGACTGGACATCACTGTAAACATAATGTCATGGACAGACACAGAAGTTGCTCAAAAAGACTGAAGAAATATTGGATTTTATACTAAGAAGGCCAGCATACAAGGGGATCTGGTTTATGCTACAGCTATGCAAAGCCCTGGTTAGACCACACTTGGAATACAACATTCAGGCCTGGGCACCATACCTTAGGTAAATATATTGCTATCAGAGGTGGGGTAAGATGGACCGGGATAGTAAATTTATCTTGGATGATTACATGCAGAGACCAAATATGCTGGGGTTGTATTGCTGGCTATATAGAAATTTAAGGGATCATTTGATTGAAGCTTTCAAGGCATGAAGGGAATGGATAGGTTAGGTAGGGAGAACTACTTCCACTGGTTGGGGAGCTTAGAGCTAGGGACTAAAAATCAGAGTTAGACCTTTGAAGCATGAGGTTACCTGGCAGATATGTAATAAAAGGTGGAATGAGTTTGGAACATCAATTGTTACTTTTAAATCTAATTTTGATAGATTTTTGTTGTCCATATGTATTAAGGGATAGGGTTCACGCAGACGGTGTTGTGTGTATGGAATGAGCTGCCAGAGAAAGTGGTGGAGGCTGGTTCAGTTACATTTAAGAGGCATCTGGATGGATATATCAATAGGAAGAGTTTAGAGAGATATGGGCCAAATGCTGGCAAATGGGGCTAGATTTATCTAGGATATCTGGTCGGCACGGACGAGTGGGACTGAAGGGTCTGTTTCTGTGTTGTAAATCTCTGTGACTCAATGACTTGAGTCATAGATTAACCGCGATCTAATTGAGTGATGGAACAAGCTCAAGGGCCTGCATGCCATCTCTCATTTCTTTTGTTTCTACATTGCTGTATGAAAATTAGCTGTCATACTTTCTGCAGCAGTGCCTACATTTGAAAAGTGCTTTATTCTTTGTAAGACACTTTGGGATATCCTGTGGTTGTGAAAGGCACTAAGCAAATCTTTCTTCCAGAGATAGTAGGAACTGCAGATGCTGGAGAATCTGAGATAACAAGGTGCCGAGCTGGATGAACACAGCAGGCCAAGCAGCATCATGGGAGCAGGATAGCTGACGTTTTGGGCCTAGACCCTTCTTCAGAAAATGAAGGACCTTCCCCAGGACCTTCTCCACAATGTGCCCGCCGCCATTGTCCATGTGGCCACTGTCGGAGCAACCATGGCTGACGTCACTATCTCTGAAACAAATCTTTCTTCCTCTTGTTTGTCGATCCTAGCCTTAAACATTTCCATTGATCTTCCAAAAGCAGGTGGGTGGGAGAGACGGGAGGAGTAATGTTCCAAATTTCCACTATCCTTTCTTGTAGAATAGGCCTTCCTTCCAACATCTTTGACTGTTTTAACTCTAACATTAGCATTCCTATATATCAATGCTATCAATTCTATTTATCATCTGGGTGTTGTGGTGAAAACTTATGTGAGCTGTGGATGATGTTCTTTGTATGCTGACAGAGTCATGTACAGCACAGAAACAGACCCCTTTGGTCCAACCCGTCCATGCCAACCAATTTTCCCAAGTTAAACTAGACCCACTTCTCTGCATTTGGCCCATATCCCTCTAAACCCTTCCTGTTCATGTACCTGTCCAAAAGTATTTTAAATGTTGTAACTGTACTTGCATCCACCGCTTCCTCTGCGAGTTCATTCCACATTTGAACCAATCTGTCCTCCTATTTATTGGCTGTACCATCATACTAATTTTCTGATATTTTTGCCAGGGCTGCTTTTTGATACATGTTGACTTCAATTATATCTGTTTTATCATTCTGTGTGGACTTTGTTACTTCTCATGATGCTCTTGCCCGATCACTTTGGGATTATAGAGTAGAGAAGTACAGTAGCATAGAGTAAGGCCAAAACAAAGCTGATTTATTGTGGTAGTATACTGTCCTTTCATCTCTGAGACTGGGGCTAACATCCTACTGAAGTGGAACAGACAGGAAACATAATCTGTTTTATTCAGCATGGAACGTGGGTGTTGCTGGCTGTCCAGCATTTATTGCCTGTCCCCAGTTGCCCTTGAGAAGGTGGAGGTGAACTGCTGCAATCCATGTGCTGTAGAATGACCCACAATGCCCTTGGGGAGGGAATACCAGGATTTTTAACCCAAGGGATTAGTAAGGGGAGGTTGTGTCTGACAAACCTATTAGAATTCTTTGAAGAGGTAACAAGTAGGTTAGACCAGGGAAACCCAGTGGATGTTATCTATCTAGACTTCCAAAAGGCCTTTGATAAGGTGCCTCACGGGAGGCTGCTGAGTAAGGTGAGAGCCCATGGTGTTCGAGGTGAGTTACTGGCATGGATTGAGGATTGGCTGTCTGACAGAAGGCAGAGAGTTGGGAGAAAAGGCTCTTTTTCAGAATGGCAACCGGTGACAAGTGGTGTCCCGCAGGGTTCAGTGTTGGGGCCACAGCTGTTCACTTTATATATTAATGATCTGGATGAAGGGACTGGGGGCATTCTGGCGAAGTTTGCTGATGATACGAAGTTGGGTGGACAAGCAGGTAGTACGGAGGAGGTGGGGAGGCTGCAGAATGATTTAGACAGTTTAAGAGAGTGGTCCAGGAAATGGCTGATGAAATTCAACGTGAGCAAATGCAAGGTCTTGCACTTTGGAAAAAAGAATACAGGCATGGACTATTTTCTGAACGGTGAGAAAATTCATAAAGCCGAAGTACAAAGGGATCTGGGAATGCTAGTACGGGATTCTCTAAAGGTTAACTTGCAGGTTGAGTCTGTGATTAAGAAAGCGAATGTAATGTTGTCATTTATCTCAAGAGGGTTGGAATATAAAAGCAGTGATGTGCTTCTGAGACTTTATAAAGCTCTAGTGAGGCCCCATTTAGAATACTGTGTCCAATTTTGGGCCCCACACCTCAGGAAGGACATACTGGCACAGGAGCGTGTCCAGCGGAGATTCAGCTGATCCCTGGAATGGTAGGCCTAACATACGATGAACGGCTGAGGATCCTGGGATTGTATTCATTAGAGTTTAGAAGGTTGAGGGGAGATCTAATAGAAAGTTACAAGATAATGCATGGCTTAGAAAGGGTAGATGCTGGGAAGTTGTTTCCGTTGGGTGGGGAGACTAGGACCTGCGGGCACAGCCTTAGAATTAGAATGGGTCAATTTAGAACGGAAATGAGGAGACATTTCTTCAGCCAGAGAGTGGTGGGCCTGTGGTATTCATTGCCACGGAGCGCAGTGGAGGCCGGGACGTTAAATGTCTTCAAGACAGAGATTGATAAATTCTTGATCTCGCAAGGAATCAAGGGCTACGGGGAGAGTGCGGGTAAGTGGAGTTGAAATGCCCATCAACCATGATTAAATGGCGGAGTGGACTCAATGGGCTGAATGGCCTTACTTCCACTCCTATGTCTTATGGTCAACGACAGTGAAGGAACGGTGATTTATTTCCAAGTCAGGATGGTGAGTGGCTTGGAGTGGAACTTGCAGTTGGTGGTGTTCCCACGTATCTGCTGCCCTTGTCCTTCTGGATGGAAGTAGTTGTGGGTTTGGAAGGTGCTAAAGTTGAGTGATCTTTAGTGAATATCTGCAGCGCATCTTGTAGGTAATACACACTGCTGCTACTGAGTGTCAGTGGTGGAGGGGAGCAGATGCTTGTGACTGTGGTGCCAATCAAGCGGGCTGCTTTGTTTTAGATAATGTCAAGCTTCTTGAGTGTTGTTGGAGCTGCACCCATCCAGGCATGGAATTGTCTGAAACAGACCATTCAGCCCATCTGGTCCTTGAAGGTATTAATGATCCTCATGAGCGCCCCTATTCTTTTCAGCCTCAACTGCTTCTCCAGCTTGCTCTTAAAAGCATCAATGTCCCTTCTCCAATGACTGTTAATATGTGAGTGAAATGGGCTACAGTGTTCTCAGTTTATTTCTAAGTGATCACTTGTCTATATGACAGAATAGCATTGGATTATCGATCATACTCAACAGTGCAGGGAACAGAAATTTCACACAAGCCCATTTCTAGCTCAATGTTCTGGTAGAGGCAAATTAATGGAACAGTACGTTTTTGAATTTTAACTTGTCAGTTGCGATTAATCAGCTGTGGACTTGAGGAGTAAATATTTGATGCTGACAACGTGAGGTCGAATTGGAAAAATATACCAGGTACTGCAGTGTCAATATGCTCCACTACAGAAGTAATTAAGAATGAAACACAGTAGATAAATTGATGTAACTGAACAGTGGCCAGATGTAACAGATGTGTTTTAAAAATCTGTCATGCATGCAGGATTGGTGAAAGCTTGTGCATTGTACTGCGATCAATTGATTAGTTATTAGATGAATGCAAGACAGTTATTCACCCAATGGCTTCTCTGTGTATTTTTTGCCTGCACCCATTATTTTGATTCCCACGATCTCTCTATCCCATTTTGGCATACTACAATCTTGTGTAGCATTACAGTGCACAGCCAAGAGAAATAGTGTACCACTGACTCATAGCCAGACAAATTATTATCGTAAAATGCCCGAAGCAGACTTCGGGCCAGAGTGAGGCAACAGAAATAACTGAATCTTAATTATCAATGCGGTTGATTTACCAATGAATGCACTCCTGTGTCAGAATTTCAGTAGAAGTCAAATAAACAATAATCAGTAAATCTTTGGGCCATTCTCTCATTTAATAATTAATTCAGCCATTCAATCCAGGCAAAAGAAAGAAACATTAAATGCATATTTCTACAAATGGGATTTTGCATATTAAAGTGCGCTGTTGATCTGAAGTGATGATTGGCTGCTGATTTATTCCAGTTGGTGCAGAAAGCATAAAAAGGCAATGCCTAGTTTATTGAGAAACTGGAATTTCATACAATCAAAGAAGAACATTCTACATGAATTCTACCAGATAGGAATGAATGAATTGATATAAAAGTACCAAACTCAATCCCTATTGTAATAAAATGTCCGTTTCTCATCCCACAGATGCTGCCAGACCTGCTGAGTTTCTTCACCACTTTCTGTTTTTGTTTCACATCTCCAGCATCTACAGTATTCTGCTTTTATTTCAGCTTTTGTTGTGATGGGTTTGGCCGTGAGAAATGTAACATGCAAGACAGTAATGAAAGGTGCAAGAAAAGATCAGCTTTCTTACTAAGAGACAGCAAGAACTGCAGATGCTGGACGTCAGAGTTGATACAGTTGATATGTGGAGCTGGAGGAACACAGCAGGCCAGGCAACATCAGAGAAGCAGGAAAGTTGGTGTTTCAGGTTGGGACACTTCATCAGGACTGGTAAGAGTGAAGGGAACTCAGAAATAAATGGGGGCATGGGGGTGGGGGAATGTAGGTGGGATGGTGATAGGTAGATGTATGTAGGGGGTTGTGGAGATTGGTCAATGGGAAGGGTGAGAAGGAAGATGGACAGGTTGTGTCAGGTCAAGGAGGTGGGGATGAGAGGGAAGGCTGGACATGGAATGAGGTTGGGGGAAGGAAGATTTTGAAACTGGTGAATTCTATGTTAAGCTCCCGAGGTAGAATGTGAGGTGTTGTTCCTCCAGTTTACATGTGGCCTCATTGTGACATTGGAGGAGGCCCAGGATGGACATGTCGCCAAGGGAGTGGGAAAGGGAGTTGATATGGCTGGCACCAGAAGGTGGTGTAGATTGTAGTGTACAGAGCACAGATGCTCCATGAATCGATCACTGAGTCTGCACTTGGTCTGTCCGATGTAGAGGAGACCACTTCGGGAGCAACGGATACAGTGGACCAGGTTACAAGATGTACAGGTGAATCCCTTTGGATATGGAATCATTGTTTGGGGCCTTGGATGAAGGTGTGAGGGAGGAGGCGTGAGGGGGGAGGTGTGAGGTGGGAGATGTGAGGGGAAGTGTAGGGGGAGGTGTGAGGGGAGAGGTGTGAGGGGAGAGATATGGGGGGAAGTGTGGGGGGAGGTGTGAGGGTGGTGGTGTGAGGGGAGGTGTGAGGGTGGTGGTGTGAGGGGAGGTGTGAGGATGGTGGTGTGAGGGGAGAGGTGTGAAGGGAGGTGTAGAGGGGAGGTGTAGGGGGAGGTGTGAGGGGAGAGATGTGAGTGGAGGTGTGAGGGGAGAGCGTAAGTATGGGGGGAGGTGTGAGGGTAGGTGAGGGGGGAGGTGTAGGGGGAACGTATGAGGGGAGAGGTGTGAGGGGAGGTGTGAGGGGAAGTGTGAGGGTAGGGACCCACACATGCATAGATATTCATAAAGTGTAAAGTTTATGAGTGTTCAGTTCAGCTGAGAAAAGTGGGCGTGCCATGGGATTGTTTGTCTTATAATTAAACTATTACTGAAAAGGTTGGGAGCCATTGATCTAGAGGGGGCTTAATTGACAGGTTCATTAAGGGGAACTGTCTCAACACAAAAAAAAATCCAAAATGAGAATAGTGTGGCACGGTGGCTCAGTGGTTAGAACAGCTGCCTCATGGCGCCAGGGACCAGGGCTCAATTCCACCCTCGGGCGACTGTCTGTGTGGAGTTTGCATGTTTTCCTTGTGTCTATGTGAGTTTCCTCCGGGTATTTTGGTCTCCTCCCACAGTCCAAAGATGTGCAGGTTAGGTGGATTGGCCATGCTAAATTGCCCATAGTGCCCAGGGATGTGCAGGCTAGGTGGTATAGCAATGGGAAATGCAGGGTTACAGGGATAGGTTCGGTCTAGGTGGGATGCTCTTCGGAGAGTCGATGTGGACTCGATGGGCTGAATGGCCTGCTGCCACACTGTAGGGATTCTATGGATAAAGGGAAAAGGAAACAAGACAGGGACAGAATTACAATTGGAAATTGTTGAACTCGGTTTGAGTCTGGAAGGCTGTAAAGTGTCTAACTGAATCCCATTCTGATTTAACACTGACTTCACTTTGATTCCTAGTTTTTACTTCACAGGTGCAATACTGATTATGTTGCCTGGTCACAAACACTCTGTGACTTTATCCGTCAACTGATTAAATAGTTTGTTTAAATTAAAGTTTTGCAGTGGACTTCTGTCTCAGGATATCTTGAAAGTTCTCTTGCTCTGTTTGCAGGTGATGTTTATACAGAGCATTTTATTTATTTCATTCCCTTTTTAAAATCTGCCATTCCAACCACCTTTGCATAAGCAACAAAGCAAAACTGCTGACCTCTTGCCCTGCTTTCATAGGTCATAAACCTACAAAGTTATTGGAAGCCAGTAGTGGTTTGCACAATTGCCATCTTGCACAGTGCTCTGTGTCTCTGAATAGCATCTCACCTAGACCCAGCCTATCCGTGTAATCCCACATTTCCCATTGCTGTACCAGCTAGCCTGCCCATCCCTGGACAGTATGGTGGCTCAGTGGTTATCACTGCTGCCGTGCAGCACCAGGGACCCAGGTTTGATTCCAGCCTCGGGTGACTATCTGTGTGGAGTTTGCACATTCTCCCTGTGTCTGTGTGGGTTTCCTCCAGGTGCTCCGGTTTCCTCCCACAGTCCAAAGATGTGCAGGCTAGGTGGATTGGCCATGCTAAGTTGCCCATGGTGTTCAGGGATGTGTAGATTAGGTGGGTTATAGGGGAATGGGTCTGGGTGGGATGCTCTGAGGGTTGATGTGGACTTGTTGGGCCGAAGGGCCTGTTTTCACAATGTAGGGATTCTATGATAATGCGAGGATTTGATGAATTTCCAGCATGTCACAATTCTCCATGCTCTTTGTAACCCAGGGTACCGGGAGAGGCGATAGTAACAATGACATTATCAGTTCTAGGATGATGTCCACTCAAGATGGCAGGTTTCTTCTGTAGTTCTTAATCTGACTGAGCAGGCCAATTCTTAACCTGCAGATCGTTGGGAATGTTGTAGAGAAGGCAGGGCAGACTGAATGGGCGGAAAGACCTCTTCGGTGCTCTATAACGGTATGACTGTGTGGAGCAGGGCAAGCTAGCGGGAGTGAGGGATTTGCTTTTTTTTCTTTCTCTGTGACTGCTCAGCCTCATCATCGCTAAGACATCATGACTCAAAGAATCATGAGACTTGATGCACAGTTTGTCACCATTTTGAACACTTGGGAGCATGCTTCTCCCAGTCATTAATGTCAACGCTGCTGCTCTGCAAAGGAGAGTTTCAGAGTGTCTTGTAGAACTTTTTTTGTCCTCCCCTGGTATCATGGTCATTTGAGAATTGAGGAAACAGGATGTGTAGGTGGTTCGGGGGGTGCAGAGAAAGATGGAGGGAACTGAGGGGGTAGGTGGTGACGGGGCAGGTGACGAAGAGAGAAGGTAATGAGGGGAGAGGTGGTGAAGGAGGTTGGTCAGAGAGTGGTGGTGAGGGGGGAGGAGCAGAAGGGAGAGGTGGTGAGGGAGAAGAGTCAGAGGGGGTAGGTGATAAGGGTGGAGGGGCAGAGGGGGGATGCGGTGAGGGGGAAGGGGTGGAAGGCAGAGGTGGTGAGGGGGGAAGGTCAGAAAGGGGAGGTGGTGCGGGGGCGCAGGGTAGAGGGGGAGGTGGTGAGGGGAAAAGGGTGAAGGGGTAGGGAGGTATGACGGGGAGGGGTGGAGGGGCAAAGTAGTGAGGGGGAAGGGCGGGTGAGGTGTTTAGAGGTGAAGGGTCAGAGGGAGGAGGTGGTGAGGGTCAGAGGGGGAGGTGTTGAGGAGGGAGGGACAGAGCGGGAAGTGGTGATGGGGAGTTGTGGGGAGGGAGGTGGTGAGGGAGGAGGGGTGGAGGGGGAGGCAATGAGGGAGAAGGGGCGGAGAGAGGAGTTGGCGAGGGGTGAGGGTCAGAGGGGGGAGGTGGTGAAGGGTGAGGGTCAAGGGGCCGGTGGTGAGGAGGGAGGGACGGAGGGGAAGGTGATGAGGGGAGAAGTGAGGGGGGAAGGAGGATTTGGTGAGGGGACCTTTTAGCTATTTGGACACAGTGTCCAGTACATCATCAATGATTTTACGGAAGTTTTGCCTGAATGCGAGACACTGAGGTGTATACCTGGCAAAGTAGACCTTCCTGCAAGCACCGATGGATACAACCTTTTGGCTCCTTCACATCCAAGTTTCATACAAATATTTACAGTGTTAAGTGTGAGGCCTGACCAGGTCGACAAGCCCATCCAAGTGAGGCAGCTGTATTGGCTGGCAGTAAGTAAACCTGATTAGGGCAGGTGGGTCTCAAAAGAGGCCTCTATCCAAAAGAGGGCTCTTCTCCAAAGGCAACTCAATTTAAAAGCTTCGAATGAAAGGAAGTTAGATTGAGGGAAACGTTGGGGAATAGAACTCCCTTTGGGGGCACTGGAAGGATCCTGGGGAATAGAGGGAAGAAACTTGGATACACAGAAGAGAATCACAGTAAAGGGGCAAGGAGTTCAAGGAGGGGTGGGAGCTACATGTTTAGGGTGGGGAACAGAATGGGGTAATCGCGTGCACTGGGGAAATGGCAGAGCAGATGAATGGAATAAGAGGGTGAGAGTGAGGCTGGGCATAGGGTTCTGGGGAAAGAGCAAGAATGTCAACATTGGCAGAGGGAAGGAGAGATAGGGAGACGGTGCGATGTAGGAGTGGGGGGTAGAGTGTGAACGAATTGAATGCAGTTTGCAGACCGTGTGCAGTACAACTGGGAAGGATCCAAGATGTGGTTGCACTTATCACTGCCCAATGCAAACAAGCCCAATTGAGGGAATCAAAACAGAAACTGAAAAATATTGATGTGCGAGCACTCAGCTAAGGGCTTATCACTGAAGGGAAGTGTTCACGGCAGAATAAAGATGAAGAAGCTCTATCAGCTTCTCATACCAACATCCTAGCCATGATCTGTGATTCATTTAACTCTAAGAAGTATAGCGCTAAGACCCAGCAGTGTTGTTGGTTGGGGTGGGGGAAGGTGGATGTTGTGTAATGGGGAGAGCATGCGCAAGCCCATGTGTCTGGAAGGTAAGGACAGTTGGATGAAATCGTTGTACAGATTGTCAGGCTATAATGTAGAGGCTGCTTAGGCCTGATTGATATAATTGCCACACGAATGGAAAGCAATGTAATTATCATAGCTACCAAACTGTTTTTTATTCACTGTTGGGACGTGGGCATTGCTGGCTGGCCAGTATTTATTGTCCATCCCTAGCTGCCCTTGAAGTGAGTAACTCGCTAGGCCATTTCAGATGGCAGTCAAGATTCAACCAGACTGCTGTGGTTCTGGAGTCACATGTAGGCCAGACCAGGTAAGGATGGCAGATTTCCATTCCCTGAAGGATATTAATGAACCAGATGGATTTTTCCTGACAATCAGCAATGGTTTCATGGTTATCAATAGATTCTTAATCCTAGATTTTTTAAAATTGATTCAAATTCTAACATCTGCTGTGGTGGGATTCAAACCTGTGTCCACAGAACATTAGCTGAGTTTCTGGATTAATAGCCTAGTGATAATGCCACTAGGCCATCACCTTCCCTGAATAAGGAGGAGGAAAACCAGTCATGGTCATGGAAGATGCTCACTGTGTAGAGTTGCCTGTAGAGCAGATTTTTACCCAAAATATGAGCAGCCTGAGAAGTGTAGTTTGGCTATTGTTAAGTTCATAAATGAGTAACAAACTTGTCCTTTCTGATATTTCTTTCCAGACTGCAACTTCCATTCCAGATGTTTGACCAATTTAACCTAGTAGGTGTACTAACTTTATGGAGGTTAATGATGAGGAGGAGGTGAAGAAGAATGAATGCTCAACACCAATAGAGACAGTGGCACAAGGCTCAGGGGCACCAGCTGAGGATGAACAAGTAGTACCTGAGGAGGGAAACCATAATCCTCAGTGCCATCAAGTAGTGTGCTAAGGAAAGCATTGTAGCTACCTGCAGATGAGTGATAGGCAGTGCCAGAGATGTCTTCCCACGACTTTGCGGTATTTTTTATTTCTGGCTGTGGGCCTGTGTCATTGCTGTGTTCAGTGCAATGCAACCCAAGCCTAATCTCGACAGTTGACCCTCCAAGATGAATGGCTCTGCGCTGTGATGAGTTAGACCATTAGACCATAAGACATAGGAGCAGAAGTTAGGCCATTCAGCCCATTGAGTCTGCTTCTCCATCCAATCACATTTGATAAATTTCTCAATCCCATTTTCCCGCTTTCTCCCCATAACCTTTAATCCCCTTGACAATCAAGAACCTATCTATCTCCATCTTAAATATAATCAATGACCTGACCAAGTTGGAAGCAAGGCGATGATGGTGCATCTTCTGAGGCTTGTGGCTGTTCCTCCTCCCCCATAGAGGTTTAGTTTGAGGGGCAGGTAGAAATGGGCTTGCTGCGGCTGTGTGCAGTTTGGCTCTGTTAGTTGGATGGTTGGTTTGCGAATCATGGTTTGCGAATAAATGTGCAGTGGATTTGCTTCAAAAGATTTGACCCTGCCGGTAATGGAGAAAAGCCGAATTTTCTGCTGAGCTATTTCATTGCCAACCACGGGGATTCAATCATCATCACTTGCTGACATTACCATGAAGCAATCTCCATCCCAACCTCTCCTCGCCTGAGGTATGGAAGCCCTCGGGTTAAAATACCACCAGTTGTCATCTCTCTCTCTAATGAGAGAGCAGCCTTATGGTCTGGTAGGACTATGGCGACACAACAAGAGAGGGGCTCGGGGGGCTGGCATTCTATTTTTTTTGCCCTGGTTTGGGAGTGGGATTCCAAAGCTGCATAGAAAAACATAAGGATCTGTAAGTATTGCAAGCTGCTGCCCTTACTGAAGGATCCATCAAGATGCTGGTGCATGATGTGCAGCTGAGATGAGCATTTTTTTTTTTTGTTTTCTCACTAGAGAGCTGTCTGCCTTTCACATTGCCATTGGATTCCAGTCAGCTGAGGCCTGCTTCTTGAAGAGGGTCAGGAGCATTTCATTTCACTTTATATTTTGATCAAGAAAAGTTAATTAATGTTGGCAACGAAATAGCTCAGCAGAAAATCCGGCTTTTCTCCATTACCGGCAGGGTCAAATCTTTTGAAGCAAATCCACTGCACATTTATACACAGATTTTTAAATATATTTTACATACTGTATATTAGTGATATTTGTGTGCAATTTTTTTAGTAGTAGAGTTACTGTTGTAAGAGGGAAGTAGATCAATTAATTTGCGCGCTTTGAGTAAATGACCACATCATAGAAATCCTACAGTGTGGAAGCAGACCATTTGGCCCATCAAGTGTTCACTGGCAATCCGAAGAGCACTCCACTCAGACAACCCTATCCCTGTAACTCTGGCATTCCCCATTGTTGATCCACCTAGCCTGCACATCCCTGGACAATTTATTGTAGCCAATCCACCTAACCTGCACACCTTTGGACTATGGGAGGAAACCCACACGGACATTAGGAGAACGTGTAAACTCCACGTAGACAGTCTCCCGAGGGTGGAATTGAACCTGAGTTCCTGGTGCTGTGAGCCATCATGCTGCCCTGTCTGCCTAGCCACTGTTGGTTTAGATTAAACGTTGGTCAGGCGAATGGGGAAAAGTCTCCTGTTCCCCTTTGAAACTGTGCCTTTGGATTTTTTTTTGTCCACTTAAGTCATCTGATGAGATCTAGAATTAATGTCTTATCCGCTGGATGACACTTCAGACAGTGCAGCACTCCCACAGCACTGAACTGGGATGGTTAGTCTGAATAAGGTGATCAAATTTCGAAGTGAGCTTTGAATTTAACACAGGTGTTAAAATATGTATTTTAAATATGTGAGCACCTCTGACAAAATAAATAGCAAAGAAGCCTCATATTAGGCATTCGCATGCTAATAACGTACAATGTGATTTAGGCTTTTGTGGGTTTGACAGGGATTGCAGCATATTTAAAGAAACTCTCTTTAAAAGCTAGAATCATTATTTACAGCGACCTGGACAGGTCATTGACGTTCTCTCAGAAGAATACAGTCACTGGGATTTCCTGTTTGCCGCTTTGTTTTCGTCCTCCTGTTAAATGATTAGGGAGATCTTCGACTTTAGCAGTTCCAGACTTGCCAAGGACATTTATCAGGAAATTGCACACTCTGTGACTTTGCATTCCCTTAAATTAGCGGATACAGAGTCACAACCAGGAATGTGGAACTTCCTGACATGCCAGGATATACAAAGCAGTATGTTTCTCCCTGAATTCTACTTTGCAATCAGAAATTCATTGGCTCCATAACAAAAATAGGTTCCTTTCTTTCTAACTCTTTCCTTCTTACTGTCTCTTCTAATTCAAAACTGTGGTCCCAGGTCAGTTCGGTTCATAGAGAGTCTTAGCTGATGACCACACCATATCTGTTTCATACATAATTTCTGTTCAAATGACAGAAAATCAGACAGTGTGCACTGTCTATTCCTGGTATGCGTGGATGGAGTGTGAGGGTCCTCACTGTTGCATTAGAGATTTAGTACATGAAAGGGTTAACTGACATCATAAGATGAGCCTCACTCATTGGGATGTAAAGGACTGTTCCTCAGATGAGCTAACCAGTTGCTACCGGTCTCTTGAATTGTGTACCAGAATATGTCAAAAGAACATACCAAAATAGGAACAGGCGTAGGCTATTCAGCCCCTCAAGCTTGTTCTGTCATTCTGTAATATCATGGTTGCTCTGTTCCAGGTACAGTTAGACAGAGACATGGATGGGACGGGTATGGACGGATATGAACGAAACATTGACAAATAGGACTATTTAATTGTGAAAACTGGGCGGAATGGGCAAGTTGGTCCTAAGGGCCTGTTTCCATGCTGTAGACCTTTATGACTTCTCTCATGTCAACTACTCATGGCCCTCAACACCTTGATATTTCAAAAATCTATCTAGTTCCTCTCGTGATCCAACTTCCACAACTCTCAGAGGGTAGTGAATTTCATATATACGCTACCCTCTGACAGAAGAAATTCCTTTATGCCTCAGTTTTAAATGAGTGCCCCCTTATTCTAAAATTATGTTCCCAGCCTGTGATTCCTGTTTAGTAGAAACATCTTCTCAACATCTACCTTGTCAAGCCTCCTTCTCAGAATTCTACCTGTTTCAAAAAGATCACCCCTCATTCTTATAAACTCTGATTATGAAAGCCTAAGCTGTTTAGCTGTTCTTGATAAGTAAACCCATTCATCCTAGGAATCTGCCAAGTCAATCTCTTCGAAGCGACCTCTAATGCCAGTATATTCTTTCTTAATGGAGGGAAAAAAACTGTAGCCAGTATTTGAGATGCAGACTCACGGACACCCTGTACAGTCTTAACAAGATTTGCCACTATTTTAAATTCTAGCCCACAAACAATAAAGGCCAAAAATCCATTTGGTTTCTCAATTACTTGCTGCATTTGCATGCTAACTTGTTGTGCTTTATGCACTGGAATACCCAAATCACCCTGAACTACACTTTTTAAGAATCTGTCTCTATATTTAAGTAAGAGTCTGCATTTTTGATTCTTGCCATCAAAGGACATGACCTCACTTACCACATTTCCTACGTTAAAGCCCAAGTATTGTTCACACACTCAACCTATCTACACCCCCTTACAGATTCTTTATGTCCTTATCACAACATGCTATTCCACCTACTTTTATATCATCTGCACATTTGAAAACATTACACTCTGCTCCCTCTTCCAAGTCATTAATATAGTTAATAAATAATTGACTAATCCTTGTGGCGCTCCACCACTTATGTCTTTCCAACCTGAAAAAGACACATTAATCCTGACTCTATCTTCTGTGTGTTAACCAATCCTCAATCCATGCTAATACATTACTTCCAAATATCATGAGCTCCTATTTTGTGCAACAACCTTTTATTTTCAGTAGCTGTAATGTGTGCTTATTCTTAAGTATAGCCTAAGTTCTTACAAAGGACTCTCATGTAGCTCAGATGTAATGTAACTAGTTATTAAATACAATGTAATAAGCCTGTTTGTTTATATCGAGACTGAACCTACTTAGAGTCATTGTGCCATAGAGTCATACAGCATGGAAATAAACCTTTCAGCCCAACTCATCCATGCCAATCAGGTTTCCAATACTGATCTACTCCCATTTGCCTGCGTTTGGCACATATCCCTCTAAACTTTTCCTTTCCATGTACCTGTCCAAATGTGTCTATCACTTCCTCTGGCAGTTCATTCCATATATGCATCATCCTCTGTGTGGAAAAGTTACCCCTCAAGTCCCTTTTAAATCTTTCCTCTCTCACCTTAAACCTATCGCCTCGAGTTTTCAACTCCCCTACCCTGGGGGAAAGACCTTTTCTATTCACCTTAATTATGCCCCTCATGATTTTATAAACTCTAAGGTTTTATAAACCTCAACCTCCTATGCTCCAGGTAATAGAGTCCCATCTTATCCAGCCTCTCCTTATAATCCAAACCCTCCAATATCTTTGTAAGTCTTTTCTGCACCTTTTCTAGTTTAATAACATCCTCCCCGGCAGGACAACCAGAGTTGCACGCAGAACTCCAAACGTGGCCTTACCAATGTCTTGTACAGCTGTAATATAATATCCCAACTCCTGCACTCAATGCTGTGACCAATGAAGGCAAGAGTGTCAGACACCTTCTGAACCACCTATCTATGACACCACTTTCAAAGAGCTGTGTACCTGAACCCCTAAGTCTTTCTGTTTTACCAAAGACTATGTGTGGGCTTACTTGGTATCAGTAACTTGGATCAATACTAAGAAGGAATTGATGGTACTGAATCCATCCTCAATGTTTCTACTGGACACAATTTCAGCATAAAACACTCACCAGTTGTACAAACTCTTAAAATCATCCTCTTATATTAAATTGTATCAAATGTAAAGGGCACTTGATGAGCAGCTTCTCTGACGTACACGGATACAGGAGTACCTCATTCAGTCTCTCACTTCTGTTCTGCTGTTCAACTAGACTGGGGATAATGTGTATTTCAATTCCATTTACCAGCCTCTGCCTCAAATCTCCAGATGACTTTACCTTAAAAAAAACTCTTAGCTTTGAAGTTTTATATTTCACTTTCTATTGGGGGGGGGAGGGCAGAGTCCCAAGATTTCTGTGATCCTACGCATCCTTTTCAACCAAACATTCAAAGTACAAAAAAATTAACAACAAATCAATGTGTTCACAATAAAACAACATCCAATGAGTTTCGGCACCTGTTCAGTTTTGACAAGGATTCTCAGCCTGTTTTCTGGAAGAGATTCCTGACAGACAAAACCAACCAGGTCCAGGTGTGTAGATTTGCGGTCGGAAACATATTTTGATGGTATCAGTGCAGATGATATCAGTTGTTTACTTGTTCACAGGAGTGGCTCACCGTCACTTGAGGGAAATACAACTGAAGACAAAGATAATTTATCTTGGCAGCCATCATTCCATTTCAAGATTATTCATTGGGGTAAGTATTTAGCAATGTTTCTGACAGATGCGATAAGCAAGTATATAATTCCATGTCTCTCTTTCTGTGGAATGTGTATATACCTAAGGTGTTACAATCTTATTAAGAAAAAGAGAGAATGAAACAAAGACTAAACTGCGTAGCAAACTGTTCAATTGCTACCATTCAAATAGCCCCTCTGTCACTTATCTGGGTGTCCCAGCCTGGTTTGATGGTCTCTCGTCCTAGTGTGGTGGTCTCTCAGCCTGGTGTGGTGGTCTCTTGGCCCGGTGTGGTGGTCTTTTGGGCCAGTGTGGTGGTCTTTCAGGCCAGTGTGGTGGTCTCTCGGCCCAGTGTGGTGGTCTTTTGGCCCAGTGTAGTGGTCCCTCGGCCTCATGTGGTGGTCTCTCGGCCTAGTGTGGTGGTCTGTTGGCCCAGCGTTGTGGTCTCTTGGCCCAACGTGATGGTGTCTTGGCCCAGCATGGTGGTCTCTCGGCCCAGCGTGGTGCTCTTTTGGCCTGATATGGCAGACCCTCGACATGGCAGTGTCTTGACATGGTGTGGCCTCAGCGTGGGCTTCTGAGGTGATTCCCGAGCAGTCTCCTGGCCTTAAAAGCCTCAAGGTGAAGCCAGGCGTGATCTTGAGTCAGGGTTCAGTGCGGACTGGATACTAGGAGCCAACATGGACTGGTTTGGAAGGATTGTTGTTCTGAACTTTTCATTTCTCTATGGTCTACTTTTTTTCTACAATCTGCAATGCTGGTGTTTGAATTTCTTTATTTTTCTAATTTTTTTCCGAAGAACCTGTACTTAAGAATCTGTACCCAGGTACCTTTATACTTAAGATAGTGCCATAAGTGGCGACTTGTAAATTTTTCATTGTACTCATGTGAGTACACTTGACAGTAAAGCTAATTCAATTCAATTTAAATATCAGCTTAGTGCAATTGTGCAAAGTGAGTGAAACCAACTGAGGAGTCATGAGACAATGTGAGAAGGTTTTAAGAAAATCGTTAATTGCCATGGATTTTCAGGGATGCCATGTGTTTCCCACATTTGCCTTCTTTTGGAGTAATGTTCTCGTCCTTGAGTTCAAACTTCACCATTTCTGCATGGCAGTTGTAATCTCCTCCCGGCTGTGCAATGCCCTGAAGTCGCTGCCCTTGTCTGATACTCAATGCTGCTCAATGCCTGACTTCTATCACTGCACCTTTAGCCAGTGTGTGTCTGCCCGCCAACGTGCAATTTCCTCCATAGATCAGTCTACCTTGTAACCCCACCCCCAGCCTATCCTTCAAAACAGGCTTCTGTTACTCCCACTGCAACTGCAGAGCACCCAGGTCCCGCACACACACAGTCGCAATGCTTGGTGCATCACTACCAGAGAAGCCTGCATCAAAGGACAATGTTCTGGACGTCTGTTGATCTCAGCCCCACTCCCAAAGACCCCTCTCTCCCCTTTGCCCACTGCCCCACTCAGTGACCTTTTGTTGACTCCCTCCCTGCACCCACTCAGGAGCCCTTGCTGCATTACACAGTATCTTGCTTGTCGCCTCCACTCCCCACGCAAAATGACGAGAGAGGCGGCGACCAAAGGAGGAGGAACAAAAAGAGGGAAAGACAAACTCTATTGTAATAAAATCGTGCATTATATTCAGTTTTTCAAGATGGTGCTAGAACGTGGTGACACTTCGAGTATAACAAGCAAAAAGACACTTTTCACTGTATTTTTACTGTATTTTTATTGTTACATTTGCATTTAAGCCTCTGTATCTTCTGCCCAATGGAAGAAGTTGGAAGAGAGTATTAGCAGGATGGGAGGGGTCTTTGATGATGTTGGCAGCCTTTCCATGGCAACGAGAGGTGTAGACAGAGTCCATGGATGGGAGGTTGGCTTGTGTCATGGGCTGGGCTGTGTGTGCGACTTTCTGTCATTTCTTACGGTCTTGGGCAGAGTGGTTGCTGTACCAAGTCGGGATGCACCCAGATAGAATGCTGTAAAAGTTGGTGAGGGTCTTTATGGACTCATGCCAAATTTCCTAAGTCTCCTGAGGAAGAAGGGATGTTGTTGTGCCTTTTTGACCGTTCCATCTACGTGGGAGACCCAGGATTATTTGCTGATTTTCGTCACTCCTAGGAACTTGACACTCTCTTGTAGGCCAGCCCAGGTAACGATGGCAGTTTCCTTCCCTAAAGTACATTAGTGAACCAGATGGGTTTTTCCAACAATCAACAATGAATTCACGGTCTTCATCAGACTCTTAATTCCAGATGTTTTATTGAATCCAAATTCCACCATCAGCCATGGCAGGATTTGAACCCAGGTCCCCAGAATGTTATCTGGGTCTCTGGATTAACAGTCCAGCGACAATACCCCTAGGCCATCACCTCCCGCTAAATCCAAAAGTGCTTACCGACCAGTGAATAACCCTTAAAGTGCAGACGACGTTGTAATATAGGAAATGCAGCAGTCAACGTGTGTGTTGCCATATCCCTCGAACAGCAATATGACAATGATCAGTTCCCCTGTTTTAGCAATGTCAATTGACGGATAAATGTTGGTCATTGTCCCGGGGAGATCTTCAATGCTCTTCTTCAAATATCATCATTTACATCTGCCTGACAGAGCCTGTGGGACTTTGACTAAAAGGAAAGACTGGACCCCTAACCATGCAGGGCTCCCTCAATAACACACTGGTGTGTCAGCCTGGATTATACACCCTCTTGGAATGGGAACCTGAGCCAACAGCCTTGTATTGAGACAGAATGAGAAGAGTCATGATGCCAAATGATTTGTTGGTAGGAGGTGGGTGAGAAGTGAAAATAAAATGGAAAAATTGGAGGAATGACAAAGGAATCCAAAGTAAACAGTGAATGAGGTAAAAATTAAAATGGCAATGTTTCTTTTTGTTCTAGAGCTTTGATGGTTTTTCAACAATTTATGAGAGCAAAGAAAGATCTTGTGTGTAAGAAATGAAACTATTTCAATCATTGCTCAAATACAGTTGTCAAGCTACTGCTGCAGAAAGGCAGTGGTACGATGTAGCTATATGTTAATTATGAATAAAAGAGTGTAACGTCACGCTAACATGAAACCATTCATGCTGCTTGAGTACAGGTAGGCCTCAGGCTTTCAGATACTGACATTATGTTGAAGTGGCTCCAAAATTCTCATTCATTCTCTTTCCTAATCTCCAAATTTGGATTGTCAGAAACAATCTGAATTTGGACTATTCATACTTTGAGTGAGGTTTGTGTGCCTTCCAACATCTTTGACATAAGCCCTTGCTTTTCAGTCTCAGCTTCCTTTCGGCTGGCCTTCGTTAGTCATGTTGGTGACCGCTTTCCTGTTTTCACTTCATGCTCCTGTCAATAGCATTTTTTGTTCTGCCTGGAGGAAGGCAGGCTAAGAGGAGGAGGAGATCTGATCTGAGGTTTCCAAAATCATGAGCAGCTGGGGCGATGTAAAAGAACCAGGAATGAGAGGGCATAGATTCAAAATGATTCGCAAATGAAGCAAAAGTGATGTGAGAAACAAACCTTGCTCACACAGTGAGTGGTTAGGGTATGGAATGCATTTCCTGGAAATGTGGTGGAGGCAGCATCGATTGGACATTCAAGAAGCCATTGGATGGTTAGTTGCATAGTAATGGGGTACAGAGAAAAGGCAGGAGATTGGCACTAGGGAATAAAGATGGCATGATGGGCCAAATGGCCTCCTCTACACCACAACTTTTTTTTTTTGATTTTATGATATTGGCATTTGTTCTTTACAAATGCCTTTCTGTCTTAGTGGCTAAGCCAATACACATCAATGCTGACTGCTAGTCACAACCACCACATTGTTCCCTGCGCACACTTTGATCCTACAGCACAAGGGATTTGTTTTGGAGTGTGCATCAGTATGACCCTTCTGCACAATTTTACACACGCACACGCATGCACACAGACATGTGCACACTCTCACAAACACACATACATTCATACACACATACGCTGTCACGCACACACATGCTGTCATACATATGCTCACACATGCACAGACACCCACGCGCACACAGGCTTACACACACACACACACACACACACTCACTTCCACACACACACAGATACACACACACATATACACACAACCCCACACACAGAGTCACACATTAACTCACTCGCTCACATGCGTACACACACTCATTCGCGCGTGCGCGCGCCCACACACACACCCACACCCACCCACCCACACCCTCACAAACACTAACACATACACATGCAGATTCACACACTAAGTCACTCAATCACTCACACACACACACACACACACGTATAGAGAAATTAGGAAGGAACTTAAATACGGAATTAGGAATGCTAAAAAGGGCCATGAAATGTCTTCAACAAACAGGGTGAAGGAGAATCCCAAGACTTTTTATGCATATTTTAGAAGAAAGAGGGTAGCAAGTGAAAGAGTAGGCCTCCCTCAAAGATCAAGGAGGGAAGTTATATGTGGAACCACAGGAAGTGGGAAAGACCCTTAATGAGTATTTTGTATTGGTATTCACCAAGGAAATGGACATGACTGATGTTGAGGTCAGGAATGAGTGTGTGAATACTCTAGAGAATGTCAATATATTGAAGGAGGAAGTTTTGGGTATCGTAAATTGCATGAAGGTAGACAAGTCCCAAGGGCCAGATGGAGTCTATCCTAGGTTAGTACGAGAGGCAAGGGAAGAAATAGCTGGGGCATTTGCAGATATCTTCACATCCTCTTTGACCACAAGAGAGGTTCCCAAGTACTGGAAATTAGCCAATGTTGTTCCCTTGTTTAAGAAAGGAAGCAGGGATAATCCAGGAAATTATAGGCCAGAGAGCCTGATGTCTATGGTGGGGAAGCCCTTGGAGAAGATACTGAGAGACAAGATATATGTGCATTTGGAAGAAAATGGACTAGTTAGTGACAGGCAGCATGGTTTTGTACGGGTAAGGTCATGTCTCACCAACCTGATTAAATTTTTTGAAGAGGTGACAAAGATAATTGATGAGGGAAGGGCTGTGGATGTAGTTTATATGGACTTTAGTAAGGCATTTGATAAAGTCTCACATGACAGATTGGTACAAAAACTAAAATCACATGGGATTCGGGGTGGGCTGGCTAGATGGATACAAATGGTCTTGGTCATAGAAGACGGAGGGTTGCGGTGGAAGGGTGTTTTTTTTCAGAATGGAGACCAGTCTTTTAAATATTGTAACAGTACCTGCCTCTACCACTCCCTCTGGCAGTTCATTTCATATGCGTACCACCCTCTGTGTAAAAAAATTCCCCCTCAGGTCCCTTTTAAATTTTCCCCCACTCACCTTAAACTTATGCCCTCTTGTTTTCTACTCCTGTACCCTAGAGAAAAGACCTCTACTATTATTCTTATCAATGCCCCTCATGATTTTATAAACCTCTATAAGGTCATCACTCAACCTCCTATACTCTAGGGAAATGTCAAACCTATCCAGCCTTTCCTTATTACTCAACCTCTCCGGTCCCAGTAACATCCTCGTAAATCGCTTTTACACCCTTTCTAATTTAATAACATTTTTCTATAGAAGAGTGACCAGAACTGTATGCAGTATTCCAAAAGTGGCCTTATCAATGTCCTGCACAGCTGCAACATGAAGTCCCAACTGCTGTACTCAATGTTCTGAATGATGAAGATAAGTGTGCCAAATGCCTTCTTCTCCACCCTGTCTACCTGTGACGTCACTTTCAAGGAACTATGCACCTGAACCCCTTGGTCTCTCTGTTCGACAACACTCCCAGTGCCCTATCAATAACTGTGGATGTCCTGGCCTGGTTTGTCTTACTAAAATGCAACACCACGCATTTATCTAAATTAAACTCCATCTTCTACACCTCAGCCCATTGGCCCAGCTGATCAAGATCCCATTGTACTCTTAGATAACCTTATTCATTGTCCGCTATACCACCAATTTTGGTGTCATCCACAAACTTACTAACCATGTTCCCTATATTCTCATCCAGACCATTTATATAAATGACAAGCAATGTGGATCCAATGGTGATCCCTGGGGAACATCTCTGGTCAGAGGCCTCCAGTCCGAAAAACAATCCTCCACCACCACCCTCTCTCTCCTATCATTAAGCCAATTTTGTATCCATTTGGCTAGCCCTCCCTGGATCCCATGTGATCTAATCTTAATACCAGTCTGTCATCTGGAACCTTTTCAAAGGCTTTGCTAAAGTCCATGTAGACAATGTTCTGGCCTTCATCTAGCCTGTTGGCTACATCCTCAATAAACTCAAACAAATTTAGGAGACATGATTTCCCACGCACAAAGCCATGCTGACTATTTCTAATCAGACCTTGCCTTTCCGAATGGATGTAAATCCTGCCTCTCAGAATCACCCCAACAACTTACTCACCACTGATTTCAGACTCACCAGTCTATTGTTCCCTGGCTTTTCCTTGCAGCCTTTTTAAATAAATGCACAACATTAACCATCCTCTAGTCTTCCAGCACATCATCTTTGGCTATTGATGACACAAATATCTCAACAAGGGCCCTACAATTTCTTCCCTAGCTTTCCACAATGTCCTGGGATACATTTGAACAGGTCCCAGGGATTTATCTACCTTTTTGCTTTGTAAAACCTCCAGCACCTTGTCTTCTGTAATATGGACTCTTTTCAAGACATCACTATTTATTTCCCCAAGTTCCCTCGCTTCCGTGTCTTTCTCCACAGTAAATGTTGACGTGAAATATTCATATAGTATCTCATCCATCTGCTGTGGTTCCACATGTAGGTGGCCACATTGATCTTTAAGAAATATGGACAGGAGTAGGCTGTTTGCCGCTCGATCCTATTCCCCCATCCAAACGGATCATAGCTGATCTAACATTTCTCATGTCCTCTTTCCTGCCCTTTCCCTGTAACCTTTGAGTCCTCAGCTGATCAAGGAACTATCTATCTTAGCCTTAAATATACACAAGGTCTCTGCCCCCACAGTCTCGTGGCAAGGAGTTCCAAAGAATCACAACCCTTTGAGTGAAGAAATTCCTCCTCATCTCAGTCTTAAATTGGCACCCCTTAATTCTGAGACTATGCCCTCTGGTTCTTTTTTTTTCATAGAATTTGGACATCGCTGTTTGTGCCAGCATTAATTGCCCATCCCTAATTGCCTAAAGAGCAGTTAAGTGTCAACCACACTGTTGTGGGTCTGGAGTCACATATAGGCTAGACCAGGTCAGGATGGCAGTTTCCTTTCCTAAAGGGCATTAGTGAATCAAATAGGTTTTTCCTGTCAATGATTCCATGGTCATTATCAGACTCTTAATTTCAGATTATTTTTTGAATTCAAATTCCACCATCTGCCATGGCAGGATTTGAACCTGTGTTACCTGGATCTCTGGATTAATAGTCTAGCCATCACCTCCCCATAATTCACTCAACCTGGCTAAATCCTTTTCAGCTGACACAGCCCACGATGGGCTGACTGGCCTCTTTCTGTGCAGTGAATTTTCTACCTTTCTCTGAACAGACTGCTTTGAACAGCTGGAGCGGTTAACTTTAGTCACTGGTAAGGCCCCTTGTAGAAAATGCAGCCAGCTATCAACATGGCATATGCTGCGCAAATGCCACAAGTGGTTTAGTCAGAAGGTTGCAAGAACTTATCCTAATGCCCAATTCCACAGGAATAGACATGGAAAAGTCACAAATTGAATCGGGCACTCTCCTTTTCACCCCTGCTTAAACAGCGCAAACAAATCCTTATCCCTGCAACATAGGAGGGAGGATTTAGTTGCCAAGGAGTTAGGGTTGGCAAAGGGTTAGCTACCTGGGCTTGCCTGTGAAGGGTGACTGAGGCAGGGTCTGTCATAGCCTGGAGGAACTTCACTGACATTTGTAACCCACAACCTCTTGACCTGGTTTCTGCATCACTGCCTGCAGCTGTTAAAGTGATGATAAATTATTGCACATGTGATTCCAATAACTTGGAAAGATTAGAAAATCACTGTCACATGCTGTGTGTATTTGCATTTAAAAATAACTAAAGTTGTGCCTGGTTTCTCCAATATGAACACGGTCCCATCCACCTCTCAGTTCTCAAAATGCAGATGGCAAACACATTGAATCCTCTGGAAGGCTACAAAATACTGATGCATCTGCAGGTCATTCAATTTACAGTATTCAATTGTTCAGTTGCTTGCTCTCTGTTTATGTGCGTTTGATGACAGTCTATGTGCTACTGTGCAACTAGTCAAGCCTGGGTGTTTCTTTTGACAGAAAACTGAAAATAAGAAAGTGTAAGCATAAAAACAGATTTTTTTTAGAAACATTTGGCAGTAATGTTTCATAGCTGAAATTCTGTTACACACAGCGAACCTGATGGGTCATCTCTGCATATCACTGAGACTTAAAATACAACATCCTTGCTCCTCATGGGTCTCTTTCTCCACAATGATTTAAATCCATTGATCAGATGCGTCCAGGAAACATGCAAGCCATGAATATTATAGGAGGCTTGCGATTGCACTGGAGAGGGTGCTGAGGAGATTTACCAGGATATTGCCTTGGCTGGGGAGTTTCAGTGATGAAGAGAGATTGCAGAAGATGGAGTTGTTTTCCTTAGAGCAGAGGAGATTGAGAGGGGGCATATTTGAGATGTGTAAAATTATGAGGGGCATAGATAGAGTAGAGGAGAATAAATTTTACCCTTTGATTGGGGGTGGCATAGATTTAAGGGAAGGGGGCAGAAAGTTTAGAGGCGGTATGAGAAAAAGCTTTTTCACTCCGAGGGTGTTGGGAATTTGGAACTCAATGTCTATAAAGGTGGTAGAGGCAGAAGCCCTCATAACATTTAAGACGTACTTAGATGCACACTTGCGATGTCAAGGCTTACAAGGCTATGGGCCAAATGCTGGAAAATGGAATTAGAATAATTAGGTGGAGGTTTTTGACCAACATGGATGCAATAGGCCGAAGGTCCTTTCTGTGTGGTGTAAAACTCAATGACTTTATTCTGTGCAGTCTATTAACAGCAATCAATCACCCATGTAATACAATGATTATCATCTGTTTGCTTTTGGATGTGTCATTTGATTTTTACCGATGCGTGCCCTTCCTGCCACGAACCTTCCCCGTTTATCTGGGATGAGGACCGGTGCAGGTATACATACCTGCAAAATATAATGAAGACTGATATAATGGATGATCAACTAGTGTTCTGCCGATCCTATGTAACATGGACAACACCGGAAAAGAAAGGAAGGGAAAATAATAGACCATTGTCAAACATACTTTGGGAGTTATAATGGATAAGCTTTGATGTCTCAGATTCGTCTGGAAAGGTTCATCTGTCCAAGTACTGTGCAAGTACCTTCTGCCTTATTTGGGTTCGATTTGTATGAAGCTGGGTCTGGTCTGGGTAGGGATGTGGCAATATTGTAGTGAGCTTGGTTTGGGCAAAAGTGAACTCAAGGAACATCAGAATCAGATCAATCAACAACACCAGCAGTTCCAGAATGTTTGTGCGTCACCTTGTTCGGAACTTCAAGTGTGAAAACAAGTTCAAAATACAATACGTAACGTGACTAAAATAACTTGGAAGGAACTTCCAAACATTGTTTTCTTATCAAATAGCATTGCAGATGTTAAATAGAGAGGCTGGAAATTATAAGCAGAGTTGATGCAGGGGTGAGAGGCAGAAAAAGAATTGAAGAAGGAGGCCTGAGCAGAGCTGGAATAAGGAATTTTCCACATTCCCAACAAAAAAGGACAACATAATTGGCTTAGACTAGATGGGTTGAATGGCCTGTTCCTGTGCAGTGAATTCTGTCAAGTAGCCTTTTAAAGTGAGGGAGCAGAGATGCCCAGTATTCCAAAATCCAGGTATTTCAAAACAAGAACCAACTGGACATGCCTTCAATGTGCATCAGTGAAGATGTTGATTAAGCTTAACTATAACTGTGTAGCTGCTTCAGTATTGATAGCTCCTGTTAAAAACTAATGAGCTTCACATAAAATACTTAACATGACAAATTGAATCGTATTGCATTGGACACAATTGAACATTATTATAAATCTCATGCCTACTTTTAAATGACAGGAATCATATCCTAATTATAGATCAGTTGACAATTAACATTTGTTTGGAATTAACCAAATGTTTTCAAGGATTTAGCAGGCAACATTCACCCAACGGTTCACTCCCCAGGGTTTTGACTTTCCACGCTTCACAAAAGAAAGATTATTATCTTAAGAAACCAGCACTGGAGCTTGATACGTCTGACACATTCAGGAAAAATAGACTTGTGGATGAGAGCACCAGCTGTTCCCTGCTGCCTGTTTCTGTAGGATTTAATTCCTTGTCTTTGTGTGGCTGCCAGAGCTCACGCTCCTATCCAGCCTCGCGTTCTTTCTGAAGAGAAACTGCCCTGGCACGTATTTTGTTTTACAAGCAGGGTTGCGAATTTCACAGCCTGTGCAATCTTTGTTTCTCTCTCCTGGACCAACTTTCAGGGCATTTGTAAAGGGACATGTAAAGCTGTCAGATACTTTGTAGAAGGAGGAACACTTCCACTTCGAACCAAAACTAATTGAAAAGCAATCCAGAATGGCAGGCTGTATTTACAAATGCACGTTACAACAAACCAGTTTAGTGATCATAGTTGGGTATGAAGGGCACAGTGCTGAGAAGGCATATCTTGAGAAGCTTAAAAATTCCACACTCCTTGTATATGCACCATGTCTGTGCCAGTCTTAATGCTCTACATGAGCAGTTTATCCCCTTGATTTTCCCATTTCTTTCTCCCTCATGGATTTAACCTATTTCCCTCTAAATAGATCTATGCTATTTGCTGCAACTTCTCCACGTTCCACACACCACCTCCTTGTTACTCACTAAGGTTTTATTTTGTGCCATACCTTTTCTCTTTTAAGTTTATGACTGCATCGTCCAGACATGGCTTTCCAAATGCAAACTAATTTTAAGCCTCCCATGTCTCAGATGGCTCACGACTGAGAGATAACACAACCTTCTCGGTTCCACTTTTAATTGCTGTTGGCATTAATTTTCACCATTAACACTGGTGCCTCAAGTGCATCCATTTATTTGTTGGAAGTTGGCGGCCGGTGGAGGTTGGGCAGGCACAAAACAGGGGTGTGGCAGACCACATCCCATTGAGCTTCTTGCCAACGGAATGCCCCAGTTCAGCTGGTGGGAGGTGCAATGTTTGACTTTCAGCTTTCCCAGCCCCACGAGATGAAGCATTCTGTTACGACCAGGCCTCCAGCTGGCAGCCTGCTTAGGAGCAAATGTAATTCAACACAACACAGGCTGACAGATTTTAACCAAGAAGCTTGCAGGCTATGACCTCTGGGGACTGGAAACGTATTCGAAAGTGTAAAAGGAATCCAGATTCACCATTGTTAAAATAAAAGCAAACTGTCTTCTCTAATTATTTATGAGAGTTTCCTAAAGTGCTGTACGTTTGTATAAATGTCACGGCAATGCGGAGATGACACTGGTTTCTAAGTGTGGAACAGGCTGATTTCCAAGAGTTTCAAAATGCCTCCACAGTCACAAAATATCTGTGCTCACACTTGCTCAGCTTCTAGTGAGTGGCTTTGAGGTGTTTGTTTACTTTGTTCGAGTCCACAGCCGTGCTTAACCACTCAAGTACAGTGAGCGTAGATCAGTCGCCAGACTGGCATGTTTGAACATAGAACAATCGTTTCAAAGCTGCGGTCAGACAAGCATTTGTTGGGATGGGAGCAAGGTGGTGAACTCACCGGTAACGGCGTCATTGCCATGGGTTGGTGGAGCATTCCTGCGGGGTCCCCTCTGTGGGGTTTGAGGTGATCATGAAGGAGGGAAGCTGCTAATACAGTGGCAGCCCACCCTGACACAGTAAAATACAGACAGGCCTTATTTGCGAAGTCATAGAGTCATAGAGATGTGCAACAAAGAAACAGACCCTTTGGTCCAACTCATCCATACTGACCAGGTATCCTAAATAAATCTAGTCCCATTTGCCAGCATTTGGCCCATATCCTGCTAAACCCTTCCTATTCATGTACCCATCCAATTACCTTTTAACTGTTGTAATTATACCAGCCTCCACTATTTCCTCTGGCAGCTCATTCCATACACGCACCACCCCCTGCATGAAAACGTTGCCCATCAGGTCCCTTTTAAATCTTTTGCATCTCATCTTAAACCTTTAGTTTTGGACTCCCCTACCCTACCAATCACTTTATCCAAGCCCCTCATGATTTTCTAGACTTCTATAAGGTCACCCCTCTGCCCCCAAAGCTCCAGGGAAAATAGCCCCAGCCTATTTAGCCTCTCCCTATAGCTCAAACCCTCCAATCCTGAAAACATCCTTTCTGAACCCTTTCAAGTTTCACAACCTCTTTCCCGTAGTAGGGAGACGAGAATTGAATGCAGTGTTCCAAAAGTGACCTAACTAATGTCCTGTACAGCTGCAAAATGGCCCCCCACCTCCTAAACTCATTGCACTGACCAATAAAGGCAAGCGTGCCAAATGCCTTCTTCACTACCTAGTCGATTTCTTAGTTTGATTAGCTGACCACTTCTGGTTGGCAGGTGGTTGTGCCACGGACATTTCTACTGCTGATCATAGCCTGGGCAAAGTGAAGATTAAGGGCTGCCCCTCCTTTATCTTTCACTCTAACTTTCTGAGGTCTCCCACTCCGAGTCAATTGAGTAAAATTCAGCTGAATTTGATTTCATGGTAGTTATCTTAGATTGATGGCTTTAAAGTTAGTTGGATTTGAAAGGATGAGAGTAGCCTGATTTTTATATATATATTATTGTCTAGAGTTTGGATGTCAAAATAGTGGTGGATGGGTTTTAGTTGCTTTTGCAAAGGGTTTTACAAAAAAAAGCTTGGGCAAGTGTTTCCTGAACCATGGCCTAACCTGGTATGTGTCAGAGAGCAAGGAGCACTGAAGTGTTGACAGAAGATTATTAATCCTATGCTGGGTTTGTGAGTTTAAACACTGAGTGCTATAAGTTTTTTTTTTGGTTAAGACTAATCAAAAATTGACTTTCATTTAGGAAATCCAGAGTTTGTGACTTTTCGAACAGTTTAGATTAATCAGAAACACAGCAGAAGTTCTCTCCTAGAACTAGTAGCTCTGAGAATAACTTACATTGGTAGATGGTTAGTTTGTGCAATTTACAGACCAGGAGTGTTCGGTTAGCAATCTGAAGGTTATTGAAATCTGAATAATCTAAACTCTCTCTTTTGTGACTATTCAGGGAAGAGTACATCATATTTCGCAGGAAAGAACTGGAAAGGATCAGTTCAGTCGAACTCAAAGATTTGTGCCAAAGGGATACTTCTGCTGGATGTGAAACTGTAAAATGATTATATTGGGGAACAGATGAAATGTTACATTGCTGTATACTTTAAGATCATTCAGACTGTGTTCTACATTTAGATAGGTTGGCTTGTTTTGTTTCATTTTTCTCTTTTAAGTAATAAACTTCTGTTTTATTGATAAAGAAAATCTGCAGCCTTGTGTGCTTATATCTTAATGAATGACCACCATGTTAATTTTGAAAAAAAAAAGCTCCAGCAAGCAAGGTTTCATTGTGGGATCTGACGTACAGTCATTGATTCAAACAGTATTGAAGTAGGCCCTTCGGCCCACTATGTCTTTGTTGATCAACAAACACCAAATTACACTGATCCCAATTACCTGTGCTTGGTCCATAGTCTACTCTGTCCTGACAGGTTAAATGCTCATCCAGATCCTTCTTGAATGTTGCAAGACTACCTGCCTCTACCAACCTCTCAGGCAGCACATTCCATATTTCTCCCACTCTCTGAGTGAAAGCATTCTTTCTCAGAGCTCCTCTAAACCACCTACTCCTCACCTTAAACTTATGCCCTCTGGTCTTAGACACGTCTGCCATTGGGAAAAGATTCTCACAATCTGTTCTGTCTATACCTGTCATAATTTTGTACATCTCAATCAGATCCCCCTTCAGCTTCCTCTGCTCCAAGGAAATCAAACCCAGCCTATCCAGTCGCTCCTCATAACTGAGACCTTTCATCCCAGGCAAGATCCTGGTGAATCTCTTCTGCACCCTCTCAAGTACAATCATGACCTTTGATAGTGTGGTGACCAGAACTGCTCACAGTATTCTATCTGTGGCCTAAATAATGTTTTATAAAGTTGTTAAGTTGTCCAGTAGTAATATCAGTTGGGATCAGAATACCATAGAATCCCTACAGTATGGAAACAGACCCTTTGGCCCAACAAGTCCACACCAACCCACACAGCATCTCACCCAGACCCATCCCCCTAATCTACACATCCCTGAACACTATGGGCAATTTAGCATGGCCAATCCACCTGCCTTGCACATCTTTGGAATGTGGGAGGAAACTGGAGCACCTGGAGGAAACCCACTCAGACACGGGGAGAACGTGTAAACTCCACATAGACAGTCACCCAAGGGCAGAATCAAACCTGGGTCCCTGGCACTGTGAGGCTGCAGTGCTAACCACTGAGCCAACGTGCCACCCCAAATACCAATGACTGTCAGCAAGGAGAGGACCACATGAAGTTCAATTTGGTCTCTGTTGTCACAAAAACAGAAAATGCTGGAAAAGCTCAGCAGGCCTGGCAGCATCAGTGGAGAGAAATCAGTACTAATGCTTCAGGTCCAGTGACCCTTCCTCAGAATACTGCTGTCTCTGTAGTAGAGATAAAAGGTACTGCAGATGCTGGAGAATCCGAGATAACAAGCATGGGGCTGGATGAACACAGCAGGTCAAGCAGCATCACAGGAGCAGGAAAACTTGACGTTTCGGGCCTAAACCCTTCATCAGAAATGGGGGAGGGGAAGAGGGTTCTGAAATAAATAGGGAGAGAGGGGGAGGCGGATAGAGGATGGATAGAGGAGAGGATAGGTGGAGAGGAGGCAGACAAGTCGAAGAGGCGGGGATGGAGCCAGTAAAGGTGAGTGTAGGTGGGGGGGTAGGGAGGAGATAGGTCAGTCCAGGGAGGATGGACAGGTCAAGGGGGCGGGATGATGTTAGTAGATAGGAGATGGGGGTGTGGCTTGGGGTGAGAGGAAAAACAGGTTAGGGAGGGAGGTGGTCCTCACATACCACCCCACCAACCTCCAGATCCAACGCACCATCCTCCGACACTTCCGCCATCTGCAATCAGACCCCACCACCAAAGACATTTTTCCCTCCCCACCCTTATCTGCCTTCCGGAGGGACCACTCCCTC
>JAHRHZ010000017.1:43282566-43297558 GCA_024137785.1 Ginglymostoma cirratum | reverse complement strand
TCACTGGGGTATCTCACTCCCTAACCCCAACACTGACCCTCACTGGGAAGCCTGACAGCCATGTGAATACTAGACAACAAGGTGTGGGGCAGGATGAACACAGCAGGCCAGGCAGTTTTTTTCATTCGCTCACACGATGCGCGTGCCCCTGGCTGCGCCAGCATTTATCACACATCCCCGGTTGCCATTGAGAAGGTGATGCTGAGCTGCTTTCTTGAACCGCTGCAGCCCATGTGCTGTAGGTCGACCTTATGTCTGATGAGTTTTATGATTTTGCCCCAGCGACAGTGATTGCTTCAAGAGGAAGTCAGTGGCTGAGAATTCTACGCCAAAAGTCTCTCCTCCTGTCTCCCCAGTGGCACAGGTCAGGAGTTCGATGGGATATTCTTCTCTGCCTGGAGGAGTGTCTGCACAATCTTATTTATCATCTTTAAGAATTCACCTCGTATTCGCTTCAAAGAAGATAAACTGTACAGGTTTAAAAGGGAAACCTATACCCTCTTTGAGATTTGAAGTATTCTGAACCTTAGAAAGCACTATCCTGTTGAAATCTCGTGGGCCATGATATGAAAGATATATTTAAAGAATGATATATTAATATAGTTGTAAGCTTTTGGACAGGAGAAAGATATCATTCCAATGATCTTTTGCTCTGGTGAAGAGTCACCAGACTCAAAACATTAAACTCCACTTTCTTCCCACAGATGCTGCCAGACCTGCTGAATTTCACCAGCAATTTCTGTTAATGTTTCAACTAGCCTGCCTTTCATCTATGCATGTGTATTTTATATTGTCCCTAATGTGATAACCATGACCTTATATCATAGTTTATTCATTGTTCTTTCTTTGTTTCTCCTTTGCAGTTTTCCTTAGATCACACAGACTCCTACCGTGTTCCCAAATCTTTTTCAAGGTTGAAACAACTGCTAACTCAGAGATGTTAAAGATCCCGAAAGAACTCACTTGTGTACAGCTTCAATAAAGTCTTCCCTGGTGTCACAACCTGCCTGATTCCAGTAGATCGCCAAACGCCAGCTCGAGCCCTCGATTGAAAAATCATCCTCAGTTCTTCTCAAAATACTCAATCACACTCTCACAAGTAACAAAATACTGGATGATAACACAGAAGTATAACAAAACTATCCCAGGTTATGGTCCGAGATAACAAGCATGGGGCTGGATGAACACAGCAGGTCAAGCAGCATCATAGGAGCAGGAAAACTCGACGTTTCGGGCCTAAACCCTTATGGTCCAACAGGTTTATTTGAAAACACATCTTTCAGAGTGTAGCCCTTTCGTCAGGTGAAATGAGAAAGAAGCACACAGAACTCAGAATGTATAAGTAAAAGATCGAAGGGTCGCACAACTGATGAGGATAATGTCTGGGAAACTATTATTTGGCAACAAGGACAGAAAGCGTCTCATTGCATTGGCACCTCCATTAACATATGCTTCCTCACTTTCAGAAACATTATAGTACCCAAATGCACTATGTATAGAAGAATATGTGTTGATACCTTATGAGCTAAATTCAATGAAAATGAAAAACTCCCTCCTCTCCAGAAAGCAATTGACGCCCAAAGTCAACTGAAAATGTCAAAGTAGCGACTGAAAGATTTTTGTTACTCAGCAGAATTAAAATTTACACAGCCTAGGGGAGCAGATGGGTTTTAAGATACAGATTATCTTTTGTTTCTTTATTCATTCACGGGATGAGGGCATCACTGACCAGGCAGCATTTATTGCCCATTCCTAATTGCACAGAAGTTTAGAGTCAACCACATTGCTGTGGGTCTAGGGTCACATGGAGGCCAGACCAGGTAAGGATGGCAGCTTCCTTCCCTCAAGGACATCAGCAATGGTTTCATGGTCATCATTAGATTCTTAATTTCAGATATTTTATTGAGTTCAAATTCCACCATCTGCCATGGTAGTTTTGAACCTGGGTTGCCAGAACATTATCTGGGTCTCTGGATTAACAGTCCAACGAAAATACCACTAGGCCATTGCCTCCCCTATTAACAATGATCTTATTGCATTATGGAACAGACTAGAGGGGCTGAATGGCCAACTCCTGTTCATAAGGTCCTATAGCCAATATATTATGATTTTTTCAAACTTCCACTCATTTTGTCTCTCAGTGAGATTTTCCAAAAGCATGGTGTTAGTTTTCACATGCACCCTGATGATATCCAGCTCTACCACACCACTAATTCTTCCAATTGTTGCTAAGTTATCAGACTGCTTCTCCAGCACCTACTACTGTTGGCTTTGATTCCCACTTTCTCTGGTCAGTCGGATTTATTCTGGATATCAATAAACCAAGATGGTTCTAACAGCAAGATATAAAATAAAGTACTCAGCCAAAATACTGCAAAAATCTTGCCTATGAAATATTTACAAACACAAGTTTTTTGTGGATTTATCCAAGGATCAGGCCAGAACAGATGGATCAGCTTGCTCTATTCCAAACTCCAGATGTCCTGAGCTAGCTGTCTGTGTTCTGAGCTGAGGTTTCTTACACTCTTCTTCCTTACAGACTTTGTGTTCAAGTGTTGACACTGTTCAATCTCCAGCAAATGATCAGCTTGACCACTGGCAAACATCACAAACATGTCATGTTTTCCACGGTTAGTTTGATGAATTAACTCATGAGGGCTTGCTTGTTTTCCCTGGAGAGAGGTTTAACTCATGGTCTTAATGATCTTTGATCTCAGGCTTAATTTCTGAAGAAGGGTCCCAACCTGAAACATCACCTTTCCTGCTCCTCTGATGCTGCCTGGCCTGCTGTGTTCCTCCAGCTCCACACTGTTGTCTGTGACTCCAGCATCTGCAGTTCTTGCTATCTCTTAATTTGCTCATGCTGTTATCACAAATTATGCGATTTAATTAATCATATGATATGCAAACAGCATCAATTCTGTGGCAATGATAGGTTTAGGAGATAAGCAATCCACATTATCACAATTAATTCATTGTGTCTGTTTTTAAACAGAATCCAGACTTTCGGAGTTACTGCGACAGTTCATTATTGCTGAGATACAGCACTTAATCTAAACATACACATACATTCCTTCATACAAAGAGACATTAAGACTGGTGGCCTTTCTAATGATTAGGTCATCACCAGGCTTCACTATGATTTTCATTCTCATTTCTTGTCATTTTATTTCATCGATCCCAGCAAATGTTAGGTTAATTTTTGCACTATCGATGAGCAGAAACTTCCTCCAATCAAATAATGGGAAGACTCCAGTCATTATTTATATGTGTTCCCTAGCAACCAGTTCAATCAATCTTCCTGCTGACCTTACCTTCAGTGTACAGACCATTGATTGTAGGAGTTGGGACGTCATGTTGAAGTTGTACAGGACGATGGTGAGGCCACTTTTGGAGCAATGTGCACAGTTCTGGTTGCCCTGCTATAGGAAGGATACTATTAAATTAGAGAGGGTTCGGGGTACCAGGATGTTGCTAGGGCTGGAGGGTTTGAGTTATAAGGAGAGACTGGATAGACTGGAACTTTTTTTCACTGGAGTGTAGGAGGTTGAAGGATGAGCTTATAGGGGTTTATAAAATCATGAGGGGCATAGATAAGGTGAATAGCAAAGGCCTTTTCCCTAGGGTGGGTGAGTTCAAAACTAAGGGATATATTTTGACATACTAAGGTGAGAAGAGAGATTTAAAAGGGACCCAAGGGGCAAACTTTTCACATGGAGGGTGGTTTGTATGTAAAAAGACATGCCAGAGGAAGTGGTAGATGCAAGCACAGTTACAAGATTTAAAAGACATTTGGATAGAGACATGAAGAGGAAAGATTTAGGGGGATATGGGCCAAATACAATAGGTGGGATTAGTTCAGTTTGGGAAACTTGGTCAGCATGGATGAGTTGGACCAAAGGGTCTGTTTCTGTGTTGTATGACTCTATGACTCTGTAACCAGCTGAGACTAAGCCAATCATTTTGCAGTGTTGGTGTTGTTGCAGGGGAGGCGATGGCCTAGTGGTATTATCGCTGGACTGTTAATCCAGAGACCTAGATAATGCTCTGGGGATCTGGGTTTGAATCCTGCCATGGCTGATGGTGGAATTTGAATTCAATAAATATCTGGTATTAACAATCTAATGATGACCACGAATCCATTGTTGATTGTTGATTGTTGGGGGAAAAAACCCATCTGGTTCTCTAATGTCCTTTAGGGAAGAAGTCTACCATCCTTACTTGGTCTGGCCTACATGTGACTCCAGACCCATGGTAATTGGTTGACTCTGAACTGGGCAATAAATGCTGCCCTTGCCAGCAATGCTCTCATCCTGTGAATGAATAAAGAAAAATGATAAACTTTTCACCACCATGAAGACTGCCTATGTCCACCTCTGTATGATCTCACAACTTCACCCCCATCTAAATTCATTTCTCTGGGGTCCCTCATTCATGCCTTTGCTCTTTCTAGACCTGTCTATTTCAATGTAGTCCTGGCTGATCTCAAACATTCTATCCTAGGGTGATCTTAGTTGCCTAGACACTGTGTTCTTGAGTAAGTGGGATTAAAATGGTTCAAGTCAAGGTTGGTTTCCAAATTTTGAAGAAATGAAAGAGACTAACATTTTTAAAGATCATTGTTCCCAAAGATATACTTCATTCATAGGATTTGTGAAACTACATTACAGAGGAGTTCAAATGGAACATTACATAAGGTACAATGCAATATCAGTTTCTTTCAGTGTAACACATGAGGTAGCTCATTTCACTTGCCAACACAAGTACATTTACAACATATCTTTGTGTATCATGTTAAACATTTTCTGGTGCATTTCACCCAAGAGCTTTACACTACTCGCAGCCTCTCTGTAGACAATGATTTCAGTGATGAGCCTTGGTGGAATTTTCCCATTGTGCCTTTGTCCAAGCTTATTCAAACTATAATGTATTCCTCCAGGACACTGAGATAAGTACATGAATAGGAGAGTTTGGAGGAATATGGGCCAGGAGCTCTCAGGTGGGACTAGTTTAGTTTGGGTTTAGGTTCGGCATGGATTGGTTGGACTGTAAGGTCTGTTTTGGTACTGTATGGCTCAACGGTCATCAAGAGTTCTTTGCATAAGACGATCAGCAACTTCAGGGACACCATAGTGAATCTTTCATTGGGTAGAAGATCTTCTGGAAGTAGTTGATATTTATCCCAGTGTGCATCTCTAGAAACAGTACAAATGTTGCTGAATCCTGGTATTGGGAGTTGCATGAGATGATCTTCAGCTTCAACAGTAACTACTGCATCTCTCTCTAGACCTACCTTGGAGGAAGTTTCTTCCTCATCTTTCCTGCAGTGAGAAGGTGAGGTCCTGAGGCTGTGCAGGAAGGATCTGATAGGGATGGGCATTCTTAGCCATGCTGTGACTTGGTGATGGTTTGAGAGTTCTTGCGATTAGACATTCTGCCAAAATGAGTTTGATACTGTGTCCAGGGAACCTCCAACAGGATATATTATCTTATTTTCCTTAAGAACACTGCATGCTGAATATTGCCTGATGGACTTGTAGCCAAAGGTGTTTTTCTACACAGTGAGGGACTGGTTTAATACATAGTCTGACCGAATAGAGGAATATACCCAGATGCATCCTTGGGAACAACTGGGACAGATCAAATCTCTATTAGAATTAATAATTTGGAAAGGACTAATCTGATTATTTCTGCTCAACTCAATGAGTTCTCACAGTTGCCCCCCAGTCTGTCTCCTTCAAATCATTAGCATTCCTCATCAGCACATTGACCAGGACCCAATACCTCCTAGAATGTAGTAAACACCTCATGTTAGAGCCCAGTTGTTGTCTAAAAAGCCACATTTCCTGGTGTTAATTTCCCCATTATAAACTCTCAAGTCCACATATATTATGGAAGTCCCTCATGTAAACATAAAGTTACAGAGCTGTACAGGATGGAAATAGACCCTTTGTCCCAACTCATCTATGACAACCAGATATCCTAAATTAATTTTGTCCCATTTGCCAGCATTTGGCCCACATCCCTCTAAACCCTTCCTATTCATGTACCCAGGCAGGTGCCTCTTAAATGTGGCAATTGTACCAGCCTCCACCACTTCCTCTGGCAGCTCATTTCATATACGCAGCAAATCTGTGTGAAAAGGTTACCCCTTAGGTCCCTGTTGAATCTTTCTTCTCACCTTAAACCTATGGTCTCTGGTTTTGGACTCCCCTACCCTGGGGGGAAAATGACCATGGCTATTCACCCTATCCATGCCCCTCATGGTTTTCTCTAGCTCAGTCTCCGATGCTCCAGGGAAAATGGCAGAGTTGTTGAGCAACTATCTGACTAATTGCACCACACCTTCAACTAAGGTCCTAAGCTCCTTCATCAACATTTCAGTGTGTGTCTCAACCCACTGTTAGGAATGATTCTTAAGAGATGCAGACACAGTAGCAAGAAGCCAACGAAATGGCCCTGGGAATCTTCATATTGACACCAAGCTCATGAAGTCCCATGGCCTCAGGTCAAACGTGGGCAAGGAAATTGCTTCCTGATAACAATTGATTGTCCTGCCAAAGCTGGTGACTCAGTATTTCACTCTGTTAGACACCATCAGCAAATGGTTATTATAGCAAATAATTTGCTCACTCATGCTCAGTTCAGGCTTTGACAGAATTAGTTTCCGACCTCATTTCAGACCCAGTAAAGAGCCTGAATTCTAGAGCTGAGTAACTTTGACATCAAAGCAGCTCTTGACAGGGTCTGACGCCAAGGAGCTTCAGAAAACTGACGTTAGTGCGAATCAAGGGCTGTTGTTGTTGTTGCAGAGGTCAGTCATCTCAGCCCCAGGACATCACTGGAGGAATCTGTTGGCAAAGTCTTCCCTGCCAGACCATCCTTAACTACTCCAACAATGACCTTCTCTCTGCCTCAAGGTAAGTACTGGGACAGTTCTCTCACAATTGTGCTGTGTTCAGTTCCGTTATACTCAAGCGATGGACCAATCCATAACTTCAGGCAGCAAGACCTGGGCGGTCCATTGGTTTGGAATGATCAGTTGCTCTTTTGGTGTCCATGATGAATGTTGGAAGTCCATGACTTGATGGAAAGAACGAAGAGTAAGAGCAAAATGGAGAGAAAGAAAGAGTTATAGAACTGGCATTTATACAATACTTTTCATGACCTTAGGTTGGTTTGGAACCAATGAAGTACATTTGAGGTGCAATCACTGTTGGAATATTGAAAATCAACAGCCAAATTGCACACAGCGCACTCCAAGAAACAGAATTGGGATAATGGCCAGATAATCAAATTTAATGGGAATAACTTAGGAATGACCAGGCCACTGTATATTAATATCCTGCGCTTCTTTGATAAGTATCGTGGATGAATACATCCACGTGAATTGACATCCTGTGATCCCTGCTTAACCTGTTTACTGTCTTGGTGCCATTCAGCCCATTGAATCCTTGTAGGCGTAAAGCCACAGAGCATGCGCTGAATGCTGGTTTTGGGCATATAGCTGGGTAACAGGATGTTAATGAGGCTCCTAAGATAGACATAGTCACTCACTGAAAGGGTGTGCCACACATCTGACCAGGTTTCCTGGGAAAGGAAATTTCCCCTTTCAGCCAAAAAGTGTACACTCATCCATGAAGTCCCGAAGGGATGACAACTTGAGTCTTTGGCACTCTGTTTCCTCAAAAGGTGGTGGATGAGGAGTATTCAAATATTTTTAAAGCAGAGTTAGAAAAATCCTTGATAATCAAATTGGGTGGATGAATATTGGGTGCAGATGGGAATATGGAGTGACCAGATCAACCATAATTTTAGAGAATGATGAAGCAAGTTTGAAGGTTCAGGTTGCTTACTCCAGTTTCTAACTCACATATTTGTATGTAACATTTTGTAAGATGCATTACAATATCTAATTTTCCTATCATGAGCTAAGACCAGAGTATTAAAGGGCCAGCAGGGTGTAATAATTGGAAACCAACATGGGGCCATACAACTATCAACTCTGCCTGGGTTTCTTCACAGCACCATTAGCCATTTGGTTCTTTGTGAATGCTCTGACTCACTGTTTCCATTATTCTCTTGTTATCTTTTCTTCATTCAAAGGCATAATTATTGAGAACGCATGATGAGACATTTATGTTACAACATTACTCATGCTGAAAACAGGATGGTCAAAAGCGTAAGGGCAAACATTGCATTGTGTTATCAATTACAATTCCCTCATTTCCTTGTCTCTTCCTTTAGCGGTTAGTATGGCTCCGAGCTTGGTGTTCCAAATCCTGTTTGATTAGTGAGTTGGAAAGGATGTGGGGAGCTAGGAGCTGTCTGTCACCAATTGCAAAAGACGTTATGGGCCACATTAATACCTTACCTTGATCAATTGCAATTCAATTCATAAATCTGGTGTTGAGAGCAAGTGGGGTTCATGAATTTGTCATCAATTGTCCTAAAAACTCATCTGGTTCACTAAGATCCTTTAGGGAAGGAAACTGCTATCCTCACATGTGACTACAGACCCACAGCAACATGGCTGACTGTTAAGTGCACTCTGAATTGGTTTCTAAATCCCTTCATTTCAAGGGTGATAGGAGATGGGAAACAAATAAGTGCTGGCCTTGCCAATGGCACCCACATCCTGAGAATGAAAAAAAAAGAATTTTTGAAATAGAATTTGCTTTGAACATTTATAATAACATCAGAAGAGCTGACTATCTCAAATTTTTGAAACAACATGGAATGGGTGGACTGAATTAGGTCAATCTGATGGGTCTCACACCCAACCCTTACTCTCCTTCGCAATCCACAACCCACCACCAGGTGATCAGGGGAAGAGGATGTTGGTATAAAACATTAGGATTGAACAACCCACTCTATTGCTGATGGTCATATTGATGACACTGAATCAAGCTCTGGATGAGGTTTCCACTAGAAGCAGACCAAACGTGGATGGAGTGGATCGGGGAATGGTAGCTATTAAGATTGTAGGGCTTTCACGTCTAGTTTTTCATCCAATGCCAGGCTCTCCTGGTTAATATGTGGCCCGCTTAAATTGTCTCTTCCTTTTCAGCTCAGTGGAGTTGGCTCTACATTGCTCTGGCAAGTGGAAACTGCCTGAAAATCACATTGGTAGTTTCACATTTCCCCCCACTGCTTTCATTCTACCTAGCACCATTTTCCTGGGGTTCTCTGCTTTGGTAGCCCATATTTGTGCCTATTCCAAAGAGTACCTCTTTGACAATCTGCTGTTCTGTAGAAATTTGGCCGATTTGATATTCCTCACGCACACTTTCCTGCTCTTTCCTCGTAGCCTTTGACCTCCTGACTGATCGAGAATCTATCTCAACCTCAAATATGCACAAGGATTTACCAGGATGTGGAAGGTTTGAGTTTTAAAGAAAGGCTCAGTAGGGCATTTTGCAATGAAGTGTAGGAGATTGAGATGTGACCTTTTAGAAGTTTATAAAATCATAAGGGGTATTAGATAGGATTAACGATAGGTGTCTTTTCCCTAGGATGGGGGATTTCAAGACAAGTGGGCACATTTTTAAGGTCAGATTTGAAAAAGATTTGAGGGGCAAATATTTTACACAGAAGGTGGTACATGTATGGAATGAACTTCCAAAGGAAGTACTGGATGTGGGCCCAATTACAGCGTTTAAGAGGTATTTTGATAAATACATGAACAGGAAAGATTTGGAGGGATATGGGCCAGGAGCAAGCAGGTGTAACTAGTTTAGTTTGAGATTACGGTCGGCATGGACTGGTTGGATCGAGGGTCTGTTTCTGTGCTGTATGACTCCGCTTCCCCCTCAATGCTCTCTGTGGCAGGGAGTTCCAAAACACTCTGAGGGAAGAAATTCCTCCTCATCCCAGTCTTAAATTGGCGTCCTTTTATTCTGAAACTGTGCCCTCTGTTCCTTGACACTCCCATGAGGGGAAACATCCTCTCAACATTTACCCTGTGAAGCCCCTTAAAAATCTGATGTGTTTCAATGAGATCACCTCTCATATCTTGAAACAAACTGTTCTGGGCTACTTAGAAACAGGTATGTTTTCACTTGGCAATATTGTACCAAGTGTTTTGTGGTAACAAAATAACTCCATTGAGGATAGTATCCCGTCATCAAGTCGCCCTTTATTTACACGTGGAGAGTCCTTGTCACTGATCCAGCTCCATCAGAGCCAGCTCTTAGACTGAACAGGATGTCTGTCTCTTCTGTTTATATCTGTCAGCCAGGGCTCCCTGATCAGACCGGATTAACAGCCCCAATCAGGGAACTCATATTCTATGAGGTCTTCCTGGCTGACCTCGTTACAATCACTACTGGTAAACATTGTTGGAGTCTTTTTGATGTAGGGTAAACATTACCTTTTTATTTAAGTGTCAGCTCTGCCATGCAGCAACGAGAGAGAACTATCTCCTAGTAGTCATGTGATCTTACATCACTTCCCAGTGATGATGAAAACTATCTTATTATGTATATTCAAACCAATCCCATTTATTATATCACCCCGCTGTGCACCCAACATCTTCCCAGTAACTGCAGATTAATTCAATCCTAGACTGAAATAGAAACATACAAAGTAATGGCAGAAGTAGTCCATTCGGCCCCTCAAGCCTGTTGAACCATTCGTTAAACGCATGGCTGGTTCATTTGAGATTTGTATTCCAAATGCCAGGATATGGGCAAAAGTCAAGTTCATTGCCTATCCTCTAAAGCCTTGATACTGGTATTGATTCTTCATTTTCACTAATGAGTGGGTATTGCAAAATATCATTGAAGAGTTAACTGTGTTGGGTGTGGGGCTAGAAACTCATATAGGTTATCAGTGAACCAGTTGTGACAATCCCACAGCTTCCTGGTCACTTTACCTGATACCAGCTGTGCATTTTTTAAAAAATATCCACATGCAAATCCTCAGTTAGTTCGATTTCAATTTGTGTTCTGCTGGAGTATTTGTGGCAGTCTCACAGTTGTTATAGAAGGTGAGGAGATCTAATTGAGTTCTTTCAGATGCTAAAGGGTTAATAAAGTTGACATGGAGCCAATGTTTCCCATTGTAGGGCAATCTAGAATGAGAGGCCATAGTTTTAGGCTGAGGAGTGCCAGATTTAAAACAGAGAGAGGAGAAGTTATTTCTCTCAAAGATCATGAATCTGTGAAATTCACTACCCCATAGCATAGTGGATGCCAGGACACTGAGTAAATTTAAGGAGGGAATAGAGAGGTTTTTTAATAAAAATGGGTTGAAGGGTTATGGAGAGCAGATAGAAAAAAGTGGAGTTGAGGCCGAGATAAGATCAGCCATGATTGTATTGAATAGCATAGCAGGCACAAGGGGCTGTGTTGTCAAAGTCTAGCACTTGTGTTCTTACGTTAGCCTAATGGCATAACTACAATCCTACCTGATTGTTATCATTCAACAGAATAGAATGAGCCCTTACAGCAGGTTGGCCAGCTCTGTACTAGTTGTCCGTCAAACTCAAGCTTCAGGATATCAGTTTCCATCAGTGTTTATCACTAAAGATGTGAATCAGGAAGGAGAGACAATGCTTGAGATATGTTGACCTAATAGAACACAGTGATTTTTTGCTTCCAAGCGGCATATCATGCCTTCTTTGATCCTGTACTACTTCAATCACAAAATAACAGTGTGTAAATTAATATATCATAGACTCCCTACAGTGTGGAAACAGGCCTTTCAGCTCAACAAGTCCACACTGACCCTCAGAACATCCCACCCAGACCGTCCCTCATAACCCACCTAACCTACACATCCCTGAACACTATGGGTGATTTTAGCATGGCCAATCCACCTAACCTGCACATCTTTGGACTGTGGGAGAAAACCCACACAGACACAGGAGGGAATGTGCAAACTCCACACAGACAGTTGCCCAAGGGTGGAATCGAACTCAGGTCCCTGGCGCTGTGAGGCAGCAGCGCTAACTGCTGAGCCACCATGCAGCCCACAGGGATCTTACCCACTGGCTTGAAAGCTGGTGAGAGACCTGTACCACCTTTTTTTCATGTGAAGTATCAAATCAGGTGTTGACTGGGCAGTATTGTCTAGTCCAGGATCAAAGGCCTCAGGAGCAGGAGTCCTGCTGTCCCCGCCAATGCTGGCAGATCATTCTCACTTGGCAGCATTACTGGTGGAGGTAGCAGCTGTCACCTGTAAATTCATCCACCAATGGCCCCTGAACCAGAACCAAATCTCCCACTCCGCTCTCTGAGTCATGCATTCATCTTTCTAATGTTAAGTACCCTATGCCAATAAGCACACGGTTCAGGGTAATAATCCAGAGGTTGTAACCTTTGAGATTCTGCTTTTTAAATCTATTGTTTAACTCATCCAACTCTCTGTACAAAACCTCTTTCCTAACTTGTCCACCACAACAGTGACCCCTTATAAATCCCCTTGAACAGATCCCCAGGACTGACCATGGCCCCACCGTCTAAGTGACTTGGAAAGACCACACCCTGTGTGATCTCAGTGCAGTTCATTGACTGATTTACCATTAATCCTTCGACTGGTTGCACTGGGCCTACAGGGCTGACCGTAACCTACCTCCAGACTGTATTAATATGGAATCTTTGATCCTGACTGTCCCCAAGTGGCCGTCTGATCATATCTGAGCCTCTTGACTGAGATCAGATGAGGCCCTTGTGATGGGATCTTGACTTGACTGAGAACTGGTCCTCTTATACTTTGAGACAGGGCCATTTCACTGGAACGCATTCAGTGAGTTTGCTAAGTGAGCTGCTGGCACATTGATTCCTGGGACAATAGGACTGGCATTATGAAGACAGACTGAATCAGTCAGGGCTACATTTATGGGAGTTTTAGAACAATGAGGGGAAATCTCAGAGAAACCTATAAAATTCTAACAGGACCAGACAGGGTAAACAAAGGAAGGATGCTCCCAATGACAGGACAGCTCAGAACCAAGGGTAAAAACTGAAAGAACTGTGGATGTTGTGAATCAGGAACAAAAACAGAAGTTGCTGGAAAAGCTCAGCAGGTCTGGCAGCATCTGTGAGGGAAAAAAACAGTATTAACATTTTGGGTCCGGTGACCCTTCCTCAGAACCAGGGATAAGGGATAAACAATTTAGGACTGAGATGAGGGGAAATTTATTCACTCAGAGAGTAGTGAGCGTGTCACATTCTCTGCCACAGAAAACAGTTTAGGCAAAAACATTGAATGTTTACAAGAAAGAGTTAGGTATAATTCTTAGGGCTAAAGGGTATGGGGAGAAAACAAGATTAGGATACTTAGTTGGATGATCAGCTATGATCAGATTTAATGGTGAGGGAGATTGAAGGACTGAATGGCCTAATCCTCTTCCTATTTCCTACATTTCTATGTTTTTACATGCTCTAGGTATGACATTGATGATGTTCAGCAGCGTGTCCACTGTCTTGACTGATCACTGCTGGCAGCTGTGACACATCTGCTCAAAATGGGCAGAGCACAGATGCAGTGAGCATCCAAGTAAGCACAAAGTGAGTAAGCAAAAAGACAGTGAGCTCAAAGCACTCAGATACGCCCTGCTTCGCTGCACAAGGCAGTGCCTTTCTGTGTGCATGAAGCTGCTTAGCAGCAGCATTGTAATGAAAGGTACTGGTGAGCTCTGAAGTTCAGTACTAAAGTGAAGAGATTGGAAGTGGATCACAATGATGTAGTGAAGTTGGCACATGCCTGATGCCAACTTCCCTGGATGAAGGAGGTAGCCATGAAGAGTGCCCTCAGGTATTGGAGTCTGCTGGCCAAGATGGAAGTGCAGAGGAGCAGGCTGCAAGCTGAAGTCATCAGATACCCCCTCAGACTTCCATGTCAGCAATCGTCACTATCTCATTTCACTCGCCTGCCTGGTAAAATAGCAAACTGCATGCAGATGAGGTGAGGTTAGGGAATAATGAACATTAGAGCACAAGAACATAGGAGCAGGAGTAGGCCATTCAGCGCCTCAAGCTTCTTCTGCCATTAATGAGGTCATGGATGATCTGTGGCCTAACTCTGTACCTGCCTTTGGTCCTTAACCCTTAACACCAGTAAATGCTAATGCATGCCAATAAGCCTCTTGCCACTCACTAGTGAGATTCTCGCCTTGGATGGAAAAAGCAGACTTCTTTTTTCTTAATGTCCAGAGTTTAATATTTCTCCTCTCACCATAATTTCCCCAACTGACTCATCGATGCCGAGGTCTTTCAGGAGCTGAGAAGCTTCCACCTCACATATTTATTTGCAGCCTTGTACATATCATCAAAAAGAGGCTGCCACTCCCTAAAGAGAGAAGTGCGGGTGATGTTATATTAAGGTACAGATTCCAGATCAGACAGTACCTTTACAACGATTACAAGATATCACAACATATGATGTTCCAGTATGAAGCTATTCCCTTTGCTTTCATCACGTTCTCTTTGTAATGGAGTCAAAGTAGTGTCTTCAGTCAGTTCCCCAAAGGTACAATGAGACTGATAAGCACAGAACTATGCGTTCAAATCTGTGATACTGTGGCCATGCAAATGTATTGTGCTATAAGTAAACTTCAAGAGAACTGTTTCAATAAAAATCTAAGCTTTGTGATATATGTTACCCGGGCTAACATATAGAAAGCCACAAAAACAGAAATTGCTAAAAAAGCTCAGCAGGTCTGACAGTATCAGTTCAGAGAAAGGGTCACTGGACTTGAAGGAATCCCCCTCGTCCTCACATACCGCCCCACCAACCTCCGGATCCAACGCATCATCCTCCGACACTTCCGCCATCTGCAATCAGACCCCACCACCAAAGACATTTTTCCCTCCCCACCCTTATCTGCCTTCCGGAGGGACCACTCCCTCCGTGACTCCCTTGTCCGCTCCACACTCCCCTCCAGCCCCACCACACCCGGCACTTTTCCTTGTAACCGCAGGAAGTGCTACACCTGCCCCCACACCTCCTCCCTCACCCCAATCCCAGGCCCCAAGAAGACTTTCCA
>JAHRHZ010000017.1:43246959-43267670 GCA_024137785.1 Ginglymostoma cirratum | reverse complement strand
GGCCTAGACCCTTCTTCAGAAATGACCCTTCTTCAGAATTCATTTCTGAAGAAGGGTCTAGGCCCGAAACATCAGCCCTCCTGCTCCTCTGATGCTGCTTGGCCTGCTGTGTTCATCCAGCTCTACACCTCGTTATCTCAGATTCTCCAGCATCGGCAGTTCCTATGATCTCTTTATATGTATATAATAGGTTTCATGCACAGTACTTTAAAATGTCTACTTCCTGCTAGACTGCTTGATGACAGAGACTTCTCCATTTGGATCTGCCCTGTGTTGTTTTATTTTCAAAAAGAAATGCAAGAGAAACAATCTTAGAATCCCCACAGTGTGGAAAAAGGCCATTCAGCCCATTAAATCTGCACCGACCCTCCAAAGAGCCTCCCATCTAGACCCAACCCCTCACCCTATCCCCGTAACGCCGCATTTACATGGTTAGTGCACAAATCCTGCACATCCCTGGACACTCCGGGGCAATTTAGCATGGCCAATCCAATCCATGCTCAATTTTCAGGTTCTGGGATTGCCTTTGTCCTGAGTTTGGGACGCCCTGTAGACAGCCCACTGTCGAAAAACCACCTTGTGAAATGGGTGACCGACTTTGCAAAACTGATCTGTACTAGACAGATTCTTGAGATCAGAAATATAGCTCCTTGGAAGAAATTTGGTGTTTGAGATTTTGTTCCATAGAATCCCTACAGTGTGGAAACAGGCCATTTGGCCCAACAAGACCACACCGACCCTCTGAAGAGCATCCCACCCAGAGTCATCCCCTTACCCTTTCACTATAACCCTGCATTTCCCATGGCTAACACAACCAACCCACACATCCCTGAACACTATGGGCAATTTCTGCCACTTGATGCTGGGAATGGATCTTAAGCAGCTGGGGAATGAATCTAGTTGCTTCATGTGACGCTAGTAGGCTGTCCACACCTCACAGCCATCGAGATGTATTGTGGAAACCGATGCCCAGTTAACATAAGTCTTGGTTTTTGCGAGCGCATGTTTAGTTCAGGTTAATGAAAGCAGAAATTGCTGGAGAAACTCAAAATGTCTGGCAGCATCTGGGGGGAGAAAGCAGATTCAACGGTTTCAGTCCAGTATGCTTTCATCAGAATGAGTAGTAGCTAGGAAAAAGTGGGAAATATGCTGAAGACAGAGAATGGGAGTAGTAAAGGAACAAACGATAGGTGGGGATGGAGACCCAGAGGGACAGAAAGACAATTAGGCAGACAAAGAAATGGATGAAGCAAGAAGGGAGGAAGAAAAACTGCTGATGGGGACAGATGCTAACTCCTTTATAACCCTGCACTCTCCCACCCCTTCCCTCCCCTGCCACCCTATGTCTTCACCTTTTCCTAATTAGTTCTGATGGAAGGCCACTGGACCCGAAACATTAATTCTGCTTTCTCTCCACTGATGCCACCAGACCTGCTGAGTTCCTCTGGCAATTTCTGTTTCAGATTTTCGCCATTCCCCGTGGCTCTTCATTTTAGTTTAGCTCAGGATGGGTGGCAGCTACTTCATTCTGCCAAGGTGCAAGGCTTGTGCAAGGGTCACAGAACATTTATGAATTGAGTGAACCCATGCCTGTAAATGACCGTACTGTTAAAACACGCACTCCAGAGGACAGCAAACTGCTTGTTGCACCCTTCGTCTCAGTTTTACAACATGTCTGAAAAAAGCTGAGGTATGATGTTTATTTAAGTTTATGTGACAGGTTGGGAAATGACTTTTGTTTGCCATTTATATGAATGATTTGGATGAGAATGTGGAGGCATGGTTAGTATGTTTGCTGATGATACCAAACTTGGTGTTGTATGGACACGGTTTTGTGAAGGGTAGGCCGTGCCTCACAAACCTTATTGAGTTCTTTGAGAAGGTGACTAAACAGGTGGATGAGGGTAAAGGGGTTGATGTGGTGTATATGGCTTTCAGTAAAGGGTTTGATAAGGTTCCCCATGGTAGGCTATTGCAGAAATTCTGAGGCATGGGATTGAGGGTGATTTAGCGGTTTGGATCAGAAATTGGCTAGCTGGAAGAAGCCAGCTGGAATTGGAAGCTGGAAGGTGGTGGTTGATGGGAAATGTTCATCCTGGAGTTCAGTTACGAGTGGTGTACCGCAAGGATCTGTTTTGGGGCCACTGCTGTTTGTCATTTTAATAAATGACCTGGATGGGGGCATAGAAGGATGGGTTAGTAAATTTGCGGATGACACTAAAGTCGGTGGAGTTGTGGATAGTGAGGAAGGATGTTGCAGGTTACAGAGGGACATAGATAAGCTGCAGAGCTGGGCTGAGAGGTGGCAAATGGAGTTTAATGCGGAAAAGAGTGAGGTGATTCACTTTGGAAGGAGTAACAGGAATACAGAGTACTGGGATAATGGTAAGATTCTTGGTAGTGTGGACGAACAGAGAGATCTTGGTGTCCATGTGCATAGATCCCTGAAAGTTGCCACCCAGGTTGATAGGGTTGTTAAGAAGGCGTACGGTGTGTTAGGTTTTATTGGTAGAGGGATTGAGTTTCGGAGCCATGAGGTCATGTTGCAGCTGTACAAAACTCTGGTGTGGCCGCACTTGGAGTATTCGGTATAGTTCTGGTCGCCGCATTATAGGAAGGATGTGGAAGCATTGGAAAGGGTGCAGAGGAGATTTACCAGGATGTTGCCTGGTATGGAGGGAAGGTCTTATGAGGCAAGGCTGAGAGACTTGAGGCTGTTTTCGTTAGAGAGAAGAAGGTAAAGAGGTGACTTAATAGAGACATACAAGATGATCAGCGGATTAGATAGGGTGGACAGTGAGAGCCATTTTCCTCGAATGGTGATGGCTAGCACAAGGGGACGTAGCTTTAAATTGAGGGGTGATAGATATAGGACAGATGTCAGAGGTAGGTTCTTTGCTCAGAGAGTAGTAAGGGCATTGAAAGCCCTGCCTGCAACAGTAGTAGACTCGCCAACTTTAAGGGCATTTAAATGGTCGCTGGATAAACATATGGATGATAATGGAATAGTGTAGGTTAGATGGGCTTCAGATTGGTTTCATGGGTCGGCGCAACATCGAGGGCCGAGGGGCCTGTACTAGGCTGTAATGTTCTATGTTCTATGGACAGTGAAGTAGGTTATCTAAGATTACAAAGAGATCTTGATCAATTGAGGTAATGGGCTGAGGATTGGCAGATGGAGTTTAATTTGGACAAATGTGAGGTGTTGCATTTTGGTAAAACAAACAAAGGCAGGATTTATTCCATTACAAGTAGAGCCTTAGGTAGTACTATAAAACAAAGAGACCTAGAGGTTCAGATACATAATCCTTTAAAGTTTGCATTACATGTAGATAGGGTGGTTAATAAGGTGTTTAGCACGCTTGCGATAGGGTTAGGGTTAGGGTTAGGGTTAGGGTTAGGGTTAGGGTTAGCATGCTTGCGTTCATTGCTCAGACCTTTGAATATAGGAGTTGGGACATCATGTTGAGGTTGTGCAGGACATTGGTGTGTCCAGTTCTGGCCACGCTGTTATAGGATGGATACTATTACGCTAGAGATGGTTCAGAAATGTTTTACCAAGCTGTTCCTGGTAATGGAGGGTTTGAGTTGTAAGGAGAGGTTGGATAGGCTGGGACAGTTTTCACTGGAGCGTAGGAGGTTGAGGGGTGACCTTATAGAGGTTTATAAAATCATGAGGAGCATAGATGGGGTGAATGGCAGGTGTCTTTTCCCTAGGGTGAGGGATTTCAAGACTACGGGTCATATTTTTAAGGTGAGAGGAGAATGATTTGAAAAAGACATGAGGGGCCACTATTTTACACAGAGTGTGGTTCATGTGTGGAACAAACGTCCAGAGGAAGTTGTGGATGCATGTACAGTTACAACGTTTAAAAGACATTGAGTACGTACATTATCAAGAAATGTTTGGAGGGATAAGGGCCAAGCGCAGGCAGGTGGGACTAGTTTATTTTGGGACTGGTTGGACTGAACGGTCTGTCTCTGTGCTGTATGACTGTATGACTATGACTAATACATTCAGCCGCACACTTTCAGGAATGCAGTGTTCACACATTGTATTTGCATTTCTGACTTTTGAGGGTGTGCCTGAAGCTGCTTCTACAGACTCGCAAATGCAGCAGCAGAGAAAGTGCGAGTCACAGCTGGCTGGGTGTTATTGCAGGTTTCAGTGTTTTGTCCCAAAGGAAAAGCTGTGGATACACATAACCTAAGCAACCAGATTGAATTATGGAACTGCTTCCATTGGTCTGCACATGCCTCTGTGGGAAAATCAGCACAGTTTTAATATCAAGCTCGTTTTTAATATCAAAATCAGTTATTTTCCTCATGATTTGTGCAAAAAGCCACTGCCGTAAATGAATGGATGCTAAACTATAAACTAGAATGTGAACAAATGCCACCAGTATCTTACAACACGGCAAACACATGAGGGGATTCTTATAATGAAATAGGGAGATATGTGGCAGAATTGGATCAGAGGTCAGTGAGGTCTATCTCAAAATCAGGAAGCTCTCATTCCACCTTTCATACTCGTGACAAGCAGCACAGCGATATTTTTGCTAAGCAGGAGCGAGTTGCCAATTAAAGGAGATTATTGCTAGTTAAACACCTTGTTAACAGCTCAACGTGCCTCATTCATATTCAATAGTGCCAAGCAGGCTAGACGTTTGGAGACTTCGACATGGAAATCCAAGCAGGTACCTGGCAAATTCAACATGCCCATTCCTCCGACCAACCTCCATGTTGCTCACCCCCAAACAACATGGTCAGGGCATGACTGACAGGCACCAGTTGTGTGCATCCCTTCAACCAGGAATGTTGACATTGGGTATTTGCAAGCCCTTCATGGGTGATCTGCTCGAACTCTCTTGGATAATATCAGAGCAGATAAAGATAAATTATTTCCACTGATAGGGGATTCTAGAACTAGGGAGCACAGTCTGAGAATTAGGGCCAGGCTATTCTGGCAATGTGGTTAGCACTGCTCTCTCACAGCGCCAGTGACCTGCGTTTGATTCCAGCTTCAGGCGACTGTCTGTGTGCAGTTTGCGCATTCTCCCCATGTCTGCGTGGGTTTCCTCTGGGTGCTCCGGTTTCCTCCCACATTCCAAAGATGTGCAGGCTAGGTGGATTGGCCGTGGGAAATGCAGGGCTACAGGGATAGGGTAGGTGGGTTGGTCTGGGTGGGTTACTCTTCAGTGGGTCCATATAAACTCAATGGGCTGAATGGCCTACTTCCATACTCTAGGGATTCTATGATTGACACACAAAGGGTAGTGGGGGTACGGAATTCTCTTCCAAGGTGCAGTTGATTCTCGATCAGTTGTTAATTTTAAATCTGAGATGTTATTTTTAAGTGAAAGTTTAAGGGATATGGGCCACAGATCAGGCTCAAGGGGCTGAATGGCCTCCTCCTAGTTCTAAGCTTCTATTACATCAGCCCTCTGATACCCTCAAAAGCCATTCAGACTTGTCATGAATTGAGACTTCTGAGGGGGTGTGGGGCTGTGGTGGGAGGATGGGGGTGCGGCTGGTGTGCACAGGAGCTAAATGTCATTCCTCCTCTCTCTGGGTGGTTCCATTCTGGTGGGAAAAGGACATCTGCAGAGCTTGGCAGTTTCCCCAACACCCTGCAGCCATGGTCCTGAGGACAAATAGCTGGGTCAATAGAGTGTGGGCCTGTGCACCACTCTAGCAGAGCCTGAGGGTGCTGGGTCTGGGTCTCCATGGCAACTGTGCATGGAGGCAGCCGGATGGTCAGGCAGGTCCCCATAGTATAGCTGCATTGCAGTAGCCTCTCACATCCCAGTCTGCTCATCCAATTACCCCCCACCCCGTGCATCTGAAAGAAGGCCCCTGATTGCCCATTCCCCAGCCTGGGACTCAGCATGTGCCTGGTCTCCAGCAGTCCCTCTGAGTACCAGTGGCCTGAAACGGTTTCTTCCTTGGCCACAGTGAGGCGCTTATCAGGCCATGCTCCCACACCCCCTAAACCTGCCTTTCCCACCGTAGTGTCCGTGTCGGTGAACAAGGTCCTCTCCCGCTCAAACAGATGGCACGAGGGGGGTGCCCGGCGTTTCATTGAGGAGGTGGTGAATTTGCCTGTGGCAGCCTGCAAGACGAAACCGAGAGAAAGCGTCATGGTGGCTGGTTAGCAGTGGGGTGGTGCACAATGAATGGTACTGGCAGTGGGGTTACAGCGAGAAACACAGTGAAATGAGGAGTGGTACATACCCTGTCGTCTCAGCATTCCCATGGGAGTGATCCTGATCTTCTCCTGCGAGGGACACAATTATCTTCCTTTACATCTTGTTGTTAAAGGAATCAAAGGATATTGGTGGTTATTGAGCTCAACAGTCCGCCACAATCATATTGAATGGTGGAATAGACATGGCCTACTCCTGCTCCTATCTTCTATGTCTCCCCACATCCACCCCTATCCCCTGGCTCTCCCTGCTATGGACTGTTATCACCTGTAATGACAGATGAAAGGGGACGTGAATGAGATTCACAAGATGAGGGCACCGCTAGCTAGGCAGCCTTTATTGCCCTCCCTAATTGCCCAGAGAGCAGTTAAGAGTCAACCCCACTGCTGTGGGTCTGGAGTCACATGTAGGCCAAACCAGGTAAAGATGGCAGTTTCCTTCCCTAATAGACGTTAGTGAATCAGATGGGTTTTTTCCTGACAATCAACAATGAATTCATGGTCATCATTAGATTCTTAACTCCAGATCTTTTATTGAATTCAAACTCCACCATCTGCCATGATGGGATTCGAACCCAGGTCCCCAGAACCTTATCTGAGTCTCTGTTTTAACAGTCCAACGATAATACCACTAGGCCATCGCCTCCCCTGAGTGAGATGACACTGGGTGACTTGGCTATTAATCTTGTCCAGTAGGCTGCTCAGAGGTACTACAGGGTAATGACGTGGGAGCTTAGGTGGAGTGGGGTGTGGTGCAGGTGAGGGAAGGTGTTGCAGGCCGTAGTGAGAGTGACGCGGCATGATCTTTGTGGGGTTGCAGGAAATGTGGGTGCAGTTGCATCTGTGGAGAGGGAAACAGGGTTAACATTTCAGTCCAAAATGAAACTGCTTTGAAGGTCTCTTCTGAAGAATAGTCATATTGGCGTTGAAACGTCAAGTTAGCGTTAGGGTTAGGGGTAGGGTTAGGGTTAGGGTTCGTCACAAAGTAGAAGGTTGTAATTGTAAGAAGAGGGCTGGTAGGGTTGATTTATGGAGCATAAATACTTCAGTGGCCTCGGTTGGGACAAGTAGGGCAGTCAAACAGTTGCAGCAGGGGGATGGGAGTGGGTGGTGGTAGGCAAAAAGTGTAATTGAGGGCACAGTCAGATCAGTCATGATCTTATCCAGTGGCAGAGCAAGTTTGATGGGCTCAATGGCCCACTCCTGATCCCAATTATAGGCTGTACATGCTATATAACTTAAGGAAGTCTTTTTTAATGTCATCTTCGGTTAAAACACAAGAGAAGCTACAATGCTTGCTATCTCTACTGACACTATGTCCAAATCTGTATCATGACTACAAAGACATGAGGGAGAAACTGGTTAGAGTTGATTGGAAGGGGGAGCCTAGCAGGAAAGACAGTGGAGCAGCATCGGCAGGAGTTTCGCATGGTAATTCCAGAGACCCAACAGAAATACATCTCCAGGAAGATGAAACATACAAAGGGATGGAATGAGGCAACCATGGCTGACAAGGAGAGTCAGGGGCAGCATAAAAGCAAAAACAAAAAGCAGACAATTTTTTTGAAGATTAGCAGGTAGTTAGAGGACTGGGAAGCATTTAAAAACCAGCAGAGGACAAGTAAATAAGCAGTAAGGGGATGGAGATGAAATATGAGAATATGTTAGCTAGTAACATAAAAGAAGATTGCAAGAGTTTTTTTAGATATGCAAAAAGGGAAGGGAGAGGCAAAATGGACATCACACAACTAGAAAATGAGGCTGGAGAGGTAATAATATGGAACAAAGAAATGGCAGAGGAATTGAACAGGTATTTTGCATCAATTATCACTGTGAAAGACAGCAGCAGCATTCCAGAACTTATAGAGAGTCAAAGGGCAAATGTGAATGTAGTGGCCATCACTAAGGAGAAGGTGAGATAACAAGGTGTAGAGCTGAATGAACACAGCAGGCCAAGCAGCATCAGAGGAGCAGGAAGGCTGACATTTCGGGCCTAGACCCTTCTTCAGAGTTGGGGGAGCTGAGACGTCTGAAGGTGGATAAATCACAAGGACCAAATGGACTACACCCCAAGGTCTGAAAGAGATAGATGAGGAGATTGTAGAGGATTTGGTGGTAATCTTTTAGGAATTGCTGGAGTCAGGGAGAATGCCAGAGGACTGGAAAATGGCTAATATAGTACCCCTGCTTAAGGACGAAGGGAGGGAGAAGACAGGAAACCATGGGCTGGTTAGCCTGACCTTGGTTGTCAGTAATATTTTAGAGTCCATTATTAAGGATGAAATTGTGGAGTATTTGGCAGTGCATGGTAAACTAGAGTGGAGTCAGCACAGCCTCATCAAGGGAAGGTCAATGTGAAAAATATGATAGAACTTTTCAGGAGGTAATGAGCAAGTTAGACAAAGGAGAACTTGTGGATGTGATCTGTTTGGATTTCCAGAAGTCCTTTGACAAGGTGTCACACAGGAGGCTGCTAAACATGATAAGAGCTCATGGTGTTAGTGGCAAGGTACTGGCATGAATAGAGGGTTGGCTGATTGGCAGAAGGCAGAGACTGGGGATAAAGGGATTTTTGAGGATGGCAACTGGTAACTAGTGGAGTTCTGCAGATGTCATGTTGGGACCGCAACTATTTGCAATGCGCATTAACGATCTGGACGAAGGAACTGAGGACAGTGTTACTAAGCTTTCAGATGACACAAAGATAGGTGGAGGGACAGGTAGTGTTGAGGAAGTGGGGAGGTAGCAGAAGACCTTAAACAGGCTAGGGGAATGAGCAAAGCATTGGCAGATGGAATTCAATGCGAAAACATTTGAAGTTATGCACTCTGTAGGGAAGAACACAGGCATAGACTATTTTCTAAATGGGCAATACTTTGGAAATCTGAAGCACAAAGGAACTTGGGAATCCTAGTTCATAATTCTCTTCGGGTTAATGCGCAGGTTCAGTTGACAGTCAGGAAGGCGAATGCAATGTAAGCATTCATTCAAGAGGGCTAGAATACGAGAACAGAGAAGTACTGCTGAGGCTGTGTAAGGCTCTGGTCAGGCTGCATTTGGAATATTGTGAGCAATTTTGGGCCCTGTATCTAAGGAGAGATGTGCTTTTCTTAGAGGTGGTCCAGAGTAGATTCATAAGAATGATCCCAAGGATGAAGAGCTTGTCATATGAGGAGAGGCTGAGGCCTCTGGGTCTGTACTTAATGGAGTTGAGAAGGATGAGGGAAGATCTGACTGAAACTTGCAGAATACTGACAAGCCTGGATAGAGTGGGCGTGGAGAAGATGTTTTCACTAGTAGGAGAGACTAGAATCTGAAAACACATCTTCAGAATGCAAGGGACAACCCTGTAGAACTGAGGTGCGGAGGAATGTCTTCACCAGAGGGTAGTTAATCTGTGGAGCCCATTGCCATGGAAGGTTGTGGAGCCAAGTCATTGAGTGTATCCTGCCTCACAGTGGCAGGGAGCTGGGTTCGATTCCAGCCTCAGGTGACTGTCTGTGTGGAGTTTGCATGTTCTCCCCATGCCTGCATTGGGGGGTTTCCTCTGGGTACTGCGGTTTCCTCACACAGTCTAAAGATGTACACATTAGGTGGATTGGCCATGCCAAATTGCCCATTGTGTCCAGGGATGTGTAGGCTAGTTAGGTTAGCCAGGGGGAATGTGAGTTTAGAGGAATGGGGATGGGAGTTCTGGGTCTGATGCTCTTCAGAGGATTGCTGCAGACTTGATAACCTGAATGGCCTCTATCTATACTATAGAGATTCTATAATTCCATAATTCCAAATAGATAGGTTTTTGATTAGTGAGGGGATCAAATGTTATGGGGAGATGGCAGGAGAATGGGATCGAGCCATATATCCGCCATGACTGAATGGCAGAGTAGACGTGATGGGCTGAATGGCCTAATTATGATCCTATGTCTTATGGTCTTATTGTTTTATGATCTAACGTGTACAAGTTGCTGGTCTGCTGGAGTTTGCAAGCTCTGACTCAATTACATTGGCAGGACTATTGGACTGGAAGTAAACTTCCTGGGATATAGCCTAGAGAGTCTTTGAAGTTCCTTTTGGAACAGTGGAAATCAGTGTCTCTCAAAATCAAATAAAGCTGCAGAGTAAGCAAATATTTAACATGCAGAGTGCCTCCGAGACATCTACCTGATAATTGCATTACACTCCTGAAGACGAATCCTTTAGCTTTTAATGAACCATTGACAGAACAAGGTGAGGCATAATTAGAGAAAATCCAAAGAACTTTGCAAACAAACCAACACGAATGGGATGCAATTATGCAGCACTTGACATGACCACCCATATCTTAAAGCAGCTCGCAGTCAATGGGGAAAAAACTTTTGAATTTCAGTCATTGTTGTAATGCAGGAGCTGAAGCAGCTAATTTGGGCTCAGCGGGGTCCACCAAAGTAATGCCCTAAATTAGAAGTCACGTGACACCAGATTATAGTCCAACAGGTTTATTCGAAACCACACAAGCTTTCGGAGCTCAGTACCTTCTTCAGGCGAAGGGACAGGGAAGAGCGCTCAGACTCAGAGTTTATAGGCAGGAAGATCGAGGGCAGAGAGATCAAAAGATCATACAACTGCTGTGAGTGGGGTGTCAGATGATGAGTCTCTGCAGGTGACTAAGTGTGTGAGACGGTGAATACAGTGTCAACAACTGAAGAACCCGAGAAAGGGGTAACCTATAATCCGATTAAATGAGGCAGAGAGATAATTACAAAAAATTTAAAGATAAGGTGATTCCAAATGACTGGAATCACCGTCTAAAGCTCTTGGTCATCTGCAGAGATGTATCGTCTGACATTCCACTCACACCAGATGTACAATCTTTTGATCTCTCGGCCCTTGGTCTCTCTGTCTATAACCTCTGGGTCTATGTGCCCTGCTCTCTCACTGCATCTGACGAAGGGGTTGCACTCCAAAAGCTTGTGTGATTTCAAATAAACCTGTCGGACTCTAACCTGGCATCACATGTCTTCTGACTTTGTCCGCCCCATTTCAATTCCAGCACCTCCACATCAAAATAATGTCCTAGTATTATATCACATACGTTCTTGTACAGGAAGACTTCCTTACTTTTATTCCTCATTTCCCTTCCAATGAAGTCCGACAGTATATTTGCCTCCTGGCCATATGATTTGATTTCTTGTGATGTTGGTTGACAAATAAGTATTAGTTGGGGCACCAGGGACGACTCCCCTGGTCTTCTTTAAACAGCACTGTGGAATCTTCCAGAACTGTGCAAACATTGCATCCAAAAGGCAGCACCTCTAACACTGCAGTTCTCATGGTATCCTGCTCTGGACTGCCAGTGTTGTTCTAATGCACTTGGATTGGCAACTGAACCAAAACCTTGTGATTCAGAGAGAAGTCAATAGAGCCACAGAGCAGTAGCCCCCTATTTAATTGAAGGAGGAAATCGTGTGAGACAGCATGTCTGTTTTGAACTGAATACTGGCTGAGGCAGGAGCTAAAGTCTGAAGGAACTGTCAGTCTCTATATACTAAGCTAACAAAATACATATATAGCTTTACGTATGACTAGAATTGAGAATGAAACTCTCTGTTCATCACAAAGCCTTTACTATTTGCACAGATTGATTGGGGTGACACAGCGGTTAGCACTGCTGTCACAGAGCACCAGGGACCTGGGTTCGATCCCACCCTCGGGTGACTGTCTGTGTGGAATGTGCACATTCTCCCCGTGTCTGCGTGGGTTCCCTCCCGGTACTCCGGTTTCCTCCCACAGTCCACAGATGGGCAGGTTAAGGTGGATTGGCCATGCTAAATTGCCCCAGGGTTACAGGAATGGGGTGGGCTTGGGTGGGATGCTCTTTGGAGGGTTGGTATTGTCTCAATGGCCAGATTTCACACTGCAGGGAATTCTATAACACTGTTTCTCTACGCAGCAAAGCTGCGAACCAGTAAAGGAAGAGGAGAAAATAGAACCTAGAAAAAAGTGTTCTCCTTTTAGGGCAGAATGTCCATTGCAGTTGTCATCTGGATTGGCTACATAACTTTATTTTTCCGCAGCAGCTGACTTGACATCTTTTCAAAGAGTGAGCAGTGAAAACCGATGTTACTTGGGAGCCATGAAGCAACTTGAGAAATCCTAACTTCACCACGTAAACTAAATAGTAAAGCCGCCATAGTCCGACCCAGGCAGAGAGTTACTTTCTCATCAGAGAGAGAGAGGGCTGACTGGTGATGGTTTAACCTGAGGGTCACCATGCCTCAGGTGAGGGGAGAGGTAGAGAAGAAGAGTCCTTCATGGTAACCTCAGCCAGTGATGGGAATTAGATAGCATCACAAACTTCTTTATTCATTCACAGGATGAGGGCATCGCTGCCTAGGCAGCATTAATTGTCCATACCTAATTGCCCAGAGGGCAGTTAAGAGCCAACCACATTGCTGTGGATCTGGAGTCACATGTAAACCAGACCAGGTAAGGATGGCAGGTTCCTCCTCTAAAGGCCATTAGTGAACAATTGAGTTAAACAACAAAAACAATTGCAGCGTTGTTATTTTGCTGTTTGCACACCATTTACTATTTCTTCCTCTCCCTCATTCCACAGTGCTCTCCATGCTGATTTTCACTCTCTCATTCTCTTTGCTTATTTATGCGTTGTTGCTATTTTTTGAGCTAAGAATGGTGTATTGCTGCTGTACTGGGACACTATGTCCATGCCACTAACTGCGTCATTGACGTGTGCCTGGAACAGGAAGAAAGTGGCCACATTGTTCATTGGTGTGTTGGTATTCTACTTCCTGATTTGCTTGTTACCCGTTTGAGGCTGTAGATGCTGCTTTGTTTGCGGTTCCATTCACTTGGTTTGATACCCTATGCCCTCCTTAGGCCCTCTTCTTATTCATTCATGGGGATGTGGATTTCGCTGGCTAGGCCAGCATTTATTGAAAGTCCCTAATTGATAAGTGTCAACCACATTGCAGTGGGTCTGGAGTCACATATAGGTCAGACCAAGTAAGGATGGCAATTTGATCTCAGGTGTCCAGAATATTATCTGGGTGTCTGGATAAATAGTCTAATGACAATACTACTAGGCTATCGCCTCCCCAAAAGCTGTATTCATCACCCTGTTCACTATCCTGTTCCTCAGCCTGCTCAGGTCTGTACTGATCATCTTGCTTACCATACCCCTCACTACCCAGTTCAATCCCTCTCTCAGCTCTGTATTCATTTCTTTGTTCACCACCTTGTTCACTACACTATTTACTCTGGATCATTGTCATGACCAGGACATTGACTCAAGTGCCAAAGAGAATGGTGACTGGATACAAATACTTAGAGTCATAGAGTTGTGCAGCACAGAAACAGACCCTTCGGTCCAACTTGTCCATGCTAACCAGATATCCTAAATTAATCTAGTCCCATTTGCCCGCATTTGGCCCATATCCCTCTTAACCCTTCCTATTCATGTACCCATCCAGATGCCTTTTAAATGTTGTAATTATACCACCCTCCACCACTTCCTCTGGCAGCTCATTCCATACACGCACCACCCTCTGTGAGAAACAGTTGCCTTGCAGGTCCCCTCTCACCTTAAACATATTGCTTCTACTTTTGAACTCCCCTATCCTGGGAAAAAGACCATGCCTATTCACTGTAACAATGCCCCTCATGATTTTATAAACCTCTATAAGTTCACCCCTCAGCCTCCGAAGCTCCAGGGATTACATTTATTACATGTGACAATAAAGAAAAGATGAAAATAGATAGATAGATAGATAGGTAGGTAGGTAGGTAGATGGATAGATCAATGGGTAGATAGATAGATAGATAGGTAGATGGATAGATGGATGGCTAGATAGATGGATGGCTAGATAAATAAACAGATAGATAGATAGATAGAAGGAAGAGCCCTGACTCAGCCTCTCCCTATAGCTCAAACCCTTCAATCCAGCTACATCCTTGTAAATCTTTTCCGAATCCTTTCAAGTTTAGCAACATCTTCCATATCTTTCTTTCGTTTTATCATTGGATGTAGATCACCTCGACAATATCCCCCTTGCAAGGCGCATTTACTCACAAAACTCTGTTTCTAATAGACTTGGCCATTACTATGTTGCTGAAACAAGCAGTGAGATGCAGCAGGACTAGCTGCGACATTGCAGGAACTGGGACTGCACGGGTGGCGAGCGCATTTGCAGCAGATGCAGCCCACATGATGGGGGAAGGGAACTGTGAGGGTAAGACAAGATCTTGTTCAGGTTAGCAGCTTGAGGTCAGTTGCAGTGTAATTGCTTGCAGTTCCAAGCTGCAAGTCAGATAAACACACCATGCACGTGCTGGCTGGCTTCCTTCCTCTTTCAGCATATTTTGCATCGGTAGCAAACTGTGACATTTTAAAGTAAGCCATCTGCAGTGTGACAGGATTGCACTCAACAAACCCTAGACCCATCAAACTATAACATCAGTGCTGCCCCCTCCACTCTTCACGTCAGCTCTGATCAAGAGCCAGCTAGACTCAAACCTTAGATAACAAGGTGTGGAGCTGGATGAACACAGCAGGCTGAGCAGCATCATAGGAGCAGGAAAGCTTGACGTTTCAGGCCTAGACCCTTCATCAGAAAACCTTAGCTTTCTCTCTCTCCATGGGTGCTGTCTGACCCGCTGTGATCTCCAGCATTGGTTGTTTTCAGCAGAGAAAGAAATAACCTTCATCTCAAAGATCTGAAGATGGACACCTTATAACATGTATATGTTACAATACAATGTTTCATAGAATTCATACAGTGAGGAAGCAGGCCATTCAGCCCATCTGGTTCACACTGACCCTCCAAAGAGTGTCCCACCCAGACCCAACCCCATCCCTGCATTTCCCACGGCTAATTCACCTAACCTGCACATCTTTGGACTGTGAGAGGAAACCGGGGTACCCGGAGGAAACCCACGCAGACAAGGGGAGAATATGCAGACTCCACACAGACAGGTGGCCGAGGCTGGAGTCAAGCCGAGGTCCCTGGTGCTATGAGGCAGCGGTGCTAACCACAAAGCCGCCACCATGCCCCAAACCCCTTCCCCCCACTCCCCTCACCCAATTAACATATTCTGGACCAGGCAATATTCTTGCATTTGGCATCTCAGATTAATGTTGCAGTAAAAGAAACAAGATTATCTCTGCAATAAAAAGCAGAAAATGCTGGAAAATCTCAGCAGGTTGGGCCAGTATCTATGGTGAGACAAATTGAAACTTTTGAGTTGACTATACAACTCCTCTTCAGATCTGAAAGTTATTTCTGCAGTGGTGTTAAAAGTTCCTTCATCAGAACTTTTAAAAGGCTAGATTTTATCAGTCACCTGAGAATGTGTTAAGATATAATGGGGGTAAGGTGGCTTTGGGGCAGGGTGTGAGTTTGGGGATTTGGTGGAGAAAATGCCCACTATCTTACCACTGCAAAGGCATTTGAACAAAGGCAGGGAAGGTGGAGGACTCCCATTCAGAGACCAACTGAGCTGCTTAAGTGATTGTCATCGTAGCCCCAGAGGACCAAAGGCTACTCCACTAGACAGAGAGATGAATGGTGAGATGGCAAGAACTGCGGATGCTGCAGTCACAGATAACACAGTGTGGAGCTGGAGGAACACAGCAGGCCACGCAGCATCAGAGGAGCAGGAAAGCTGACGTTTCGGGCCTAGACCCTTCTTCAGAAATGGGGAGGGGGAAGGCAGCTGGGAAATAAATAGACAGAAGAGGGGTGAGGAAGAGGATGGTGATAGGTGAGAGCAGGTTGGCATTGGTGGGACAAAAACAAAGTTGCTGGAAAAGCTCCGCAGGTTTGTCAGCATCAGTTCTGAGGAAGGGTCACCGAACCTGAAACTTTAACTCTGTTTTCTCCTCCACAGATGCTGCCAGACCTGCTGAGCTTCTCCAGCAACTTTGTTTTTGTTCCTGATTTACAGCATCTCGCAGTTCTTTCGGTTTTTATTTAGGCAGTGGTGGGGATTGGTCAGTAGGACAGGAGGGGTAGATAGGTGGGAGAGAAGATGGACCGGTTGTGTCAGGTCAAGGAGGCAGGGGATGAGAGCTGACTGGCGTTAAGTTCAAGCTGAGGGTCACCGTGCTTCAGGTAAGGTTAAAAAGTTGCTGCTTTCGCGGTGATCTCAGCCAGAACAGAAATCGAACCTGCACATTTACAGAAGGATTTTAATGTGTTGGAAGCAGTCCAGAGAAGGTTTACTGGACTAATATAAAACAAATAACTGCAGGTGCTGGAGATCTGAATTGAATTGAATATCCTTTATTGTCATGTACATTCAAAATAAAATGCAGTGTAAAGTATGTGCCATTGCATGTACTTAAGTGCCATTCACAGAATAAAATAAAGAAAGACTACTTAAAGAGAGCCCAACTTTCCTTCTTTGCTGCTGTACCACGGCCAGAATCCCGCTCTGGGCTTTCTAGCCCACAGTCTGCCGTTGAGAATGTCCTGTTCCAGGCTACAACAGTTCGCGCCATACTGCTGTCAGGAGCCTACTCCTTGTGGTAAATGAGAAGCCCGTTCCAGGCCTCACCAGGCCGACCAACTGACTGGCTGCCTCCAAAAACACTGCTGCCGCACTGGAGCCCATCGAAGATGCCTTCCGCCAAAGTGCTCTCTCAGCCACCCTTCGCTCCAGGCTCGGCCCCACGATGTCCTGAGTACAGGGCCTCACCGTCGCTCTGGGCACGGGGCCTCACTGTCGCTCCAGGTACACGGCCTCACCGTCGCTCCGGGCATGGGGCCTCACCGTCGCTCTGGCTATGAGGCCACATCATCGCTCCGGGTACGCGGCCTCGCCGTCGCTCCGGGTACGTGGCCTCGCCATCGCTCCGGGCACAGGGCCTCACTGTCGCTCTGGCTACGGGGCCTCACCGTCACTCCGGGTACGCGGTCTCGCCATCGCTCTGGGTACGCAGCCTCACCGTTGCTCTGGGTACGGGGCCTCACTGTCGCTCTGGGTACAGGGCCTCACCACCTGAAGCAAACAAAATAAAGTAGAAATTGCTGGAGAAACTCAGTAGGCCTGGCAGCATCTGTGGAGAGAAAACAGTATTAACGTTTCAAGTCCAGTGATAGCTCTTGGTGCTCGACTAATGCCCAGGAATGAGCAGATTGCCTTATATGAAAAGGCAAGACAGGTTGGGCCTGTATCCTCTGGACTTTAGAAGACTCAGAGCTAACTTAATTGAAACGTATAAGATCCTGAGGGGACTTGGCTGGGTGGATATGGAACAATCCAGAATTAGGGGCCATAGTTTACAAATAAAGGGTCACCCATTTAAGACAGAGATAAGGAAACATTGTTTTCTCTCAGAGTCATAGACTCACTCGGCCCAGAAACAGACCCTTCAGTCCAACCAGAGTGTTGGGAGTCTTTGGAATTCTCTTTCTCAAAAAGCAGAGGATGCAGAATCTTTAAATATTTTTAAGGCAGAAAAAGATATATTCTTGATGACCAAGGGGATGAAAGATTATCGGGGATAGGTAGGAATGTAGAGCTGAACTTAAAACCCGATCAGCCACCATCTTATATGATGGAGCAGGCTCAAAGGGCCGAGTGGCCTATACTCGTTCCTTCTTTATGTGTGTATGTGTGTGTGTGAGAGTGTGTGTGTGTGAGAGTGTGTGTGTGTTTTCACTTTGTATCACAAACCAGCCATCGAAACTAACCGATTAAACAAAATGGCCAACTAACAGTCTCTTCCTGTCACGCCTGGCATTTACTATTCACCTCATGTGGAAATCACCAAGCCTCCCTTCAGGCTGGCTTGGAGGAGCCAACCCTTATCTTTAGTTTCTCTTTGGTCCACCGAGGGGCGATCTTTCCACCCCCAGAGGCTATTTACATAACCAGATGGATGGCATGTTTCTGAGTGCTCCTCTTCCCCAGGTGTAGCCACATTAGCCAACAGCGCTGCTGAGCCAGTTGAGTTGCCAGTCCTCTGATGGCCTAGAAGTTCCTAGAGGCTGTGAGCCTCAATAGCAACTAATTAGTATAACGTGAGCAGGGATCTGCAAGTGACTGGCAGGGTTTGGGGGAAGTATAAGGTGTTGGTCCCAGTTACCCCAGCTTTGAACATGTCATTGGGGCTCTTGCTACAAGCATAAGATTTGCTTCAAATACTTTGATTGAGCACTGATCATAATCACTGCCCAGGAAATAGTTAAGATTCATATAAGCTCAAGTGGCCATTCTCATTTAACCTTGAGATAACAAGGTGTAGAGCTGGATGAACACAGCCGGCAAAGCAGCATCAGAGGAGCAGGAAGGCTGACGTTTCGGGCCTACTCCCTTCTTTAGCCTTCCTGCTCCTCTGATGCTGCTTGGCCTGCTGTGTTCATCCAGCTCTACACCTTGTTATCTCAGATTCTCCAGCATCTGCAGTTCCTACTATCTCTACATTTAACCTTGTGTCAGTTTGGAAGCATGCCCAATACTAATTTTGCCTGATTTTACCTATGACTTACTGGAGCTGTATGGGATAGATATGAACATTCAAATGTACAAATTTGGAGCAGGAGCTGGCTATTTATCTATCTGGCCTGCTCCACCATTCAACATGATCATGGATCATCCTTGATCTCAGCTAAAGATAGCCTCAGCTAGCCTCTAGAAACCAACATATTTCTTACTTAAATATATTCAGTGACTTGTCCTCTACAACCACCTGTGGTAAATTCCATTGGTTCACCACACTTTGAGTGAAGATATTTCTCCTCATCTTACTTTGAAATGGCCTACCCCATATCCCAAGACAATGAACCTTTGTTCCATACTCCTGGAGAGGGGAAACATCCTTCCTCAGAACTGGGAAGGGTCACTGGACCCGAAATGTTAACTCTGACTTTTCATCACAGATGCTACCAGACCTGCTGAGCTTTTCCAGCAACTTCTGTTTTTGTTCCTGATATACAGCATCTGTAGTTCTTTCAGTTTTTGTTTTCATTCAGTGGAAGATGAATAAGGACATCCCAATTCCCTTTTGCATCAACATTTTGCAAACTATCAACATTTTAACAATACTCTCCCATTCTGTCTTCCCTCCTGAAGTTAATTAACTTCACATTATCCACAATATACTGGCACCTGCCATGTATTTGACAACTTACTCAACTTGTCTAAATCGTCTTGAAGCCTCTTTACTTCCTCCTTACCATTCAATTCCGACTAGCTTTGTGTCATCAAAAAATGTGGAAATATTACATTTGATACCTAATTGAAATAAGTTATGAAAAGCTGGGGTCCAAACACTGATCTCTGTGATATCCTACTAGTCACCACTTTACACTTCAAAAAAGACCGATTTATTTCTACTCTCTGCTAACTATTTTTCAATTCATCATCCTCCATTATTCCAGGTATATACCAGAATGTACAAAAATTTGGACGATGACAACCAATAAGTTGGTTAATGGAGATCTCAAGAATTTTGAGGATGACATCCACCGCGTCCATGATTACCTGTTAGTACCCTGGGATGTGGATTATCAGGGCCTTTGGGATTTATCACCTTTCAGGCCTATTATTTTCTCCAGCGGTCATTTTTTATAAATACTAATCTTTTTCAGTTCCTCCTTCCCAGAGTAACTATTCAATAAGATCATAGCTGATATAAATCTGCACCCAACTCACATTCCTGCTTACCCCTGGTAAAGTTTGACTTCCTTGTTAGTCAAGAATCTATCTACTTCAGTTTCAATAAAATAAAAATTCAATGAATTTGTTACCACTGCTCTCTGGGGAAGAGGGTTCCAAAGACTCACACCACAGAAACATAGAAAATAGGAACAGGAATAGGCCATTCAGCCCTTCGAGCCTGCTCCACCATACAATGTGATCATGGCTGATCAAATGACTCAGTCCCCTGTTCCCACTTAATAAAAAATTCTTCTCATCTCTGCCTCAAATGGGAGACTCCTGAGTTTTAATCTGTGACCCTAATTGGCATGTCCATAAGGTCCCTCACCATCTCCTGCAAATGTGTCATTGAAAGCATACTGCCTGGGTGCATAATGGCCTGGTATGGCAACTGTTCTGCCCAGGACTGTAAGAAACTATAGAAGGTGATGTGTACAGCCCAGACCACCATGGAAGGCAAATTTCCATCCATGGACTCCATTTACATGGCTAGTTGCTGCAGAAAGGCGGCAACATCATCAAAGACCCATCAGACCCCGGTAATGATCTCCTACAACCTCTTCCGTCAGGCAGAAGATACAAAAGCCTGAACACACGCACGAGGAGATTCAGGGACAGCTTCTTTCCGGCCCTTATCGGACTGTTGAATGGACTCTAGCCTCAAATAATGTAGTCTGCAATGTAACCTGTATGCCTCTAAGTCAGAGATAAAAGGTACTGCAGATGCTGGAGAATCCGAGATAACAAGCATGGGGCTGGATGAACACAGCAGGTCAAGCAGCATCATAGGAGCAGGAAAACTTGACGTTTCGGGCCTAAACCCTTTCTGATGAAGGGTTTAGGC
>JAHRHZ010000017.1:43200524-43241959 GCA_024137785.1 Ginglymostoma cirratum | reverse complement strand
TCTGAAGAAGGGTCTCAGCCCGAAACGTCAGCTTTCCTGCTCCTCTGATGCTGCTTGGCCTGCTGTGTTCATCCAGCTCTACTCCTTGTTATCTCAAATTCTCCAGCATCTGCAGTTTCTACTGTCACTAAAGATAGTCAGCTGTACACTGCTGTTTACGACATCTTGCTACCCTCAAATTGGCTGCTAGATTACCCTACATTATAACAACGATTCAATGTTAATTCACGTACTTTCTATTTATAATTTTATGTAATTGGTTCACATCTCCTTAATGGAAAAGGGCAAAAAATGTATGCAAGTACTGATGTTGTAGAAGAACCTATCACAAAGCTCGACGTGATGTGTGCCCAAAACCGAGCAGGTCAACAGGAAGAGCTGGCAATCATGAGTCACCTCACCACAACCAAGTTAAACAGCCTGTGACTGAAGAATTGTGAAAATAAAGCTGTTTGATAAATGACTATTTGAAAATATTAATTCTAAAACAATTGTAAACCACACTGGCTACCACGTCAAACAAAAAATGATCACGATAAATGCATGGAGAATGGAAGACTTGACTTTTTACGGTACCATTCATAATTTCAGGAGCATTTTTACAGCATGCTTATGGAAGACATCTGAGGTACATTCACCATTGTGGTTCAGGGAAAATGGCAGCAAATTTGAGAGCAGCAAGCTCCCACAAATAAAAATGTGATAAAGAGCAGTTATGCTTTTGATTCAGAAATACATATCAAGTAGAATTTTTGAGGATGACATCATTGTTCTTCAGTACAGCAGCAAGGGATCTCTGGCATTAGGGAGTCACAACTGAACATTGAATCCAAACCACAGCAGAGCATGCTGTGCAGATCTCCCTCTCAGCATTGCACGTAAGTTGATGTCTGTGCTCAAATATTTGTGGGTAGGATTTGAACCCACAACCCTTTTGACTCAGAGACAAGAATGCTAACAACTTAGCCACAGCTGACCAACACTGTAAGGCAGCAAGATGTAAGCGAATCAAAAATGCATCAAGTACCTCACCCAGCTGTGAAAATCTGGAATGTGATGACTTTTGAAGGAATTTCATGTCTTGATTCGCTTTCTTCCAGGTTGGGAATGGAACACTCCTCAATTTGAGCTCCATGTGTCTGAATCAAGCCACCCCAAACAAACAAAGAAACAGAGCCAAGCTCCCCTCTTCTGTCTCAGCGATGTACACCAACCCCAGCACCAGCTTCACAATTTCAGTGTTGCACACCAGTCGGCCTAGATGAGTTTGCAACTTTGGGGACAATTTCAATTTTCTACCGAATGGAATTATAAAGGAATCATTGTGATTTGACTATAAATAGCATGGTGAATTGTACTGTGTGCCATGCGTGCAAAAGGTCAACACTAAGATTTTCTAGCTCGTTTTACACAAAATTTTTACAGTCAGTTTGCAGAGAATTGTGTTTATATGGTGTGATTGGGCTCAAGTCAAAATTTCTGGATGGAAGGCTCGCGAGTAACTCACCCCTTAAAGGTTGTGCTCCTGAAACTTGGGCTGGGGTAGGGAACCATAAATAACTTTCACTGTCAATTTTTACCCTGGTGCCTTGAAGGCGTTGCCTGATACTTGTCGCTGCTCCTTAACACCTGGCATACGCAACTGTATAATCCTAAAGCATTTTTTCACACAGAAAGTTAGTGGCAATCTGGAACTTGCTTCCTCAAAAGGCTGTTGAGGCCGAGTCAATTGAAATTTTCAAAACTGAGATTGATAAATTTTGTTGGATAAGTGCTGGAATCAATGCTCCCTTGCAATGACTACAAAGACAGCGTGGGTGATTTATTTAAGTGTGTACCAAACAGTTGTTTCTGCGCTGTAGTTTCTCTGTAATTCTGTTCAATTCACTCAGTCCTGCTTTCTGTCAAAAGTCACCGCTTGTCTTCCCTCCCTTCCCAGAAGCACTGAGTCCATTTGCTGTCCTTGTAATGCATCACTTGAAAGGATTAATTTATGGCAGAAGATGGATTAGTCAATGATTGAGATTTTTTGTTTGTAAAGGAGTTTGTTGATTGATTTGTTTCTTCAGAACATGAGCTAGCTATTAGAAGTAAGCTGGATTTGCTCAATATGTTATTTTTTCCCATTCCTGTCACCTCCCTCCCCACAATCAATCAACTTTTACAAAGCATTTGTTTAAGCTCATTTATATACTTCTAAAAATTGCCCAAACATTTCCAACTCCACCCAACCTAAAGACATGTCTTCGCTGATGACAAAATATGACTAATGTCGAATTAATGTGCAGTATCTTCAGTGCTCACGGATTTTGAGCTATAGGGAGAGGCTGGATAGGCTGGGGCTATTTTCCCTGGAGGTTGAGGGGTGATTTCATAAAGGTTTATAAAATCATGAGGGGCATGGATAGGGTGAATAGCCAAGGTCTTTTTCCCAGCCTAGGGGAGTCCAAAACTAGGAGGCATAGGTTTAAGCTGAGAGGGGAAAGGTATAAAAGGGACCTAAGAGGTAACTTTTTCACACAGAGAGTGGTGCGTGTATGGAATGAGCTGCCAGAGGAAGTAGTGGAGGCCGGTACAATTATAAGTTTTAAAAGGCATCTGGATGGGTATATGAATAGAAAGGGTTTAGAGGGATATGGGCCAAATGCTGGCAAATGCTGGCAAATGAGACTGGATTAATTTAGGATATCCGGTCAGCATTCGATGAGTTGGACCAAAGGATCTGTTTCCATGCTGTACAATTCTATGATTCTATGAATCTATCTGATGTAAAGCTATAATTTGTCAAATTGCTAAGTGACCGTTTCTTTGTCACTGGCACCCATCACCTCCTAAGGATTTACCACTTAATTCCCATGACAATAATGAATTAATATAATTGACAATTAGTACCTACCATTTGTTAGACATTCCTTTGCCCATTTAATTCCTCCAACGTTTTGCATCAGAGATTAACATAAATTGCAGATCCACACAGCCCCCTGTACATTGTCTGAAACTATGCAGCATGTAAAGGATCTCAAAAGGGGTGGTCATAAGAACAAATGGAGACCATTCTGCCCCTCAAGGCTGTTCTGTTGTTCAATCAGATCATTGCTCATCTGTAACTCAGCTCCATTTATTCTCAGAGGGGCTTTGAAATTAAGGAGGATCCAAGTTTGGTCTTGAGGGCTTGTTGTGAGGAACATGAAGGATTAGGTCTGATGCCAAGTTCAGGCCTTAATAAAGTGGGCAACAGTCCTGAATAAAGAACAACCATCAAAGGATTGAATGAAACTTGGGAACCTTTCATTGCCTAAATAGTGACAGATATTTTCATTTCTATGGGTATGATAAACTCAATGGGGATGGCAGGAGGATGATTCTTGAACTAAAGTTAATGTCCCCATTGTCCCAGAGGACCACTCTCTCATCAGACATGTTAGAGCTGAAGCTGGGTTTAAAACAATGTAAGGAGATGAAGGATTATTGGGGATAAAAACCGAAAGAACTGTGGATGCTGTAAATCAGGAACAAAAACAAAATTGCTGGAAAAGCTCAGCAGGTCTGGCAGCATCTGCAAAGGAAAAAACAGAGTTAAATGTTTTGGGTCCAGTGACCCTTCCTCAGAACAGAACATATCGAGGATATGCAGGAATGTAGAGTTGAATTTAACATCAGATCAGCCATGATCCTATTGAATGGCAGAGCAGGCTGGAAGGGCCTAGTAGCCTATTCATGTTCCTCATTAGAACGTTTGTGACCTTGAGCACCCGGAACACTGAAGCCACTGCCCATTATGCTATTTTCAAGTTTGGTCTGGCTTGGTTTCGCCAACAGATTTTGAATTGCGAAAGTCAAATAGGGCTCAGGGCTGTCAGCTTCACAAGGATCCAAAGTCTAGACCAGAATCAGAGAAGACTAGCAGAGGGAATGGACTAATGCACCAATGGAGAAGTCTGACCTTCTATACAACCTGTTCAGACATTTTGTTATACACCTCTGGAACAACTGGGACTTTAACCTGGGCCTCCTGGTTCAGACGTAGGGAAACTACCAACACTCCACAAGACCACTTGGGCGGTCTGCTGTACAGTGTGTACAGGGCTGAGAATCCAAGCTTCAGCGAGTTAAAGATCTTCCCAATTTTCTATTCCTCTGCTGACCTGCTCACTGATGGCTTCCTGAAAATCTTTGACCAACAAACTGCTGACACAAATTGGCACAAGCAGCGGTCCACGACGATGGTGGATCCCTAACCTTCAAAAGGGAAGTTTGATGTGGTCATATGGCATGTGATCAGCCATCAGCCGATGAGCTGTCATGCGGTTAGGATATCATGTGGCCAGACCTCCAGCAATGCCCAAACCAGATTGGGAAACCATTCACGTACCATTTTGAAAGGAGTTGCAGATTCCTACCACTTTTCATGTGGAAAGATGCTTGATTCTGATCTTCCTCTGAAAATGACTTGGATCCTAAGGCATTGCTCTGGCTCTAGAGAACAGGTCAGCTGGATATTTTATCTCTCTATTGTCTAAGAATTTGTAACTATAAAAGCTGTACCGAGGTACCTTTATACCTAAGATGGTGCTGTGAGTGGCAACATAAACTTTTCACTCTTCTCAATGAGAATGTATGATAATAAAGCCAATTCAATTCAGTTGGTTGGATGGCTGGTTTGCAATGCAGAGTGATGCAAAACAGTGTTGGTTCAATTTCTGCACTGGGTGAGGTTACCACAGAGGATCTCCCTCTCAATCTCTCCCCTAGCCTGAGAAATGGTAACCTTCAGGTTAAGCCATCACTAGTTTTCACTCTCTTGGGAGACCAGCCCTAAGACTACGGTGACTTTATCTTTTACTTCTATTTCTCCCAGGGGAAACAGCTTCTCTGTGCCTACCTGTCGTAAATCTTTAAAGCCATTTCTTGGATACCTCAAGCTTAAATGAATATAAACCAAGTTTATGGGATCTGTCCTCATAACCCAATCCCCCCAAGGTTTGGTTCAACTCTGCAGCACTTTCTACGGTCAAAACACCCTTCCTAAGATTAGGTTTCCAAAACTGAACGCAATGTTCCAGAGAGGGTCTCACCCAGGCTATAAGAACTGAAACATCACTTCCTCACTTTTTGAATTGCAATCCCCCTGAGATCATAGATTCTCTACAATGTGGAAACAGGCCATTCAGCCCAACAAGTCCACAATGCTCCTCCAAAGATCATCCGACCCAGACCCATTCCCCTAACTTCCCATGTCTAACCCACCTAACCTAAATATCCCTGGGCACTATGCTCGATTTATCATGGCCAACCCACATCTTTGGACTGTGGGAGGAAACTGGAGCACCCAGAGGAAACCCACGCAGACACAGGGAGAACGTGCAAACTCCACACAGACAGTCCCTTGAGGCTAGAATCAAACCTGGGTCTCTGGTGCTGTGAGGCAGCAGTGCTAACCACTGGGCCAATGTGCTGCCAACATATTCTATTAGCCACTTCGATGACTCTTAATGCCTGCACACAAGCATCTAGTGATGTTTGTGCAGGGACACATAAATTGCTTTGCTCCTCCAAAGCTCCTGAGGCTCAGCCTGTGCCAGCATTTCTTTGTTCCTGTGTTCTCTTATGTCCTATCATCAGACAGCTCAGCAGCGACTCAGTTTAACTGATCTCTTTCAGCCCAAAGGAAGTTGAACTGAAGAAAGACTCAAAGTTATGATCTTATGCTTGAAAGCCAGATCCAATGAGAACATAAAAAACAGCATGAGTATTTTCACAGCTTGGAGAAAGGCCATTTGGCCCATTCTGGTCGTACTGGCTCTTTTACTCAAGCTGAACCCCAGTGTCTGTCCATAGTCCTGGAGGATTCTCTGCTTCAAAACGGTCGTCCATGTGGTTTCATTGTTTAAAAAGTTTCACATGAAAATTGGACACTCTTTACAATATTAAGCCTGTATCTATCCGGAGAATAATTTCAAATAAAAACGATCTATTTTAATTTTGAATATGAGCTCCAGTTTATTTAAATCAATGATTTTCTAACTCCCTTCTGACCAAATGCAGTGACACACACAAACCATTTTATTGCACTTTGAAGTGAATCTAAAGACATTTCCCTAGCTGCTCTGTGTTAACGTTACTAACTTCTTGCAATTCACGGGGAAACTTGACTGTTATATTAATATTTAAAAAAAGGGACGTAATTAATTCTCAAGATTAGGAATGCACTGACTATCAGCTATGGATACAAGAAAGGCATAGGTCAGGAGCATGACAGAATAGAAAATGGATCTAGACTAATTTAGGATATCTGGTCAGTACGGATGAGTTAGATGAAAGGGTCTGATTCTGGGCTATATGACTCTATGACTCTGTAACTCCAAATGTTGACCCGGCCAACAATACCCACATCCTGAGTGAAATTTTTTTTTTTTTAAATTCCTTTAGCTACCTGCTTCCTTATCCTGCTGATGCATTCACTGGATCGTCCAGGCGAAGACATTTAAAATTCTTGAACACAAGTTGAAAAGGCTTGTATTAAATATTATTATTCAGCCGGGGCTGCGGGATTTTTTGACAAGGCCAACATTTATTGCTATAATAAAACTGCGGATGCTGGAAATTCACAACAAAAATAGAAATTGCTGGAGAAACTCAGCAGGTCTGGCAGCATCTGTGTAGAGAGAAAGTAGTCAATGTTTTGGGTCCAATGACCCTTCTTCAGAGCATTTATTGTTCAATCCTAACAGCCCTTGAGAAGACTGTAGTGAGCCCTTTTCCAAAAATATAATTTATTCAAAAAAATGTAGAAAAAGTTACAAAAACATTTCAACTTGAATTGTTTCAGAATCCGCAATAATATTCAACTTGTCTGTATTCATCACCTTCCACTCATTCTGATTGTAGTACGCACAATATTTACAAAATACACTCCACGTGAGGTATATGGGTGAGGGCGAAAATAATTCATATCAGAAATTTCAGGAAGTGCAAAGGATGTCAAATGTTCTTATAGACACCGTGCTACACTCTGATGTGCCTCAAAAAGTTAGATCACTTGGGATTCAGGGTGAACTTACCAATTGGATACAAAATTGGCTTTACAATAGGAGACAGAGGGTGGCGATGGAGGATTGTTTTTCCAACTGGAGGCTTGTGACTAGCGATGTTCCACAGCAATTGGGTCCACTATTGTTTGTCATTTATATAAGTGATTTGAATGAGAATATAGGAGGCATGGTTAGTAAGTTTGCAGATGAAACTAAAATTGATGGTTTAGAGGACAGTGAATAAGGTTATCAAAGATTACAAAGAGATCTTGATCAATTGGGCCAATGGGCTGTGGGGTGGCAGATGGAGTTTAATTTGGATAAATGCGAGGTGTCGCATTTTGGTAAAACAAACAAGGGCAGGACTTATATAATTAATGATAGGGCCCCTGGTAATGTTGAGGGATAGAAAAACCTAGGGGTTCAGGTACATATTTCTTCGAAGTTTGGGTCACAGGTAGGCAGGGTGGTTAAGAAGGCATTTAGCGCGCTTGCTTTCATTGTTCAGACCTTTGAAAGTAGGAGTTGGGAAGTCATGTTGAGGTTACACAGGATTTTGGTGAGGCCTCTGCTGGAATACTGTGTCCAGTTCCGGTTTCCCGGACATAGGAAGGATATTATTAAGCTAGAGGGGCTTCAGGGAAGTTTTAGCGGAATGTTGCTGGGACTAGAGGGTTTGAGATATAAAGATCAGCTGGATAGGCTGGGATGTTTTTCATTGGAGCATGGGAGGTTAAGGGCTGACCTTATCGAAGTTTATTAAATCATGAGGGGAGTAGATAAGATGAACAGTAAAGGTTTTTTTTCCCTAACGTGGGGGAGTTCAAAACTAGGGGGCATATTTTTAAGGTGAGAGGATAAAGATTTAAAAATAACACAAGAGGCAGACTTTTTACCCAGAAAGTGGTTCGAGTGTGGAATGAACTGCCAGAAGAAGTGGTGGATGCAGGTACAGTTAAAATGTTTAAAGGACATTTGGATAAGTACATCAGTAGGAAAGGTTTGGAGAGATATGGGCCAAGTGCAGACAGATGGGACTGGTTTCGTTTGGGAACGTGGTTGGCACAGACTATTTGGACTGAAGGGTCTGTTTCCGTGCCATATGACTCTATAAATTGTAGCTCATACAGTGCAGTGAGCTGGTTCGTTCACAAAATGCAGGTGTGCCAAGGACGGTCTATGAACTTGTCATGTTAAATTGGGAGGAGCACACACCTGCAAAAGATTGTTAAGAAAAATGTGCCTGACATGATCAGTTCGAGTTTGGACCTGCTTTCAGCCTGCTGAGGAAACAGCATAGTCTCACCACTCTGCTGTCAGAGAGGGTCAGGCTGCTCCCAGTCTGCAGTAGAACCCCCTGACATGTGTCCATGATCAGAGGGCTTGGTTAAAGCCAGGTTTGGCAGCATACAAAAGCCAAATTCTGGGAGAAAAGGAGAAAACCTCGGGACATTTCATTGAAAGATCAGTGAACTGAACAATGGGGCTGATGATTAGCTCCTGCTGTGTTTAGGAATAAAGATAGATGGATGTTAAAAATAAGTGACCGATGAGTGGACTTTAATTCCAAGAGACATGGAGACAGGACAGGAGGAGGAAGAAGGTGGTGTAGTCATAATGTTACTGGACTAGTAATCCGGAAGCACTGAGATATGGATTCAAATCCTCATATGACAGCTGATGGAATTTAAGAGCTGTTGTGGTGCAGTGGTAGCATCCCTGTCTCTGGATCAGGAGGCCCAGATTCAAGGCCCCTCACCTCCTGAAATGTGTAGTGACATCTCTGAGCAGGCTGATTAGGAAATCTGAAAGACTAGAAATGAGATTAGCTGACTTTCAGGCTTGTTTCGTATTGCTCACCTGATATGTTAGAGCATGTGATACAACCACAGGGTTCGGTGCTGGGACCCTTGCTACTTATTATGTTCACTAACAACTTGGATGTGAAGGTAGAAGGTACATTTCGTAAGTTTGATTATGACATGAAGATCAGTGATGCTGTTAGGGAGGAGGATGGTCTCAGGCCACAGTCTGATATTAGAGACAAAAAAAATTGCAGATGCTGGAATCTAAGGTAGACAAACAGGAGGCTGGAAGAACACAGCAGGCCAGGCATCATCATCCAGATGCTGAGATAACAAGGTGTAGAGCTGGATGAATACAGCAGGCCAAGCAGCATCAGCGTTAATATCTCCACACTGATGTATTCATTCAGCTCTTTTCTAAAGGGATTTTAATTTTTCTAAACACAGATTTTGCTGGAAGTTTGTTGAACATAATCACTTGCTGGAAGATAATCTTCTCCTCATGCTCAAAAGGCCAGGATTACACTCTGAATAACTACAGTCAGTATAATCAATGGCTCCCGGTGCTTTAAGGACCTGGAGCATGTCTTCTCTCAACTTCTTTTTCCACAGCGAAAGCACATTCTGTTCAGCAAGCTAAAGCCTTAAATCCCAGAATAGATCTTGTTATTCTTCCATAAATTCTTTCCGATGTATCACAGGATAAGATACCTAAAAATTGTACACAGAATTCATCAAGGTTACAATAGCCTCCTTCAACTTGTTCAAATGTCCCAGCAATGTACACAGTGCTGGATGACATTTGGTGATGGCAGGTTCATATTGTCAGGACTAATTTGATAATAATGGATACTACACAGGGACAGAAACACACATGCACACACCCGCACATACACGCAGGTGTACACACACACACACACATGCACACACACACACTCTCTCTCATACACACACACACACAGATTTACACATGCAGACTCACACTCACACAGACATATATAGGTGTACACATGCAGACTCACACTCACACATACACACATACACGCATGTACACACACTGACACACATATACACATACAGAGACCCACACGTAGGCCTACGTGAGCAAACTCACACGCAGGTGTACACATGCAGACTCACACACATACGTCCATGCACAGACACACAAACTCTGTTGAATGAAAGAACTTGCATTTGTATAGAACCTTTCGCTGACTCAGAATATCTTGGAATGCTTTAGAGCCAATGAAATAGTCTTCAAAATCTCGTCACTCTCATTCTATGACAAATATGACAGCCAATTTGTACTGTACAGATAAAAGTCTTACACCAATGTGGCAATGACCCAATAACGAGGTTTTTTTCCCCCAGGTTTTTGGTTGAGGCATGGAATTTGGCCAGGACTTTGCAGACGACTTTCTTACTGTTCAAAATAATATTGCAGTGTCTACCCAATAGGGCAAAAGTGAGCCTCAGTTTAAGATCTCACTTGAAGGAAGGTATGTCCAACACTCCCTGACTCCACTACTGTACTGGAAGGTCAGTTAGGGTTTGCTACTTAAATCTGTGGACTGCGACTTGATCCTACATCCATCTGACTTAGAGATGAAAATGCAAAGATTGCTGCTTGACATACACTACAGTCATCATTTACACATTACACAATACATTGACTGCTATTTCAATGCATCAGCAAATTGAAGTGACACAGTAACTCAGAAAGCCGACTGGGGAATGATATTTGGGGCATTGTCCTAACAATGTAATGGAGAGGAGGGCTTTTATGGTACAGCGGTTGTGTCACTACCTCTGGGCTAGAAGGCCTAGTCCAACTTGCTCCAACTGTGTGTCATGACATGCCTGAGCAAGTTGATTAAAAATATTGATAATATTGATAAAAGCCACAGAAAAAGGTTCAGTACTTCACCAAAGGAACCAACTATTTACGGTGAGCATTAAAAATTGTGAGTAATAAAGTGCTTTAAATCTACTATTGTGAATTTGCAAAGCATTCCAAGTGGTACTTCACATCTGCCTTTCTTGACTAACATGAGAGTCAAAGGTTATGGGGAATAGGCAGGAAAGTGAAGTTGAAATCACAATTAGATTGACCATGATTTTATTGAATAGTGGAGCAGGCTCAAAGGGCCGAAAAGCTTACTCATGTTCCTAATTCACACCTTTGTATAGAGTCATTGAGTCATAGAGATGTACAGCAAGGAAACAGGCCCTTTGTCCAACTTGTCCCTGCCGACCAGGTATCCCAAATTAATCTAGTCCCACTGGCTAGCATTCACCATGGGGTGGTATATTGGTTCAGGAGTTAGCGCTGCTGCCTCACAGCATCAGGAACCTGGGTTTGATTCTATCTTTAGGCGACTGTCTGTGTGCAGATTGCACATTCTGCATGTGTCTGTGGGTTCCCTCTGGATGCTCTGGTTTCCTTCAACAGTCCAAAGATGTACAGCCTAGGTGGTTTAGCCAAAGGAAATGCAGAGTTACAGGGTTAGGGTAGTGGGGTGGGTCTGGATGGGTTGTTCTTTGGAGGGTCAGTGTGAATTCGAGGGGTTGAATAGCCTGCTTCCAAGCTGTAGGGATTCTATGATTATTTGGCCCATATCCCTCTAAACCCTTCCTATTCATGCACCCATCCAGATGCCTTTTAAATGTTGTAATTGTACCAGCCTCTACCACTTCCTCTGGCAGTTCATTCCATACATGGACCACCCTCTGCATGAAAACATTGCCCCTCAGGTCCCTTTTAAATCTTTCCACTATCACCTTAAACCTATCTCCTCTAAGTTTGGACTCCCCTACTCTGGGAAAAAGGCCCTGGCTATTCACACTATCCATGCCCCTCATGATTTTGTAAACCTCAATAAAGTCACGCCAGCGCTCCAGGGAAAATAGCCCCAGCCTATTCAGCCTTTCCCTCTAGGTCAAACCCTCCAACTCTGGCAACATCCTTGTAAATCTTTTCCTATAGCAGGGAGACCAGAATTGAATGCAATATTCCAAACATATGTGTGCTTGTATCCTACAAAATGAACAAGGAACAAGAGTAGGCTCTTTAAGCCTACTCCATCATTGTGGTTGATCTGATTTTAACCTCAAAACCGTTTGTATGCATGTTTTGTGTCCTGGAGGAAGCTACAACGACTTCATTATAGAACATTGCAGAGTATCAGGATTTGTTTACCATTGTTATTTGCTCACTACACCATTTAAAAGGTGCAAGGCGACAGGCGCTTCTCATTGAATAGCAGCATGCTTATCTGATCGAGGGCTTCAGTAAAGCTGCAGAATGCTCATGTTTCTTTGCAGGCTTTTTAAGCTTGCCTCTGGTGATGGTTTCAAGTCGCCTGGAGTCTTGTGCTGTTAAACAGATAACATCATCAGCAGCTGATATCTGTATTGATAGGTTAGTGCCAGAACAACGGTATCCAAATCCAAAAACCCACTCCCATGTTTCCACTTACTATAAGTTAGTGACCGAGATTTAACATAATAAAATCACATAACATTATCATTACTTATTATGGTGTGAAATAATACTGCTGTAATTGGATGAGAATAATAGAACAATTAAGCACCTAATTGGAATCTATATGGTTCAATATGATGAGGCAAAAAGCCATACGGTCAGATTTACAGACAGGCAATGTACAGAGCAAATAGGCAGAGAAAAGCAATGAAATACAGTAGTCCTTTTTTAAAATTCACTCCTTGGACGCGGGTATCGCTGGGTGGCCAGCATTTATTGCCCACGCCTAGCTGCCCATGACAAGGTGGTGGTGAGCTGTTTTCTTGAACTGCTGCAGTCCACGTGCTGTAGGTTGACCCACAATGCCCTTAGGGAGGGAATTCCATGATTTTGACCCAGCCATATTGAAGGAACGACGGTACATTTCCAAGTCAGGATGTGAGTGGCTTGGAGAGGAACTTGAAGGTGGCGGTGTTTCCTTGTATTTGCTGCCCTTGACCTTCTAGATGGAAGTGGTTGTGAGTTCAGAAGGCGCTAAGGGTCTTTGGTGAATTTCTGCAGTGCATGCTGTACATAGTACACACTGCTGCTACTGAGCATCAGTGGTGGATGGAGTGGATGCTTGTGGATGTGGTGCCAATCAAGCGGGCTGCTTTGTCCCGGATGCTGTCAAGCTTCTTGAGTGTTGTTGGGGGTTCACCATCCAGGCAAATGGGGAGTATCCCATCACACTCCTGACTTGAGCTTGTAGATGACGGATAAGTTTTGGTCAGTCAGGAGGTGAGTTACTCACCACAGTATTCCGAGCCTCTGATCTGGTCTTGTAACCACTGGGTTTATATGGTGAGTCCAATTAATTTTCTGGTCAATGATAACCCCCCAGGATGCGGATAGTGGGGGATTCAGCGGCCGTAACAGCATTGAATGTTAAAGGACAGTCTCTTATTGGATATGGTCATTGCCCGGCATTTATGTGTGCTTCTCAGTCTAAGCCTGGATATTGTCCAGAACTTGTTGCCTTTGAACATGGATTGCTTCAGTATCTGAGGAGTCACGAATGGTGCTGAACATTGTGCAATCATCAACAAACATCCCCGCTTCTGATCTTATGATGGAGGGAAGGTCATTAAAGAAGCAGCTGAAGATGGTCAGGCCTCAGACACTAACCTGAGGAACTCCTGCAGAGATGACCTGGAGCTGAGATGACTGACCTCCAAGAACCACGACCATCTTCCTACGTGCCAGGTATGACTCCAACCTGTTGAGGGTTTACCCCCTGATACCCATTGATTCCAATTTTGCAAGGGCTCCTTGATGCCACATTCAGTCGAATGCAGCCTTGATGTCAAGGGTTGACACTCTCACCTCACCTCTGGAATTCAGCTCTTCTATCCATGTTCAAACCAAGGCTGTAACGAGGTCAGGGGCTGAACAGCCCTGGCGGAACCCAAACTGGGTGTCACTGAGCAGGTTATTGCTGAGCATCACTTTACTAATGATCAAGTAAAATTTGAATCAAAAGAGAACATATAATCTTCTAATCTTATAATCTTGGACAAGTGAATTTACGTGGAAAAGTCAAGTGAGCAATGTTGGGGGATCTTCAAATAATCCATGGAGTTTGTTAGAGACAAGAATTAACTTGCATTGGCCTAGTGCTATTCCCAAACCAAGTGCTCCCAAAATGATGTACAGCCAGTCCCCAGGTTGTGAACAGGTCCCATTCTGGAGTCCATTTGCAAGTCACTTTGTTCACAAGTTGGAACATAGTGCAGGACAGTATAAAGTGGCCTTTCTTAAGAACAGGAGACATTTGTATGTCAAATTTTTAAAATCACACCCCTGTATGGTATTGCATTCATAAGAATGAGCATTTGTAAGTCAGACATTCACAAATCAGAGACCCCCTATATAACATGTAAAGAACTTTTGAACTGAAGTCACTCTTTGCAATGCAGCAGCCAATTTGCACCCAGTTATGTGATAGCGGCCAGATAATCTATCTTAATCAGAGACAGCAGGAACTGCAGATGCTGGAGAATCTGAGATAACAAGGTGTGGAGCTGGATGAACACAGCAGGCCAAGCAGCATCAGAGGAGCAGGAAGGCTGATGTTTCAAGCCTAGACCCTTCTTCAGAAAAAGGGTCTTCTGAAGAAGGGTCTAGGCCTGAAACGTCAACCTTCCTGCTCCTCTGATGCTGCTTGGCCTGCTGTGTTCATCCAGTTCCACACCTTGTAACCTGTTTTACTGTTGTTGAATATTGACTGGGACTAACCACAAAAGACAGCGAAAGGGAGTCTCAGCACCACATCTTATCCAAATGACAGCACTTCCAACAGAGCAACACTGAGTCATTGCTGAAATTTTCCCCTAGGTTACCTACACAGTTCACTGGAGTAAAATGTAAACCCACAACTTTCTTATTCCGAACACAACAGTGGTACGACTGAACCATAACTACAGTTTTCAAAGAGCGTGCTGAGGAGTAAAAGGAAATAATGAGTTACCCTCTTTTGATTTGGGCAAGACAGCTGCCCCAACCCAAGGCTGACACATGTTCTTGTAGAAGCTTCAGAAATATAATGATCTAAAGCATTAATTTTAAGTTCAAACCAGTTTGTTTAAGATAAGAACACTAGCAGAGATCATAAAAGGTCTTACACTTTGCTAGGTGAGGTGTTAATGGTTTGAAAGCATGCAATTTCCTCCCAGAGCAACCTTCACACTTAACATAAATATGAACACAAGTTCTGTGGTTTAAGTATAAAAAATGAGCATGAGAAACTTTCATATCATTTGATAGTTTGAAGAAATCCATTTATCAGTAAAAGCAAAATAGTGCGGTTGCTGGAAATCTGAAAGAAACAGAGCTGAAAGGGAGATATGAAACATTAACTCTATTCCTTTCCACAGATGCTGCCAGATCTGTTGAGTTTGTCCAGCATTCTATATGTTTGTTTCATTTGTGAATGTGTTGGGATCAAGGGTTTTTAAGGTTTTAGATTAAAAAGAACATCCTTAGCCACTGAAATGGAGCAGCCAATTTGCATGTAGCAACCAGAGCAACTAGGGATAGATAGGAAATAAATCCAGTTCTGAAGAAGGGTCACTCTACCCAAAGCGTTAACTCTGCTTTCTCTCCACGGATGCTGCCAGACCTGCTGAATTTGTCCTGCAATTTCTGATTTTATTAATGCTGTTGGATATTGACCAGGACACCAGAGCAACCATCTACAAAAACCAGCAACACCCAAATCTTTGAAATTATTTTCAAGGGCACCACTTATAATGGATCTTGGGATTCATCCAGTTACGAGATTGTGGAGACACCAACTACCCTGAAATTTCTAACTTCGCTCTTGTTTTCTTGGAATTGGATTGCTTTCTGAATAGCAGACGGTTTTCCCTCTTTCAAACCAATATCAATCCAAATGTAAAAACTAAGTTTTGTCTTTCAAATGTTCTATGTTTGAAATCCCTTCATTGCAGGCCACATTATATGAGGCAATGACCGTCGCCAATCAGAGAAAATGTCACCATCCCCCCGGACACTCGATGGCATTATCATTACAGATTCTACCTGCCCCCCTCCCCACCCACTATCAACACCCTGAGGGTCACACATTGACCCAGACCTGAACTGAGCCAATACTACAAAGTACCAGGACCATCAATACTACAAAGGCAGGGTCTTAGGCTGGGAATTCTAAGGATGAGTAACTCACCTCCTGGTTCCCCGTAGCCTGACAACCATTTACAAAGCACAAGTCGGGACTGTGATGGAATACTCCACACTTGCTTGGATGAGTGATACTCCAACAGCACACAAGAAGCACCACATCCACTACCTTAAACATTCATTCATTCCCCTCCGTAACAAACGCACAGTGGCAAGAGTATGTACAATATACACAAAGTCCACTGCAGCAACTCATCCAGGTGACTTTGTCAATACATTTAAAAACCTGCAACCTCTACCACCTGGAAAGACAGGAGAAGCAGATGCATTGGAACACCACCAGCTGCAATTAAATAGAAAGTGCTGGAGAAACTCAGGAAGTCTGGTAGCATCTGCAGAGAAAAAGGTAGAGTTAACATTTCGAGACCAAACCATTTCTGATGAAGGGTTTAGGCCCGAAATGTCAAGTTTTCCTGCTCCTATGATGCTGCTTGACCTGCTGTGTTCATCCAGCCCCACGCTTGTTATCTCGGATTCTCCAGCATCTGCAGTACCTTTTATCTCATGACCTCTACCACTCCCGTTCTCCAATGGTCTACAAATCTAAGCTTATCCAAAATTCTGCTAAGTCCTAACATGCACTGAGTCCCGTTTACTCATCGTCGCTGCACATAGTCACTGATTTGCTTTGGCTTACAGTCTGCAACAGCTGCATTTTAACATTCTCATCCTTTCTTTTAAAATCCACCCAAGGCCCCACCCTTCCATGTCTCTGTAATCTCCGTTGGTTTTACAGCACTCTGAGATATCCACAATCCTCCAATGCTGGCCTCTCATGGATCCCGGATTTTAATTACTCCACCAGTGGTGCCAGTATAGCTTTGAGGTGCCTCAGCGCTAAGCCCTTCATTAACTCATCCTCTTGTCTACCTGTCTCTCCTCCTTCAAGACACTCCTTAAAACTTAACTTTTCGATTAATCTTTTTTGCTCAGTTGTGGTCTGTCTGGCATTTACTGAATATGGGGAGCTGCCAGGAAAGTGGAGCTGATGCCAAAGATCAGCCATAATGTTATTGGATCGTTGTATAATCTACTCTGACTCCAATCCCTTATGTTGCTCTCGGTGACCTAACTATGAGGCTCTGAACCAAATATTGTTCCCCAATCTCCTGTGAAATGTTTTGAGATGTTGTACTAGTTTAAAGACACTAAATAGATACTAGCTTTAGAACATAGAACATAGAACAGTACAGCACAGTACAGGCCTTTCGACCCACGATGTTGTGCCGACCTATTATCCCACTAAGATCAATCTACCCTGCATACCCTACATTTTACTATCCTCCATGTGCCTATCCAAGAGTCGCTTAAAACTCTCTAATGCAGCGTATTCCACACGCCCACCACTCTCTGTGTAAAGAACCTACCTCTGACATCTCCGCTATACCGTCCTCCAATTACCTTAAAATTATGCTCCCTCGTAATAGTCATTTCGCGGTGGGAAAAGGACTCTGAATATCCACTCTATCTATGCCTCTCATCATTTTGTAAACCTCCATCAAGTCACCTCTCATCCTTCTTCACTCCAATGAGAAAAGCCCTAGCTCCGTCAATCTTTCCTCATAAGACCTACCCTCCAGTCCAGGCAGCATCCTGGTAAATCTCCTCTGCATTCTCTCTAAAGCTTCCACATCATTCCTGTAATGAGGTGACCAGAACTGAACACAATATTCCAAGTGTGGTCTAACCAGCGTTTTATAGAGCTGCAGCATAACCTCACGCTCTTAAACTCAACTCCCCTGCCAAGCTTTCTCCTGTTGTCAATGAAACGTCAAAAGCAGCAAGCACTTGGGAAAAGTTTCAACTCCAAAGTTTGCCTCCATGCGACATAAAATCCCAAGACTTCTTACTGGACTGCCCCAACAGCGCAAGCAGTTCAGGAAGGTGATTCAAAACTAGCTTCTCAAGGACGGCACAAGGACCCAAGTCTCGAGAATGAATAAGAAGAAAATACCTCAGAGGATTTGCTTGCCTCCAAATCCATCCACGGCTACTCAGATGCTGAATGAAACCCCATGCTGAACCCATTGTTGGGTTGCTGCCAACAATGAGCCGGATGGCTTCCTTCTGCTCCGTGGCATTTCTGTGACTCTGTAATGAAGCAACCTCTGTTGGTAACTGTGTTTTACGAACAGCTCTCTGCAAAGGGTGTCATGCATTTCAAATAAATGGAAACAGCAGCAGCAAATAATGCAACCATGGTAACATCATTATGAAAAGTAAATAAAGAAACAATGTTAAAATAACTTGGAACAATAAGAATCAACTTCTGAAAGCTCAGGCAATAAATCTCAGAGGCACCAATTTTAAACAGCACTAAGGGAACAATTGAATAGAGTCAGAACTTTTATTATGAGAATAAATTACTTAAGAAAGAAGGTCATCCATGCCCTCTGAAAATGCCTGCAACATGTCCAAATAGTTTTAAGCCACTGAATTCCAAGACCTTGTTTTCTCAATTCAGCAAGGTATTTAAACAGTAACTGTACAGCATCTTGGTGTCAAAACAACAAATGCTGGAGATCACAGTCGGTCAGACAGCATCCATGGAGAGAGGGCAAGCTAATGTTTTGAGTTATCCAGCTTGCTCTCTCTCGCCATGGATGCTGCCTGACCCGCTGTGATCTCCAGCATTTGTTGTTTTCAGCGCAGATTCCAGCATCTGCAGTAATTTGCTCCTACATCTAGGTATCAACCTTAGGCAGCCTGTGGTAAGCACTTGCTTATGAGAGGTCCCCAAAGTCACACTTCACGATCAGAGTAAAGTTCTTACTTACACATTGCTGACCTTAGCGACACTGATAAATTGGGCAGGTTCTGCCAAAATCTCTCAATCGAGAGCTCAGGGGAGAAACTGGAAGCTGGATGAGAAATGGTTTGAACTTCCTAAGTCAGTAAGCAAAGGAAAAAAATGAATTAGAGGATTGCTTCTGAAGCACTCATCAATGTCTGGGTTATGATGTAGTGTAGAAGAAAGTAGCAAGCTGAGAATTTATTAGGTGTGTCTTTCCTGAGGTCTCTCCATTGCACTTTTCACCTCCTAGTTGAACAAGATGATAATAAAGAAACCTTATTAAACAGGAGGTAAGAGCGTACTTTGACATTGATTTAGCTATCGGCTATTTTCCCAGTGGTACCAGATACTCCACTGCTGACCTTGAAACAAAGGCAAAAGTTGAACATAATGGGTGGAAGCTTACAGGGGCCCCAGTGACGTAGTCTACAGAGAGATTTGTAGCAGAGTCATATGAGAAGTCTGGAGAAGCCTATCTCAACGTTCGGAGCGTATTGTTCCATCGTTTCTGCTTTCACCAAAATGCAAGGTGAGATTCTCACCAGAAGGAGTCAGGTTGCCAATTAAAGGGGTTCATAGCTTGTTTAAGCACCTTATCAATATCCAGCTTCACATCTGAACAAATATGGTAAATAAGCTAGATGTTGAGAACTCTCAACATGGGAGTCAGAGCACGTTCCTGGAGTCTTTTGCTCACTGCCTCCTCCAAAGGACCTCCATTTTGCTCAGCAGTGAAATGCATTTCAAGACACAACCCATGGATACCAGCCACATGCATCCAAAGACACGGCATTCTACATGTACCAGTCTTGAACAACTCCCGTCATATGTCTCCAATCCACTTACAGGATGTTTCTGCACTTCAGTGCTGTAAATCTCTCGGCCTGGTGGGTGGTCTCTCGGTGGCTCATGGTGGTCTTTTGACCCGGCGTGGCCTCAGCATGGACTTGTAGACTCAAGGTGATTCCAAAGCAGTCTCCTGGCCTTGAGACTCTCGAGGTGAAGCCTGGTGGGGTCTGGAGTCAAGGTCTGGTTTGGATTAGAGAGTAGGTCCTGGCATGGGCTGGGTTGGAAGGACTGTATCTCTGAACATTTTATTTCTCTAATTTTGAATTTATTCCCACAATCTGTAAAGCTGAACATTTTATTTGTTTATCGTTCTAATTTTTTTCTGCTAAGAACTTGTACTGAAGAACCTGTACCCAGGAACCTTGTTCCTAAGTTAGTGCCATAAGTGGCAACTTGTAAACTTTTCACTGTACTCATTTGTGTACATGTGACAATAAAGCTAATTCAATTCAATTCAATTCACAGTACAATGGGGACTGTCATTGTAATGCTGCAGCAAGGACATTTAGGGACATGCACCCAGCACATGGACTGGCTCAGGCTGCACCTCTGGGCTGTTTGCTTGCTCTCATTGTGTTCACTCACTCTGTACCTTGTTTTCCTCCTGGAATGTGAGCAAGACAGGTATTAAGGGAGACGGCAGGGGGTGGCACAGTTAGTAATGTTGGTGCGGGTGGGGAGATGTCCCAAGTGAGTGTGTAGGCAGCACAGACGGCACGCAGAGTTAGTGGTGCCAGGATGAGGATGAGTGAGAGTGGGCAATAGTGAGTGTGGCAGAGCATGAGCCACAGTACAAGAGCAGGGATAGAGTGAGTGTGAGTGATTGGAAAGAAGATAGCGACACTTAGCCTGGCAGGGTGGAGAAGGTCATTGACCTTCTCCTGCGCTGCTGGCCATTTCTCCAGGTGGCTGAGACTGATCCTTGGAGCAGGCTGGCATGGTCTGGTGTCATGGCACCCTGTGCTGTCACTGGAGGAAGAGGATGTCCTGCCTGTGCCCCACCTCACCCAGTAGTGCCACCAGGACCCCCCCGCAGTGTGGGACACCAACATTTCCTTGTCTTTCATGTGTGGAAACAGGACAGCTCCAGACTGACAATCTGGGTGCACAAAGGCTTTTGAAAGATAGCGTTGGGGCAAGGGGTGCCTGTCAATTCCGTGATATCCTGGGAAATATTCTGGGAAATGTCTCGTGCTGAGATGGGGGCTAGAATCAGATGAGAGCGATGCCGTAGGAACAGGACAGGTAGTTAATGAGATAAAAGGTACTGCAGATGCTGGAGAATCCGAGACAACAAGCATGGGGCTGGATGAACACAGCAGGCCAAGCAGCATCACAGGAGCAGGAAAACTTGACGTTTCGGGCCTAAACCCTTCATCAGAAATTGGGGAGGGGAAGAGGGTTCTGAAATAAATAGGGAGAGAGGGGGAGGCAGATAGAGGATGGATAGAGGAGAGGATAGGTGGAGAGGAGGCAGACAAGTTTGCAGTGGGAGAGAGATTCCCTGAGGTTTGTCCGGAGGGAGGAGGGTAACTTCTTCAGGGTAGGCATCCTTAGAAGAGGCTTTGCAGTGGGGTTAAAATTGTATCAGAGATAAAAGGTACTGCACATGCTGGAGAATCCGAGACAACAAGCATGGGGCTGGATGAACACAACAGGCCAAGCAGCATCATAGGAGCAGGAAAACATGACGTTTCGGACCTAAACCCTTCATCAGAAATGGGGGAGGAGAAGAGGGTTCTGAAATAAATTTTTAACCCCACTGCGAAGCCTCTTCTAAGGATGCCTACCCTGAAGAAGTTACCCTCCTCCCTCCGGACAAACCTCAGGGAATCTCTCTCCCACTGCAAACTTGTCTGCCTCCTCTCCACCTATCCTCTCCTCTATCCATCCTCTATCCGCCTCCCCCTCTCTCCCTATTTATTTCAGAACCCTCTTCCCCTCCCCCATTTCTGATGAAGGGTTTAGGCCCGAAACGTCAAGTTTTCCTGCTCCTATGATGCTGCTTGGCCTGCTGTGTTCATCCAGCCCCATGCTTGTTGTCTCAGGTAGTTAATGAGGTGAGATTGCTAAGATACGGTGAGAAATCTTGCTAGGCCTCACAGAGAAAACCCTTCCAAAACATGACACCCTTAATCCTTCATCCCAATGTTTTTTATCTCTTAACCCTCAATGACCACAAGTAACTACCTTCCAGCAGAAAAGGTACCTCATTAAGCTGTTCCTTTCGGTGTCCCATTCACATGGTTGTCTGAGATAACAAGGTGTAGAGCTGGATGAACGCAGCAGGCCAAGCAGCATCAGAGGAGCAGGAAGGCTGACATTTCGGGCCTAGGCCCTTCGTCTAATGGTTATCTGCCTGAATTGTTAAATTCCTAAAATACCTGGAAACAAGCTGTCAAATATATTGTTTGCAATTGTTTGTCTAAGAAGTGGGTGCAGAGGGTTGGTGTGAGGCAGAGTGGGCAAGGAAAAGGCTGTCTTCTATCTGTGATGTGTCGAAAGCTAAGCCCTTCCTGTAAGATGTAATTAGGTCAAAACTCTTGCCATCCCTTTTCCTGATGGCATATTTGTCCACATTGCCTTTTTCCATTTTGTCACTGGGGAGATTATTGTACAGAGAGGTTTAATACACTGAATGACCCCTGTTCTGTGCTGTGAAAACTCTGTGACTATACCTCAGCTCTCCCTTTTCTGAATGGCCTATCTAAGCTGGTGCATTCCTGGATGCTGGGATAGGTGGAATGTGGGGGAGGGGGTGTGATGAGGTGATCTCCCTGGAATTTTTTGATTCCACAAAGAAGACCAATGCACCGTCAATGCATTTCTTAACTTTTTTTGTTAGGGACTGTAAATATTTCAAGCTTTTGTGGCAGGCAGTTTGGGGGCTGGGGAACTCCACAAGCGTGAAAGAAATATGAGCACTCATTTTTATAACACTCCCACGCTGAACAGTTCATTGAACAACAAATTTTGACGGCTTCGACAGCAATGATCGCAGGAACAATGCCTTCAATTCTCTGGTAAACCACCGTGATGCAGCATTTCCCTTCACAAAATGCTGTAAACTTCCCTCACTCTCTTGAGAAGTGAAACTTCATGATGTGGGAGTGGGCAAAGAAAGAGATCAGTTATACAGAAGCGGATGGCATTTCCACGGTTCAATTATGTCACTGCAACTCCTCACTATCGTTTCTGAATAACTAATGTTTTCGATTTAATCTGTTGTCAGCCTGTTCTACATGTCTCCCTCGCATCGTGTATTCTTCATTTGGGCTCTGAGGGGGTCTCCTGTTACATCAGTCGGTGGGTGGTTCATCTGACCTCACCTGGTGCACTGACCACAAGGATTTCTGGTGTTTGCCAGAAGGAATGTGGATTTTCAACCCCTGTGGTTTCGACATCTGTCCCAAACCATTCGATGTGGAACTGCCTACAACTATTAATATTGCAGCCAGGATCCCCCGGGGCGAATGTTGTGAGCCAGCTGTTTCCCTGTTAAGCCAACAATGAAGAGGGTCTATAATGAGGTTCTGTCTTTGCCCTTGTGGTGTCACGTAGAGTGTAACCTGAGAAGAACAGGACGAGGGACAAGTGAGGTAAATGCCCCAACGGAAAGGTACATTTAAAAAAAAACAAGGACGTAATTGTACTTTCAGGGAATTTCAGAGATCGCTCATTAGGGGGAGGGAGGGGAATTTAGGCATTTTGACTTCCCAACGTAAAGCTGGACATTTTTGAAGAAGAATATTGTTGGACTTAAAAACGTTAAATGTGTTCCTGTTTCCTTGATACTGCTTCTTGCAGCATTCTCTGTTTTTATTTCAGATCTTGAGTATCTTGCTATCATTTCAGATCTGGGAGCTAATCCCTACAGTATTACAATATTCAATAATGTCTCTCTTCCAATTTTGATACACCAAAATGACAATGGGGACAAAATAGCAGGAGGAAATACTTGAGGTACCTGGATTACTTTTACTATGACAAGCTTCAATGTTAAATTTAATTTTTGAGAGGTTGAATAGGCAAAGGCTCTTTAATAAAAGCCAAATACTGTGGATATTGGAAATCTGAAACAAACACAGAGAATGCTGGAGAAACTCAGCAGATCCGACAGCATCTGTGGAGGGAGACAAAGAGTCTGTGTTTTGAATCTGGTACCAGTCTTCTTTAGAACTGATTTGCACTGGTAGAGAAGTTTAATGACAGAGCATTCTTGAGCTGGTCTGATCTTTTAAGGGGAAGCTGGATAAACAGTGGGAAGCTGAGTGCTGTCAAGAGACCTCAGGGCATTGATTTTGGATTGTGCTAGCAATAGTCCAATCGGCCAAATGACCTTCTTCAATAATGAAACCTGCTGAATCTGCCTAGTTTCAGTTAGATGCATCAACCAGCCAAGTGCACTGGGAAACAATTGTTGTTTGTTGTTGAAATTTTAAGTTGAAAAATAACGGAGCAATTCTCAGAAATTCAGAAGTCACTTCTGACATAATGAAATAATGAACTTTAAAATATATAATTGAACATTTAATTAATAAAGCCGCTGAAAGTTATAATACATTCCAGGCAACGTTGACAAGTTAGTCCTCAACTATCAAAATTAAAGAGATAAACCTGAATCATCAGGCTAAAGGGGGTAGTTTATACTGGAAACAAACCAAAAACTTAAAAATATTGAACTGGCAACTTGCCTTCTTTGACATTTCTGAACCAGAATTCCTTGTACTGGGGAGTTCCTTTACATAAACTGTATCAAATTCATCCAATCTCAAATGATACAATCCATCCAACCCATTGTGCCTGTTCTTTGTAAAGCTTTTTTATATTGATTTCTCCTCCATAGTTGAATCCTGACTTTACATTAACCCTTTCTCTGCTGGACCTGTTTTTTTGGTTCGCTCTTGGACTAAACAGTACAGTATCTTCGAATGAAGAAAGTCCCCAGGCAGAGGTTAGCGATAAACCAATCCCCGCAACATATTAAATGGAAGGCTTTATCTTTCTCGAGACATAGGGAAAGACATGACTGGTAGCTACCTGAAATTAAAATGGGATATTCTGCAGGGCTATAAGAGCAGAACCAGGGAGAACAGTGAGCTGTTTGTTACTGCAGAGAGCTTGTGCAGACACCATATGTTCAATCGCCTCCTGTTGTGTTATAACTTTCTATGATTCAATGTTCAGCAGGTCAATCAGCATCTTAAACCATAAAATCACAAGATATTAGAGCAGAAGTAGGCCATTGAGCCCATCAAGTCTGCTGTGCCATTCAATAAAATCTTGGCTAGCCTGATCATCCTCAAGTTTACTTATGTAGTTTTTTCCTGTAACACTTGATTTCCTTACTGAATGGAAGTCTATCTCAGCCTGGAATATACTTAATAACTCAGCCTCAACAGATTACCTACTCTCTGAAAGAAGAAATTCCTCCTCATCTCTGTTTTAAATATGTAGCCCCTCATTCTGAGTCCTGGTCCTTGACTCTCCTACATGTGGAAACAACCTTTCTGCATCTACCCTATCAAGTCCCATAAGAATCTGATACATTTCAATAAAGTCACCTCTTATTTTTCTATATTCCAATGAGCCCAGGCACAAAATACTCAACCTCACCTGATAAGGAAGTCCCTTTACATCTGGTATCAGTCTCGTGAACCTTCTTTGAACTGCTTTCAATGTCAGTATATCTTTCCTTAAATAAAAAGGCCCAAAACTGTTAATAATATACCAGCTGTGGTCTGACTAATGTCTTATATAGCCTTGGCAAAAACTTCTTACTTTTATATTCCATTCCCTTTGAAACAAAGGCCAACATTCTGCTTGCCTTCCCTATTACCCACTGAACTTGGATGCTAAGTTTTTACAATTCACAGAGGGTGGCATGGTGGCTCAGTAGTTAGCACTGCTGCCTCACAGCGCTATGGATCCGGGTTTGATTCCAGTCTCAGACGACTGCCTGCGTGGAGTTTGTGCATTCTCCCCGTGTCTGTGTAGGTTTCCTCCAGTTTCTTCCCACAGTCCAAAGATGTGCAAGTTAGGTGGATTGGCCATGGCATATTACCCAGTACTGTGTAGGGATTTGCAGGATAGGTGGATTAATCGTGGTAGATGTGAGGTTACAGGGATAGGGTTGGGGGCTGGGATCTGGGTAGCTCTTTAAAGGGTTAGTGCAGACTTAATGGCCTCTCTCTGCTCTGCAGATATTCTATGAATCCCTCTGCTGTATGGCTTTCACCAGTTAAATGATGTTCAGCTCCTCTATTCTTCCTGGTAATGTGCATAACCTCATATTTCCCCACATTATTATCCATTTGCTCAAGTTTTTATCCACGTTTCATCTGTGTATACCCTTTTGCAGGGTCTTTGTGCATCTTCAGTGCTTGCCTTCAACTGAATTGAATTAGCTTAACACGTACTCCAATGAGTACAGTGAAAAATTTACAAGTCATCACTAATGGCGCCATCTTAGGTACAAAGACACAGATTCTTAAGTACAAATTCACAGGCAAAAAAAAAGTTGGAAAAATAGAGAAATGAAAAGTTCAGAATAACAGTTCTTCTATAATAATATAACAAAAAAAACGAGAAGTTTAGAAACGAGAATTTAAGACAATGTCCACTTTAAGACAATGCTTTCACATTTGTGTTACCCGCAAACCTGAAAGAGAAAGTCACGTTCCTGCCTGTGTGTCACCCTGCAGCAGGAATGCATTGTGGGAGGTGGTTGGGTGGATCTTCTCTGAAGAAAGTTGTGAACCAACTGGGATCTGACATCACCATTCATGACCATTTCTCTTTCTGGTGTTGATGTACAAGAATTTTTTAAACTGGAGCATGGACTTCTGACTTTGTTCGCAAAACCAAAATGTTAATGAAGAACTTTTGTAATCTGTTGTTCATCTCTCTCTTACTCTTTATTGAGTTCACAGCCTCACCGCTGAAAGAGATAACGCAGTGTGGAGCTGGAGGAACACAGCAGGCCAGAAATCTGAAAAAGGGTCCCGACCTGAAACATCAGCTTTCCTGCTCCTCTGATGCTGCACGGCCTGTTGTGTTCCTTCAGCTCTACACTGTGTTATCTCTGACTCCAGCATTGGCAGTTCTTACTAGCTCTCACTGCTGAAAGATTTGAGTTCACTCCATCTTCCAGAATTCTCCAAAATACTATTTTGGCGTGGGTATTCTTCTGTAAAATAAGCAGTGCTCTTTTGGAGGAAGCTAAGCCCTGTAATGATCAGTTGATTATAGACTGATTTTATTGTAAATAGCATGAGCAACAAATTTGTGTCGTGATGTCTATTTGAATTTCCCAGGGCAGCTGTACAAAAATATTTGGCTTATCTTTCAAAGGTATGAATTACCCTCCCACTTAAGTGGTAACTACATTGCACAGATTTACAGTAATTGCAAATGGAGCCAAAGGAGAGTTTTTGGTTTGTTATTCTGGTGGAGTTGTTGTGACCTGGAATGCCCTGCCTGAATACCTGATGCAGGTTCAGTAGTAAGACCCTAAAGGGAATTGGATGAAACTGAAAGGGGCAAGTATAGCAGGGCTGTGAGGAAAAGCATGATGTGGAGGTGCCGGTGTTGGACTGGGATGGACAAGGTCACAAATCCCATGACGTCAGGCTATAGTCCAACAGTTTTATTTGAAAACACAAGCTTTTGGACTCCCCTCCAGCCCCACCACACCCGGCACTTTTCCCTGCAACCGCAGGAAGTGCTACACCTGCCCCCACACCTCCTCCCTCACCCCAATCCCAGGCCCCAAGAAGACTTTCCACATCAGGCAGAGGTTCACGTGCACATCTGCCAATGTGGTATACTGCATCCGCTGTACCCATTGTGGCTTCCTCTACATCGGGGAAACCAAGCAGAGGCTTGGGGACCGCTTTGCAGAACACCTGCGCTCAGTTCGCAACAAACAACTGCACCTCCCAGTCGTGAACCATTTCAACTCCCCCTCCCATTCCTCAGACGACATGTCCATCCTGGGCCTCCTGCAATGCCACAGTGATGCCACCCGAAGGCTGCAGGAACAGCAAATCATATTCAGCCTGGGAACCCTGCAGCCCAATGGTATCAGAGATAAAAGGTACTGCAGATGCTGGAGAATCCGAGATAACAAGCATGGGACTGGATGAACACAGCAGGTTAAGCAGTATCATAGGAGCAGGAGATGCTGCTTGACCTGCTGTGTTCATCCAGCCCCACGCTTGTTAGCCCAATGGTATCAATGTGGATTTCACAAGCTTCAAAATCTCCCCTCCCCCAACCGCATCCCAAAACCAGCCCAGCTCATCTCCACCTCCCTAACCTGTTTTTCCTCTCACCTATCCCCTCCTCCCACCTCAAGCCCCACTCCCATCTCCTATCTACTAACATCATCCCGCCCCCTTGACCTGTCCGTCCTCCCTGGACTGACCTATCTCTTCCCTACCCCCCTACCTACACTCACCTTTACTGGCTCCCTCCCTGCCTCTTCGACTTGTCTGCCTCCTCTCCACCTATCCTCTCCTCTATCCATCCTCTATCCGCCTCCCCCTCTCTCCCTATTTATTTCAGAACCCTCTTCCCCTCCCCCATTTCTGATGAAGGGTCCAGGCCCGAAACGTCAAGTTTTCCTGCTCCTATGATGCTGCTTGACCTGCTGTGTTCATCCAGTCCCACGTCTTGTTATCTCGGATTCTCCAGCATCTGCAGTACCTTTTATCTCTTTTGGAGCCTCAGTTCTGCTTCAGGTGTTAGTATTACTACTGGTGCTTTTCTAAGAACTAGCACAAAGGGCCAAATAGCCTCTGCCCGTGCGGTTGGATTCGATCGGTACCATCTTCTGCTCCTGGAGTTGGTAAACTTGGAGGCTGGAAGGGCATGTGGAATGGTGGTGATCCCAAACCTTCTTGATTTCACCAGAATTAGGTTCTGTGTGGGATGGTCCATGGCCATAGTCCTTCATCCTAGAGCATTGTAAGAGATGGCTACATAGATAGTGGATGCACTGGTGATCATCTTTCACAATTCTACTAATTCTGCAATTGTGCCTGTGGATTGGAAGGTTTTCAAATATAAATTTACTATTTAGGAGAGGAGAAAGAAAGAAAACAGCAAACTTTTAGCCTGATGTCAATGGTATGGAAGTACTAGAATTTATCATCAAGGAAGATATTAAGGCTCATAAAAGGTTCTTTTTCCAATTTCCTTTAATCTGTTAAATCTAGTTACCTTTTAAGTCGGAGGATAATTCATATATTTAGAAGAAAAACTCTACAGTTTTGTACGAAAAGAATGTACTAGAATCTATCATGAAGGATTATGATAAAAACCAAAGGATCTGTGGATGCCATAAATCAGAAACAAGAACAGAAATTGCTGGAAAAGCTCAGTAAGCCTGCCGGCATCTGTGAAGAGAAATCAGAGCTAATGTTTTGGGTCTGGTGACCCTTCCTCATATGATTCCTGGATATTCAGAAAATAATTGTTTGCCTGGATAGAGTCGACGTGACACCCTGTGCCGCTACCCCTCCTCTGTTGTCTCGCTGCCGTTTGCAATGGACCCACCATTGTAGGAGTCACCGCTCTTTGGGCACCATCACATTGCCAATGCCAAGTCCCACGCTGACCCCACACTTGCCCCGAAACCAGGAGTCCCCGTCCCTGGCCTACGTCGACCGCTACCAGGCTTCACTGCTAGGCCACACTGCTGCTTCACCAAGGGTCCAGCTGTGGCCGCCTTCCTCCAAGATGTCGCCTTGTCAGCACCACCATCTTGAGAAGCCTTCTGCTGCTGCCTCCAGTGGCCAGGAGGTGCCATGCCCTCAGCAGCTGCCATCTCTGACCACCACTCCGTGCACGGCCCGCTCTTGCTGCCAGGCCGATGCCACTGACCAACCCACCAAAGAAAAGTAAAACAAAAGAAAAGAAGACACGAAAGAGGAAGAGCAGAAGCAAAAAGAAAGGCAGAGTGCTTCAAGAAGGCAGCTTTCCCCACCTTCTCAAGGACCACCAGGGATGGGCAAGAAATGCTGGCTCAGCCAGTGACGCTCAGAATGCATGACTGAATGAAAGAAAGGGACCTGGGTGTCTTCATTCATAAGCCAAGAAAAATAATCTTCACCCCAAGAGGTGTGAGCCTGAGGGACTTGCAACCACCAAAAGCAATCAAGACTAAACCATTGTGAGATTTCAAGAAACAATTGGATATAACTCTCGGTGCTAAAAGGGCCAAAGGATATGGGTGAAATGTGGAACAGACTATTGAGTAAGATGACCATAGGTGGCACAAGCTTTAAGGGCCGAATGGCCTACTGCTGCTCCTATTTTCTATGTCTCTGTGATTCTATTTACAGTGAGCATGGAGGTGCAGCAAGCAATTCAGAAAGCAAATGGTACGTTCACCTTTATTAAAGGAGGATTTGAGTACAGGAGCAAAAATGTTCCAATGGTATAGAATGTTGGTGAGAATGCACCCGGGAGTGTTGGTCCACTCACCTAAAAAAAGATATTCTCGCCATAAAGGGAGTGCAGCAGAGATTTGACAGAATGATTCCTGGAATGGTGGAACTGTGCTATGAGGAGTCTGGGCTAGTGTCCACTGGCATTAAGAAGAATGGGAGGTGACCTCGTAGAACCATTGCAAAAGTCTTGAAAGGATGAACACAGTAGATGCAGATGTTTCCCCTGGCTGTGTTTTCTAGTATCTGTATAAGAGGAAGGCCATTTAGGACTGAAAAGAAGAAGAACCTCTCCACTCAGAGGATGGTGAATCTCTGCAAGTCTCTACCTCGGGGAGCTCTGGGGCCTCAATCATTTAGTAAGCGCAAGGCAGAAATCAATAGATTTCTAGTTACTAATGATATCAAGGAATATGGGGATAGTATGTGAATATGGCATTGATTACCCGTGATGAAGAATGGCCCAGCAGGCTCGAAGGGCAGAATGGCCTATTCCTGCTCCTATGTTCCTCTTGTCAACCTTCCTGAGTCATCCTGCCAAACCTTAAAAGCCTCAGCACATTGCTGCTTGGATTTCCCCAGCTGCAGGTGGCAGTGTCGCTGTCATAGTTTCAGCCATTGCTGCCAGAATGTGGTATTCTGGTTTGGGTATTTACCACCTCCAATTCTCCTTTCTCCCAGCTGAAGCTAGGGCCTGTCTAATAATCTGCTGTAGAGGTATGGGGTCTACAACAGGAATAGGGGTCTACAATAGGAATAGGGGCTATAATAGGAATAGGGGTCTACAATAGGAATAGGGGTCTACAATAGGAATAGGGACTACAATAGGAATGGGGGTCTATAATAGGAATAAGGGTCTGCAATAGAAATAGGGGTCTACAATAGGAATAGGGGCTGCAGCAGGAATAGGGGGATACAGTATAAATAGGGGTTACAAGAGGAATAGGGGGCTACAGTAGGCATAGGAGTCTACAAAAGAATAGGGACTACAATAGGAAGAGGGGTCTACAATAGGAAGAGGGGTTACAACAAAAATGGAGACTGCAAGGGGAAATGACAGCATAGTGGTATTACCGCTGGACTGTTAATGTTCTGGGGACCTGGGCTCTAATCCTGCCATGGCAGATGCTGGAATTTGAATTCAATAAAAATCTGGAATTAAGAGTCTAATGAGATCATGAATCCATTGTCAATTGTTGGTAAAACCCATCCAGTTCAATAATGTCCTTTAAGGAAGGAAACTGCCAACCTTACCTTGTCTGGCCTACATGTGACTCCAGAACTACAGCAATCCAGACTTTTAACTGCCTTGTGGGGAATTAGGGATGGGCAATAAATGCTGCCTCGCCAGTGATGCCCTCATCCTGTGAACGAATAAAGGAAAAAAAAAGCATTGTAATTGCAGCCCCCAATTCCTGCTGTAGACTCCACTCCTGTTTTCTTTATCCATTCACAGAATGAGTGTCTTGTTGACTAGGCCAGCATTTATTGCCCATCCCTAATTGTCCAGAGGGCAATTAAGAGCCAACCACATTGCTGTGGGTCTAGGGTCACATGTAGGCCAGACCAGGTAAGGATGGCAGTTTCCTTCCCTAAAGGACATTCGTGAACCAGAAGGGTTTTTCCAACAATCAGCAATGAATTCACGGTCATCATTAGATTGTTAATTCCAGATATTTATTGAATTCAAATTCCACCATCTGCCATGGTGGGATTCAAACCCAGGTCCCCAGAAGATTATCTGGGTCTCTGGATTAAAAGCCAACGATAATACCACGAGGCCATCATCTCCCACACTGGCAGCATGGGCCTGCAGCATGACAGACAGGTGCAGCAGAGGCTGTGGAAAGGGCAGGCAGTGTCCAATGACGTCCTCTGCCAACCGAGAGACAAATGCCTCTTTGATGCCAATGGGCAAGGCAGTCACTGCAACCAGCAGTTTGGCGCATTTATCCATCTACACTGTTCTGTATTCTGACCCATTGAGCCCCTTATCCAAGTCCTCTGCTGTGTAACTTACTTGCAACCCCCCTATCCTGTGAGCTGGCACATGAATTACCTTGTGGCCCTGTGCCCAGATGAGCTGGTCCTGAGGTAATGCTGGCCTGCATGCTGTGTGCAGTCTGAGCTGGCGGCTGCAAGTTTCAAAGCAACTCATTGACCACATCATTAATGCTGCACATTTGCTCTCCATCTTCTTTTCCTCTCTCTCTTCTTCTGAGCTACTGGGGCTGGGCGGGAAGTATTTGTCAGTCTGTAAACAAGAAATCAGAGTGGGAAGCTAACTGTGGGGATGGGTAAGTGGATTGAGTCACAAGAAGTCATACCAGCAACACCTCAACCTTCACACGAGATAGCATTGTACTGAGAGCTCTCAGTGATGCCAGACACCACAACTCCATTTTAAAAAATTTATTCACGCGATGAGGGCACCTTTGGCTAGGCCAGTATTTATTGCCCATCCCTAATTGCCCTGAGGACAGTTAAGAGTCAACCACATTGCTGTGGGCCTCGGGTCACATGTAGGCCAGATCAGGTAAGGATGGCAGTTTCTTTCCCTAAAGGAGATTAGTGAACCAGATGGGTTTTTCCTGACAATTGACAATGAATTCATAGTCATCATTAGACCCTAATTCCAGATTTTTATTGAATTTAAATTACACCATCTGCCATGGCAGGATTCAAACACAGGTCCCCAGAACATTACTCAGAGATAGTAAGAATTGCAGATGCTGGAGCCAGAGATAACACAGTGTGGAGCTGGAGGAACACAGCAGGCCAGGCAGCATCAGAGAAGCAGGAAAGTTGATGTTTCGGGTCTGGACACTTCTTCAGAAAATGATTTTGTGAAGAAGGGTCCCGACCTGAAACGTCAACTTTCCTGCTCCTCTGACTGAGGTGTATAAGATTTTGAGGGACACAGACAGGATTGTTAGAAAGCAGCTGGTCCCCATAGCTAAAGGATCAATAAGAAAGGGGCATAATTTTAAGGTGAAAGGCAGGAGATTTAGGGGGTTTTGAGGAAAGGTTCTTTCACACAGAGAGTGGTGGGGTCTGGAATGCACTGCCTGTGAGGGTGGTTGAGGCAGAGAACCTCACAACCTTTAAAAAGTTACATGGATGAGCATTTGAAGTGACATAACATTCAAAGCTTGGAACAAGGCTGGAAAATGGGACTAGTGTGGATTTAGAGTCGTCTTTTGTCATTGCACAGTCTATTGGAAATCTATTGTACGAATGTTGCAGTGTTCCAATGTGACAGGTCCAGACAAATCTCACTGTCCAATGTGATCTACTTGTTTGCCGTAAATGAAAAGAACCTGTCATCTCGCTTGGAGCTAGATTCAACTTGGATAAAGTTTTCATCGTCTGGCCTAGGACTGAACCTAAGCCAGATGGGGAATCGAGGACTTCCAAGGTGAAGGGATAGTTTTAGAAAAGGAGGTCTTCACTATGTCCTCTGCAGTGAGCATTCACCTCCCCGACATCCCTGTTCAGTTCTTCTCTTCTGTATGATTCTGTGAAACTGGATAAATAAGAAGTTAAAAGATAGACTTGCATTTATTCAGTGCTTGTCAAATCACTGGAGGTGAAATACGTGAAAGAGTCTGTGGGTGAAGAGCAAGGGTTTGGGATTAACTCCTACAGAGGGGCAGCTCAGGCACAATTCTTTTTCTATTTTTCTCTCTTCCTTTTGTCTTTTGTGTTTTTTTTTGTCATCTTTCTTTTTGGCTTCATCCTTAATTCCTGGCCTCTGCGCTGATCCGGTAAAGGCTGCTCCCGGCCTGGATTAGAGATCTCTCGGCCCAGTGTGACTTCTGGCCTTAAGATGACTCAAGGCACAGTGAGGACTAGAGGCAAGGTGCCAGTATGGACTGAATTGAAGAACTTTATATTTCTCTGTTTTTCTAATTTATTCCTATGATCTGTAATGGACTTTTTATTTCTTTTCTTCCCTAAGAACTTGTACTGAAGAAGCTGTACCCAGGTGCCTTGTACCTAAGATGACGCTGTAAGTGGCGACTTGTAAACTTTTCACTGTACTCATGTCAATTCATGTGACAATAAAGCTAATTTAATTCATAAAGCTAATTCAATGGACTAAGTGATGTCCTTCTATGCTGATCTATTTCCCACCTCTTCATCTACAAACTTAAACAGGATACTGTTGTGTACCACCTGTATGAGGACTGCTTATTTGCCAGCTGTGACAAGGCAAGGTCTTAGCTCTGTTTACGTTGCCTTAATGTATTGAGCTTTTACAATAGGCACAGTGCCAGGAGAGCTGTAGTGATTAGACAGGAAGGACATTCCTGGTCTCCTGACTCATTTTCCTCCTCTATGTCCTGTCCTTAATGCACACACACACATGCACTTCTCTGCAGGGCTCACTGAATATCATTGAGAACTGGAAGACTGGGGGATGTCTTCATTTCTTGTCATAGTGAGATCAATTCTACTTGCCCGTATTGGTAAACTCAGTTGTGGTGATCATCAGTGCAAGCCAGTGGATCTGGGGCTTTTTCTGTGGCAAACACATGGAGCCACCTCTGTAGAAACTTCAATCAGGCTTGTCTCCCATCTTGAGTATAGTCATAATCCCGTCATCCCTGTAGTCCCCCTTTCTACTTCCAGTTGAGGTTATGCCTTGTTTAAGGTTGTGTCCCTCACCATGCTTCAGAATTTCAGTGCACCATACCTCTCTCAAAAAGCAGCAATTTAATAGGCAGTAGCACAGCGTGAAACTCACTACATTTAGAGCAAATGATGGCTTGAAAGAGCGTTGGACTCAGCAACACCATAGACATGTGTACAGTTTCTTCAGCGCTATCAAAATGGTGTATGGCCCAAACACTAGAGGCTCCTTCCTGCTTAAAGCTTATCAAGGACATAAGGGATGTGAATGCTCACTGCAGAGGGCATACTGAAAAACTCCTCAACTAAAACTCTCACTTCACCTTGGACATCCTCAATTCCATTCCTCGATTCCCCATCTGGCTTAGCTTCAGTCCTAGCCCAGACATTGAAAACCTTATCTGACTTGAACCCAGCTCTAAGCGAGATGACAGGTTCTTTTCATTTACAGCAAATAAGTCGATCACATTAGACAGTGAGATTTGTCTAGACTTGTCACTCTGGAATATCGCAACATTGGTACAATAGATTTCCAATAGTACAGTGAGGACAGACAACTCTGCTGGAGTGAGTGCAATGGCATCTTACCTCAAGCTAATGTACTTACTAAAGCTGGCAGCAGATAGCAGAGCTGAAACTCATGGCGGTTTTGTTTAAAATACTTCAATCAGATTCAAGAGATCACACTCATTGGAAGGCCATCAGCTGAGTATTCTGTTGAGACTGGGGACCAGAAATGATATTGTTAAAACAGTAAAATCTGTCACACTGAATGGATTTGTTTTGCATACCTCAAAATGGAGTTCCACTTTGACTCGTACATACACTATCAAACATTACTGTGTTTTTCCTGCACTGCGTTCAGTTCTGCTTGCACAGGGGTAGTCTAGTTTCTGTTGTGTGGGCCTAAGGAAAGTCCCAGTGAAGGTCAGATGCTTGCCAACAGGATAGAGAACAATGGGGCAGACAGTCAACCAGAAATCTGCCATTTCAGGCAGGTAACCTGGATGAAGTTTACACAGGCATTGCTTCTGACCCATCCATTAAAACTGAGTCTGAAAAATCTCGAGGGTGATGGGGTAGGGCAGGCCACAGGGTGAAAATAAATATTGCACGCAAAATAACACATATTTCTTATTTAACGCCCTTTTATTTTAAAGAATAAAATGTCTAGAATTATAAATTAACTCTTGCTTTTTTTTTGTAACTCCTTGCACCATATCCAGGTTTGGGCTGACAAGTGGCAAGTAACATTGTGCCACACTCATGCCAGGCAATGAGCATCTTCAATAAGAGACAATCTAACCACTGCCCCTTGATGTTCAATAGTGTTACCATCACTGAATCTCACACTAACAACATCCTAAGAGTTACTGTTGATCAGAAATTCAACTGGACTGGACATATATATACAGTGGTGACAAGAGCAGGTCAGACGCTACTGCAGCGAGTAACCCACCCCCTGACTCCTCAAACCCAGCCATCATCTGCAAGGCTCAAATCAAGAGTGTGATGGAATACTACCCCCTTGCCTGGATAGCTGCAGCTCCAACAACACTCGAGAAGCTCAACACCATCCAGGATGAAGCAGCCCACTTGATTGGCACTACACCCACAAGCATCCACTCCCTCCACCACCGATGCTCAGTAGCAGCAATGTGTACCATCTACAAGAAATTCACCAAGACTCCTTAGACAGCACCTTCCAAACCCATAATTATGGGAGATACATGGGAACACCACCAGCCGCAAGTTCCCCTCAAAGTGACTCATCATCCTGACTTGGAAATATAGTCCCATTCCTTCAGTGTCATTGGGACAAAATCTTGGAATTCCATCCTGACGGCATTGTGGGTCAACTTACAGCACATGGAATCAAATGGTTCAAGAAGGCAACTCACTGCCACCTTCTCAAGGCAACTAGAAATGGGCAATAAATGCTGACTGAGCCAGTGATGCTCAAGTCTCATGAATGAATAATTGAAAATAAAACTGACCCATCTCCCAATAACAACCCAAAGCCAGCCTCGACAAAAAGATGAGATTCGCACGGTCAAAGTTCACTATAAGACTTGGGTGCAGACAACTTCCCTAAAGTATAAAGCTTCTAAATCTTTTTACCCAGGCATGCATGTGCGGTGTTTAACATGGAAGAAGGTCTGTACGCTGAAATAACTGTTTATATCTGTCAGCCAGGGCTCCCTGATTGTACCAGGTTAACAGCTCCAGTCAGGGAACTCATATTCTAGGCTGACTTCATTACAATCATTACATTCCAGGTTGCTGCAGAGTTCTGCTCTTGTTTAGCTTACCAGCAACATTTCCAAAATTACCCTTCCTGGGCTTCCCTGCGCAGTGGCAGAAAGCTAAGACGGAATTAATAGAAGTGTTTAAAAATTATGTGAGGCAGAGGACAGGGAAAAATAATTTCCTCTGATTAGTGCCATTGATTAATTGAAAATTGTCATGACTTGAATGGGGAGAAAGATTTGGAGAGATGTATTTAAAACACAGAATGCTTTGTCATACATTGAGGGAGAGATAATTGGAATCAGTGTGGGACTAATATATGAAGCTGAATAGCTTCGGTGAGAGTGTGGTGTGTTGGGCACTGTTTTGGATTGCTGGAAGGACAGAGAAAGAGAGAGAGAGGTACATTGGTTTAAGTGACTGGGAAAAGTAAATAATATGGTAAAATGTGAACTTGTCCACTTTAGCAGGAAAGAATAGAAAAGTAACATATAATTGAATGGATGTGGAGTCTCCGAAAGCTTGTGTTTTCGAATAAACCTGCTGTTTTGTGACTTTTGATCTTATTGAATGAAGCCAGACTGCAGAAGTCACACTGTACGGGGGGATCAGAAAAGGTTGGTATGCAAGTGATTAGGAAGACAAATGGGTTGCTAGTATTTATTGCAAGGGGAATGGAATATAAAAGTGGGGAAGTGTAGCTTTGTTTAAGATTTATTCATTACTCATTCATGAGTAGTAGATGTCACTGGCTAAGCCAGCAGTTGTTGCCCATCCCTATATGTCTTTGAGAAGATAGTATTGAGCTATCTTCCTGAACCACTGTAGTCCACATGGTCTAGGTAGATCCACAGTATGCTAGGAGGTACAGCAGCTGCGTAGGACCATCATTAGTTCATATCTTGTACACTGTATATAGTTTTGTTTTCCTTACTTAAGAAAGGATACAATTGCAAAAGCAGCTTTCAGAGAAGGCTCACACAACTGATTCCTTGAATGAAGGGGTTATTTTATTGTGACAAGATGAACAAGTACCTGTTAGAGTTTAGACGAATGAAATGTGACCTTACTAAAACACATAAGATCCTGGAGGAACTTGACAAGTTCAATGCTGGGAGAACATTTCCCTTTGTTGGGGTGTCTAGAACTCAGAGATGGTTTAAAAATTAGGGATTACATATTTAAAGTGGAGAAAAATAGAATTTTCAGGGAGTGATTAGTCTGAAACTTGTTTAATGTGCAACAGAGTTATTGAATTTGAGTTATATAGAAGGGTCACTAGACCTGAAATGTTAACTCTGCTTTCTCTCCACAGATACTGCCAGACCTGCTGAGTTTCTCTGACAATTTCTGGGTTTTTTTTTTGTTTCTAACTTTCTGCATTCACAGTTCTTTGGGACACCTTTTAGACAAAAAGTGAAGTTGAAGCTACAGGCAGATCAAACCTGATCAAATGGCAGAACAGGCTTGAGGGGCCAAATGGCCTGCCCCTAGTGCCTGCCTTTTGTGGTGTTGTTAATATCAATGGCTCTATCACTCAGTGGTCTTCTGTCCAGGCAATGGCCTCGTGGTATCATTACTGGACTGTTAATCCAGATACCTATGTAATGTTTTGGAGATGCAGTATATAAAACAAGGTAAATTAGTCTGTAGTGTGATTGAAATTGGCAGGTACGATGTTGTGAATATCACAGATATGTGGTTGCAAGAGGATGTGGCTGGGAATTAAACATCCAAGGATACATGTCCTATTGAAAGGACAGGCAAATGGGCAGAAGGGGTGGCGTTGCCTTGTTAGTAAGAAATGAAATTAAATCGATAGAGTGATAAATTCATACAGATTAGAAACAGACCTAACATGTAATATGTATAAATATACTCAATGACTTGACGTGCACAGTCCTCTGAGTTCCACAGATGCACCAGACTCTGCTGAAAGAATTCCTCCTCATCTCAGTTCAAAAGGCTTCCCTTCATTCTGAGGCTGTGCTCCCAGGCCCTAGTCTCTCCTACAATCTAGTGCTTGCTTGATCTCTTTCCCACTCTCTCAGCCCCAGTCCTCCCTATCCATTGGACTGCACTGTATGTAATTGACTGACTTCACAACAGATTCACTGAAACCTTTCTGTTCTCTGGATGCAGTGCAACAAAGTGGAAGTTGCCCCATGGACAGGACTCCATCAATTTCACCCACTATTGGCATTTTTTTTACCACATCCTGGGCTCTCTGTTATTGGACACTCATCAGTCTTTTTAACTGGAACCTCTGAATCTACCACTTGCCAGTGCAAACCCCATAAAAAACAAAATTCTAACCAGTTAGATCAGAACTCTTTGAAATGAAAGTCACGGAAAGTTTTCAGACCCAAACCCTTAGGAGATTTCAGGTTGTAACGTAAGCAGAATCGATTTGACAATGGAATCATCTCAATTTATAATTATTTTCATTTCACAGTCTGACAGTCTCAGCCTAATTCGTGTTGCTAATGGAAAAATAGTTATTCAAAAATTTTTTAAAAATGTCTATCTGAATGTAAAAAAATGAGCCAACAGTTTCTGCTCAGGGAATGTAAGTCAAGGAAGCTTACAACATCAACAAAAGCCCCCTATTCCAGGTCTTTCCCCAAAAACCTGCAAATCCTTCCTTCTCCATGTATATAAGAAATTCCCTTTTGGTATTTGTTATTGAATCTATAAATGAAAAGTGTGGAGAAATACAGGAAACAGTCAATTTGTAAATAACGAAGTTCCATATCCAGCAGTGAGCCACAGAACCACATAATCTATTTTTATAGATGTGGATTGAGGGATAAATATTGACCAGAATAAGTTGGCTGGGCTAGGCTTGGCTCCACAGGAGTGTAAAAGGGTGATTAAAAACCAAAAGAGCTGTGGATACTGTAAATCAGGAACAAAAACAGAAATTACTGGAAAAGCTCAGCAGGTCTGGCCGCATCTATGAAGAAAAAAAATCAGAGTTAACATTTTCGGGTCCGTTCTGAGGGAGTGTCACTGGACCTGAAACGTTAACTCTGATTTTTTCTTCACAGATGCAGCCAGATCTGCTGAGTTTTTCCAGCAACTGCTGTTTTTGTAAAAAAGTGAGGACTGACTTCATTGGAGTATCTAATGGTCTCGACAAGATGGATGTGGTCTTATGGGTCAGCCCAGAACTAGGGGGTGTTGCTTTACAATTAAGGGATGGTCTTTCAGGCCAGAGATGTGGGAAAATTTTTCATCTCCGAAGGAACTTTAGAACTCCCTCCCCCAGAAAGTGATGGAGATGGAGACTATTAAATATTTCTAAGACAGAGATAGATTGATTCTTAATAGGTAGTGGTAGGGAGGATTATTGGAAGATAAAATGGAAATGTGGAATTTGCAACACAAACAGAACAGCCATGAATCCATTGATTGGTGCAGCAGGCTTGAGGGGCCAAATGGTCTACTTCTGCTTGTTTTTATATACACAGAAGAATCCAGGTGGAAAACTGCTCTGGTCTTCTTCAAAATAACACCAAACAACCTGTCACGCGCCCCCTCAAGAAGACAAACAGAACCTCGGCTCAACATCTTATTTGGAAAACGGCAATTCCAAACAATGTAATGTTCCCCTAGAATGCACTGCAATATCAGCCTTGAGAAATTTCCAAGGTAGGATTTGAACTATGAACCTACTGACACAGAGACAGATTACTGTATAAATTGCTTGAAACTCTGTATAGTTGGAGAAATCTTCTAGTTGACTGTTTGAAGTGGTCTTTCCATCGACATAAACTAAAAATGATTGAACGAAAGATCCTGTGCTGAGTGTTGGTTTAAAATACTCTGCAACCCTATTATCATGCAATATGCTACATCTTGTTTAAGAGGAAAGCCTGTTTTGTTTAGACTATGAGGTGATTTTCCTCTACAACATCAGTCCAAGCAGGCAATATAGGTCCTTACTGGAAAAGACGACGGTGACAATTCTAACAGAAAGCTTCTCCAACATGATGAAGAGTGATGAAAATTTATTAAGTCAGTCACTGTGTAAAAATCATATATTGAGATTCTCTGAAGAGAGACGCCACAGTGTAGACATCATGCTAAGTCTTAGAGTGCAAGTCATTTGTAGAAACCTGGAAAAAAACAGGAATTTTAAAGATATTCAAATAAAAACACAGTACTGTGGATAACAAGCATGGGGCTGGATGAACACAGCAGGTCAAGCAGCATCATAGGAGCAGGAAAACTTGACGTTTCGGGCCTAGACCCTTCATCAGAAATGGGGGAGGGGAAGAGGGTTCTGTAATAAATAGGGAGAGAGGGGGAGGCGGATAGAGGATGGATAGAGGAGAGGATAGGTGGAGAGGAGGCAGACAAGTCGAAGAGGCGGGGATGGAGCCAGTA
>JAHRHZ010000017.1:43178059-43195524 GCA_024137785.1 Ginglymostoma cirratum | reverse complement strand
TGGCTCCATCCCCGCCTCTTCGACTTGTCTGCCTCCTCTCCACCTATCCTCTCCTCTATCCATCCTCTATCCGCCTCCCCCTCTCTCCCTATTTATTACAGAACCCTCTTCCCCTCCCCCATTTCTGATGAAGGGTCTAGGCCCGAAACGTCAAGTTTTCCTGCTCCTATGATGCTGCTTGACCTGCTGTGTTCATCCAGCCCCATGCTTGTTATCTCGGATTCTCCAGCATCTGCAGTACCTTTTATCTCTGATACAATTTTAACCCCACTGCAAAGCCTCTTCCAAGGATTGCTAGCATCTGTGGAGAGAGAAACAGCATGAATGTTTCGAGTCCACAAGACCACAAGAGCAGAAGTAGGCCATTCAACCCATCAAGTCCACTCCATCATTCAATGAGATCATGACTGATCTGATAATCCTCAACTCTACCTTCCTACCTTTTCTCCATAACCTTTTATTCCCTCACTGATTAAAAGTCCACTGGTGTCAAGCTTAAATATACTTAATAAACCAACTTTAACAGCTCTCTGTGGTAAATAATTCCACCAAATCAATATCCTCTGAGGGAAGACTCCAGTAGGAATCTTCTTTGTGAGCTCTGAAGCATTAACTCTGATGCTGCTGCCAGACGTGCTGAGATTCTCCAGCACTTTCTGTGCATTTTATTATTAATCTTAAAAAGAACTTAAGAAGACTTCAGTAACATCATTTAAGTGATAGAGAGCATCTAACCTCTTCCAATGCTACCAGACTGACAGACATATGAAAGATGTTTAACACTGATGCTATATTACAATATGTTATATTACTTAATTGCCATTTAACATTCACGTTGAACAACTGCACATGTTTCAACATAACTACATATCTTGCTGCAGTTATACAGGGCCTTTCTGAGCCCAGACCTTGACTATTGTGTGCAGTTTTGGTCTCCTAGTCTGAGAAGGACATTCTTGTTATTGAGGGAGTCCAACTAAGGTTCACCAGACTGATTCCCGGGATGGTGGGACTGACATAATAGGAAAGACTGGATTGACTGGGCTTGTGCTCACTGGAATTTAGGAGGATGAGGGGGGTGTGGAGCTCATAGAAACACACAAATTCCCGATGGGAATGGACAGGCTAGATGCAGGAAGAATGTTCCTGATGTTGGGGAAGTCCAGAACAAGGGATCACAGTCTAAGAATAAGGGGTAAGCCATTCAGGACTGAAATGAGGAAGAATTTCTTTGCTCAGTGAGTTATGAACTTATGGAATTATCTACCATCGAAAGCTGATGGGGGCTCGGTCATTAGATATTTTCAAGAGACTGCTGGACATGGCCCTTGTGGCTAAAGGGATCAAGGGGTGTGGAGAAAAAGCGGGAATGGGATACTGAGATTGCATGATCTACCATGATCATGTTGAATAGTGGTGTAGGCTTGAAGGGCCAAATGACCTAACCCTGCATCTATTTTCTATGTTTCAAGAGTCCTTCATTGTCCATGAAGTGCTTTGGTGTCTGTGCAAGTTAGGAACGGTGCTGTATAAATGCAAGTCATCCTTTCTTTTCAGTCTCCCAGGTTGGAATACGTAAAACGGTTGAGGGCGCTGATAATTCTCTGTGCAGAGAAATCTTTAATCAGCTTTTTCCTGAACTTGCTGCATCATCAGGCAGAGCCAGAAAAATAGCTGAAAAGACAGCTTTCAGTGCACCAACCCTGCAGTTTCTACAGCAGATTAAATAATGAATGAAAAAGAAAAGCAGCCAAAATTCATGAGATCCAACCCAAGAAAACATGAAGGCTCGAATCCAGTCCGAGTCCTGCATAGGGTTGTCACTTCCAAATACATCCACATTAAAGGACAGAAGTTGAAAACTAAACTCCCTTTGGCATTGAATAAAGGAATAAACAAGGTGGTCAGCTGCTGCGAGAAAAGGGTAAAAACACACTTGAGTGAACAAATTGTCCTTTCACTTCAAGGACTTTCGCGATGTGAACCCAGCCAAGGGTGAAAGCTTGAGCAGTTTTTCATTTTCTCCCTAGCAACTGCAATATGTTTGGGCCGTTGCAGCTCAGTTTCTTTGAGCATGAGTTCACAGCACAAGACTATTCAACACGAGCGTTGGGAGTTGACAGTTGTTAGAGAGACACAGTGAGAGAGAGAGAGAGACAGAGGCTTTTACTTGTTTGAAAATAGAAGGCCTGGCAAGAGAGAAGTTTCATTCCAGCAGAACGAAAATAAATACCTTCATTTATATCTGTTCACTGTATAGCACTGTGATCATATAGCATCCATGTATGGCTCAAATAAATATGTTTGATGTGTAATGATTGTTGTAATTTAGGGAACACAGCAGATAATTCACATTTTTGTGGGGGGGGGGGGTGGTGTTGGCCTGGTGGTATTATCACCAGACTGTTAATGCAGAGACCCAGAAAATGATCTGGGGACCTGGGTTTGAATCCTGCCATGGCAGATGGTGGAATTTGATTTCAATAAATATCTGAAATTAAGAGTCTAATGATGACCATGAAACCATTGTCAATTTTCAGGGGGGAAAATCTCATCTTGTTCACTGATGTTCTTTAGGGAAGGAAACTGCCATCTTTACCTGGTCTGGCCTACATCTGACTCCAGACCCACAGCAATGTGGTTGACTCTTAACTGCCCTCTGGGCAATTAGGGATGGACAATAAATGCTGCCTCGCCAGTGACACCCTCAACCCATGAATGAATAAAACAAAAACTCAGAAACAGCAACGTTTTTTTTTATTCTTTCATGGGATGTGGCTGTTGCTTCTAAGGCCATTCCAAGTTCAGCAATCCCTAAATTCCCTTGACAGCAAAAAAGAGTCAACCACATTTGCTGTGGGTCTGGAGTCACAAGTAAACCAGGCCGGGAAAGACGGCAGATTGCCTTCCCCCAAAGGATATTAGTGAACTAAATACTTCTCATAAATATCGATGTTAGCTTCACGGTCACCACTAGCAAGACTAGATTTCAAATTCCAGAACTTGAGAGAGTTCAGAAAAGACTTACAAGGATGTTAAAAGGGGAGGCTATGGCTTTTTGACCCTGGAGCATCGGACACTAAAGTGGGACCTTTCACACAGGTTTGTAAAATCATGAGGGACATGGATGGGGTGAATAGCCAAGGTCTTTTTCCCAGGGTACGGGGAGTCTAAAAAGCAGGAAGGGAAAGATTGAAAAAGGACCTGAGGGGAAACTTTTTCACACAGAGGGTAGTGCATGTATGGAATGAGCTGCCAGAGAAATGATGGAGGCTGGTACAATCACAATATTTAAAAGGCATCTGGATGGGTACATGAATAGGAAGGGTTTAGAGGGATATGGGCCAAACGCTGGCAAATGGGTCTACATCAGGTTGGGATGTTTGGTCAGCGCAAATGAGTTAGACCAAAGGATCTTTTTCTGTGCTGTATGAGTCTATTTATTGGTTAGATTTTCCATGTTGCCACAGTGGGATTTGAGCCAAGAGCAAAATCTAGTGACATTAAAATGACACCACCCTCTCCCCTGATAACAATAGGGTAATCTCATTCTGGTGATGTTGTTTGAAGGATAAATATTGCCCAGGATACAGGGATACTTCCCCTGCTCTTCTTCATGATGGTGCCAGGGGCTATTTTACATCCACTGGAACAGTCAGAGGGGAACTCAGTGCAACATCTCAACATCAAGTGTAACATTTAAACATGAGCATCTGTAACAATGTAGCATTCCCTCAGCACTGCACTGAAAAGTCAACACAGATTCTTGCATCTAAGCCCCTCAGTTTGGCTTCACATCAGAGGCATGTTCTTCAAGTAAGCATGGACCTTTGCTGCACAGGGATAATTTTCTCAGCAGAAGGATCCTTCCCATGCATAGCACAAAATCATGGGCAAAGCATCTTGATCCCCCACTTATAACTATTTCCATACTTAACCTGTGACTTGCTGACTCACCAACTGAAGAGTCTTTTTGAAAGTTAGCTGAAGATTGATGGGTTATCTAAGTGAGGTTGTCACGATTATTGAAGGACTTGATAAGATGGATGGTAGAGAAAGAGACATACAAACTACGGATGCTGGAATCCAAGGTAGACAAACAGGAGGCTGGAAGAACACAACAGGCCAGGTAGTACCTGGAGGAAAGGAACAATCAATGTTTCAGGTATTACCCTTCTTCAGGAGAAAAACTGGTTGGGGAGTCCACAGCAGGGGCATAATCATCATATGACCCATGGAATCCATCACTACCAGATAATGAGTTGGGGTAGAATGCTGCCATTAATCTCCCTTTCCTTATTGGGTCTAAAGGACTACCTGATTAACGGTGATAGAGAATAAACCACAACTGAGTCTTAACACTGAGATGTCTCCTCTGGTATACTGATAGATTTAGTCATCGCGGGGCAGTGACTTGAAAACATTCTGGGATTTGCATATTAATCAAATGAAACCTGCATCTCCTTTCTAACTGATTAAAGATTTAACAGCCACCTTAGGTTTGTTCAATACATTTGCATCAGTTCTATGACCCTTTAATCTTCTACTTACAAATTCTGTGTCTGATACTACCTCTCTCAATAATACCTGAAGGAGTGAGGCTCCGAAAGCTTGTGTTTTCAAAAAGATCTGTTGGACTATAACCTAGTGTTGTGTGATTTTTGACCTTGTAACACAAACAGGCACTTACCTTGGCAACAAGATGTAGTTTATTGGATGATAGCAAGTTACATTGGTGAGTTAGACATAATTACTGAGCCTATCAGAGCCAGGGATGATGCATCTGTCCCTTTATAATCAAGCTAGGCTTCACAATCTCATGCAAGGCTGTATGTCATCATCAGATTGAGTACAGCCTAAACATTAACCCTTTTGGTACTGCTACCAACTACAACAATAATTCAAATGAGAACAAAATTGTTCAGGGATGATGTCTTCAGGCAAAGAGTAATAAAACTCTGGAAGCAACTTGTCAAAAATGCTAAATAAAAACCGAAAGAACTGCAGATGCTGTAAATCAGGAACAAAAACAAAGTTGATAGAATAGCTCAGCAGGTCTGGCAGCATCTGTGAAGGAAAAAACAGAGTTAACTTTTCGGGTCCAGTGACCCTTCCTCAGAACGCTGACCTCCACAGAGTTCTTCTGAGGAAGAGTCACCGGTCCTGAAACGTTAACTCTGATGTTTTTCTTGACAGATGCTGCCAGACCTGCTGAGCTTTTCCAGCAACTTTGTTTTTGTCAAAAATGCTGTTGAGCCTGGGAATGAATTTGAAACTTAAAAACTGAGATTGCTATAGTTTTGTTAAGCGAGAGAATTGAGAGCTATCAATTCAAGGTGGGTAGATGAGCCATAATCTCACTGAATAGCAGAATAGGTTCCACAGCCTGAGTTGCCTCCTCTTGTCCTATCAAAGATATGAGCCCGGGCTAATTTAGAACCCAAGAAGACTGAGATAATTAAAATGACCTAATTCAGTACTGGGCAAGGCTCCCTCCATAATATGTGTGTGTACACAATCTGAAGGATTTCCTGACGGAAGGAATGCTGCATTTACAGAAGTGCTGCCTTTCGGATGAGACTCATTAAATTGAGGCCTACTTGTCGTCTCGGGTGAACATGAAATATTCCACCCAAGGTGGAGCAGGGAAATTCTCCTGATGTTGCCATCAACATTTATCCCTCAATTAAACCTAAACGGATGATCTGATCATTATTGTACTGTTGTTTGTTGGGTGTTGCTATGTGTTAAATGGCTACTCTTTGGCATTCAATATGGCAGTGACTACACCTCAAAAGGGATTCATTAAATGTGGAGTGCTTTGAGACTTCCTGAGGTTGTGTAATTTATTTATTACAAATCTAAGACACGCAAGATTCAGAGGCTGACATTGATCGCTGTCGCATCTTTTCCTTCCTTCTTAAGGAACTCGGCAAGATGATGAAATCTGCTCTTTCATAACTCAGTACTGACAATAAAGGCAAGGTTGCAGCTAAGTCCCATCTGGCTCACATGACCCATTGACTGGTTTCACTTGTCCACAGTTCTGGAAAAGGTCCTGGGGCTTTCAAGGTGGTAACCATAAAATCTCTGCATGGGAAAGAAAAATGAGGCATCACTCTTTGGTTCCAAAGTAGAAAAAATTCTGTCAAACAAATATGGGATGACATTGACAAAAGTGGTAAGTTATGTCGCCAAGTTAAAACCTTGTCCGCGTTGCATGTACATGAGCATTGAAAAAGAATTAGTGTGCCCATAGCAACATAATCTCAAGATAATCTTTTGGACTGGTTTTGTTTGCAGCATAGTACATTGGCTTTCATTGCAATAGGATTTCAGTTGAGAGATAGGGATGCCTTACTGCAGTTGTACAATGCCTTGGTGAGACCACACCTGGAGTATTGTGTGCAGTTTTGGTCTCCTTACCTAAGAAAGGATGCCATGGAGAGAGTTCAGCTGAGGTTGACTAGGCTGATACCGGATATGGCTGGAATGTCCTAGGAGGGAAGATTAGTTTGACGGGGTCTGTTTTCACTAGAATTTAGGAGAATGAGAGGGAATCTCATTAAAATGTATACAATTCTAATAGGGCTGAACAGATTAGATGCAGGGAGGATGTTTTCTCTGGGATACAGAATCTAGAATCAGGGTTTGTGGTCTCAGGATACAAAATAGGCCATTTAGAACTGAGATGCGGGATGATTTCTTCACATAGAGGTTATGGAGCTTATGGAATTCTCTCCCACAAGAGGCCAAGCCATTGAATATTCAAAAAAGGGATTGATACCTTCTTTGATATTAAAGGCATCAAAGAGTATGAAGAGAATGTGAGAATATGACGTTGAGATAAAGGATCAACCAAGATCCTTTAGGATGGCAAAGCAGGTCAAAGAGCTAAATGGCCCACTCCTGCTCCTAGTTTCTAGGGGGTTGAAGAGGAATTTTCTGTATTTGGCGCTGCTTTTTTCTGTCTTTTTGCATCTGTGTACCTGCTTGGAATGAGGTGGTAAGTGCGCACAAGTGTATAAACTAGGAGCAAGAGGAGGTCACTTGGCTCCTCAATAAGATTCAATAAGGTCATGGTCACCTGAAATTACTCCACAGTACTACCAATCAATCCCTAATTTCCTTTCTCCCATCCCTTACTTTTAAACAATCTACCTCTACCTTAAAAATAGTCAAAGACCCTGCTACCACTGCCTTTTGAGGAAGAAAGTTTCAAAGACTCATGACCCTCTGTGAGCAAAGGTTCACCCCAAGTCTGTCCTAAACAGACAACCCCTTATTTTTAAATGTGGACCCAGGTTCCAGATTTTCTCCCATAAGAGGAAACAGCCTCTCTAGTGTCTGGTTATAATGCTCCAGCATTATAGGTGCAGGGTAATTACAGGTTTGATCTTTTCCCATATATTTTGTGTGCAAAATGTTGTATATTAAAATTTATGAATTTCATATACTGATACGTTAATATGCATATAATGAAGGATGAAGCATTGTACAAGTTTCAGAGTTGCACACATTGAAATAAATTAAAAGAAGGGAGATGCACAAATTGTGGTCAATGAAAAAGCTGAACAGTCCTTACTGCAAAAGATAGAAGACCAAGTGTTGACCTGATGGAGTCTATAAAACGGTTTCATTCAGTGAGCAGAGAGAAGATGTTTTCATTTACAGCCAAGACATAAAGAAGGGCAGCTTAGAACAGCTGCTAGTAATTCCAAAATTCAGAGGAACATCATGAATCACTTTTGTTTGTCATTTATATAAATGATTTAGATGAGAATATGAAAGGCATGGTCAGTAAGTTTGAGGCTGATTCCAAATTTGGTGGCATAGAGGAGAGTGAAGAAGGTTATCTAAGGTTACAAGGAGATCTTGATCAATTGGGGCAATGGCCTGAGGAGTGGCTGATGAAGTTTAATTTGGATAAATGTGAGGTATTGCATTTTGGTAAAACAAACAAAGGCAGGATTTATTCCATTAAAAGTAGAGCCTTGGGTAGTCCTGTAAAACAGAGAGACCTAGGGATTCAGTTACATAGTTCTTTGAAGTTTTCTTTGCATAAAAATAGGGTGATTAGGAAGGTGTTTAGCACGTTTTCCATTATTACTCAGGACTTTGAGTATAAGAGTTGGGATGTCATGTTCAGGTTGTGCAGATGGTAAAGCCTTTTCTGGAGTGCTGTGTCTATTTGTGGTCTCCGCGTTATAGGAAGGATACAATTAAACTGGAAAGAGTTCAGAAGAGATTTACCAGGATGTTGCTGGAAGTGGAGGGTTTGAGTTATAAGGAGAGACTGTATACGCTGTGATGTTTTTCACTGGAGCACAGGAGTGGTGAGGGCGACCTTACAGAGCTTTATAAAATTGTGACGGGTATAGATAAGGTGAAAAGCATGTATCTTTTTCTGAGGGTGGGAGAATTAAAACTAAGGGGCATATCTTTAAGGTGAGAGGATGAAGTTTTAAAAAGGATACAAGGGGCAACTTTTTTACACAGAGGGTAGTTTGTATGTGGAATGAACTGCCAGGGGACGTGGTGGATGCGGATACAGTTCAATGTTTAAAAGACATTTTGATAAGTGCATGAATAAGAAATTTTCAGAGGGATATGAGCCAAATACAGGCAGGTGGGATTATGGTTGGCATGGACTGGTTGGATAGTGCTGTATGACTCAATGATTCTATAATGAGGGAGGTTGCAATAAATTACAAGATAGCATCAACAAATTTGTATAATAACCTATAATTGGCAAACCAATTACAACACACATTACGTATGAGTTTGCTGCTCACAATGCGGTCTCCTCTAAACTGGGGAGTCAAGATAAGATTGGGGAAAGCTTTGCCGAACACTAATGTTCTGTCCATGAAAATGACCCCAAGCTTCCAGTTGCCTGTCACTCCAACACACACCATCGTGTTCTCTGGCCAACATTTCTGTCTCACTTCTGCTGCGGAAGTGCAGTGCAAATGGAGAAACAACACCTCATCTTCTGCTTGGGGACCTTACAGCCTTCAGGATTCAATATCAAGTTTAATCATTTTAGACCTTGCATACATTCCTCATTTCAGCCAACCTGTTTTCAACTGCTCGTAGACTCCAATATCATGTAATAAGAACCGAAAGAATTGCAGATGCTGCATATCCTGTTCTGAGGAAGAGTCACTGGACCCGAAACATTAACTCTGTTTTTTCCTTCACCGCTGCTGCCAGACCTGCTGAGTTCCAGCAACTTTGTTTTGCTCCAATATTTCATATCCAGTTTCTCCTTCCCTGGCTTACTATCAATAATCCCCTTGTCTGCCTACCTTTCTCTCTCTTTGTCTCTGTCTCTCTCTCTCTTTCTCTCTCTCTCTGTGCCTTGTCTCCATCTATCTGCTCATTCCTTTTCCAACCACCTCTGCCCAACTCCTTGTCATCAGCATAAATAGCTTTTCAGTTCTTATGAAGGGTCACTGGACTTGAAATGTTAACTTTATTTTCACTCCACAAATGCTGCCAGACCTGCTCAGTTTCTCCAGCAATTTATGTTTTTGTTTGTTTCAGATCTCCAGCATCCATGGTTCTCTATTTTGTTTAAGTACAAGGTATTGCATTTTGGTAAGCAAGATGAAAAGATCACATATTCGTTGGAAAATATGAATCCAAATTGGATAAAAGCACAAAGCAATGTGGGAGTTTTTTTTTTCCCCTCTCATAGATGTGGGAATTAATCAGTATTTGTTGCCTGGCCCTAATTGCCCTTGTACTGAGTGGCTCGTTTGACCATTTCAGGGTCCAGCTAAGAATCAAACACATTGCCTGGGATTTGGAGTCTTAACAGTTGTAGGGTCAAAGTAGGTAAGGGTAGAAGATTTTCTTTCCTAACAGACATCAGCGAACGAAATAGATTTTTACAACAATCAGTGATCGTTATCATGGGATTTATTTATTACTTCAATTCAAATTTGAAATCCTGTCCCCAGATTATTAGCCTGGGCCTCTAGGTTACTAGACTAGCACCATTGCCACTGTACCACTGTTTCCAAACTACATCATAGAATCTCTGATAAAAAAGTGTGTGGCTGGATGAACACAGCAGGCCGAGCAGCATCATAGGAGCAGGAAAGCTTGACGTTTCGGGCCTAGACCCTTCATCAGAAATGGGGGAGGGGAAGAGGGTTCTGAAATAAATAGGGAGAGAGGGGGAGGCGGATAGAGGATGGATAGAGGAGAGGATAGGTGGAGAGGAGGCAGACAGGTCGAAGAGGCGGGGATGGAGCCAGTGAAGGTGAGTGTAGGTGGGGGGGTAGGGAGGAGATAGGTCAGTTCAGGGAGGACAGACAGGTCAAGGGGGCGGGATGATGTTAGTAGATAGGAGATGGGGGTGGGGCTTGAGGTGGGAGGACTCCCTACCCCACCTACACTCACCTTTACTGGCTCCATCCCCGCTTCTTTGACATGTCTGCCTCTTCTCCACCTATCCTCTCCTCTATCCATCCTCTATCTGCCTCCCCCCTCTCCCTATTAATTTCAGAACCCTCTTCCCCTCCCCAATTTCTGATAGAGGGTCTAGGCCCGAAACGTCAAGCTTTCCTGCTCCTATGATGCTGCTCGGCCTGCTGTGTTCATCCAGCCCCACACTTTGTTATCTCGGATTCTCCAGCATCTGCGGTACCTTTTATCTCTCATAGAATCTCTCCAGTGTGGAAGCAGGCCATTCAGCCCATCATGTCCACACCAAACCTCTGAAGGGCATCCTACCCAGACCCACCACATAACCATGCTTTTCCCATGGCTAATTTACCTATCCTGCACATCCCTGTGAAATTTATCATGGCTAATCCACCTAGTCTGCACATCTTTGGACTATAGAAAACTGGAGCACCCGGACGAAATCCATGCAGGCAAGGGGAGAACGTACAAATCCCACATACTCACCCAAGATTGGAATTGAACCCGGGTCCCTAGCGCTGTGAGGCAGCACCGTTACCCACTGAGCCACCGTGCTGCCCAATAATACATCAATACATATACATAATGTATAAATTGTGAAAAGTAGCAACACTGGCTATTAAGGCCATTAAAAATACTAACCAACAATTTAGGTTTCTTTATGAGGTCTAGGCTTGGACATTAAAAATGTTTATTAAACATTAAAAGGATATAGGTCAAAACATTGGAGCAAGTATAAAAGGGATGAAATCAGAAGTGCAAAGATACAGTGATATAACTTTTCGGAGATTGCGTCTTTTTTCTCTTCAGAAAAGATCACTGAGGACTGACTGTGTTGATAATAAAACTCCAATGAAAATATGAAAGGTAAACAAAGAGAGTGCTTCTACTTGTGGCAAAGAATAAAACTAAAAACTATCAATATAAGATAGTCACCGAGAAATATTTTTACACAGAGAGTGATTTATGTGTGGAATGAACTTCCAGAGGAAGTGCTGGGTGCAGGTACAGTTACAAAGTTTAAAAGACATTTGGATAAGTACATGGATAGAAAGAGGTTGGAGGGATACGAGCCAAATGCAGGCAAGTGGGACTAGTTTAGTTTGGGAACATGGTTGGGGTGGACTAGTTGGATCAAAGGGTCTGTTTCCATGCTATATGACTCTGTCACTCTATAAATCCAATTGCATTTTCATTACAAACTTCCTTCCCCTGAGAATGTGGAACTCGCTATCACGAGTAGCAGTGGTAAATAGTATTGGTGCATTTAAGGTGAAGCTAAATAAATTCCTAAGGGAGAAGGGAATAGTGGCTTTTGCTGATGAAATCAGGTGCGGAAGGGAAAGAGGATACTCAAGTGGAACATAAACAATGGAACAAAAAGGTCTGTTTCTGTGCTTTCCTGACTTGGTAGTACTTTTGTCACCTTATGACTAGGATCAAAAGATGTAGAAAGTAGGAGCAGGAGCAGGCCATTTGGCCCTTTGAGCCTGCTTTGGCATTCAATATGATCATGGCTTAGCATCCAACTCTGTTCCCAGTCTTTCCCCATACTGTTTGATCCTTCTATCTCTAAGAAACATATATAATTCTTCCTAAAAGTTTACTGTAAAGTGTTGTCAAGAATTACTGGGTTTTCTTGCTGAAATATGGAGACATCTGCCTGAATCCCCACATTCCCATTAATAAAAAATGTTACCATGTTGTAATTCAGTAAGTAGAGGCTGAATACAAGTGGTGTCTTTAATTCCTTAAGATGTACATTTTTTTCATTCGTGGGATGAGAGAGTCGTTGGTTAGTCCAGCATTTATTGCCCATCTCTAATTGCCCAGGGGGCAGCTAAGAGTCAACCACATTGCTGTGGGTCTGGAGTCACATGTAGGCCAGACCTGGTAAGGATGGCAGTCCCCTTCCCGAAAGGACATTAGTGAACCGGGTGGGTTTTTCCCTTGTCAGTCGACAATAGATTTATGGTCGTCATTAGACTCTTAATTCCCAATATTTATTGGATTCAAATTGCACCATCTGCTGTGGCAGGATTCAAACCCAGGCCCCCAGAACATTGGCTGGGTCTCTAGATGTTGAGAAGATCTGTAGCTCGGGTTGTGGATGAGATTGTAGACTTGCTCGCTGAGCTGGTGTGTTTATTCGCAGACATTTCGTTCACTCTGTTAGGTACATAACAACATAAACAACATCCTCACCAGAATAAAATTCACAAAAGAAGAAGAGAACAATAACTGACTCCCCTTCCTAGATGTAATGGTGGAATGTAAGAACAACAGGGAACTCCAGACCAGTGTACACAGAAAGACCACCCATACATAGAACATAGAACATAGAACATAGAACATAGAACATTACAGCGCAGTACAGGCCCTTCGGCCCTCGATATTGCACCGACCTGTGAAACCAATCTGATCGGACCAGATACTTAATTACACCAGCAACCACCTCAACACCCATAAACAGAGCTGCATCAGGACATTATTCAAACGAGCCACAACACACTGGAGCAGCCTGGAATTGTGCAAAGCAGAACAGGAGCACTCATACAGAGTTTTTAAAAGGAATGGATACCCAAAGAGCACTTTTACCTCCGCGACAGAGCACAACAAGAAGACACAACAAGCCCAGACTCACTAGTCACCCTACTGTACATCAGAGACATTTCAGAGATGACCACAAGACTACTCAGACTCCTAGGTATCAGTGTAGCCCACAAACCGACAGCCACCCTACGACAGCTACTGATGAATGTAAAGGATGCCATACCCAAAACCAATAAAACCAACATAATATACAAAATACCATGCAAGGACTGTGAGAAACATTACATAGGCCAAACTGGAAGGAAACTGACAATAAGGATACATGAACACCAACTAGCCACTAAGAGACACAACTAGTTCTCAAAGGTCTCAATACACACGGACAAAGAAGGACACAAATTCAATTGGGACAACACATCCATAATAGCAGAAGCTAAACAGAGACATGCCAGGGAATTCCTGGAGGCCTGGCATTCCAACCGGAACTCCATCAACAAACACATTGAGCTGGACCCAATATTCAAACCACTGAAAAACAGAACAGGAAGTGATGCCAACCACCCCAGCAAACCAAGGCTATAAATACCAAGCAGGACAGAACACCCACGCTTCACCGGAGGTGCAATAATGATGTTACCTAGCAGGGTGACCAAACGTCAGCAATTAAACACATGGGTCTCCAGATTGACAGTCCAGCGATAATACCACTAGGCCATTTCCTCCACTTCAGTGGTATAGTATTTTATCTCTGAGTTTCAGAAGCATGTATGTAGGTGGGAAAGGCAACAGAGAGCAAATTTCAGGCCAGTTTCCAATTGTGAGATAAAGTTGCGCAGTAGGTTGATGGTTATGTAGTTACCCAAACATTACATGTGTTAAAACAATGTTGGCAGAGTGGTAAAGCCAGCATAGTAATCCAGAGAAACCAGACTAATAGTGTGGGGACGTAGGTTCCAGTCCCATTATGGCAGCTAATGAGTTTAAATTCAATTGAATAACAAGGAGTCTGGAATCAGTCATCAGGAGCTATTGTCATAAAGCCCTTCTGATTTACCAACCTCCTTTAGAGAAGGAAATTTGCCATCCTTAGCTGATCTGGCCTACATGTGACTCCAGATCCACTGCAATGTGGTTACCTTCTAACAAGTCACTCAGTTCAAGGGCATTTTGCAAAGACAACAAATCCAGGCACAGCTGGGAACACCCACATAAGAAAGAATCTCGTATTTCTGTTTCTTTAAAAACAAGTCCATGAGTCTGTGGGGGCAATATATTTGATAAATCTGGTGGTTTTATGAGTTGGTATTGGGGACTGTGAATGAGAGACAATGAAATGACCTTGAAATGATGTTGTAAAAAATGCTACTGCTTCACCAATTTTACCCAGGTAGTCCCTAAGACATCAGACAGGAAATTGAGGGTGCATTCTGACTGCATAAGAAGCTTTTAAGAATCTTCTGAACCTTTGTAATTGCTAGGTTCTTGACATAAGTATGTGATTTGCATTAAATTTGGCATGTTGCTTAGATGCTTATTTCAATAGTTTAATGATGTTGAAGGAAGTCTACACCCATTTCTATTGAATCATCTAGTTACAATACCTGTAAAGGCTCATGACTATTCTGAAACTTGATACCAAAATAGCATAGTCACTAACTATAAGAGTTAAAATTTCTGTCATTCAAATACCATTTCCACAGTCTCTTCCATTTCTGTTAACAATTTTCTCAACCACCTGTAATTTTTCTCAATTTCCACCCATACATATTTGGTACCAAGCCAAAAGTAGTGAGAATTGCTTCTATACATTCCATTCTATATCTTAGTATTTGGGGCTGAAGTCAGCCTTCCCACCCAAAAATTCTCTCTCAACTATAGCACTTTGATAGCAATCCAAAGGCCCCTAAGAAACCACCTGTGTCATGCACTCCCTTAAAATCTGGACAAAGTCAGGAGTCACGTCACACTATGTTGCAGTCCAACAGGTTTATTTCAAATCACAAGCTTTCGTAGCGCTGCTCCTTTGTCAGGCGATGAAGGAACAGGGCTCCAAAAGCTTGTGATTTCAAATAAACCTGTTGGACTATAACCCGGCATCATGTGACTTCTGACTTTGTCCACCCCAGTCCAACACCGGCACCTCCACATCATGGCTTAAAATTTGTAGTGAGGTGAATTCTGATAAGACTATTCTGTACAGAGTTGTGGCTGAATCAAATTGGATTCTCACTCATGGGTTGCTAGATCATTAAGCCTCCTCTCTGTCGATTCAAGTGAACACTAGCTCTTTATTTCCTTTATCTCTGCTTCTTTTACTTTCGCTCCCTCGCACATTCGTTTTTATCCACTGTGGGAATTTTTTTGTATTATATCTTTGACTTTCTTTTCATTTCACTGTGGGAAAAGCCAATTCTAACCTTATATCCTTGCTTTTGTCAGCTGCCTTCTACTCAGAGTAATTGTTGTTAGCTTCTGGTAGTTTACAATAGCAGTCTGTTTGGTCTATGAACAATACTTATCCTACTTTAGCCGTCACCAATTATTACTGTTTGGGTTTTCGTCTTCCTTTAATTTGTGCCTCTTTTGAGCTGAAAGCTAAGTCTTGAAGGTCTGTATGTCACAGAAGTAACAAAAAAACCTCTTAATTATGGTATACGCACCAGAGATTACATTGGGTGTTCTTCACATTCCTCTATCTCTTCCAGAGGATAATAAATACTACATTGTACATGTTAAAATATAATGAGTGAGAATTACTTAGAGGTAAGATAATACACAAATGTTGTGACACACCGTGAGAATAAACAGGCACATACCTAATAAATCAGCCCACAATGTTATAAATGTAGTAAAGGGTGCAGGACTTTAATGATACAATATTCATTGACTCCCAAATTCAAAGTTATTCCTAAATCAATGGAATTCAGCTTGACAAACAAACCAATTGAACAGTTAAGACTATGCTTTTCCATGCTAAACACGATTATTTTGAGTTATAAGTCTTTCCCTCATAATCGCTGTCTGTTTTTGGAGCAGAAGTTACCACAAAGTGCCTGTAAAGAAACAAACAACTGGGGATGTTTTATATCTCACCACGATTGTCAGAAGATTACGTGGTCTGCATCTGACCAGGATCAGGAGGTAGGATCAGCTCCTGCCCTCCCCTGTTTACATCTCTGGAAGGCGGGGGAGGGAGTGGGTGAGCCCAAAGCTGAGGTGACCACATTTTTACTGATGATGAACTAGGTAGGATCATTCCTGCTTCTCCTGTCACACATGGGAAGTGAAGAAAACGTCCCAACCCATATCTGTTTGAGCCTTCTCCCTGGTTTGGGATTCTCACTTCATGGATTCAGGTTACTGAGTTGAAATTGTGGTTTATGTGTTGTTGACACTCGATTCCTTTGGCCAGGGACCCTTTCCACCTGTAGCAAGACTCCGTGCTAGGGGCATGTGGAAGGATTTTCAGCATGTACTCTTCAGCTTGTACAGATAAGAGGCTGGGTGTTACCATCAAGGACACCATGGAGGTATCTTAGGGCTGGGAATCACATTAGTGAAGGCAATGTTTCAGTGGTAATTTCAGTGGACAGGTCATCCAGAAACCCTGGGTAATTGGTCTGTGTGTTTGTGTACATTTGTGTTTGTGTGTGTGTGTGTGTGTGTGTGTGTATACATTTGTGTGTATGTGTGTGTGTGTGTTTGTGTACATTTGTGTGTGTGTGTGTTTGTGTACATTTGTGTGTGAGTATGTGTGTGTTTGTGTGTGTGCACGCATGTTTGTGTGCCCATGTGTTTGTGTGTGTCTATGTGCATGTGCGTGTGTGTGTTTGTGTGTGTGCATCTGTATGTGTGTGTATTGTGTGTTTGTGTGTGTGTTTGTGGGTATGTGTTTTTGTGCGTGTACGCGTGTGTGTGTTTTTGTGTGCGCGCGTGTGTGTGTTTGTGTGCATGTGTGTTTGTGTGCGTGTGTAGTTATGTGTGTGTGTTTGTGTGCGTGTGTGTGTCTGTGTTGTGTGTTTGTGTGTGTATGTGTTTGGGGGGCTCTGTGTGTGTGTGCGTGTGTGTTTGAGTGTGTGCGTGTGTGCGCGTGTGTGTGTTTAGGTGTGTGTGTGCGTGTGTGCATGTGTGTGGGTGTGTGTGTGCATGTGTGTGTGTTTGTATGTGTGTGTGTTTGGGGGTGTGTGTGTGTGTTTGGGTGTGCGTGTGTGTGTGTTTGGATGTGTGTGCGCGTGTGTGTGTGTGTTTGGGTGCGCATATCCGTGTGTGTGCGTGTGTGCGTGTGCGTGTGTGTGTGTTTGGGGGGTGTGTGTGTGCGCGCGTGCGTGTGTGTGTGTGCGCATGTGTGTGTGTGTGTTTGTGTGTTTGGGTGCGCATATCCATGTGTGTTTGTATCAGAGATAAAAGGTACTGCAGATGCTGGAGAATCTGAGATAACAAGCATGGGGCTGGATGAACACAGCAGGTCAAGCAGC
>JAHRHZ010000017.1:43121261-43177959 GCA_024137785.1 Ginglymostoma cirratum | reverse complement strand
GCGGGTGTGTGCGGGTGTGTGTGTGTCTGTGTGTGTGTGTGTGTGCACGCGCGTGCGCGTGTGTGTGTTTGGGTGGGCGTGTGCGTGTGTGTGTGTGTGTGTGTGTTTGTGTGCGCATATCTGTGTGTGTTTGTGTGTGTGTGTGTCTGTGTGTTTGGGTGTGTGTGTGTTTGCGTGCGTGTGTGTGTGTGTTTGAGTGTGTGTGTGTTTGTGTGCGTGTGTGTTTGGGTGTGTGTGTATGTGTGTGTGCGCACGCGTGTGTGTGTGTGCGTGTGCGTGCGCGTGTGTGTATGTGTGTGCGCGCGCGCGTGTATGTGTGTGTGTATGTGTGTGTGTGTATTTGTCTGTGTGTGTGTCTATGTGTTTGTGCATGGGCAAGTGGCGTAATTTCAATTGTGACTGAGGGGTGACCTTATAAAGGTCTATAAAAATCATGAGCGGCATAGATCAGGTGGGTAGCCAACAGCTTTCCCTCATGGTAGGGGAGTCTAAAACTAGAAAGCACAGGTTTAAGGTGAGAGGGGAGAGATACAAAAGGGTCCAGAGGGGCAAAACTTTCACACAGAGGATGGTGAGTGTCTGGGGAGTGGCCAGTGGTAGTGGTGGAGGTGAGTACAATCTGTCATTTAAGAAACAGTTGGACAGGTACATGCATGAGATGAGTGTGGAAAGATACGGACCAAACAGAGGAAAATGGGGCTAGATTACTCGTGAAAACAGGGTGGCAAGGACAAGTCGGGCAGAAAGGCCTGTTTCCATGCTGTAATCACCTATGACTCAATGGCTTTATGTAGTTATTGATAATTGTCATTTAAAAAAACCCATCAGGTTCAATAATGCTCTTCAGGGAAGGATATCTACCATCCTGACCTGGTTTGGCCTATATGTGGTTCCAGGCACGCAACAATGCGGTTGACCCTTAACAGCTCAATGCACAATATGGCTGGCCTAGCCAGTGATACCTTGATCCCATGAACAAATTTAAAAAACCCTACAGATTCTGTCCTCAACACCTGTAAGTCTGATCAAGGTCGCCAAACTCCGTGATATGCCCCCGCAGAGCCCGCATCCTGTGGAGAAGCTGCTGGCTGGGCCCACACTGTTGCCAGCAACACGGAGAGGCTAGTCACTATCCTCAGTGCCATGGTACACCTGGAAGGTTCTCTGGGAAGGTTGTGGTGGTGACTGAGCTATTGACAAGTGCAGGTTTGGAACCAACGATAGAGCGCTGAAACCCTGAAACCCATGGGAAATTCCAATCTAAGGATCCCAAGCTCAAAAAGCCATTGCCCACCGCACAAAGAAAGATCGAAAATGGGTGCAGGAGTGGGCCATTTGGCCCATTGAGTCTGTTCCACCAATCAACATGACCATGTCTGATCCCTTATCTCAACACCATGCTCCCGCTCCCTCTGCACAGCCTTGAGCCTTCAGATACCTATTTCTTTCTTAAATGTGTTCAGTGACATTTTGCCCCCCCACTGCTTTCTGTGGCAGAGCATTGCATAGGATGCTCACTCTCTGCGTGAAGAAATTTCTTCTCGTCTCAGTACCCTGCATGGTGAGATGGTCCTCGGTCTGGACAACCCCCACACCCATCCAGTGGAAACATGGTCGCTGCACCCAGCCTGTTCAGCCCTTTCAGAACTTTATATTTCCGCCCAATCCCCCCTCATGCTGCTAAATTCTGATGAATACAGGCTTAGTTGGTCCGATCTCTCCTCATATAGCAATCCCAGGAATCAGTCCTGTGAACTTTTTCCCCTGCACTCACTCTGTCCTTTCGTAGGTAAGATGGCAGTGTAGTAGGGCTTCTGAGCTTTGGGTTCATCTGCCCATCTCTTTCATAGAATCCCTACAGTGTGGGAGCAGGCCACTCAGCCCATTGAGTCCACACCAATCCTCTGAAGAGCTTCCCTCCTTGACCAACCCCCTATCCTATCACTGTAACCCTGTATTTCCCCTGGCCAAACTACCTAGCCTGCAGATCTTTGGACTGTGGGAGGAAACCGGAACACCTGGAGGAAATCCACACAGACATGGAGAGAATGTGCAAACTTCACACAGACAATTGCCCGAGGGTGGAATTGAACCCGGGTCCCTGGCGCCGTGAGGCGGCAGTGCTAACCACTGAGCCACCGTGCCGTCCCTTTTTGTTTCATTTCCTTTTTTCTCTCTCTTTTTTTCTCTTTTGCTTTATTTTCCTCTCGTGAAGATATCAGCCGGGGCAACAGCATCAGTGTCTGCCCAGCGTGGACACGTGCCGGTAGCATCGGAGGTGGGTTTGGGCCTAGCACGTGACCCCCGGTGGCATCGGCGGTGGCATCGGCAGTGGTCTGCATTGGCAAGACGGGCCCAAAGTGGACTCATGATGGTGGTGGTGGAGTGGAGTTTGGGCCGGTGCGGTAGCCAGCAACATCAGTGGCGTCTGCGTTGGGCAAGGTCCAGCAAGGACTCAGTGGCGAGGTCATCGGTGGAGGCAAGATGGCGCTGAAGGAACACAATTTTCGATCAAGCTGCGGTGGCACGTTAAAGGGGACCCGTGCCTAGCCATCAGACCTATGACCTGTGGTGGAGCACTTAACATGAAGGACTTTCAAGTTGACCACTTTTCCTATTTTATTTTTCTGCTTTTATAGTCAACGCTTTGGTTTATTTTTCTGTGTTTTAAGATGGTGCTGACACTATACACCACTTTTCACTGTATTTTGTAACAAAGTATACATGACAACAAATAAATCAAATCGAATCAAAACTGCACTGAATACTCTAGCTGTGGTCTCACCAAGGCCCTGTAGCTGCAGTAAGACTACCTTGCTCCCACACTCAAACCCTCTTGCAATGTAGGCCACCAGAGCATTTCCTATAAATACTTGCTGTAGCTGTGTGTTTGCTTTCAAGAACATCTGGGTCCCTTCGTACTATTCCCAATCCATCACCGTTTAAACAAAGATAGTAGGAACTGCAGATGCTGGAGAACCTGAGATAACAAGGTGTAGAACTAGATGAACACAGCAGGCCAAGCAGCATCAGAGGAGCAGGAAAGCTAGTGTCCAATAAAGCTAAGTAGAATTATGAGTTCAGATTGTGGGTCCTACGAAGAATAAAAAACAGGAGAGGTCCTTTGCAGGTCTGGGAGAGGGAGGCTCTGAGCTGGGGTAGGCTTGATTGTAGTGCCAGGAGATGCCAGCGCATTGCTGCAAGTGTGTGTTTCAGAAGTCGCAGGGAGAAACATTTTTGAAGGATCTCAACATTCTGAATGTAGACATTGTTGCGGTTGGGGCCAAGTGTCCAATAAAGCTGAGTAGAATTGTGAGTTCAGATTGTGGATCCAACAAGTAGAATTGTGAGTTCAGATTGCTCCTCTGATGCTGCTTGGCCTGCTGTGTTCATCCAGCTCTACTCCTTGTTATCACCGTTTAAACAAAGGTCTGCCATTCTGTCTTTCCTGCTGGAGTGGACAAATTCACATTTATCGGTGTCGTGCAGCATGTGCCATGTATTTGCCACTCACCAAACCTGCCCCGAAGTCTCTTTATGCCCTACACATCACTCCCACTTGGGCACCCAGTTTTGGGCTGGATTTTCTGGCCCTCCCTACATCCCCAAACTCTGAATGTGTTTTTGGCAGGGTCAAGAGTATGCAAATTACGTCTGGTGATTAGCCCACCGCTTTCTCTCCCAGATCAATCCTTTTTCTTAAAAACTCACACATGAGGTGTAGGCATCACTGGCGAGGTCAGCATTTATTGCCCATCCCTAGTTAGATAAATGGGATCTCTACAGTTTAGAAAGAGGCCATTTGGCCCATTGAGTCGGCACCAACCCTCTGAAGAGCATCTCTACCCAGACACAAATCCCCCGCCCCCACCACATCCCTGTAACCCTGAATTTCCCATGGCTAATCCACCGAACATACACATCTATGGACTGTGGAATGAAACCAGGACACCTGGAAGAAACCCATGTGAACATGAGAGAATGAGCAAACTCTACACAGACAGTCACCCAAGGCTGGGATTGAACCCAGGTCCCTGGCACTGTGAGGTAGCAGTGCTAACCATTAAACCATCATCTCACCCATAATAGGGTCCCTTGAGAAGGTGGTGGTGAGCTGTCTTCTTGAATGACTGAGGTAGGGAAGACTCACAGGCCATTAAGAGGGAGTTCTAGGATTTTGAACCCTTATTAACAAAAGATGTGGATAAGGTGTCCTCTATTTCACTCGGCCTTTGGCCTACTGAGGCCCTATCATGATAACAGAGCAAACCACTAACTTCATGTCATGACCCTGGATGATATCACCAGGTTATGTTGTGACCTGGTTAGGCCATAACCTTTAATGACCATTTATTTTTAATGTAGAGAAAAGTGTGTTTCAGTGGACTTACTAAGAAAATAAAGCCACAAGATTCCACAATTTTGAACAACACCAATAGACGTCACTATTCAGAGTTGGAACAATCATATAATCTAAAGTACGTGTATAAGTTATTTCTAACTTTCAGGCTTAACATGTGGGCACGTTTGGTAAATATAACTGTGATTGATCACCTCAGATCATATATCAACTAAAATCAAGACAAATCCCACGGATTTCCTAGCAACGTTCTCCCACCCAACAATCTCCACCGTATATTCACAATGTGATCATTAAACCTCATTAAACTTCGCAAGTCTTGATATTTATTGATCTGTCCTTGAAATTCCTTCTCAAAAGCTTTTCCATTGTGAACTGCCTCATGCAACTGCTTCTGTTCTGGTCGATCATTTCCCATGATTCCAGAAACTCAACTTAATGCTTATTCACAGGGGAGGTGATGGCCTAGTGGTATCATCACAGGGCTGTTAATCCAGAAACCTGGATAGTGTTCTGGGAATCTGGATTCAAATCCCACCACGGCAGAATTTGCAAAAAAAAAACAGATTTGGAATTACAAGCCTAATAATGACCATGAGTCAATTGTTGGGGAAGAACCCATCTGGTTCTCTAATGTCCTTTAGGGAAGGAAACTGCCATCCTTATCTGCTCTGGCCTCCATGTGACTCCAGGCCCACAGCAATGTGGTTGACTTTGAACTGCCCTCTGGGCAATAAATACCATCTGGCCAGCAACACCCTCATCCAATGAATTAATAAAAACACAACTCCAGCTTTTCACTGACAGCAATTTTCACCAAACTAGATCTTTCCTATAAAAGCAAAATATTGCAGGTGCTGGAAATCTGAGATACATTTAAAAAGAAAGTTGCTGGAGAAACACAGCAGTTCTGTGAAGAGAGAAGTAGAATTAACATGTTGCATCCAGGATGACTCTTCTTCAGAACTGAAAGTATTTGGAAAGTGTTTTCTATTCTGTTGATAGAGGGGCTGAAGAGTGGGTGGAATAAATTGTGAGGGTGCCCAGAGCAACAGACAAGGGGTGACGGAGAGATATAGGTGTGAAAATGATGTAAATGAAGGTGTGAAAAGGAGAAAAGACCATTTTCTGACACCCTTCACTTCTAAAGCAAAGTCATATTAGACTCGAAACATTAACCGAGATCTAGATGTTATTCCCTGTCTCCACTATTGCACAGCTCCACCACACAAAATTAAAAAAAATAGAACTACAGATGCCGAAAATTAGAAACAAAAGCAGAAATTGATGGAAAAGCTCAGCGGGTCTGGCAGCAACTGTGGAGAAAATTCAGAGTTAACTTTTCAGATCCAGTGACCCTTCCTCGGAACTGAGTTCCTCCGAATTTCCTCAGGACGGAGTTCCTCCGAATTTCATTGGAACTGAGTTTCTCAGAACTTCCTCAGTTCTGAGGATGGGTCACTGGTCCTGAAATGTTAACTCTGATTTGTCTCCACAGATGCTGCCAGATTTAGTGTTTTTGCATTACGCATACACTGCTTGTGGTTTTTCGACCCCACTCTCACAGCTTCACATTGATGCTCACCCTAACCCTAATGTTATCACAACTTTTTCTGGGTCCAACACAGAGCCAGCGACTGTCCCACTTTCCCAGCTTCCCAGGACTTCTTCTGACTCCTGGTTCCAACCCTTAGCTGCCTATTAATTCCTAGAACTTCTTAAACAAACGCTGAGATTGCTGGAGAAACTCAGCAGGTCCAGCAGCATAAGTGGAGAGAGAAACAAAATTAACGGTTTGTGTCCAGTGACCCTTCCTCAGAACTGGAAACTGAAAAAGACTCAGACCAGACTTGAAATTTTAACTGCTTCTCTCTCCACAGATGCTGCCAAACCTGCTGGGTCTCTCCAGCAGACTTCCAGCATCTACAATTCTTTGTTTAATTTATAATACCTTCAGTCCTTGTCTGTCTCTCGAGTCCTGTTGAGTGACCTCAGACCTACAGTAATATGACTGATTCATAACTGTCTTCTGAAATGGCCAAGCAAGCAATTTATTTCAAAGACAATTAGGGATGGGGAACAAATCATGTCCACATCCCACGCAAGGATGAAAAAAAGGTGCTATGTGAAAGACTGGGATGTCTGTCTCACTCAAGGAAGCCAGAAGAGACAGATTAATCCCTATTTCCCAGTCGTCAGGCTGCTCCTCACACCACCTATGGCACATTGGAAAAGAATTCCTGTACAGAGATCCAAAGGCAACACTCAGATTCACTCTCAGTCAGGAAAAAAACAACCTGTTGTGGGAAGCGATGAAAGAAGAAATGGAGAAAAGCAGTTTTAAAATTGGATAATTAAGGGATAGAAAGTGGCAAATTTGTTTTGGACGAAGATTATTTGTTCCCATTATCTGTTTACTGTTGTTACTGTTGCACCAGCTGGTTGCGTGCTCATTAATGAAACGACCCAATGATTAAACGATCATTATGTTTCTTGTGAGATGTGTTTTGTTCTGCATTAGCCAATGACCTGCAGTAACTCAGCTCGCCCAGAACAGGTCCAGCTGCAAAAAGGTGACAATAATAACTCCTATGAAGCAAGCGGACTGATTTATAAAGGGGCTGTAGACAAACTGTAACTGAACCAAACCTTTCTTTATCAAGCCATTCATCTGAGTGGTCTTGTGGCAAAGTTGTAGTGTCCTTACCTCTGGTCTAGGGGTCCCATCCAGGGTGTGTGATAACATTTCTGAACAAATTGCTTACAAAATATCTACAAGGCAAGCAGACTGATTTAAAAGGAGTTGCAGACTGAAGCAAATATTTCTTTATCAATCTGAGCAGTCTTGTCATGCAGAGATAGTATCCCTACCTCTGGGCTGGTCAGTCTGGGTTTAATAGTCCTGTAGTTGTTTAAACGGGTTGATTAAAACATATCTAAACTCTTTAACCTGACAAGTCTCTGTGCTCTTCTAATCCTAATGCCTTGATCGTCCTTGATTTTAAACACTCCTGTTCTGGTGGCCTGAGCTCTGGAATTCTCTCCTTCAATTCCTCTGTCTCTCCACTATCCTTTCCTTCTGAAACGGCCCCTTAAGGCTTAATTGTCTAACCACGCTTCTAGTCAATGAGGCAGAAGTTGAGTCAGTGTGTATCTGGGAATTTGGTTCAAGGTGGGAATTTGGTGGGGGTGGCGGGAGCAAGAGGAGTTTTAAGTCGGGTTTACTGCAAGAAGTGAAATCTCCAGAGAGAGAAGTGAGCAAGAGAGCACACAAAGTGCAGTTCGAGACTCTGACCTGCAGCTGAGTGACATCATGAACCACAACATGAACAACTGCAGGGACAGCAACTGCTTGCTGAATGGGACTGGTGAACATGTGTGGTCTTTAAAGTATAAGTAAGGCCTTCTATTTGTGTTTCAGTCTCCGGTCTTTCTTTTAACCTCACTTTTCTTAAAAATAACTTTTAAGGGTAAGTTTGATACTGACACAATGAAGTGTACAAAGCAAAAATTATAGAATAATTAAGAAATTAAATTAAATCTAACAGTGATGGCAGGATGCCTGATGTGTTGCTGCTGCAACATGTGGGAGCTCATGGGTGCCTAGGAGTTTACAGCAAATGCATCTGGAATTTTACATGTGGTAAAAGAACATAAGAACGTAGGAAATAGGAGCAGGAGCAGGCCATCTGGCCTGTCGAGGCTGCTCTGCTATTCAATGAGACCATGGCTGATCTTTCTCGTGGACTCAGCTCCGCTTACCCACCCATTCACCATAGCCCTTAATTCCTTTACTGTTCAAAAATCTATCTAACTTTTGCCTTAAAACTATTCAATGAGGTAGCCTCAACTGCTTCACTGGGGAGGGAATTCCACAGATTCACAACACTTTGGTTGAAGAAGTTCCTCCTGAACTCAGTCCCAAATCCGTTCCCCCTTGTTTTGAGGCTATGTCCCCAGTTCTAGTTCCACCTGCCTGTGGAAACCACCTCCCTTCATTAGAGATTGGAGGCTGAGGTAGTAGGAACTGCAGATGCAGGAGAATCTGAGATAACAAGGTGTAGAGCTGGATGAACACAGCAGGCCAAGCAGCGTCAGAGGAGCAGGAAAGCTGATGTTTCAGGCCTAGACTCTTCTTCAGAAATGGGGGAGGGGAAGGGGGGGTTCTGAAATAAATAGGGAGAGAGGGGGAGGTGGATAGAAGACGGATAGAGGAGAAGATAGGTGGAGAGGAGACAGGTCAAAGAGGCGGGGATGCTGTGACTGCAGGTGAGGCAGCTATTAGGAGCTGGAGGGTAGAAGTCAAGAAACCTCAGCTCCTGAAATTGCCCTACAGTTACAGTTAAGGTTCTTGAAAGCTGTGTTGACAAGGGCAAGGATTACATGGAGAATAAAACAAATGACTATGGAATGGGGAGCTATTCAAGTCATGGGAGGGAATAGCAATGTAACAATGTAGTGTAGGGGACTCTATCATTAGGGAGATAGATGCTGTTCTCTTTAGCCATGAGTGTGAGTCCTAAACGCTTTGTTTCCTGCCCGATGTTAAGGAGTTAACTGCACAGCTCAAAGCTTGGTGTATGAGCTACGGGTTTCCTTTCATAGGGCACCACACCAGGACTGGGATAGAAGGAAGCTGTTCCTCTGGGGTTGGGTTTCAATTGAACAGCGTTGGGATCTGCACCCTGGCAAGTTGAATAACTGGCATGAAGAGAGGCATGGAGGATTTGGGAGAGGGCAAATGTAGGTTTATATCACAAAAGGAGATGGCAGAATTACAGAGATAAAAGGTACTGCAGATGCTGGAGAATCCGAGGTAACAAGCATGGGGCTGGATGAACACAGCAGGTCAAGCTGATGTCGAGCATCATAGGAGCAGGAAATCTTGATGTTTCGGGCCTAAACCCTTCATCAGAAATGGGGGAGGGGAAGAGGGTTCTGAAATAAATAGAGAGAGAGGGGGAGGCGGATAGAGGATGGATAGAGGAGAGGATAGGTGGAGAGGAGGCAGACAAGTCGAAGAGGCGGGGATGGAGCCAGTAAAGGTGAGTGTCGGTAGCGGGGTAGGGAAGAGATAGGTCAGTCCAGGGAGGACGGACAGGTCAAGGGGGCGGGATGATGTTTGTAGATAGGAGATGGGAGTGGGGCTTGAGGTGGGAGGAGGGGATAGGTGAGAGGAAAAACAGGTTAGGGAGGTGGAGATGAGCTGGGCTGGTTTTGGGATGTGGTTGTGGGAGGGGAGATTTTGAAGCTTGTGAAATCCACATTGACGCCATTGGGCTGCAACCATTCCAACTCCCCCTCCCATTCCTCAGATGACATGTCCATCCTGGGCCTCCTGCAATGCCACAGCGATGCCACCAGAAGGCTGCAGGAACAGCAAATCATATTCAGCCTGGGAACCCTGCAGCCCAATGGCATCAATGTGGACCTCACAAGATTCAAAATCTCCCCTCCCACAACCACATCCCAAAACCAGCCCAGCTCATCTCCACCTCCCTAATCTGTTTTTCCTCTCACCTATCCCCTCCTCCCACCTCAAGCCACACACCCCCATCTCCTATCTACTAACATCATCCCGCCCCCTTGACCTGTCCGTCCTCCCTGGACTGACCTATCTCCTCCCTACCCCCCTACCTACACTCACCTTTACTGGCTCCATCCCCGCCTCTTCGACTTGTCTGCCTCCTCTCCACCTATCCTCTCCTCTATCCATCCTCTATCCGCCTCCCCCTCTCTCCCTATTTATTTCAGAACCCTCTTCCCCTCCCCCATTTCTGATGAAGGGTTTAGGCCCGAAACGTCAAGTTTTCCTGCTCCTATGATGCTGCTTGACCTGCTGTGATCATCCAGCCCCATGCTTGTTATCTCTGGCAGCATTACAGGGAAGCCAGTTGCATCACAATATCCAGAGTGGGTCAAGAAGAGACAGACATAGAATCCATATGGGTGGAGTTAAGAGAATAAAACTGGGTAGTAGGTCTATAAGGACCTAACAGTAGCTTTATTTTAAGGCAGAGAAGAAATCAGGAGAAAGTTAGGTGATGTAGAAAAGGCAGCGCTTTAATATTGGGTAACATTAATCTTTATGTAGATTGGGGAATACAAATTGGCAAACGTAGCTGAGTAAAAATCGCACATTGTCCAGTTTACAGTAAGCAAATTCATTGTCCAACCATTGGTTAAGAAATGAAGTTACTAACAAAGAAACATTCAGGGTTGAATCTTACATTCTTTGGCTACGTCCAAGAGATTTTTGGAGATTTTTATGTCACGATGCTGTTTTCTTGTCCCTCCTTAATAAAATCACCACATTAATGACCTACCCTACCTCTCACATCTGATTTTTGCCCAATATTACCACTCGCCATTTCCACAGCAGCTCACAACTCAGCAGATACCCACCAAAAGGCCCACATTCCTCGCTCGTGAGCCATCTTTAAAAGCCTACCTGCACCAAGGTGAGCTCTGGCATTCTGAAGCTGCCCTGTTCATTGGCTTCTCATGGTGGGGAAGGAGAAAATGACACCGTAATTCTCTGACAGGGCATGACAGACAGGGTGGTACAAAGTGGATATGTCCTCTTCCTGGTGGACTGGTAGAGGAAGCCGTGCCACCAGACCCTGGTGTGAGGCGGCCACCGGTCTGGGACCTCTTGTCGAGTTTTCCCGATACCTAGCATGTTCGGTAAGATGGGAGTCTGAATATCTACGAAGACAGCTATGGACCCAATCAGGCACTCGACAAGCATCAATTAACGTCGAATGGTATCTTGCCACACCGCTTCGGAAAAGCAGATAAGATGGAGCGAGATGCTCCTGTCATTGCTATGGGCATTGTCATACTCGTTGCCCAATTGTGCCACACATCTCTCCGTAGCCTATGTCGCTCTAACCCCACTTGAATCCGGCCACAGTCTCTCTCTTGGTAGTACTGTTGCTGTTCACATTTTGTTGAAACACACAGGCATTGAAAGCAGAGCAAGCTTTTTCAAGAATAGCGAAGGGAAGTGATTTGTGCAACTCCATGTTGAGATGAGGTTGGAGGTGACACTTAATTTACAAACTGCACAGTGAATGGTTTCCTGTTAAAAACCATCTACAACTCAATTACATGACTCCAACATGGTAATCTCTACTTATCTGACTAAGACCCTTGCTTTACAATGCTTTAGCACCAGAGCATTAATTTTCTTGCAGCAACCAACTTAAACCACTCAAGTGTAGAAAACAAAGAACACCTTTGTCTAGCCTGGTGACAAAGTCAAAAATCACGTGACACCAGGTTGTAGTCTATAACCTGGAGTGATGTGTAATTTCTGACTTTGTCCATCCCAGTCCAACACCGGCACCTCCACATCATAGTGTGGTGACAGTATTCAAGATCAAACTGAACAGACCTCTGCAAACAGCTGAATTACAACCAACATTATAGTCACTGGAGCTTAAAAGAATGAGGGAGAAGTCTCTTGGATACCTATAAAATTCTAACAGGAGTAATCAGAGTAAACACAGGAAGGATGTTCATGATGGCTGGGGAGTCCAGAACCAGGGGGTCACGGTTGAAGGATCCTGGGTAGGCCATTTAGGACTGGGATGAGGAAAAATATCTTCATCCAGAGAGTGGTGAGCCTGTGGAATTCTCTGCCACAGAAAGTGGTTGAGACCCAAAACATTGAATGTTTTCAAGAAGGAGTCAGATATAGTTCCTAGGGCAAAAGGGAGCAAAAGGTGTAGGATGGAGCTAGGAACAGGGGACTGAGTTGGATGATCAGATTGAATGGTGGAACAGTATCAAAGGGTTGAATGGCCGAATCCTGCTTCCATTTCCCATGTTTCTATTCACGTTAAGTTGGATGCATATGATTTCTGAAGACCTGATTTTAACCTGGACTGAAATCACAGTTGCAAGTGGCCAAGGCCATGAAACATCTACCTCCATGCTCCCAGACAGAGACCTTTCCGTGAGAAAGGCCCAGATAATTTTATATTTGCAGGCCTCGTTTTGTTGTCCCCCTCACTGAAACCCTCTGAAAGTTGACAGGGATGGTGTTAGGGGTCAGGGAGAATGGCAGGAAGAATCAAAGTGGGAATCAAAACCCTGCTTCTGTCTATCCATAGATGACATCAGATTTGGTGAGCTTTTCCAGCACTTCCTGTCTTTATTCTGACAGGAAATACCACCAGCCACTGCTGTGAACTAAACAGAATGATTTCCAGCAAGGTGAGTGAGAGGAGAGAGTGATCACAGCTCAGTGCGGTGGGGTTGGGGGGGGGGGCATGGTTATTGATGATGAGAGCGTTATTGGGGAGGAGGGTTGGGCTTGGTACCCGGCATAAAAGAGACCCAAGCTTACCTCAATGAAAACAACAAAAAACTGTAGATGCTGGAAACCTGAACAAAAAAGGACGCTCGAAATAACTCCACAGAGGCTGGTATCCTGTCACCAAGCCACCGTTTACTTACACATGCGTAGTACTTGATACTGGTTTGGCTTCCTCACAGTCAGCACTCAGAGTGAACAGAACCTCTGACACTTCTTTTCATATCTGTCAGCCAAGGCTCCCTGAGTGGACCAGGTTTACAGCCCCAATCAGGGAACTCCTATTCTATGAGGTCCACCAGGCTGACCTCATCACAGTCCCTGCATGCTGGGAGAGGTCATCTCATCCCAAAGTATTTCTCCCTCCACAGATACTACCTGGCTTGTTGAGTATTTCCAGCATTTCTTGGTTTTGGCCAAGCCCTTCCTTTATTTTGGGATCAGGAATAGCGCTATACTCTAAGCACGAGGGAAAAAAGGGAACGTAATTCCAAAATTAATTAAACCCTGCCTGGCCCTCTCTCATTCACTGCCAGACTTTACCCACATTGGCTTCATCCAGCTGTAATCAAATCGTGGTTAAAATCAAATGTACATATCAAATTACATAATTAGATCACAATGTTGCCTTTATTATTAGGCTTGCACTTGCCTGGCGGATAGCTGTCCAGAAACCAAGTTAAGTCAGCTATTAACATAGTGGCAATGGGGAAGGAACTGTGTGGGTTGGGTTGCAAGAATTTATCAAAGACAGTTTTAACATTCCTTCAGTCATTCCGAGCAAGAACAACTGTCTCTCGCACTGAGAGATAGTAAGAACTGCAGATGCTGGAGTCAGAGATAACACAGCGTGGAGCTGGAGGAACACAGCAGGCCAGTCAACATCAGATTCCTGCTCCTCTGATGCTGCCTGGCCTGCTGTGTTCCTCCAGTTCCACACTGTGTTATCTCTCACACTGTCTGTGCTGTAACCAATGGATTACCAACCACTGGATTAGAAGGCCTGCTCATAGGACTGATATTTCCAGCTGCATGGCGGTGGGCTTAGAGGGGAGTGACAGTGGGAGCAGCTTGGAAATTAGTTGGGAGCTGTGCTGCATGTTCCTTCATTCATTCAAGGGATGAGGGCGTCACTGGCTAGGCAGCATTTATTGCCCATCCCTAATTGGCTAGAGGGCACGTCAGAGTCAATCACACTGCTGTGGGTCTGGAGTCACATGTAGGCCAGACCAGGTAAGGATGGCAGTTTCCTTCCCTAAAGGACATTAGTGAACCAGATGGGTTTTTCCGACAATCAGCAACGGCTTCATGGTCATCACTAGATTCTTAATTCCAGATAATTTATTGAATTCAAATTCCATCATCTGCTGTGGCAGGATTCGAACCCAGGTCCCTGGAACATTACCTGGGCCTCTGGATTAACAGTACAGCAATAATACCATTACACCATCACCTCTCCCTAATTGTTGAATTGTTTTACATCTCCAATCTAAGCAGAGATGATAATAATGTTTATTTATGCAACTAGTTTGGCTCACAGTGCTTTAAATTGTCTGCTCCATGCTTCAGCTCCAGCCTTTTTCTACATGATTGCTCACTTTTCTCTGAGGCAACACCCAGGCACAAACAAACAAACGCAGTGAGCATCAATTGTGCATAGACTTGCCTTATCACACACGGAACAATTGAATGCCACATGTAGGTGACTTCCCAATGTACTCCCCATTGCCAGAGTAGTTTCCCTGAGAAAGGCAGGAGTGGCTGGAGTCAGGTGGCCCACTTGTGCAATTCCTTAGCATTTTGCCAACATCTGAGCAACGGCCTGCCTCGGATCCCCACCCTGCCTGACAACACGTGGAGGACAACAGTTTATTGGAGGTGATCTCCCTTCAGATGTTTCAAGGGGCATTGAAGTTGGAAGCTGCGTCCCTCAATGTTAGGACCCCAGGCAGGAAAGGTCACTCCTGCAAGTCCCAATAATCCAAGCACGAGCAGGAAGCAGGGATTTTACCTGCAATCTGAGGGGTCTGCAACCACCCCCCTCTGAAATAATTATCCACCTTCACACTTTCTAAGGACATTTCCACTTTGAGGTGCCCTCTTGCCCCAGAGTATCCATTTGCCCACTGTACTTCTAGAGTTTCTAATCCACTGATTGGGCACCATGAGATCGCTATCCTAGAGATCAGAGTTGGTCAAATTGGCCTCTGCCTTCAGGAAGATTTGCTGAACCAGTCTGACTCCTTGTATGTGTGGTCTTGGGACCCTCATTTGTTCTCAACATCCTGGCTGCAATGCCCACTGAGAACTCCTGCCGGTCATGTTATAGCCATTATTTTTGGTGATACTATTTATTATTGTTGCCCCTACCTTCTTTCTGGGTACTCCCAGTAGTATATGGCAAGTCCCAGCGGAGAGATAGGGAAAGCAGGCCGACCTGACCCCAGGTCTCAGTCAAAGACAAATTTGGAGCTACGAGTCAGCAGGTATACAACATGCCCTCAGGATAACTGTCCGTCCCAATTGGCCTCTGTCCCTGTGGAGGAGGCCCCAGGTTTCACCTGGCACTCTGTCCCACAGCTGGGGCCTCGAGTTGGCAAATACAAACATAGAGTAGTAGCTGACCACTGTGGCACTGCGGGCTGATTCCCCAGGGTACTGCAACATCTCCACCTTCCTGCTGCTTAAAGAGCACTCAAAAACAGCCTCACAGCTGCAAAACTTCCCAATTTCATTGGGACAGTCAGTTTTTTGAAGTACAATGCAGGGAGAGTGGCAGTTGATTTCTGCGCTGGGTTCTCCCACTAACATCAGGGTGACCATGACCAGGTTTCCCAGTGGTGGTCCAGGGATATCTAGCAGCTAGGATACAGAGAGAATTGTCCCGATGCAGGCACAGATTTGTTTACATTGCGGGCTGGAGTGATTGTAATGAGGTCAACCAAGTGGGCCTCACAGAATATGAGTTCCCTGATTGGGGCTGTTAACCTGGTCAGGGAGTCCTGGCTGACAGACATAAACAGGAGTGTCAGCGGCTCTGCTCACTCTAAGAGCCAGCTCGGGGCTAGCTGGGTCGGTGTTATGTACCAACACGTGTAGATAAAACGTGACTTGGTGACAGGATACCGGTCTTTATTTCAAATGCAACTTAGGAGATGAGAAAAAGATCATATGAGCAGCACAGATGAAGATTTTCTGGAATTCCCTGGCATGTTGGGTGGAATTGTGAGCAGCATGTTTGAGCTTATTAGTTTAGCTAATGGTATATATTTGCCAGCAATATGCATTTTTCTTATTGTAATGATTGACACGTTTATCGCAATTGTCATAAATCCACCTGACACAGGGTCACAGACCTGGTTTATTTCTGTTTGTCCACAGTTACTATCGCAGATTTTTACTATCAGTAAAGTCAACAGTAATTAAAAAGCAAATTTACTCGTTTCCATCCTATAGTCCACTGCCAATGTATTTAAATATTACCTCCGGTGTAAAACAGGCTTGACTGTAGCATTAACTGCACATTCTGCCCAAGATGTTTTTATGTTACATATGAATCCTATTTCACGCAGCTTCATTTAACTCAACTAACATATCTTTCTGTGCCTGTTTTTTTGCATGTGCTTGACTAACGTCCCTTAATTGCCCTCTTCACTTCAACAAGTCCTTGTGATTCTGAGTTCTTAACACTCTCTGGGAAAAGACATTTCTCTTGCATTTCCTATTGGTTTTTAACAGGGAGAATCTTACATTTATAACCTCTGCTTCCAGTCATCACAGACACAAGTGGAAGCTTGAGGCCAGGTATTCAAATGGACACAGAGTCCAGACCTGGTACGGGGTACCCGAAGGTGTCTCAAGATCCCTGAACTTCCAGGACTGTTTGGAATTTCCAAAGGAATGTGCACAGAGAGCAGGAAACCCATTGCCCGCTAATCAATGACCTTTAAATTCCTCAATTATCTTGTTAAGGGGCCTGTGCAATTAGCAATCCCAATTTTCAATATATATATTAGCAAATTGGAACAGTTAGCTGGGTGCACCCCAGGGCTAAAGGAAAAGTTCATCAAAGTTCTGACTTCTTGGCTAACCTCACATGGAAAATGCACCATATATTGGTTTGGCACAGGGGGTCATCTGAGCAATCATTTATCCTCCTGGTTCTCTGCTCTCTTTGTGAAGGTAATAGCAGGCTTTTCCATGGTTGTTGCCTACCTTTGATACTGGCACTGGACAAGCAGCTCCCAATTCCTGGAGATTATTGACATCACTAACTGGGTGGGAAAGTTCATGTCCTGCCCAATTAGGGTGGTTACATTTCAAAATGACTCAGCAAAGGCTGAAAGGTAGGTTTGGGTGACCTGTCGGTAGGAAGTGCATTCCCAACCTTGCTTTGAAACCCTGACTCACCTTCTCTGTGTCTAACTCTTTAAACCTTTTCCTAAGTGGGTAATGATCATTACTAGGTCCCTCTTCTGACAAATAAAGGGCCTCAAGCTGTTCGCCTTCTCCTGATAAGAATGACCCCTTAGTTCTGGGCATCATCCTAATAAATCTTATGTGCACTTTCCCTTGTGTCCCTATATCCTTCTTATGACACAAGGACAAAACAGTTATGAGAATGTGATCAAATTAACATTCTGTAGAGATTCAGAAAAGCTTTTCTGTTCTGTTGCTCAACAACATGATTAGTTGATTTATTGTTGTGAAATCTACCGAGATACAATGAAAAGTATTGTTTTGTGCGCTACACAGGCAGATCTTATCATACAAGGTACATCAGGATAGCAGAACAGAGTGCAGAATACACTGTCACAGCCTCAGAGAAGGTGCAGAGAGAGAGAGATCAGAATTAATATTTGAGAGGTCTGTTCAAAAGTCTGATAACAACGGGGAAGAAACTGTTCTTGAATTTATTCGTATTTGCATACAGACCTTCATATGTTCTTCCTGTTGGAAGAGGGTGGAGGAAAGTATAACAAGGGTGGGAGAGTTCTTTGATTATGCTGGAAAAGCTCAGCAGGTCTGGTAGCATCTGTGGAGAGAAATCAGACCTAATATTTTGGGTGGAGTGACCCTTCCTCAGAACTATTCTGAGGAAGGATCAATCAACCCGAAATGTTAACTCTGGTTTCTCTCCACAGATGCTGCCAGACCTGCTGAGCTTTTCAAGCAATTTCTGTTTCCGTTTCTGATTTCCAGCATCCACAGTTCTTTCAATTTTTACTCTGATTATGTTGGTTGCTTTTCCATGGCAGTAGAAAGTATAAAGGGAGTCAGTGGATAGAAAGCTGGTTTGCATGATGGACTGGGTTGTGTTCAAAACTCTCTGTAGTTTCTTGTGGTCTTGGGAAGAACAGTTGCCAAAACACACTGTGATGCATGCAGATAGAATGCTTTCAAAAATTGGCAAGAGTTCTTATGGACGTGTAATATCTGCATTTCGAAGGTACTTCATTGGCAGTGAAGAGCTTTGGAATCTCCTGAGGTTGTTAAAGAGGTTATAGAGATACAGTGGCCAAAGAATTGGAGGCTTAACACCCGTATTTTCAGGACTAAGAAATCCATTCCAAGAAAAAAGTGGCATCTGGAGACGCACGCTTGTAATGCTGGTCATGTCGAACACCATTATGTTGTGTACAATAACTCAGGCCGGGGGAGTATGAGGTCACTCAGTGACTAATGAACCCAATGAATCCAGCTAACCTGCTCACTTAATCCTGCATAGTTGAACATCTATTCAGTAACAGGCTGGAACCTGATCCTAAAGGGATGCTCAACCATTTTCTGCTCGGTCACTGGTTGTCTTTTGCCAGACATTGCTAAGTTAGTAAACTTGTTTGGAGTTTGTTAGAGGTGTTGAATTCTTCAGAGTAGCTGGAAGGCCTCGCTTCTGACTTCAAGTGGTTCTGCTCAAACCATTTGCTGTAATTTCTTTGCCATATGTCTCACAGGGAGAATAAGCAAAGGTGGCACGGCTCAAAGAAAGTAGAGGAGAGGTTCTCTTAGCAGGAGGCCATATCTAGTCAAGATGCAATTCTCCAACATCAACCTCACTGGGGAGGAGAGTGCTAGACCTGTCCTAGAAAACAAGCTGAGGACAGTGTGGCCAGTGCATGTGAAATTAATGACCATTGCCATGGGTTTTATGTAAAGGCTCCTCCCTGGCTGGAGAAGCACTATCATCAGGATCACTCAATCTGTTGTCCATTGAGTGAAGTCGCTGATGTTCTGTAAAAGAAGTGAACACATTTCACTCTCTCTCACAGGTAGATGAGCAGACAGCTTTGTGAGTATTGCAGTGCTCCCATGGTGCAGACCTCCATTGACTGCATGAATTTCACTCTGCAGGTGATGCATGCCACTTCAGGGATGGTGTGTACCTAGAAACAGATCCCCCTACCCTCACTGTTCAGCTGGTGTACAGTCATTCTCATGGAGGTCAGTGCCTGACCACACTCGTTGCACTTTTATTCTCCAAAGGTCCACCGTATCAGCATTAAAGCCACAACAGGAAACCAGAATTTGGCTCCTGGGTGACCAGGACTTTCTACTGAGTACCTGGCTGTTATCTCTCATCCACAAACCATACAAATGTGACCAATGTTTAATGAAAACCTGTGCTCCCACATAAAATGCCATCAAATAAACTTGATGATAAGGTAGCAAAGAATGTCATTAGAAAAGGAATTCCTATAGCACAGGGTAAAGCTCTGGGCCAAATTTTCAAATCCCACCATAAATGTTGGTGGATTTTCTTTGAAGATTCAATTAATAAATCTGTTCAAAAGCTAGTTTCAGTGAAAGTGACCATTACATTGATTAGCATAAAAACCTGCCTGACTCACTGATGTCTTTTGAGGAAGCCATCCTCTGTCTTTATCACAGAGGAATAAAAAATAGTACTTGGGAATTAATATACTGGATCTCCATTTGGAAATATACAAGCCAACTCAGACTAATATGAGACCATAAGAGATTGGAGCAAAAGTGGGCCATTCAGCCCATCCAGTCCACTATGGCATTCAAAAAGTACATGGCTGATTGGATAATCCTCAACTCCACTTTCCTGCCTTTTCCCCACAATCCTTGATTCCCTCACTGATTAAAAATCTGTCTATCTCATCTTTGAATATGCTTAAAACCCAGCCTCACTAGCTCTCTGTGTTAAAGAATTCCGCAGATTCACCATCATCTGCAAGTAGAAATTCCTCCCTATCTCTGTCTCAAATGGGTGACATCTTACTCTGAGATCATGCCCTCTGGTCGTATACTTTCCCATATGAAGAAACAGCCTCTCCACATGTACCCTGTCAAGTCCTCTAAAAATCTGGTATGTTTTAATAAGGTGACATCTGATTCTCCTAAACTGTAAAGCAAGTGAGGTAGGTGGGCAGGAAATTAGGAAAGGGACTCCATAGCTTAAAGTTTGCGCAGCTGGAAGGTTTAGATACCAATGAACAAACAATTAAAATCAGAGACACTCAAAAGTTCAGGATTAGTTGAGCTCTGAGATTTTGGGTCTGGAGCAGATTACAGAATTAGGAAGAAGTGAGGGCAGGGACGGATTTGAAAATGGGGATGAGAATCTTGAAAAGGGGGTAGGTCAGGAATCACAAGGAGGAGGGATGAACAGGGCTCAGTGAAAGTCATTGTATGGAAAGGAGTGTTTTGGCTGGCCTCAAGGTTATGGTTCTGTAGACATTCAGAAAAAGTTTCTCTACTTTTCAGTTCCATCGCTCCACAACAGCGTCTGCACTTCAAAGGCACTTAAACTCCTACCAAAAATGTTCAATCTCAGTTTTAAAATGATGTTGGTTCAATCAATTTTTTTTATTAACCACAATTGACCCCAATCGCACAAACCGTTTGGAAGAGAGAGATTTCCAGATTTTCATCATATTATATGTAGACATACTTCCTAACTATCTGTAAATTTAAGGCTTGTTTTAGGATTCCCTATTCACTGCACACGTCTGGTCTTGAATTGTTTGTGGAATCAGTACGGCATGGACAGGATCCTTCCCACTTTCAGGCATTGGGTCCATGTGTGGGGCCTGACTCTGCTCAAGTTGGATAATCGCCTCTAGACGCGTTCGTAAGTGCAGACAAGTAACAGGACAGCTCTGAGTTTGCTGTTCAGTAAGGTGCAGCAGGAGGGAGACAAATGCTGGAGGAAAGGTGCAAGGGACAAAGGCACAGGTGGAGGTCTCTGGGGCAGGTGACAAGTACTTCCAAATACATGAAAATGTTCAGAGAGATGGGCAAACATGAAGGCCCAGACGTGGGCAGATCTGCAGGTAGCTCCATGGACAGCAGCCTCCAATGTGCCTCTGACCTCTCCCCCTTGAGTATTCAATGCATAACCAAGTGGCTAATACAATGCAGAATCAGTATACCACCAAGAAGTCTATGCAGCTGTGCAAAATGATAGACCAACTTCCTGAATGCATTGACTATCTGATACAGGGATGTAGGCAGGTTGGCACTGGATTAGTAGCCCAGCAACAACAAGGAGGTGACGGTTTAGTGATATTGTCACCGGGCTATTAATCCATAGGCCCAAGTAATGTTCTGGGGGACCCAGGTTCAAATCCCACCATGGTAGATGGTGGAATTTGAATTCAACAAAAATCTGGAATTAAGAGTCTAATGGCGGCCATTGTGGATTGTCAGGAAAAACCATCTGGTTCACTGAGGTCCTTTTAGGGAAGAAATTTACCATCCTTAGCTGGTCGGGCCTACATGTGACTCCTGACCCTTATTCCATTGATGAATTAAAAAAAACTCAATGAGTACTTCAGTGTTGAGGATAACAAAATGAGTAAGGAAAAGAAAGCAGCCCCTGATTAGGATGGTTTAACGCAATTTCCATGTACCTGCATTAATGTAACATTAATCAAAGCAGTTCCAGCATTGCTTCTGTGTTGTCCAAGCTGAGAATAGGGTACATCGAGGAACTCATGAAAACACTCCTGAAGATCCTGCAGAGTACTTCCAGACACATTGCAAAAGGATAAGATGCCAAAAAATTAGCACAATTTCAAATAGAACAGGGCAGTGTCCACCTTGCATCTCTGCCGCTGGTGTTTTCAGATTCACCATCCACATGTTTGTGCTCTGCAAGAGGAATCCTGGAGTCATGCCAACAATGACCCTTCCAGCCTCCTTTCATGGTCTGTGACCTGTTTCTTGCACCATATGATTTCCTTTAAGATTATGCGCAACTTAAAGTGACCGCTGTGTAGCCTCTGTATCCCTTGCACAGCATGATCCCAATGGCTGCATGGTCTCACTCCCTGGAGAGAACATGGCATATCCACCAGCCAGAGACCTGGTAGCACCCATTCACTTCTTCGCATGCACCTTTCTACAACCAGAATGCCACTTGTGCCATGCAGGGAGGGCTGGTGGCATGGGGAAGCTCACAGACAGTAGCACACTTCCTGTAATGCAACCGTGGATGGAAACTTCTCTACGGGAATCAACACCAATAACAATGTGATCAGAGCAGTAGATAGGTGAAGGAAACAGATGTGTGTGTGTAAAGTATGATGACAAGCCCAGAACTAAATCACTTTTATGTGAAGAAAGGGTAAAGTTGATTTCAGTCCTGCATTGAGATTGTGTGGAGTCTTAGGGGACTAGACAGGGTAGGTGAGGAGAAGGGTCACTTTTGGACTCCAAACATTAACTTTGTTTTTTCTGAGTTTCTCCAGCAATCTCTGCTTTTTGTTTCAGATTTTCACCATCCACAGATCTTTGTTTTACTACACTGTAGATGTGGAGAGGCTGTTTTCCCATGTAGGAGAGTCAAGGACCAAAGAACATAAATCTTATAGGAAAGAGGTCACATGTATAGGCCAAAAATACAGAGGAATTACTTCTCTCAGAATTATTATGACGCAGGAGTCTATTCAGCCCATCATGCCTGCTCCAGTTCTGTTACCAAATCAATGTCCTGCTTTTCCCTCATACCCTGGCACATTTTTATCTGAGTAATCATTCAATTCCTTCTTGAATACCTCAATTGAACCTGCCTGTACCATATTTCCAGGCAGTACATCCCATGTCCCAAATACTTGCTGCATGAAAAAATTTTTCCTCACATCACCTTTGCTTCTTTTGCCATCACTTTAAATCTGTGCATTCTTGTCTTATTCCTTTGACAAAGCTTCGCTCTATCTGTTGATTTTGGAAACCTCAATCAGATCTCTCGGCCTACTATCTGTAGAGATCAGTCTACTGCATCAATCTATCATTATAACTATATCCTCATCCCTGCATCCATTCTCATAAAGGAGTTGGGAGGTCATGTTGCAGCTATACAGGACGTTGGTTAGGCCACCTTTGGAATACAGCGTGCAGTTCTGGTCTCCCTGCTATAGGAAGGATGTTGTGAAACTTGAAAGGGTTCAGAAAAGATTTATAAGCATGTTGCCAGGGTTGGAGGGTTTGAGCTATAGGGAGATGCTGAATAGACTGGGTCTATTTTCCTTGGAGCTTTGGAGGCAGAGGAGTAATCTTACAGAAGTTTATAAAATCATGAGGGGCATGAATAGGGTGAATAGCCAAGATCTTTTCCCCAGGGTGGGGGAGTTCAAAACTAGAGTGCATATGTTTCAGGTGAGAGGGGAAAAATTTAAAAGGGACCTAAGGGGCAGCTTTTTCACGCAGGGGGTGGTGCGTGTATGGAATGAGCTGCCAGAGGAAGTGGTGGAGGCTGGTACAATTACAACATTTAAAAGGCACCTGGATGGGTATGTGAATAGGAAGGGTTTAGAGGGATATGGGCCAAATGTTGGCAAATGGGACTGGATTAATTTGGGGTATCTGGTCAGCATGGACGAGTTGGACCGAAGTGTCTGTTTCTGTGCTGTACAACTGTATGATCATGACTCCACAATATTTGGGCTTTCACTGGTTTCAGGCTTCTGTCTAGGAGGCTGTTAATAAACATAACCTTAATTAATAATTGCAGCTTCTCCAGGGCCTTTCTGTAGATAATGATTAGGGCGGCCAGGCGTCACCACACAGGATTCGGAACTACCAACAATCTCACCATCTTGCGCTCACTTCCTTAAAAGGCGACTGACAATTAGACATTAACTGGGGCCTTAACATTCAACAGTTGATTTTCCGGAGGTTCTGTGTGTTTCTATATTATTTACATGAAAGTGAAGTAACAGGCAAACACTTGGTGTAGGGAGAATACAGAGGTTAGTGATGTGGGAGCTTTGATGAAGAAGTGATGGTACTCAGAAAGGCTGGAAGTAGCCTGGGGTTGGGATCTGCAGCAAATGGGCTAACAGCTTTTTGTCTAACACAAACAAAAAATTCTCAGGTTTATGATAATGTATCTTAGTTTAAATACAAGTGTGTTGTCCACTTTTTCCCTTGAAATGTTTGTTATCATTCCAACCTAAAATTTTATTATATTGCTATGATTCGTAATGTACAGAGACTTGCAGTCCTGCTCTATCTTGTGTACATCCAAACCAGACTCTGTTGTTATTGCAAGCTGCAGGCTATTTGGGCTTTGATTTGGCTATGTTGCCATTGCCTTCGAATTGGATTGTCCTAAAGTGGCTTGACTTCACAAGTTAATTATCATTGAATTGTTTTGGAAACCATGGGTTAGATATTGACTTTGTGCGTTAGTGTTAAATCAGTGAGAGCAATTCAGCAGCCTCAATTTTTACATGAACTGAAACCAAGGTCAAAGGAGCCGCAGGGTCTGCCCACACGCTATCTCTCTTTTTCTCCATTGCACAAGTTATGATCTACCTGATGAGTATCTCAGTTGCTCTGAATATAAGTCTGAAGATTACCGAAGCTCATTGCGAAGACTCAAAGAATTGCAATTTAAAATCACCCATACAAATTGATACATATTCCTCACAGGAAGGTGGAGGGTTTGTATTTTCTGATGGGGAGGGTGGGGGGAAGAGGCAATAATGAAGGTGAATTAATGGATCCAACTTAATTGCCAATCTTGAGGAGAATGTAAGTAAAGACAAAAGATAGCTTGGGGATGACAGGATTGGAGGCAGTGGGTTAGATGGGGAGAACTTTGGAAATAATCAATTAATACTTGGCATGAAAAACTCAAATTCATTGAAGTATTTTTCTATTTTAGGTTTAAAACAACCTGCTGTGAATTTTGGGCATTTTCTGATTTCATTTCAAATTCCGCATTGAGCAACCTTTAAAGTAGCATTGTTTATAAGTTGCCCGTATTCCAGATGTTTTATTTATTTCCTCCTTACTTGCACAGCCTTTCCCCAGCCAGTAGCCTTGCACAATTTCCTGTCTCAGTGCACATACTGCAATCTTCAATCATGCCTCATCCTGTGTGACTATGGAACATTCCAGTAGGAGGCAGATACCCAGAGTGGCTGCTGTGACAAATCTTTGCTCTCTCTCTTTTATCATCAGTTCAACATTGTTAGAGCTTCCAATCTCCTGAGCCGGAATATAATTAACTGTAAAACATTCTCCTCACTGAGCATTCATACATAGTTATTTGCTTCTTTTTGATAAATGACAAATAACATGTGTCTCTTTTTGTAATATTGCCTTTCCTGTGTATCTTTTAACTATCTTCCCTTCATTTTACCTTCCCCATCTTTTCCACCTGTGCAGCACTCTACCATTTGAAAGGGCCACTTTATCTCACAGATCTCACAAGAACATAGAGATTGGAAGAGGCTATTGAGCTTCCTCTGCCCTTTAATGCGATCAGAACTGATTGAACACTTCAATGTCTTTTGTGTGCAATAAATCACGCAAGAGTGTTTTCAGAAGAAATCCCTTCAATTCATTTTTTTATTGCCCCTCTTTTCCTGGGGAATCTGTGAGACACTGAGTAAACTTACAGTTGGAAAGAAAACTACAGGGAAAATGCAAGGACTGACATTCAGATGACATGACACTCCAATAGTGGAGAAACTGTCAGTCATTCCCATTGGCTGCCGAAGGAAGTAATAGGTGCAGTTACAGTTACAATGTTTAAAAGGCATTTGGATAAGTTCATGAATAGGAAAGGTTTGGAGGGAAATGGACCAAGCATAGGCAAGTGGGACTGGTTTAGTTTGGAAACCTGGTTGCATGGGTTGTTTGGACCGGAGGGTCTGTTCCCATGCTGTATGATTCTAAAGCTGCATAAGAAACCCAGAAAAATGCCCATCATAAAATTCCAAGATAGTAACTTCAGATTAACCAAACCTGTGCTCACTTGTGTTTCACCATTTGGGATGGAGTTAAGATCATAGCAACACAATAGGTGGGTGTGGAAGTAGGCTATTCAGCCCTACAAGTCTGCTTTGCCATTCAGTGACATCATGGCTGATCTGACAATCCTTAACACCCCTTCCCTGACTTTTCTCCATAAGCCTTGATTCTGTTGCTGTTTAAAAATCCGTATATCTCAACCTTAATGGCTCAGCTTCTACGGCCCTCTGCAGTAAAGAATTCCACAGATTCACAACTCTCTGAGAGAAGAAATTCTTTGTCATCTCTGTCTTAAATGTGCGAGTTAGGCCAGGCTAGAATACAAAATCACGGGCAAGCCTACAGTGATGAGCTCAATGCTAGGCAAGACATCGCCTCCCTCGTAGTACTCCCTGAGGGTAGGGCAGTTACATCAACAATGACAAATAATCAGCCACAAAACGATCTCGCCCATGTCTCAAACAAGCAATTCACCAAGCAACATTAGTAATGAGGATGAAACTGAACTGTCTACCCAGATCTTCTAACAGACTGCCCTTTAATGTTTATAAATGAAATGTGTAATGATAGAGAGTGGAACGAGGAGCTGCTTTGGCCACTGATATGATCTGCATCAATATGGATGGCACCTGTAAAGAACAAATATACTGCTTAAGGCTGACAAAACTGCCTGAATAACCTCCAGTATTTTTGAGGTATGGACAAGGAATTTGGACAAAATGGGAGAAAAGGAAGATTATTACCCTGACGACCCCAAAGATTCTGATGAATACTTGCCTGCTCACCGGTCTATTTTCCCTAGCTAGAAGATTTAAGATTTAACTCAGGATTTGGTGCGGCAGCACATTTACCAGGGAAACTGAGGGGCCGAATTGCGTTCTCCTTCTCCTGGTTCTTAATTTTTAGTTCATTTTTGTCATCATGAAGACACATGATATTATAAATATTATTTTTATAAATATGATGTGGACCCACACAAATATATGTTGAACTCTTAAACAAAGGACTCTTTCCTATTAACAACAGCAGTAAAATTAACACCTGAAGGAGCAGGGAGCTCAGATGGAGCGATACAGTCCAGAGAACTTCCAGAGAGAGGTCACATGATTCAGTTTGTGAGCTGGAAAAGGCTGTTGCATTTTGCATCTGAACCAGAGAGAAATTGAGCTGCCTGAAGAGCAACAGCCCATTGCTTCCTTTCCCTATCGTTGCATCCCCTGTCAGCAAACTGTGAGTTGAAAACCCGCTCAAAGTCAGTTTCATCACCCATAACGGATTTCCAGAGAGGAATCGTTGGAATCCACTCCACCATCTAAAGAGACAAGAAATCAAACACAACTGTTCAAAGAAGTTTATGTGTGCAAAATAACTTATCAGAATCAGAACACTATCTGGAACAATCCATGACTTAGAGATAGTAAGAACTGCCGATGCTGGAGCCAGAGATAACACAGTGTGGAGCTGGAGGAACACAGCAGGCCAGGCAGCATCAGACAAGCAGGAATGTTGATGTTTCGGGTCAGGACCCTCCTTCCGAAAGAGCAACTTTCCTGCTCCTCTGATGCTGCCTAGCCTGTTGTTTTCCTTCCACACTGTGTTATCTCTGACTCCAGCATCGGCAGTTCTTACTATCTCTGAATGCATTATAACCCCATTGCGAAGCCCTTTCTTTTTCTGAAGAAGGGTCCTGACCTGAAACGTTAACTTTCCTCCTCCTCTGATGTTGCCTGGCCTGCTGTGGTCCTCCAGCTCCACATAATGCATGACTTAAGCATTTTTTCCAAGAGTTTAACTATTATTTTAAAGATAATGCTCTAGATATTTTGTTTCCAATTTTTGCTTCTCTTCACGCTTGTGTGCTTGCTTGTGTGTGTTTGTGTGTATTTCTTTAAATGTGCAGATGTATAGATGTGTATATCTTATATATATGTATACACACACATATGCATAACCTAAACTCTTTGTTAATAATCTTTACATCTTTGTTTGAATGAGCTTGTGTCTGGTAATAAACCCATTATCTACTGCAGTGGAGAAGTGGGACTAGAAAATGAAACAGTGACCCCTCCGTTCCGGGTGGTAACAATGTCAGACTGCATTGATGACATGACAGACTGTGTCACATTTCTCTGAAAACAGCACACAATGCAGAGAGGAGACTACCGAGGCTTTCCAGCACTAACTCCCAACATTCTTCAATGCTTTTTGCTGCACAAGGTCAGGCCATTGTCAGGTGTGAACAAATTGAAAAGCTTTTCGCGTATTTACTGCGTCACTGTGTTTTACCCTGCTTTTATTTGCATAAAGTACGTCTGTAGACGAATTGTGTTACACAAGGGCTTCAGCAATCTTAAAAGTCTGCTTAAATACATATATGGGTGAGCTTCCTGTCATTCGATTTATCGCAATTTTACTGTCAACCAGATGAATATATTTGGATAGACAAGCAAGCAGGACAAAAGGTCATAGGTTTAGATTGCTGAAAGGCAAATTTTGAACAGACATGAGGAAACATGTTTATGCAAAGGATGAGGGAAAAACCGTTTAAAAAGGTAATACTTGAGAATGAATGTAATAATCATATTAAAAGCCAACTACTGTGGATGCTGGACATCCGAAACTAACCCAGAGAATGTAGGAGAAACTCAGCAAGTCTGGCAGCAGCTGTGCAGACAGAAACAGAGTTACTATTTTGAGTCTGATATGGGCTGTTCTTCAGAACTCTAGTATTGTAGCTCCATTTTGAAGTATAAGAGACATGTTGGGCCAATACAGTGGGTCCCAGATTTATGAATGTTCAACTTATGAGCACATGTTGGTTGGTATGGTGGCTCAGTTATTCACACTGCTGCCTTACAGCACCAGGGAGCCAGGTTTAATTCCAACCTCAGGCAACTGACAGTGTAGAGTTTGCACATTCTCCCCATGTCTGCGTGGGTTTCCTCCAGATGCTCTTGTTTCCTCCCACAGTCTAAATATGTGCGAGCTGGGTGGATTGGCCATGGGAAATGCAGGGTTACAGGAATAGGGTAGGGGGCTGGTTCTGGGTGGAATGCCTTTTGGAGGGTCAGTGTGGACATGATGGGCTGAATGGCCTGCTTCCACACTGTAGGGATTCTGTGGATCTTGTACTGACAAACGCAATCTCATACAGGGGTGTAATTTTGCAGATTCAACATTTGAACATTTCCTGTAGTTACAAATGGCTGCACAATTGTCTTGCATTGTGTTTAGACTCGGATACAAATCGACTTGTGAATGGACTTAAGATGGAAGCCTTTTGCAACTGGGCGACTGTGTGTATGTATTACTTACAAGTTTACTTGGTCTTTCCTTCTGGGGTTTTACAGCTTTAATGGGATGGCAGAAACGTTGGTCAACTCACATGAGGAAACCTTAAAACTATTCCATAAGAAATAAGGAATAGGCTGTTCAGCCCATCGGGCCTACCCAATGGGATCACGGCTGATCCAACACTTCAAGGAAGTTGGTAGGACTGGTCATCTGGCAGGATGAGAAGAAATGGGCCAAAGTCCTTTATTGATCCCATCCTGCCTTGAGATCTTGCGTTATCCAATAAAACATGGTGTGACACGTGTTACGACCACTATACCTCAGACTCACACATCAAAGAGGGCATAAAACAGAAATTGTTGGATAAACTCAGCAGCATCTATGGAGAGAAAGCAGAGTTAATGTTTTGCGCCAAGTGACTTCAGAACTTTCAGTTCTTCAGAACTTCAGAGGAGTCCTGGAGGCAAGTCCCAGGCTGGAGACCAGAGTGTGGAGGCATTGAGGCCTCGAGTTCTGAAGGTTAGGGGCACGGACTCAGTGAAAAGAACTATAATTTGAGTGCTTTTTAAAGATACTTTGTATTCTTATTCTGGACTTTGAGTAATTTTTAAAACTTTGTATTCCTACGCTAGACTTTTTATGTGCATTCACAAGGTGAGGGCGTTGCTGCTAGGCACCATTTATTGCCAATCCCTAATTGCCCAGAAGGCAGTTTAGAGTCAACCACATTGCTGTGGGTCTGGAGTCTCATGTAGGCCAGACCAGGTAAGGATGACAGATTTCTCCTCACTAAAGGGTAATAGTGAACCAGATGGGCTTTTCCCCCCAACAATTGGCAATGGACTCATGGCCATTATTAGATTCTTAATTCCAGATTTTTTAAATTGAATTCAAATTCCACCATCTGCCATAGTGGGATTGGAACCCGGGTCTCCACTACATTATGTGGGTCCCTGGATTAACAGTCCAGCAATAACACCACGAGACCATTACCTGCCCTTCTGTTTACTCTTTCAATTCTATAACAAACACTTAATGTATCTTTACATAGGTACCCTGTATCTAAGATGATGCCAAAGTGGTGACATTACAAACTTTTCACTGCACTCATGCGAGCGCACATAACAATAAAGGCTATTCTATTCTAATTTTAATAAATTGATACAGCATTGTGATGCACAACGTAGAACTTTAGATAAAAATTATCAAGATAATTGACTTCTTAAAGGAAAATATTGCAAACTCACTGAATCACAGATTGATGCAGTGCAAAAATGGTAATTCTTGCAAATTCTTCCATCTCTCCATTTCATTCTAAACAGCACAAACTGAAAGACCTGCGGATGTTGTAAATCCGAAACAAAAACAGAAATTGCTGGAAAAGCTCAGCAGGTCTGGCAGCATCTGTGAAGAGAAGACAGAGCTAACATTTCAAGTCAGGTGACCTTTCCTCAGAATTGATGCTGCCAGACCTGCTGAGCTTTTCCAGCAATTTCTGTTTTTAATTTTAAACAACAAGTTGTGTATTTTACTTCCAGCAAATTATCGCTGATACGTAAAGTAGATTCTTCCTTCTTCACAGATTTTTTGCGTTTCCTGTGTAATGTGTTTCAGACTTCTAATGTCACAGCGTTTTGATTTTGGATTAATGTGTTTTCTGCAATATTTTACACAATTTCAACACTCTTCAAGAATGCACAATGATGTAGTATTGCATTTGTATCAGTGTCTTTTCATTGTTTTTATTGTTCACAAAGTTTTGGACATGTTGAAGGTCATTCACACATTTCCAACACTTTCCAGGAAGGCATAACACTGTAGCAATGACTTTACAGATATTCTAATCTAAGCTGTTCTACTTTCAAAGATTGTGTTCTTGTCTTGGTTTTCTCCTAACAATTTCCAACAAATTCAGATACTGGAAATCCGAAGCAAACAGGGGTAATCCTGGAGAAACTCAGCAGGTCTGGCAGCGGCTGTAAAGAGAAAGCAGAGTTAACATTTCAAGTCTGATATGACTTCTTCAGAACTGAAAGGTATTGGAAGATGGGATTTTTTTATACTTTTGACAGAGGCAGAGGAGGATCGAGGGGGTAGAGGGTGTAGAGGCCCAGTGTGAAGGGCTGCTAATGATGGTGAAAGAGAAAGAGAGATGTTGGTCCTTTCTACCAAGTGCAAAGTAAACAAGCCACAAACATTCATGGCTGTTGGAGTGGGGGAAGGGACAAAAACGTCAGAAAAATGGAGGGGAGGCATAAAGCGGTCAGTTTCTGAAGTAACAAGGTGTAGAGCTGGATGAATACACCAGGCCAAGCAGCATCAGAGGAGCAGGAAGGAGCAGTTTCTGAAGTTATTGAATTCAATGTTGAGACTGCGAGGCTGTAAAGTACCTCAGCAGCAAATGCAGTTTTGTTCCTCAAGCTTGTGTTGTGCTTCGTTGGAAGATTGCAGCAAGCCCAGGGTGGAAATGTAAGCATGAGCCAACATTTCAGCCATTGCCTTTACATTGCTTTCTGAATTTCTGAATTCATTCCAGCACTTTGCACTGTAAAATATTTGATAATTGCCTTTAGCGTTTTGGAACTAAAAGTTAATGATTTCACAGACAAAAATAGAATTGCTGACCCTAAGGAAGGGGCACTCAACCTGAAACATTAACTCTGATTTCTCTCCACAGATGCTGCCAGACCTGTTAAGCTTTTCCAGCACTTTCGACGTTTGTCTCTGATTTACAGCTTTCTTTTGGTTTTGTTAATTATTTCAGGTTCATTGTCATTCATCCTTCATTATCTCTCCAAGAAGGATGGATGCCATCAATACAACTGTCATCCCTGTTTAACCTACGACTTTCATTGCCAAATATTGTAGCCTTTATATGGTTTCAGTCCACGTTTTGAAATATATTGATATCTCAACAAGGCAACCTTACATTTTAAAAATGTACCATACACTCCAAATTCCCAAAATGTGATGGCATGTGCAGTGTCTCTACCTGTATTTCACACACAGTTACAGTGCTCCCAAACCATATCTGCCCTTGCAGGGAGATAAAGTGAAATCCAGAAAAGCGAAAAAAGTGCAAGACGTGCATTTCCAAATTGCTGGCATTGACTACAAGCTATTAGAGGCAGCAGTAGAAAAATAGGGCCTTTTTCTACCAATGGCGATCTTATAGGATCATAGAGTTATACAGACCCTGTGGTCTAACTTGTCCATGCTGACCAGATATCCTAAATTAATCTAGTCTCATTTGGCAGCATTTGGCCCATATCCCTCTAAACCTTTCCTATCCATGTACCCACCCAGATGCCTTTTAAATGTTGTAATTGTACCAGCCTCCACCACTTCCCCTAGCAGCTTGTTCCACGCATGCATTGCCCTCCGCGTGAAAATGTTTTCCCTCAGGTTTCTTTTAAATATTACCTCCGTCACTTTAAACCAAGCACTCTAGTTTTGGACTCCCCTACCCTGGGAAAAAGACCTTGGTTATTGACCCAATCCATGCACCTCATGATTTTACAAACTTTTATAAGGTCACCCCTCAACCTCCGATACTCCAGGGAATAAAGTCACAGCTGATTTAGCCTTTCCCTACAGCTCAAACCCTCCAACCTGGCAACATCCTCATAAATCTTTTCTGAACCCTCTCAAGTTCAACAAAATTCTTCCTATAGAAGGTTGACCAGAACTATATGCAGTTATTTTAAAAGTGGCCTAACCAATGTCCTGGACAGCTGTAACATGAAACCCCAAGGGTTTGGAGAGATGTGGCCCAAATCCTATACTCAACGCACTGACCAATAAAGGCAAGCATATTAAATGCCTTCTTCACCACCCTGTCTGTCTGTGACTCCACTTTCAAGGAGCTATTCACCTGCTTCCCTAGGTTTCTTTGTTCTGCAACATTCCCCAGGGCCCTACCATGAACTATATAAGTCCTGCCCTGGTGTTCCTTACCAAAATGCAACACCTCACATTTATCTAAATTAAATGGGCCACTCCTCGGCCCATTGGCCCATATGTTCAAGGTCCCATTGTACTCTGAGATAACTTTCTTCACTGTCCATGACACCACAAATTTAGGTGTCACATGCAAACTTACTTACCATGCCTTCCATATTCCCATCCAAATCATTTATATAAATGATGAAAAGCAGCCACTGGTCACAGTCCTGCAGTCTGATAAATAACCCCGTACCACCATCCTTTGTCTCCTACTTTCAAGCCAATTATGTATCCAATTGGCTAGCTCCCTTTGGATTCCATGTGATCTAACCTTACTAAGTCTACCATGCAGAACCTTGTTGAACGAGGAGTTCTCAAAATGTGGACAAGCTTAATATCTCTGTTTCTGAGGGCAGCATCAAACTGTATCATTTGGACCCAGAGGTCTCAGTTTAATTCCATCTTGTCCTGACTTAAGCTTAGCTGAGCTGTAGTGACATTAAATAAAAGGAAAATACTGTGGACGCTGCAGACCTGAATCAAAACCAAAAGTGCAGTTGAACCTCAGCAGATCTGGTAAGATCAGTGAGGAGAACAACAGAGTTAATTTCTGAGATGAATTTATTTTCACGACTGTGGCAGCAGGAAAGGTTCTCGTTCCTGAGTGCAATTCACTAACACTTCCCCAAATGCATCTCCAAATGCAGCCCTTTAGGAACGTTAGACATTGGAGCTCAAGTAGGCCATTCAGCCCATTGAATCTGCTGTGCCATTCAATGAGATCATCGCTGGTCTGCTAACTTTCAATTCACACATAGAATGCTGGAGAAACTCAACAGGTCTGTGGAGAGAAATAGAGTTAACATTTTGAGTTTCAGAACAGAAGGAGAGTTGTACCAGACCCGAAACATTAACTAGCTTTCTCCGCGCATAGATGCTGCCAGACCTGCTGAGTTTCTCCAGCACTTTCTCTGCGTTTATTTCAGATTTCCAGCATTCGCAGTATTATGCTTTTGTCTGATTGAACTCCACTTTCCTGTCTTTTCTCCATTCCCTTACGGATTAAAAAAATCTGTCTCTCTGTCAGGCTTGAGCATACTTAATAACCCAGCCTCAACAGCCCTCTGCAGTAAATAATTCCATAGATTCATAATGTTCTGAGTAGAACATCTCTACCTTAAATGTGCAACCCCTTCACTCTGACCTGCAATTCTTTGAGCACATGGGACATGACGTCCCACGAGGCAGTGGGACTCATAGAACAGCAACTGTTTCCATTTCTTTTCTGTCTCTGCCACAACATTAACAAATTGTGACTGAATGCAGTGTGAGAGATAGGCTGTCATCATTAGAATGGTCCGTAGCAAGCTTCTCGGGTTGTTACTACTAGTGCTGCCATATTTCATGCAGAGTTTCAGAATGTCATTGAAGGTTTTTATTTGTTCTCCTTGGAATACTGACCACTTGAGAGAGACGGGAAAACGGGGCTTGGTGTGGAAGATGCCTTTTGATCGTCAGGACACATGATTTATCAATAACTGGTGGGCAGCAGTCACCATTCATTTTGCAAAGTCCATTTTTCTCTTGCTCTTTTCAAGTGAAACATCACTTTTAATGAGGAATAAGAGAATGCGCATTTTCCACCGTAATTGACTCTGCACTGAAATTGTGTTCTCAGAAATACCAATTTGCTTAGTGGATCATCAATTACCAAGAAACAAGCTAAGAGAAACGTCATTTATTTAGAAATGTCCTTGTATGAAGGCAAAGTGTGTTGTTCCCATTTGATGGCAAAAGTGAATGACGTTTATTAAAAGGACCTTGTGCTGCCATGGTAGTGTCCCTATCTCTGAACCAAGAGGCCTGGGTACAAGTCCCACCTGCTCCAAAGGTGCACATTAACTTCTGAGATAGCAAGAACTGCAGATGCTGGAGTCTGAGATAATACAATGGGGAGCTGGAGGAACACAGCAGGCCAGGCAGCATCAGAGGAGCAGGAAAGCTGATGTTTCGGGTCAGAAACCTTCTTCAGGGCCCCGACCCGAAATGTCAACTTTCCTATTCTTCTGATGCTGCCTGGCCTGCTGTGTTCCTCCAGTTCCACACGTTGGTAAGATCCCTGAACAGGTCGATCAGAAAATATTCCATGCTCCAACTTGCAGTGTCTTTAAGCAGGAAATAAGCCCTGACCGCTAGCAAAGACATATGCCCAGGTTTTGCTTTGTTTGGTCTGAAATGGCCTTTAAGTGGTGTACAGCATCCAGCAGGAGGGTCCTGCCCACTAATGTTCGATCTCTACTCTCCCTAGGAGCTGGCTTATACCATGATCTAAAACCTGGAAAGCTGCGCAAACAGCTCAAACACCGATGGCTCTTTACCCAGGAGTGACCAATAAGCTCTAATCGCTGAAAGGCCTTTGAGGAGAATGCTGAGGAGCAGGTGTATACATATTGACTAAGGTTGATAATTCCTTGATCATGTGAAACACCAGTAGTAACTTGCTTTGATATTACCTTATCTATAACATGAAACGTGTTATGCAATATGAAATGTAGCTTGCCCTGACTGTAACAAAATGTCCATTAGTGCATCATAAAAGTGTTATGAGCCACCATTTGACACTAAGCCAGCTAAAGAGAAGTTAGCTCAGGTCTTAAAAAAACCTTTTCTCCTTCTTCATGGGATGTGGGTGTCACTGGGTTTCACTAGAATCAAAGAGAGTCATAAAGTCATATAGCATGGAAACAGACCCTTCAGTCCAACTAGTCTATGCTGACCATGTTCCCAAACTAAACTAGTCCCACTTGCCTGCATTTGGCCCATATCCCTCTAAACCTTTCCTATTCGCGTACTTATCCAAATGTCTTTTAAACATTGTAACTGTACCTGCATCCATCACTTCCTCTGGCAGTTCATTCCACACACAAACCACTCTCTGTGTAGAAAATTTGCCCTTCGTGTCCTTTTTAAGATTTTTCTCCTCTCACGTTAAACGAATGGCCCCTTGTTTTGAACTCCCCCACCCCAGGGAAAATACCTTTGCTGTTCACCGTATCTATGACCCTCATGATTTTATACACCTCTATAAGGCCCCCCTAAAACCTCCAACACTCCAGTGAAAAAAGTCCCAGCCTATTCAGCCTATTTTTCTAATTCAACATCTCCACTCAATTTTGCTTGAACTGCCAGGCCAATTCAGAGGGAGTTTAAGAGCCAACCACATTGGTTTGACAAACTGGAGGCTGGAAGAACACAACAAGCCAGGCAGCATCTGGAGGAAAGGAGCAGTCAATGTTTTGGGTATTACCCTTCTTCAGTCCTGAAGAAAAAAGAGGTATAGGAGAGAGGTATAGGAACACAGAATGCTTAAGTAATTGCCTTAATAGTGAACACAAATAACAATTAGGACAAGAAGGGTCTAGGCCCGAAACGTCAGCTTTCCCGCTCCTCTGATGCTGCTTGGCCTGCTGTGTTCATCCAGCTCTACACTTTGTTCACCCTAGCGATCTGATTTGCAGATCAACTGACTTGGCCCAATGACTGCTGGGCTCCTGTTTTGGTTTTGAAACATGTTAAGAAAAGACAATTTGTCTTTTACATACTGCCAATCCCTTGTGATTAGTTCATGTGCTGTTGTACCACCTTAATCTCAGCTGTCAAATTCAACCAAACGTATCTTAGGACAAAAGTGTTTAATTAAACTCTGTGTCAAGAAGATATTTCCTGCAGTCAGAAATAATAAGCCAACCTCTGGAGACTGCTGAACTTTGACCAAGTGGCCTTTAGCCCAATACCTGTCAAATCCTGACATCATCTTTTCACTCGCTTTGCAGAAGTTAAGCATTAACCTTTGGAAAAAATAAACAAATTGACAATCTTGTTTCAACATGACACTTTAACGGGTGGACCAATGTTTATGGCTTCATAAAGAGGACAAAAGGTTGGTTTAATTCAGCACCAATGACATCGCTCCTTGGGAGATAACATTAGAAAAAGACAGAAAAATTTGACTTTTTTGCTGTTGAGAAATCGATTTTTTTTATATTGGATGCAAGAGGCAAACATTTTAAAATTTGCAGATGGCACAAAACTTGGAAATGCACTAAACAGCAAGAAAGTTAGAAGCAGACTTCAGGGAGACATAGATGAGCAGATTTGGACGGAAACATGGCAGAGGATATTTATTGCAGGAAAGGGTGAACTTTTTGGACTCATTTTGGAAAGAAAAAGAGAAAGCAATAAAATTTAAATTGTACAATTTTAATATGGTTCAGAGGTTCAAGTGCACAAGAATCTTTGAAAGTGACTGGAAAAGTTGACAAGGGTGTTAAAAAAATGTAGATCATCACAAGAATAGAAGAACAGATGGGACCATGTAGACCATGCAATCCATTCAACTTTCTCCACCATTCGCTGCCCTCATTGCCAATTGTGAACTTCAATTCACCTTCCTCCTTGCTCCTCATTTCACTCGATTCCTGGAGAGACCAAAAATCTGAGGAAGGATATATTGGCCTTGGGGAGATTATGATGTTGATTTACAAGAATGATACCTGGAGTTCAGGGGTTAAATTATGAGTAATTTTTAGAGTCATATAGCTGTACAGCACAGAAACAGATCCTTCGGTCCAACTCATCCATGCCGACCAGATATCTTAAATTAATCTAGTCCCATTTGCCAGCATTTGGCCCATATCCCTCTAAATCCTTCCTATTCTTTTACCCAACCAGATGCCTTTTAAATGTTGTAACTGTACCAGCCTCCACCACATCCTCTGGCAGCTTGTTCCATACACACACCATGCTCTGCGTGAAAACATTGCCCCTCAGGTCCCTTTTAAATCTTCCCTCTCTCACTGTAAAACTATGCCCTCTAGTTTTGGACTCCCCCACCCTGGGGAAAAAGACCTAACAATGCCCCTCATGATTTTATAAACTTCTATAAGATCACCCCTCAGCCTCCAACGTTCCAGGAAAGATAGCCCCAGCCTATTCAGCTTCTCTCTATGGATCAAACCCTCCAACCCTGGCAACATCCTTGTAAATCATTTCTGAACCCTTTCAAGTTTCACGACATCTTTCCTACATCAGGGAGATCAGAAATGAAGGCAATATTCCAAGATTGGGCTAACCAATGTTCTGTACAGCTGCAATGCAACCTCCCAACTCAATGCACTGACCAATAGAGATAAGCATTCCAAACGCCTTCTTCACTATCCTGTCTACCTGTGACTCCACTTTCAAGGAACTATAAACCTGCACTCCAAGGTCTCTTTGTTCAGCAACACTCCCCAGGGCTTTACCATTAAGTGTGTAATTCCTGCCCTGATTTGCCTTTCCAAAATGCAGCACCTCAGAGAGATCATACCAATTAGACGTGTTTTCCCTAGAATTTTGAAGGTTAAGGGGTGATCTGATCGAAGCCTTCAAGATGTTAACAGGAAAAGACAGGGTGGATAAAGATAAACTTTTTCCACTGATTGAAGATCCTAGAACCAAGGGGCACAGTCTGGGAATTCAGGCTAGACTGTTCAGGGGAGATGTTAGAAAATACTTCTACATACAAAGGGTGGTAGAGGTTTGGATCTCTCTTGAACAAATGGAAGATCATGCCAGATCAGTTGTTAACTTTAAATCTGAGACAATTTTTTTGTTTTGTTAAGAAAAGATAGTAAGTTCTATGGGCCAAAGGCAGGAGTTAGACCAGAGATCAGCATGATTTCATTGAATGGTGGAATAGCCGAGGGGCTGAGTGGCCTGCTGCTGTTCCAATGCTTCTATGTCTATCTCAACCTTAAATATAACAATACAACATCCCCAGTACCTGGGGAAGACAACTCCAAATATTTGCAACAGAAGTATTAGTTTACGGAGTTAATGTCTGGAATTGTGTAAATAGCTCTTTCCATAACGACAATGTTAGAGACTTGAAGAGAGCTTGGTCATGTCTTCAGTGGGATAGGACATATTTATATAAAACTGGATTAGCTCCTTAATTTATAATAAATAGTTATTGTTTGAACATACCAAAATCTCCGTATTCCCTCCACTGCTGCCTGCTGTTATATGAGACCGATGGCCTGAAAGGGTTAATACTGGACCCTCAGAGTCCCTCAGCATGCAACTAGATTGTAACAATGTAGCTTGGACCTGGATGCTATCTCATTGGAGATACAGTATTGCTTAACGTGTAATATAGTTATATAGTCTTACCCTACTGCAACCTACTATCTTACCACTACATAATAAACCTTTCTTGGTACTTAAGGTTGTGTCTCTTCTGCCAAGATTTCCATGTGGCTATTCTTCACAGCTTAGTTTTAGTGAAACTTAGACTGGTTTTAGAAGAGGATTCAGTGGTGGCTTTCTACATAAAATCTTTAAATATTTTTAAGCAAGAAAACTCCCCCCCTAACAGCACAAAATGCTAGGTGTGGGGCATCTCTTGTGACACCTCTCTGTGGCGATCTGGGGTGGATCTCCTCTAGTCTAACTAATAGAAATCTCAAGAATCAAGTCATTTATCATTAACACCAAAAAAAAACAGAAGTTGCTGGAAAAGCTCAGCAGGTCTGGCAGCATCTGTGAAAAAAAAATAGAGTTAACGTTTCGGGTCTGGTGACATTTCCTCAGAACAACTCTGTGAAGGTCAGTGTTCTGAGGGAGGGTCACTGGACCTGAAAAGTTAACTCTGACTTTTTCTTCACAGATGCTAGCAAACCTGCTGAGCTTTCCCAGCAACTTCTGTTTTTGTTCCTGATTTACAGCACCCTCAGTTCTTTCGGTTTTCATTTGTCATTAAGGTGTTTATTACATTATTACATTAAATACAGGCTACACAAAACCTTCTTCCTTACTCTGATCCAGAAGGCCTGGGTTCAAGTTCCATCTACTCAAGAGGTAGGTCCTAACACATGTGGATTAAAAATATGTACACAAGGACTTCCATCTCCCTCCTCTGACTGTCTCTGCCTGTCTGTGAGACTGTCCATCTCCCTCCCTTAACTGTCTCTGCCTGTCTGTGAGACTGTCCATCTCCGTCCTTTGACTGTCTCTGCCTGTCCATGAGACTGTCCATGTGACTGTCTATGTGGGTAGTGCTTATCACACTCCTCAAAATATTCAACCTTTCAGACCCAACATTTCCCCTCAAGTCTTTGCTCCAATTATTGTGATGTTATTACATGCAATCTTTTAATACTTACATTTACATGCCGCCTATCCTTCCCATGTATCTGACTTTGCCGATTCAGTCAGCTTGGCAGTTTCATGCCTCTTCCTAGTAGAAGAATGCCTGTCTCCATTGTAAAATTGGTTCTTGATTTGGATGGCATTCCTGAAGGTTTGAGGTTTCCTGTTCTTCTTGGATTTCATGTTCAACATCTGATTCACCTCAATGTAAAAATTGTGTAAATCTTTGATGTATCGGGAATAGAAACCTTCTATTTCACCTCATAACACTTTCTGTTGTACGCATTATGTACAGTCTTTATTGATTATCATAATTCTGAAGAATGATACCTTCATTGTTTTGATCTCTGGTCCATACTTTTTGACCTTCCCATAATGTATAGATTCATAGACATTTACAGCACAGAAGGAGGCCATTGGACCTATCCGCTCTGCTCCTCTCAACAAAGATCTGACTCCATTAATCCCATTTAGCCCTTGACCCATAGCCCTGGAGGTTAGGGCAATTCAGATGAATATTTAAGTACTGTTTAAATATTACGAGCGGTTCTGACTCAACAGCAGCACAGTGGCTCAGTGGTTAGCACTGCTGCCTCACAGCATCAGGGACCTGAGTTCGATTCCAGGTGACTGTTTGTGTAGAGTTTGCACCTTCTGGCTGTGATTGTGTGGGTGTGCTCTGGGTGCTCGGGTTTCCTCCCACAGTCCAAAGATGTGCAGGTTAGGTGGATTGGCCATGCTAAATTGCCCATAGGGATGTGTAGATTAGGTGGGTTATAGGGGGATGGGTCTGGGTGGGATGCTCTGAGGTTCAGGGTGGACTTGTTGGGCTGAAGGGCCTGTTTCCACACTGTAGGGATTCTCTGATCAACTGCCTTTTTAGGCAGGGAATTCCAGATTCCCAGCAGCCTCTGGGTAAAATAAAATTCTCCTCAACTCCCCTCTTCGCCCTCTAGCACCTACATTAAATCCATGCCCTGGTTATTTAATGGAAGAGTGGCATCCTATCTGCCCTACCTGTACCTCATAATCTTGTACACCTCTAACAGGTCCCCTCCCAATTTCTCTGCTCCAACGAAAACAGCCTCAGCCAATCTTTCTTCATATACCAGACTCTCCAGTTCAGGCAGCCCCTTGGTAGATCTCCTCTGCAGCCTCTCTCATGAAATCACATCCTTCCTATAATGTGGTGACCACAACAACATGCAGTAGTCCAGTTGTGGCCTAAGCATTGTTTTCTACAGTTTCAACATCAACTTCTTTTTGCATTCATTGCCTCAGCTAACAAAGACAAGTATCCCATATGCCTTCTTAACCAACATATCTATCTGCCATATAATCTTCAAGGATCTGTGGATAATCAAACAAAGGTCCCTTTGATCTTCAGTATTTTACAGGATCCTACCTCACTCTCCCTACCCCTGGCTCAGGAGGCCTGAGTTCGGAGCTGCTCCAGAGGTATGTAATAACATTCTGAACAGATTGATCAGAAAAATAGGTTAAATTTTTAAAAAATTGCAATTCCTTGATATGTTAGTCCTTCCTATGTGCATTACCTCACATTTTTCCAGGTTGAATGTCAGTTGCCCCTGCTCTGTCCAGCTGACCTGTTCAGTGATGCTCTTCTGCAGTTTATAGCCCTCCTCATTACACTACTGTTACATCACCACACTAACAATTTTTCTGTCATCTGCAAACTTCATGATTCCTACTTTAAGCCTAGCTCATTAAAGTACGCCACAGTCAGCAAGGGCCCAGGACTGAGCCCTGCAGAATCCCACTAGAAACGGATTTCTGGTCACAGAAACATCCCTCCATGATTATCCTCTGCTTCGTGCCTCTCAACTAATTTTGGATCTAATGTGCCATTTTGTCTTGGATCCTATGGGCTCTTAAGTTCTTGACCAGTCTGCCAACAGGGGCAATTAAGGATGGATGACAAATGCTGGCATTGCCGGTAACTCTCACATCCCATTGAAGACTAAAGAAAATATGTTCAATATCTTTTCTCATTTTCTGTTTTCAGTCTTCCAAACTTTTGAACAGTGATTGGCTGTCTTGTCCAAAGTGATGATGTGGAGGTGCCAGTGTTTCACTCTCACACCTAACATGCATTGTCTGACCTAAACTGTCACCTTTTCTTTACACAGATAAAATCTTTACTTCTCTCAGGACTGTGACTTGAAAGGAATTTGGAGATTTACATATTCATTTTAATCAATTAAAACCTTCTAACAGATTAAAAATTTAACAGCATCTTAGGTTTGTTCAGTACACCCTCATCAATGGTGTGAACCTTTGATCTTTTACTTATAAATTCTGTGTCTGATACTACCTCTCTCACTAACACCTGAAGGAGTGAGGCTCAAAAAGTTTGTGTTTTCAAACAAACCTGTTGGACTATAACCTGGTGTTACGTGATTTCTGACATTGTCCAAAGTGAGCCTTGTCTTTCTTTTGACTAACTTCTACAACTTTCTGAATAAGATTAAAGACAATTCAAGACAAAGGTTATAAGGATGGCTTCAAGATAATTCAAAACAATCTTCTACTGACGAGTGAAAATTCTTGATTATCTAAGACCTATCAGTTCTGGTCTGTATGGTCTCCCTTGTAGCGTTACGTTGATGTTTAATTCCTCCTGGACCATGTGACTGAACTTCTGTTTGTGCAGGCAATGTGTTTTGTTCTTTGTTAGTCAAAACTATTACACCCACTCCAGTGTCAAACTTAAAATTCGTTAGATGCCCATGGTCATAAATGTTTGCATACAAAAATGTCTAATCAGCAAGGAAGATTTTGGATTTTCTTGCAGTGAAGATTGTTGAACTTCATTAATTAGTGTATGAAGTATTCATTTTTATGATTTTTCTGTGTTAGTGTCCTTTTAAATATTTTCTGAAAATGACTTCTTTGCTGAGTAGCGCAGTGCCTCAGTGGTTAGCATTACTAGCTCACAGCCTTGGGTTCAATCCCACCCTCAGGTGACTGTCTATGTGGAATCTGCACATTCTCCCCATGTCTGCATGGGATTCCTCTGGGTGCCCTAGTTTCATCCCATGGTCCAAAGATGTGTAGGGTAGGTGGATTGGCCTTGTGAAATATAGGCGGAAGGTCTGGGTAGAATGCTGTTTGGAGATTAAGTGTGGACTTGATGGGCCAAATGGCCTGTTTCCACACTGTAGGGATTCTACTCACAGTGAAAGTATTTCGTTTTAATAGTTGCACATGGTTCATATCCATCAGTATTTTACAGAGCAATAGTATTGTCAGGGATTTCTGACCTCTTGTTCATGCCCTCCATCTTTGTCTTCTTTTCTTGGTTTTCTTTTACTGTTCTCACTTGTTGATAAAGAAATCAGTTCTACAAATCTGAGATGCCACGGATTTTGCTATCCTCTGAGGATTGATCAGTTCTGCTTTCAGATGTTGGTTTCTCTTAACAACAGAATGGCTTTCTCCAGGGTGAAGTCTTCTTTTGTCTATAATCAATCTGAGAAAGACTCATCGGCAATACCTCCTTCCGTTCAATCTCTGTTCAATTCTGTCTTCAAATCTCTACGTTCACATTTCTCAATTAATCTCTCGGGAGCATTACTCACAGAATCACAGAGTTGTTACGGTGATGAAAGAGGCCATTTGACCCACCATTTCCTAGTACCAATCGCCTGCTTTCTCCCCATTTCTGTGCAGTCCATTCCTATCCAAATAATCATCTAATTCCCTCTTGAATGCCTCAACATCAATTAAATCATCTTAATAAAAGATATTTAGTTGAAAAATAAAATCACTTTAGTAAAATCGTCTATTGAATTGTCAAGATTCTGGACGCTCTGATTAAATTTTGTTCTTTCCTAAATTTTATTAGATCTGAAATTGAATGAATTTTCAAACAATTTTAAAATATCATCAAATTTATCTGATGCTTTACTAATCCCTTGTTGAGCAATTACTTCATCTGGTCTGTTTCCAACAGAATAAAGAAGTGCATTAACTTGTTCTGCATTTTAAAAATTCATTTTGTGGGATGTGGGCGTCGCTGGCTGGCCAGCATTTCTTGCCCATCCCTAGTTGCCCTTGAGAAGGTGGTAGTGTGCTGCCTTCTTGAACCGCTGCAGTCCATATGCTGTAGGTGAACCCAGAATGCCCTAATGGAGGTAACTCCAGGATTCTGATCCAGTGACAGTGAAGGAACAGTGATATATTTCCAAGTCAGGATGATGAGTGGCTTGGAGGGGAACTTGAAGGTGGTGCTGTTCCCATGTATCTGCTGCCCTTGTCCTTCTAAATGGTCATGGGTTTGGAAGGTGCTGCCTGAGGATCTTTGGTGAATTTTGGCAGTGCATCTTGTAGATAGTACACACTGCTGCTACTGAGCATCGGTGGTGGAGGGAGTGGATGCTTGTGGATGTGGTGCCAATCAAGCGGGCTGTTTTGTCCTGGATGGTGTCAAGCTTCTTGTTGGGGCTGCATTTATCTATGCAAGATGCGGGTATTCCATCACACTCATGACTTGTGCCTTGTAGATGATGAACAGGTCTTGGGAAGTCAGGAGGTGAATTACTCACCGCAGTATTCCCAGCCTTTGACCTGTTCTTGTAAACGTTGATTGATTGATTGACTGATTGCTATCACATGTACCAAAATACAATGAAAAGTGTTGTTTTAAGTATTGTACAGGCAGATCATACCACACAAATTGCACTGGAGTACCAGAACAGTGTGCAGAAAACAGTGTTACTGCCGCAGAGAGAAAGATGATCATTAATATTTGAGAGGTCCATTCAAAAGTCTAACAGCAGGGAAAAAGCTGTTTTTGAATTTATTCAAATGTGTATTCAAACTTTTATATGTTCTGCCCTACTGAAGAAGGTGGAAAAGAGTATAATCAGGGTGGGAGAGATCTCTGATGATGTTGGTTGCTTTCCCAAGGCAGTGGGAAGTATAGATGGAGTCAATGGATGGAAGACTGGTTTGTGTGACGGGCTGAATAGTGTTCTTGACTCTACAGTCTCTTGTGGTCTTGGGAAGAGCAGTTTCCAACCCACATTGGTGAGTCCAGTTGAGTTTCTGGTCAATGATAACTCACAGGATGTTGATAGTGGGGGATTCAGTGATGGTAACACCATTGAATGTCAAGCACAGGTAGATAGATTGTCTCTTAACAGTGATGGTCATAGCTTGGCATTTCTGTGGTGCAAATGTCACTTGCCACTTGTCAGCACGAGCCTGAATATTATCCAGATCTTGCTGTGTTTGATCATGGACTACTTCAGTCTTGTTATTTAATTTTGAAGCACTTTTGCAGACTAAATTTGTCTTTTACATGATATTCATTCCAGTGTCTGATTTGAAATATTTCTAATTAGAGCTTCCTGGCAGTGAAAATTTGGATACCATGCCTTCCTGTACTTGCTGCATCTTCTCATTCTTTGTTTTAAATTTTCTTGCAGTAATTCAGCTTTTCCCACTTGGTTTATCAATGACGGAGTTTCTCCCATGTTTCTGAGTATCACTGAAGACTTCTACGGAAGTCTCTTTTCCTCTCGAGAACTCTCTGATAGACCAGCATTATTCCTTTAGAATCTTGAAAATTGTTTAAAACTGCTGTATGTAAATCCAAATGATTAATTTTCTTTCTCTGTGGTCCTGAAGTAATATTTTTGCAGTCATTCTTTGCTATGACTTTCCACCTTCTGCTTCATGGCTCCCACATGTTATGGTGCTCTTATGATTTGGAGCTGCAGAGTTTTTTTTAGTTATGAAGTTGTCTCTTCAGTCTAATTGTACTTCTGCCATTTATGAGCCTCTGCCAAACCTGCCCAAGCATATTCCCACTTGTTCCTCCACCTCAATTCGGTCCATTGTTTCAGATCCAGAATCAGTCCCATTCACACAGACCAGGCCCTGTGATGTAGCGCAGATACCTTCTTACTGTCTATACCTCTACTCCTCCTATGAGTCTGCTGGAGAGTTCTGCAGTTTTCTATCACCTCTCCCCCTCAGGTTGAGGTTGGAGGATGTAGTTCTTGATATTGTTTTTCTGCATTTTTACTGACATTTACAGCTTCCAAAAGAAGCTATCACAGGTTTTGATTACTGCTGCTTGCCTGCAGTGATCAGTAGATGGGAGACATCCACCTCTTTGCTCTAGCTTAGTACAGATCTTGAGAGTTAGGTATAATTGTCAATAAGATATTTATTGCCTTATTGCACTGAACCCCCATGTGCCTTCCTTGATTGTCTCTGTCTCTCTATGTCTATTTGCCCATGTGACAGTGTGACATCTTAGAAATATAGAAAATAGGAGAAGTAGACAATTTGGCAACTGAATAGTTATTACTGGATTGTTCCATTGGTGGATATATTAATGCATCTATTAGAAACCCACAATATCACAGCAGGAGTAGGCCATTGAGCCCTGTGAGCCCATTCTGTGATTCAATATGATCATAGCTGATCATCCAACTCAGTCTCTTCTTCCTGCTTCCTCCCCATACCCTTTTATCCCTTTAACCCTAAGTACTACGTCTAATTCCTTCCTGAAAATATTCAATGTTTTGGCCTCAACTACTTTCTGTGGCAAAAAATTCCACAGGCTCACCACACTCTGGGTGAAAAACTTCTCCTCATCTTCGTTCTAAAAGCCTACTCCGTATCCTTTAGACTGTGATTTCTGGTTCTGAACTCCCCGGTCATCAGGAACATTCTCCGCATGTTTACCTCTTTAATCCTGTTAAAATTTTATAGGTTTCTATGGGATCATGCCTCTCATTCTTCCAAACTCCAGCCTTAGCCAATCCAGTCTCACTTCATAAGATCACGGCAGCTTTAATGTTTTCATTTGACTATCTCTGTCTCTCTGCGTCTATTTGTCCATGTGACCATAGTGGGTGGTGCTATCATGCTCTTCTAGTTATTAACCCTTTTAGACCCATTTACAAGAAACATTAGACTAACCATAGTACAATTACAACTCTTTCAGTGAAGAAATTTCTTCCAATCTCAGTACAAAGTGATTGCCTCCTTATCTTGGGGCTTGTACAACAAACAATGAAAAAAATGAGAGATGTTGTAAATCAGGAATTACAATCAGCAAGCAGCAAACTTAGCTTTTTAAAGGTCTGAATATCTAGCAGGAAGTTAACATTGGAGAAAGTAAGTCCACGGAGAGAGTGGGGTCTGAAACAAATTGGTGAGTGAGTCTTGGATCGCAACATAATGGACAGTCAGGAGGAAGAAAAGAAAGCATATTTGCAGAAACAAGAGCCATAAATTCAGTGAGGCACTGATAAGAAATACCCATTCAGGCAACAGCTACATCCATATAATCCATTTACTGTGACAAAACATTCCATCAGTTTTCACAGAAGCGGTACAGAGCTGAGTAAAACATTGAGCCATACAAGGCGATATTAGGAGAGACGGCCCAAAATTTGGCCAAAGAAGTGGATTGCACGAAGCATCCTGAAAAAAAAGAGGCAGAGGGGTTTTGAGAGGGTTTACATAGCTTTGGGCCTAGGCTGTTGAATGTATGGCCACGAGTAATCAAGCAATTAAAATCTGCAATGCTCAAGATAAACACAAATATTTTGGATGGTTGAAAGGCTGGAAGAGATTGTAGAGATAGGGAGGGACTCAGCCACAAAGGAATTTAAATACAAGGTTGAGAATTTTAAAACAAAGATGTTGCTTGACCAGGAGCCGTTGTAGATCAGTGAGCATAGAAATGATAGGGGGAAGCGACTTACTGTGAATTAAGCCACAGGCAACAGAGTTTTAAATGACTTCAAGTTTACAAAAGCCAGAATGTGGCCAGGATATTTAGAATAATCAAGTCTGGAGGTAACAAAGGTATGATTGAGGCAGATGGGCTGAGGCGGGGGAAATGTCTGGTGATGTTACTGATGTGGAAATAGATGCTCTCCATGGCAGTGCAGATGTATGTTTGGAAACTAATCACAGAGTCAAATTGTGAGCCCAAGGTTGTGAACTGGATTTTATTCCCAGACAGGGTAAGGGATGAAGTGGATTGCTAGGGAAGAAAGTTTGGAGATCGAATCACTTCCTTTCCTCCTATCCAGCACTTCAAGCGAACCACCAATAAGACGTCTGCAAACGGGAGCATAACAGCCAATATTTCTACTTTAAGGTTAGCTGCAGAAACAAGTTTTTGACACCAAGGAGTTAACTTTAATTTGGGGCAAGTTTGACAATGGAAGATGATGCAGAGGTTTCACTCAGGGTCAAAAGCACATGTGAGATCAACAGTTTCAGAAGAGAATCAAAGGTAAGTTGTGTTAGTAATTTTCCAAGCTGATATAAAACATCTAGAAATAAAATGCTGGAGGAGCTGAAGGAATCATAATTTTCATTGTTTTATTGAAGGGTGTGGAGAGGATCATGAATGATTCATTCATTGAAGTTTGAGCAGACCGGAGGCTCTGAGCACTGCAAAGTGTGCAGTCTGAAGGAAATGATAAATTAAATTTGAATAATTGACAAACCATTGAAAAGGATTTGATGAACTGTATGATGTAATTTATATGAAGGAGGAGGACAAGAAAGGCAAACCATTTTAAATACAAAAGTTCAAAGGCTTGAGAATGAATCATCAGCTACAGTACAAACAAAATAATGCAACAGGGAACCAGAGACATCAATGCCATTTTGGTGGGAGGCCTTATTTAGAAATGCGCATTGCCAGAAATTGTCAAACTGTTTTGATGTGTCCAGTGTTATGATCCCGGACAAAACCACAAGATTATGTTATGATCTGGTTTTACTTTTCAAAGTTAACAAAAGGTGAGATAGAACCATAGACCCATACAAATTATGCAGCATAGAAGGGGGTAATTTGGTCCATCATGTTCGTGCTGATCCAAAGACACCCAAATGCTTTTTCTCATCCCATCTGCTCCAAGAGACTTACTAAAAGAATAAAGCCAGGAGATTCCATGGTTTTGAATACACAACAATACTCAATCCATACTACATGTACAACGTATTTCTAAGACTTAGAATTATCTGATGGTAAATGTGAATAACTTACAGTCATCAAACACCTCACTGTCCACATCAAATAACAAACGCCACCAAGACAGATCCTTTTGATTTCTTGGCAACTGATTCCAGATTCAAGATGGTGGCGCAGTGGTCTCATCCACTCCTTCTGTTTGTTTTCTTCCTTTTCTTCTGATCTCATTTTTTTAAACTTTTTTGCAGTTTTAGTTTTTTTTTGTTTTGTTCTACTAACTTGCTTCATGGAGAAAGGCAGCAGTGGCACCGGACTTGTTGAGTTTGGCTTTCAGCTAGATGCCCAATGTGAGGCAGTGGCCAGGGCCTGGCCTGGGACTCTCGGTGAGTTCCCGATACCCAGTTCATGGACCGAAGGTGAGGCCGAGGCCCAGTGCCTGGATCGGATCTTTGGCAGTCTGAGATCCCAGCACCAAGCTCAATGCGGGGATTGAGGTTCCTTCAATATCTGCACTGACGACGAGAGCAGGGGAGATCGAGCCAGCACGAGGAAAGCCTGCCAGACCAGAGAAGATCAAGCCTAACATAGGAAGTGTCGTCCCTGCAAGCACCTAAGAAAGACTGCAATGTTTGAATATTTAGCTTTATTTCTTCATTTTTTTTGACTTAATAAGAAGGACTCTAATGTTCAACTTTTAACTGTGTTCCTTATTTCTTTCTCCCTTGTTCTTAAGTTTTTGTGCCGAGGTACTTGTACCTAAGATGGTGCCGTGTCTGGCGACATTTAAAACTTTTTACTGTACTCCTGTACTTTTGGACTACACATGACAATAAAGTCTAAATCTAAAATCTAAATCTAAATTCAGATAATAACGACACAGTGGGTCATCAAATTTGACTTTACAAGAACTTTCAATTCTTTGCTTTGGTCAGTCTGGTCCTGAAACACCCTCTCAAAAGGCATTTCATGAAAATATAGAAACATAGAAGATAGGAGCAGGAGGAGGCCATTCAGCCCTTCAAGCCTGGTCTACCATTCTTCACAATTATGGCTGATCTTCCAACTCAATAGCCTAATCTTGCTTTCTCCCCAGAACCTTTGATCCCATTCACCCCAAGTGCTATATCTAGTCACCTCTTGAATACATTCGCATCAACTACTCCTTGTGGCAATGAATTCCACAGGGTCTCTACACTTTGGGTGAAGAAATGTCTCCTCATCTCCGTCCTAGATTGTCCACCCCGAATCCTCATACTGTGACCCTGGATCTGGACACACCCACCATCGGAAACATCCTCCCTGCGTCTACCCTGTCTAGTTCTGTTAGAATTTTTAAGTCTCCATGAGATCTCCGCTCATTTGTATGGAATCCAACAAAAATAATCCCAACCTATTCAATCGTTCCTCATATGTCAGACCCACCATCCCCAGAATCAGCCTGATAAACCTTAGCTGCACTCCCTTGGGAGCAACAACATCCTTCCTCAGAAAAGGAGACCAAAACTGAATACAATATTCCAGGTGTGGTCTCACCAAGGCCCTGTATAACTACAACAACACATCTCTGCTCCTGTACTCAAAACCTCTCACAATGAAGTCCAACATGTCATTTACCTTCTTTACCGCCTGCTGCACCTGCATGCTTACCTTCAGTGACTGGTGCACAAGGACTCCCAGATCCCACTGCACACTCCTCCTCTCCCAATTTACAGCCATTCAGGTAGTAATCTGCCTTCTTGTTTTTGCTTCTGAAGTGAATAATCTCACATTTATCCAAATTACACTGCATCTGCCATTGATCTGCCCCTCACCCAACCTGTCCAGATCACGCTGAAAGATCTCTGCATCCTCATTACAATTCACACCACCACCCAACTTAGTATCATCGGCAAACTTGGAGATGTTACATTTTGTTCTCTCATCCAAATCATTAATATATATTGTGAATAGCTGGGGTCGCAGCACCGATCCCTGTGGCACCCCACTAGTTACTGCCTGCCAATTTGAAAAGGACCCATTAATTCCTACTCTTCGTTTCCTCTCTGCTAACCAGTTTTCTATCCATCCCAATACACTTACCCCAATCACATGCACTTTAATCTCGCACATTAATCTCTTACGTGGAACTTTGTCAAAAGCTTGCTGAAAGTCCAAATATACCACATTGACTGGCTCCCCCTTATCAACTCCACTAGTTACATCTTCATAGAATTCCAACAGATTTGTCAAGCATGATTTCCCCTTCATAAATCCATGCTGACTCTGTCTGATCCTGCCACTGCTTTCTAAATGCTCTGCTATAGAGTCCTTGATAGTGGATTCAAGAATTTTCCCCACTACTGATGTTAGGCTCACTAATCTATAATTCCCTGTTTTCTCTCTACCTCCCTATTTGAATATTGGAATGACATTAGCCACCCTCCAATCTGCAGTAACTGCTCCAGAGTCTATAGAATCCTGGAAGATGACCACCAATGCATCCATTATTTCTAGAGTTACTTCCTTAGATACACTGGGATGTAGGTTATTAGGCATGGGGAACTGATCAGCTTTCAATCCCAACAATTTTCCGGCACCATTTCTTTACTAATATTGATCTCTCTCAGTTCTTTTATCTCACTAAATCTTGCATCCTCCAACATTTCTGGTATCTGATTTGTGTTCTGTTTTGTGAAGACAGAACCAAAGTATGTATTCAGTTACTAAGTAATTTCTTTGTCCCCTGTAATACATCCCCCTATTTCTGTCTTTAGGGGACCTACATTTGTCTTTATCAATCTCTTATTCTTCAGCAATATAGAAATTCTTAGTGTCAGTCCTTATGTTGCCTACAAGCTTACTTTAATACTCTGTTTTCCCATTCTTAAACAATCCCTTGGTCTTTCTTTGTTGAATTCTAAATTGCTCCTAATCCTCAGATTTATTATTTTTCTTGGCCAATCTGTATGCTTCTTCCTTGGATCGGATACTATTTCTAATTTCCTTTGTAAGTCATGGATTGGTCCTCTTACCCATTTTGTTTTTGCGTCAGACAGGAATAAACAGTTGTTGCAGTTCCCCCATGCGTTCCTTGAATGTCTGTCATTGCCTATCCCCTGTCATCCCTTTAAATAACTCTCCCCAATCCATCAAGGCCAACTCACGCCTCATATCCTCATGGTTTCCTTTTTTAAGATTCACCTCCCTAGTCTCCAAATCAACAACCTTACTCTCTTTCTTGATAAAAAATTCTATCATGTTATGGTCACTCTTCCTCAAGGGGTCCACACAGCTAGATTAGCAATGATCTCCTTCACATTACACAGCATCCATTCTAAGATGGGCTGCTCTCTAGTTTGTTCCTCTACATATTGGTCAAGCAAACCATCCCATATATACTCCAGGAATTCCTCCTCTACAGCATTTCATCATGGACTGCCTCAACGAAAGATTCTGCTCTAGTTGATCACTCCCCTGTCCTGAGCTCATGCTACTCTTGACTCAGAAACTCTACTCTTGTACTTATTCACAAGGATTTTTATTCACAAACCAGTGATACCTCTGAGATTTTCCCTGGGTTTCCAATCTTGCTCAGTTACATCAAGCAAACAATACTGGTGAGCTTTTGAACCACCACTCTCTCAGATATTAATGCTCACAGGCTTCACAGGTTAGCTTCACCCAGCTAAATCATGCCTTTTGTGCCACCTACACAGAACTATTCAACAGTTCTTCACTTTCACTCAGGTCCCCAACACAGATTCAGTGTAAGCTAGTTGCCTTCCCTGCAGTATAGCTAAAAATCAGTACGCCTAACAAGGAGAGTATGTCTCTATATGTCTCACAGCTCAATGACCATCAGTACCTGTCTGTGTCCTTTTAACCCCTGTTTAGTAACCCCAGAACCTAACCCCAGGCCACTTCTTGAGAATTGTGTCCAGTTCTGGTTGTCCTGTTATCGAAAAGATATTATTAAGCTGGTGTGGGTTCAGAAGAGATTTATCAGGATATTGCAAGGAATGGAAGGTCTGGGTTATGAGAAGAGGCTGGATAGGCTGGGACTTTTTTCACTGGAACATGGGAAGTTGAGAAGTGACATTATAAAGGTTCATAAAATCATGAGGGGTACAGATAGGGTGAATGGCAGGTGTCTTTTCCCGAGGGTGGGGAATTTCAAGACCAGGGGGCATATTTTTTACGGTGGCAGGAGAAAGATTTTAAAAAAATGACACGAGGGGCAATCTGTGTACACAAAGAGTGGTTCGTGTGTGGGACGAACTGCCAGAGAAAGTGGTGGATGCGTGTACAGTTACAACGTTTAAGAGACATTCAGATAAGTACATGAATAAGAAATGTTTGGAGGGATATGGACCAGGAGCAGGCAGGTGGGACTAATTTAGTTTGGGGATTATGGTCAGCATGGACTGGTTGGACCGAAGGGTCTGTTTCTGTCCTGTATGACTCTATGATTCTAACTGATCTGAATGGCCTATTAAAAACCTAGTGATAAAACTTATTCCTATCTCAGGGCAGAATGGAATGTTGCTACCTATTAACTTTTAGAATTGCATGTTCCATATTTTTTATTTACTCATGGATGTAGGCATTGCTGGCTGGGCCATCATTTATTGTCCAGCCCTTGAATAGGATTGAAAAGCTTGGTTAGCAATTGACAAGCAGTTGGTCTGGAGTCACATGTAGGCCAGACCAGGCCTACATGATGGCAGTTTCCTTCCCTAAAAGGACAACAAAATGAGTAATGGTTTCATGGTCATCATCAGATGCTTTAAATCCAGACTTTTTTAATATCTGAGCTTATATTTCACCATATGGTGAGGTGGGTTTTGAACCTGGTCTCTCAGAATATTAGCCGGGTCTCTAGATTCCTAAGTAAATAACAATACCAATTCATGCTGTCAGAACCACCTCTGTTATCTATTCACAGAAAGACAGATTTTACCACACTTAAAGCAAATGACCAAGGTGCTCAAGAACTGAAATCCTAGGTTTCTTAACGGAGAAGGCTAGATCAGTGGCAGAAAGGCAGTACTGAAAATCATACTGGAAATGTTAGATTCTGTCAGAACTATCACACTGACTGATAATTTAAGAATTAACTGTGACAATCATATTTTTTGAAAGTACTGTAGCAATCATACAGCAATGAATAAAAGGATAACAAATCTACTGAGAAAAGGAAAATTTGACTAGGAATAAGAGACATTAAAGGGTCCACTATGATAAAAGGTGGTAATATTATTAATTGGAAATTAAAATAAAGATAGGCAGTTTTGGTTTCAGCTCTATAAAGATTGCTTTTTTTAAGAGGTCAGAAGGTTATTTGGAACAGTGAACTTAAATCATAGTTCACAAGAAATATGTGACTTTATTCAACTGCCTTCTTGCCATGTCTGATGTTGATTGATAAAATATTTAAGTTGTTGAGTTTATGACAGGCAGAGAAAAAAAGATCAGAAGAAGGCACTAGATAACAAGGTGTAGAGCTGGATGAACACAGCAGGCCAAGCAGAATCAGAGGAGCAGGAAAGCTGACGTTTTGGGTCTGGACCCTTCTTCAGAAATTCCTGCTCCTCTGATGCTGCTTGGCCTACTGTGTTCATCCAGCTCTACATCTTGTTATCTCAGACTCCAGCATTGGCAGTTCCTACTATCTCAGAAGAAGGCACTAGTTTTGTTTTGCCTTCAGAGCAGAGGGTTTAATATTTCAGTTCAGAGAAACCAGTCACCCTAACAAAAGTGTTTTTAGTCTTTGAACTATCCTGGTTGTGAAAGTGTACATATTCCAGCCATCCAAATCAAAGAGGTTTAGGCCATCAGAACTGGAAAGGTTTAAACGTACAGGGTCAGCAAAAAAATCATAAATGTCTCTCAGGAGTCTAAGGAAATGTCTAAGGAAGGGGCACAAAAACAAAGTTGCTGGAAAAGCTCAGCAAGTCTGGCAGCATCTGTGGAGGAGAAAACGGAGTTAATGTTTCGGGTCCGGTGATCGTTCCTCAGAAGGAAGAGGCAGTTCATTCCACATATGAACCACCCTCTGTGTGAAAATGTTGCCCCTCAGGTCCCTTTTAAATCTTTCCCCTCTTACCTTAAACCTATGCCCTCTAGTTTTAGACTCCCCTACTCTGGGGAAAAGGTATTTCACCTTAGTTATGCCCTTCATCGTTTTATAAACCTCTAAAACATCGCCCTCAACCTCCTACACTCCTGGAAAAAAATCTCAGCCTGTCCAATGTCTCCTCATAGCACAAACCCTCCAGTCCCAGTACCATTATTGTAAATCTTTTCTGCACCCTTTCCAACTTAATAATATCCTTCCTAAAGCAGGGTGATTGCAACTGCATGTACTTTAAAAGTGGCCTCACCAACCTCCCATACAACCACAACATGATGTTCGAACTCCTATACTCTTTCTAAACAGTTTTATGTTTTAATACAAACTTTTTTTTTGCTTGTGCAATCAACTTGTGCTCTTTTGTTAAAGAACATTCGCTGCTTTGCGTGTATATGTTCAGTGATCAATCACCAAGGTAACCAACTGCAAAAATTACACATAGGATCTCTCAAGCCAGGTTTCACTCTGGCATCTGGCTTGTCCAGTGTTACCATCAACTGGGATTATAACAATAGAATACAGAATAGGCTTAAATACAGAATCACAACAAGAAGAGGGACACCATTAGAACTCACCGGGTGAGATTTTTGTAATGTTTGCCTCCAAGTTTAACCTTTTATAGATCAGCAAGTGGAAGATTTTCCTAGAGATGGTAAGAACTGCAGATTCTGGAGAATCCAGCTCTACATCTATGGAAGATTTTACTAACCTGATTGGGATAATATTCAGACCAAATGTAGCAATGCACATAGGATTTGTACTAGGCTGAGTGAAATTTGAATTGGTTAAATAAAATGTGAGGGCTGGTGACTGGATTAGAAGAGAGGTGTACCAAATGCTCATAGTTTGTCTTGGCCAGGGGCAAGGAGGAAGCTGCAAAACCAGCAAGATAATAGTTAATGCTTCTTTTTCACTAAAATTGTACTTAACAGTGCTATTTACGGAGATTGCAAGAAGAGATAAAGTCTTCTTGGAATTTCCCAGACTGATCAATCTTCCATTGTCATTGTACTGAGCTCACTTTCCGTCCAAAAGCGATGGCTGGAGATTGTAGCTTTCTCCATAACTTTTGCACCCATTATTAATGTTTCAGCTTTGGCTCAGATGGTATCACTCTTTCCTCTGAATCAGAAGGCTTTGAGTTAACCCAAAGATCAATCCTGGGGGATGCTGCACTGTTAAAAATGCTGTCTTTTGGATAAGACATTAAGCGAGGCTCTAGTCGAGTGGCTATAATAGGAGTGTGATTGAATATTAGAGATA
>JAHRHZ010000017.1:43109501-43120861 GCA_024137785.1 Ginglymostoma cirratum | reverse complement strand
AAAGCTTGACGTTTCGGGCCTAGACCTTTCATCAGAAAAAATTTTTCCGATGAAGGGTCTAGGCCCGAAACGTCAAGCTTTCCTGCTCCTATGATGCTGCTTGGCCTGCTGTGTTCATCCAGCTCCACACCTTGTGATTGAATATTGCCCACCTACCTGGATGAGGGCAGCTCAAGAAGCTTTATGCCATCCAGGACAAAGCAGCCCGCTTGATCCACAAACATCCTTCCATCCCGAATGCTCAGTTGCAGCAGTGTGTGTTATCTACAAGATGCACTGCAGAAATTCACCAAGACTGCTGTTGCTGCACCTCTCAAACCCACGACCGATACCATGTAGAAGGACAAGCAGATACATAGGATCTCCTCCACCTGCAATATTCCCTCCAAGCCACTCGCCCTCCTGATTTTGAAATATAATTGCCATTCCTTCAGCGTCACTGGGTCAAAATCCTGGAAATACCTCCCTGTGGGCTCCCTACAGCACATGGACTGACTACCACCTTCTGAAGGACTCAGGTTCTGGAAGGTAAGGCAGCTAGACCTGTAGGAGACACCTACAGAGAATCATCAGCCCCTCTTCAAAAGGATGACAGCACAAAGCTCACAGCTGATTGGTAGGAACCGGGAAAGGAGCTCTCTGATTAATGAGTATCTGTCAATTGTTTAAAGCCTATTCTGTTCAAGAATATTAATATAGTATGTACAGTGCTGGTAAAGTCAACACATATGAATCAACATAAATCAGAGAATAATAGAACTAAGTAGTTAATTTAGGAAAACTCATTAAGAATGGCAGTGTGCGTCCAAGCTGCAGTATGTGGGAGTTCTAGGCTACCATTGTGATCCAGGGCAAACATACTTCTGGTATGTGTTTGAAGTTCATGCAGCTTTGGATCAGAATTAATGAGCTGGAGGCTGAACTGCAGACACAATAACACATCAAAGGCATAGTCGTCGAGGTTTACAGCATCAAAACAGGCTCTTCAGTCCAAATTGTCCGTGCCACCCAGTTATCACGATCAATCTAGTCCCATTTGCCTGAGTTTGGTCCATACCTATCCCATCCATGTACCTGTCCAAATGTTTCTTAAATGACAAAATTATATTCACCTCCACCACTATCTCTGGCAGCCCTAGGGAGGAGAGAGTTACCTGGATTCTTTGTACTAGGAGGCATTCACACCTCTTAGCATAGGGTGTTCTGATATGGCTGTACAGAATATAAAGCAAAAGCAAAATGTTAATTAAAGATTGAGAAGAAGGGAGAAATTACGGTTTAAGAGAATGTTAGCCAAAAGTATGAAAACAGATAGGTAAAATATCTTCAGCTATTTAAATAAACAAAGAATTAACAACAAAGAACAAGGGACAATACAGCACAGGAACAGCTGCCTTGGCCCTCCAAACCTGCACCGACACATTTGCCCTTCCATCCAAAAACTCTCTTCACTTACAGGATCCGTATCCCTCTATTCCCTTCCTATCCGTGTATTTGTCCAGGTGTTTCTTAAATGCTGCTATTGTGTCTGCTTCCACCACCTCCTCTGGCAGCATGTTCCAGGCACTCACTACACTTTGTGTGAAAAATGTGCCTCGCACATCTCTGAAACTTGCCCCCTCACACCTTGAGCCTGTGTCCTCTAGTAATTGACCCCTCCACTCTGGGAAAAAGCCTCATACTTTCCACTCTATCCATGCCATTCACAATCTTATAAACTTCTATCAGGTTGCCCTTCAACCTCTTGTGTTCCAGTGAAAACAAACCCAGTCTATCCAACATTTCTTCATAGCTAAAACCCCCCATACCAGGCATCATCCTGGCAAACTTTTTCTGTACCCTCTCCAAAGCATCCATATCCTTCTGGTAGTGTGGTGACCAGAACTGTATGCAATATTCCAAGTGTGGCTTAACTAAGATTCTATACAGCTGCAGCATAGCTTGTCTATACTTATACTCAATGCCCCTTCGAATGAAGGCAAGCATGCCATATGCCTTTTTTACTACCTTATCTACCTACACTGCCACCTTCAATGATCTGTGGACCTGCACACCCAGATCCCTCTGCATATTAATACTCCTAAGGACTCTGCCATTCACTGTATAATTTCCACCTGTACTTGACCTTCCAAAATGCATCACCTCACATTTGTTGGGATTAAACTCCATCTGCCATTTTTCTGCCTATGCCTCCAACTGATCTATATCCTGCTGTATTCTCTGACAATCCTCCCACTATCCACAACTCAACCAGTATCATCCTCCCCACTATCCACAACTCCACCAACCTTTGTATCGTCCACAAACATATTAATTAGACGGCTATTTTTCCTCCAAATCATTTATGTAGACCATGAACAGCAGAGGTCCCAGAGCACTGATCCCTGTGGAACACCACTAATCACAACCCTCCATTCTGAAAAGCATCCTTCAACCGCGATCCATCTTCTATGACTAAGCCAGTTCTGTATCCATCTTGTCAGCCCACTCTGATACCATGTGATTTCACCTTTTGTAGCAGTCTGCCATGAGGGACCTTGTCAAAGGCTTTACTGAAGTCCATGTAGACAACATCAACTGTTTTTCCCTCATCAATCATCTTTGTCACCTCCTTAAAAAACTTGATCAAGTTAGCGAGGCACGACCTCCCCAGCACAAGACCATGTTATTTATTGCTAATAAGCCCATTTGCTTCTAAATGCATTTAGATCTTGTTTCTGAGAATCTTTTCCATTAATTTCTCTACCACCGATGTGAGATTCACAGGTCTGTAATTTTCAGGATTATCTCTGTTACCCTTCTCAAACAACGGTCCAGTCCTAAGGGACTTCACCTATAGCCAAAGAGGGTACAAAGATGTCTGTCAAGCCTCCAATAATTCTCTTGCCTCACCTCAATATTCTGGGATAGATCCCAGCAGGACCCAGGGACTTATCTACCTTAATACTTTTTAAGACGGGCAACACTTTCTTCCTTTTTAATAGCAACTTGGCTTAGAAACTCGACACTCCCTTCCCTGAGATCATCCTCCACCAATTCCTTCTCTTTTGTGAATACCAACACAAATTATTCGTTTAGGACCTCACCTACCTCTTCTGGCTCCACACATAGATTAACTCCTTTGTCCTTGGGATTCTCCTTAATGTCTTTTCATGATCCCTTTTAGCCCTTTTAATTTCTTGTTTAAGTTCTTTCCTACTTTCCTTATACTGTATACTTCAAGGGCTTCATCAGTTCCCATCCTCCTAGAACTTACATCTGCTTCCTTTTCCCTTCTGATCAAGGTTATAACATCCCTGGGCATCCAAGGTTCACGTAGCTTGTCATACGTATCCTTCATTCTTGCTGGAACATGCCGCTCCTGAACTCTTATCAACTGCCATTTGGAGTACACCCACATGTCTGATGTAGATTTACCCTCAAACAGCCTCCAAGCAAAACTGGAGATAGCAAGAACTGCAGATGCTGGAGTCAGAGATAACACAGTGTGGAGGTGGAGGAACACAGCAGGCCAGGCAGCATCAGAGGAGCAGGAAAGCTGGCATTTCGAGTCCGGACCCATCTTCAGAATTCCAATCAAAATTCTCCAGTTCCTGTCTAATATTGTTGTAGTTTACTTAAGTGTTGGTCTGATAGAAAATGGGGTATTAGTAATAGAGGGTAACAAGATGGCAAGTGAATTAAAGAGATATTTTGCATCAGCGATTTTGGTTAGTCGCAAGTTCTACCTTTTGACCACTTTAAGGGTAGAGAGGTTAGTTGTAATTCCTGTTCGATTTATTAGTGATTTGTAGTTATGACACCTAGTCTTGGTCTACTCCGCAAGTAGAAACTTTCTCTTCACCCTGTCAAACCCTTTCTTAATCGTCAGTATCACATCACCCCTCAGCTTTCTCTGTTAGGCCATCAACTCTCACAATTATCTTTAAGATCATTAGATATGTACTTTGCGTCTCCATTTACCATCCAGGAAGAATTTTAGAATGTCACGTCATTTCAAAGAATCTGATCTTAACCAATGAATATTTGCCACAATTTCTATTATTACAAGTAGGTCAAATATTTAGACGCATGTTAAGCTTCATATTGCTAACACCTGCCCGGCCAGCTGACTCCAAAATTCTGTTGTATTAGCCATGGCAACGCTTTGTGTTCTGTCACTGATATAATTCCGTTCCAATGCGTATGGGTGCTATTTATATTCCTTACAGCCCTTTTTGTTGCTAATGTCTGGTTAATTGCATTGTTGAATGTGTTAATATCTTTATTTAAGGTGAAGAAGATACAGACAGTGGTTATGCATATCTATATATATCTATCGAGACCATCTGTAACACTGGGAGAGTGGCTGAAAGGAGCAAGAAGACTAAGTAGTCAAAAAACTTTATCAACAAAGGAAGATATTTTATTTTTCTCTCTCATCAATTGGCTTGGATCCATATTGAAAATTGTGCCCTCGTCACTTGCATATTCCACACTATGGTATTCCCTGAAATTTATGCATTTCCTTATACCTTGTCACCACATGCTGATGTTCTGTGTGCCCCCATTGTGTTGGAAATAACACTGCACTTGTTGATATGTGCACATCCACGTCAACTAGCAAGCAACGTCTAAATTTGTAAGCAAAACCTTACTGTTGTATACTTTAAGAACATAAGAACCAGGAGCAGGAGTAGGCCATCTGGCCCTTTGAGCCTGCTCTACCATTCAATAAGATCATGGCTGATCTTTTCATGGCCTCAGCTTTACTTACCCACCCTCTCACCATAACCCTTAATTCCTTTACTGTTCAAAACATTATCTATCTTAGCTTTAAAAACATTCAATGAGGAAGTTTCAACTACTTCACTGGGCAGGGAATTCTACAGATTCACAACCCTTTGGGTGAAGAAGTTCCTCCTCAACTCAGTCCTAAATCTGCTCCCCCTTATTTTGAGGCTATGCCCTCTTGTTTCAGTTTCACCCACCAATGGCAACATCCTCCCTGCTTCTATCTTATCTATTCCCTTCATAATTTTATGTTTCTATAAGATTCCCACCTCCCCCTCCACTCATTCTTCTAAATTTCAATGAATATAATCCCAGTCTACTCAGTCTCTCCTCATAATCCAACCCTCTCAACTCTGGAATTAACCTAGTGAATCTCCTCTGCACCCGCTTCGGTGTCAGTACATCCTTTCTCAAGTAAGGAGACTAAAACTGCATGCAGTACTCCAGGTGTGGCCTCACTGGCACCCTATACAGCTGCCACATAACCTCCCGGCTTTTAAACTCAATCCCTCTAGCAATGAAGGACAAAATTCCATTTGCCTTCTTAATTACCTGCTTGCACCTGCAAACCAACCTGTGATCCAAAGCACAAGGACATCCAGATCCCTCTACACAGCAGCATGCTGCAATTTTTTACCGTTCAAATAATAGTCCTTTTTACTGTTATTCCTACCAAAAAGGATGACTTCACATTTATCCACATTGTACTCGGTCTGCCAGACCTTCGCCAATCGCTTAAGCTATCTATGTTCCTGTGCAAACTTTCAGCATCCTCTGCAGACTTTGCTCTACCAGTCATCTTAGTATCATGCACAAACTTTGAGACACTACACGTGGTCCCAACTCCAAATCATTTTTGTAAATTGTAAACAATAGTGGTCCCAACACCGATCCCTCAGGCACACCACTGCTCACTGTTTGCCAACAAGAAAAGCATTCACTTATCCCCACACTTTGCTTCCTGTTAGTTAACCAATCCTCTATCCACGCTAATACATTGCTCGTAATGCTGTGCACCTTTATCTTACGCAGCAGCCTTTCATACGGCACTTTGTCGAATGCCTTTTAGAAATCTAGATCCACCACATCAACTGGATCCCTGTTGTCCACTCCGCTTGTAATGACTTCATAGAATTCCAGCAAATTAGTCAAACATGACCTGCTCTTCATGAACCTATGCTGCGTCTGCCCAATGGGACAATTTCTATCTAGATGTCTTGCTATTTCTTCCTCGATGATAGATTCAAGCATTTTCCCCACTGCAGAAGTTAAGCTAACCAGCCTATAATTCCCCTTGTTTTGTCTATCCTACCTCCTTTTTTAAACAGTGGCATCACATTTGCTGTTTTCCAATCTGCTGGAACTGTCCCAGAGTCCAGCAAATTTTGGAAAATTACCACAAGTGCATTTGCTATCTCTCCCTCCATCTCTTTTAGTACCCTGGGATGCATTCCATCAGGGCCAGGAGACTTGTCTACCTTTAGCTCCATTAGCTTGGTAAACACTACCTCTTTCATGATAATGACTGTTTCTAGGTCCTCACCTACCTTACTCTCCTTGCCATTAACTACTGGCATGTTACTCATGACCTCGACTGTGAAGACTGGCACAAAATACCTATTCAATGCCTCAGCTATTTCCTCGTTTCCCATTATTAAACCCCCCTTCTCATCCTCTAAAGGACCAATGCTTACCTTAGCCACTCTTTTTCGTTTTATATATTCGTATAAACTTTTGCTCTCTGACTTTATATTCTGAGCTAGTTCACTCTCATAATATACCTTACTTTTCTTTATAGCTTTTTTGTGGCTTTCTGTTGACCTTTAAAGCTTTCTCAATCTTCTAGTTTCCCACTGGTCTTTGTCACTTTGTATGCCTAATCTTTCAATTCGGTAGCCTTTCTTATTTCCTTAGACATCCATGGCTGATTACCCCTTTTTCTACGGTTCTTCCTTTTCACAGGTATATACTTTTGTTGAGCCCCTTGAAAAATTGCTTTGAAAGTCCTCCACTATTTCTCAACTGTCCCACCATAAAGTCTTTGCTTCCCCTCTACTTTAGCCAACTCCTCCATCGACCTATTATAGTCTCCTTTGTTTAAGCACAGGGTCCTGGTACTGGATTTTATCTTCCCACTTTGTCTGTATTCTAAATTCAGCCATACTGTGATCACTCCTTCCAAGAGGATCCCTAACTAAGAGATCATTAATTATTCCTGTGTCATTACACAGGACCAGATCGAGGATAGCTTGCTCCCTCGTCACTTCCATTACATACTGTTCAAGAAAACTATTGCGGATACATTCAATTAACTCCACCTCAAAGCTGCCTTGACCGACTTGGTTCGACCAATCAACATGTAGATTAAAATCCTCCATGATAATTGTCATACCATTTTTACAGGCCTTAGTTATTTCTTTGTTTATTGCCCGCCCCAATGTGATATTATTTGGTGGCCTATGGACTACGCCTATCAGTGACATTTTCTTCTTAGAATTTCTAATTTCCACCCAAACGGATTCAACCTTATTCTCCATAGAACTGTATCATCTCTCACTTCTGCCCTGATGTCATCCTTAAATATCAGAGCGACACCACCCCCTTACCTTCCTGTCTGTCCTTCTTAACATTCTGATACCCCTGGATATTTAATTCCCAGTCGTGACCATCCTGCAACCATGTCATCGTACTGGCTACTAAACCAGGTACTAACAAGGCCTGAGCCTGCTTAGCTTCTGACAGCGAAATTTTCAGTTAAATATAGTTATAGGTAATCAGATATATGTACACAGGTTAAGCCATAAAACATGCAATATAAGTTAACCTAAGAACATCCAAACTGATTGGTAATACTCATTGATATACAGAATCTGAAAGAATTGAGGAAACTGTAAATCAGAAGCAAAAACAGAAATTGCTGGAAAAGCTCAGCAAGTCTGGCAGCATCTGTGGAGCGAAATCAGAGTTAACGTTTTGGGTCAATTGACCCTTCCTCAGAATCTTTCTCAATGATATATAGACTGATTTTAAAGTATTAACAAAAGGTAACTGTAACTTTAATTAATCTAAAAATAACTAGTAAATACAAGCTAACTTTCAGGTAGCCAATCTAGTTGTTTCTCTGATAGCAAGTTGAAAATTATTCATTTTTGACCATTACATTTGTGGAAAAGGCCTGGCATTATGGAAGCTGGTACAATTTGTCCTTTGAAAGTGAAAATAATTTACCTTGGTGTTACAGATATTTTAACTATGAAACAAAAAACTGTGTGCAGAGCTCACTGCAGTCTCACAGGATTTATTACCTGCCACTGGAAATTTAATTCCAGCTATACCATTACTTTTGAACTGGAACCTTTTGTAACAGAATAAACCCAACTGTCTACGTAGACTATCATGAAATAGAATGAGTTTACCTTCAAACCTGTGACCTACTGGATTTCACAGGCAACCCACAGGCAGGTGAGGAACCACTTGGACTGAGGTTTGTGCTGACTTAATTATCTTGTTTATAAATAATTTCAGGAATGGTGAGGCTGAGCCAAAAACAATCACACACTATAAAGCTAAAATCCATTGATGCATTAACCTTTTCCTTTCTTTGATGCACGGTGCATTTTAATTGTTTTCCATTTTAAAAATCAGCCATTGGCCTTTTGAACCTCAAATAACTTCTATGAAAACATTAAATTATTGCATATTTTAATCATGCAGTTTGCAAGTACAGGTATAGTGGGCTAAATTTAGGCTGTGGCTGTGAATTCTTTCTACATAAGGGTTCACATTGTGGTGCCACTTTCACTATCATTGCACTCATGTGCTAGGTAACAATGTATCAGTCTTTCAGTCCACCAAACACATATAGAGGAGCCGGAAATACGTTCAACGAAGTCCCAGCTCTCGAATCTAAAGTGTGATTATTTCCAATTCAAAGGAACCAGAAGACACAAACTTTCTTCTTTTTGAGCCCAGCTATGAGTCTGGGATGACAAATAAATCTTCTACTGGTTGCTTTTGACTGTTCAGTCAATAGTAATTTATTTCTGGTTATTAGTGGTTTGACAGCTACTGGCTACTGGACCAGTGTTCCCTTGGACGAGGGGCAAGGTTTGATCCTCTTAAGGACATTGCAGTCCAAATGAGCATACTGGCTTAGAGGTGAGGAGTGTTGATTGCAAACTACGTAAACATTTTCAACAGTCTTACTCTCCCTGTGTTACAGCATACCTCTATTCTTCAGAGTTATTCCAGTGAACCCATGTAATATCATCTTTGAAGGCTGTAGCTATTGCTTCTCCGGCCATTGTAGCTAAGCAGGTAGCTCATTGACCTCAACAATTGTATCAAGCTTAAATTTAACAGAAAGTTCTGTGAATCCAAAATCATTTGGATCACTAATTTCTCCTATGAATGCCTTGGGTATCTTTTCTTAAGGAAATTGCTTGACTACATTGAGCTCTTTGGATCTATACTTCTGTTCTGTAACTCTGTAACGACATTTCTGCACTTAGTGTTTTATTTTAAGACTCATTTCCTTCAAGATGTCCAATCTTGAGTTCTGTATGGTCCTTCCCTGACATTCAATCTCCCTGGAACTGTTATAACTCTTTTCTCTTCTTCTAAAAGTGCTTAGTAATTCTTACCGTAAAGCTGCTTTAAGCCTGCATCATTTCAATACAGTTTATAATCTGCTGTTCTTTAAGCTTGTAAACGGTGTTTAATATCCAAACTAGTGTTGGGTGGTGCAGTGAATATATAATGTGCAAGACATAAGTTTGTATCACTGCAAAGCACTGGAATAGTAGCTAACAGAAATAAGAATGGCACTGCCCATATAATCGCATTATTTGTTGGAGCTATTTGGAACCAACATCTGAGTATTCATTCATAATAGGGTCATACAGCATGGAAGCAGACCCTTCGGTCCAACAAGTCCATGCTGACCATAATCCCAAACGAAACTAGTCCCACTTTTTTACGCTTGGCCCATATTCCTACAAACCTTTCCTAATCATGTACTTATCCAAATGTCTTTTAAATGTTATAATTTTACCTGCATCCACCACTTCCTCTGGAAGTCCATTCCACACACAAACCTTCTGTGAAAAATTTGCCCCTCACATCCTTTTTAAATCTTTCTCCTCTCATCTCAAAAATATGCCCCAAGTCTTGAGATCCCCAACAAAGGGAAAAAACACCTGCTATTCACATTATCTTTACCCCTCATGTTTTTATAAACCTCTATAAGGTCATCCCTCAACCTTCTATGCTCCGGTGAAAAAGTCCCAGCCTATCCAGCCTCTCCTTTTTTTTTCTTTATTCATTCACAGGATGAGGGCGTCGCTGGCTAGGCAGCATTTATTGCCCATCCTGAGTCTGCCAGAGGGCAGTTAAGAGGCAACCATATGTCTGTAGGTCTGGAGTCACATGTAGGCCAGACCAGGTAAGAATGGCGGTTTCCTTCCCTAAAGGGCATTAGTGAACCAGATGTGTCTTTCTGACAATCAACAATAGATTCACGGCCATCATTAGATTCTTAATTCCAGACATTTGTCGAATTCAAATTCCACCATCGGCCGTGGTGGAACATTACCTGGGTCTCTGGATTAACAGCCCAGCGATAATACCACAAGGCCATTGCCTCTCCTTATAAATCAAACCGTCCAGTCCCAGCCAACATCTTGGTAAATCTTTTCTGAACCCTAAGCCCCAAGCCTGTACATTGTAAGAGAGACAGAAGCAGCAGTGGTGGCAATGCAGCTGCAAAGCCAGAAGTGGATCCGTTTGGGACTGCATTTTAGGGAGAAATATTACTACTTTTTTTGACTGTTTCCAAATTGCTTTGCTCACATCTTGTCAATCGACAGTGCCTTGTGGCTCGGTGGATATGGTTCATATACAGTGAACCGCACCCTCCCCAACAAACTTTAATAGATACCAAATCAGCGGCTGAAATTACTCTATTTAAATCAGAATTGCATACATCCTATGCACAACATTAGACATTCCCCTATTTAACGCTGGATCTGTACTAATGTGTGTAATGTTGCTTACACATTAACAGTTCACATACAGCCAGCTTTGTGTTCAGGCCAATTACTCCAAAGCTTATATTCTATGCATCAATGCTGTTTTAAATTCAATTATGGGAGTTTCCTAGCGCCTGTGCAGGAATTTCCTCGTTTGCCAATCCATTTAGACTATGTATTGCAGTAACACCTATTTTATCCTTAAATAGAGTTTTGAATTGTATTACTGGTTGTTCTGTAATTATTTACTGATTTCAAGATTTTACAATTCAGCTTCTTTATAGAACTGCACCTCTGTACTGCTTACTGGATTTTCCTAGATATTTCAGGTGTTTCTTGTCTTTTTAACAGTCAAAATGGTGGCTCATTCCTGCCCTTATTGGTGTTTTCCCATCGTCTGTAACCAAAATGGAGTTTTCCCACTTATTCACGGGAAAAACGGACACTATCCCATTTGAGACAACAAGGTGCAGAGCTGGATGAACACAGCAGGTCAAGCAGCATCAGAGGAGCAGGAAGGCTGACGTTTCGGGCCTAGACTGAAGAAGGGTCTAGGCC